>CM066041.1:167378723-168578723 GCA_033557465.1 Ichthyophis bannanicus
GATCTCGGCATCCATCCAGGGAAGGAGGGTAGGAGTTGATTAAGAATGGAACAGGTGTTTGAGAACAGCCTGACCAAACAAGGCATCCCGGGGGAATCCTTGTCCAAGCAGTAATGGGCTGTGAAGGTATGAACCGAGGCCCAGGTGGCTGCTCGACAGATCTGGTCTATGGACACAGAATGTAGATGAGCCATAGAGGTGGCCATGGCCCTCACATTATGAGCTGTGACATGGCCCTCCAGAGTAAGGTTCTTGCTCTGGTAGGCAAAAGAAATACACTGAGCAATCCAATTGGACAGTGTTCTCTTAGAGACTGGAAGTCCTAAATGAGAAGGATCAAAAGCAACAAAAAGCTGAGAAGACTTTCTATGTTGCTGGGTCCTATGCAAGTAAAAAGCAAGAGCTCTTTTACAATCCAGAGTATGAAGGTTCCTCTCTGCACTAGATGCATGAGGAGCTGGAAAAAAGACTGGCAAATACACCTCTTGATTGAGATGAAAAGGCGAGACCACTTTAGGCATAAAGTGTGGATTAGTCCTGAGGACCACCTTGTCATGATGGAATCTTGTATAAGGTGGATTTGCCACTAAGGCCTGTAGTTCACTAATGGGGCGAGCAGAAGTGACTGCAATAAGGAAATAACCTTCCAGGAAAGAAATTTCAGGGAGGTAGAGATAAGGGTTCAAATGGTGGCTTCATGAGCTGACCAAGAACCAAATTCAAATCCCATGCCACCGGAGGAGGCTTAATGGGAGGTTTAGTTAAAGTGAGGCCTCTCATGAATCTTGAGATAAGAGGATGAGAGGAGACTGGTTGCCCATTGATGGGTTTAAGGGATGCTGCAATGGCACTCAAGTGGACTCTCACTGAATTAGTTTTAAGTCCTGCATTGGAGAGATGCAGGAGATAGTCCCAACAGAAGTTAAAGGAAGTGCGAAAGGGTCTAGACCTCTTTCAGCACACCAAATGGAAAATCTTTTCAATTTAAAGGCGTAGGAACGCCTGGTGGAAGGTTTCCTGGAAGCATGAAGGATATCCTTCACCTGTTGAGAAAGAATGAAATCCTGAAGGTCTAGGCCTTCAGCAACCAGGCTCTGAGGGAAGGGACTTGGGGTTTGGTGCCACAAAGTCCCCTCCTCCTGGGACAGACGGTCAGGAGCCGCTCCCAAGTCCAGGGAGGGAGCTTGGGAGAGATGCAGAAGTAGAGGGTACCACACTTGGCGTGGCCAGCGTGGAGCTATGAGGATCATAGATCCTTGATCCCTCTGGAGTTTGAACAGAGTCTTGGGAATCAAGGGAATGGGTGGAAAGGCGTACAGGAAGTCCTGACCCCAATGAAGGAGGAAGGCATCCCTGGCCTGAACTCCCTGACACGGAATTCGGGAAGAGAACCGGGAAGTTTGGCATTCCACGGACTTGCAAAGAGGTCTATGTCCGGGTTCCCCATTCCTGAAAGATTCTGAGTACCTGATCCATATGCAGGGACCACTCGTGTGGAAGCAGAACTCGACTGAGTCTGTCTGCCCAAGAGTTTTGGATTCCTGGGAGGTATACTGCCAGGAGATGGATCTGATGCTCTCTGGCGAAGGCCCATAGTCTGAGAGCTTCGTTGCAAAGCGACAGAGAGCCAGTTCCTCCTTGCTTGTTTATGTAAAACATGGCTACTTGATTGTCCGTGTGAACGAGGACTGTCTTGTAGCCAAGGAGGGTATAAAAGACCTGGAGAGCTAGGAAAACTGCTCGAAGCTCCAAATGATTGATATGAAGGGAGGCCTCCTGTAGAGACCAAGTGCCTTGGGTGGAGAGGTCCTCTAGATGAGCTCCCCAACCTGTTTGGGAGGCATCTGTAGTCAGGGTTGCTTGGGGCAACGACTGTTGGAAGGGGGACCCCAGCAACAGATTTTGAGTGGACATCCACCATTGGAGAGACCAAAAAGACGTTTGGAGGTTGCTATTTGGTCGGAGAGAGCTCCTGAAGCTTGAGTCCACTGGTGGACAAAGTCCACTGAGCTGCTCTCATGTGAAGGCGAGCATAGGGTACCACATGTACTGTGGAAGCCATGTGGCCTAGCAGTTGAAGCATCTCCCTGGCAGTCAAGTGACTCTTTGACTGAGCCTGGGAGGCTAACTGCAGTAGACGATGGCAACGGGCCTGAGGAAGGTAGGCCCTTGCAGTGGTGGAATCCAACCAGGCCCCTATGAACTCTAGGGACTGAGTGGGAGTAAGCTGGGACTTTGGGAGGTTTACCACCAGTCCCAGATATTGCAGAATGCGTCTTGTGCGGTTTAGAGCAATCTGAGCTTCTGACTGAGTTGGTGCTCGGATGAGCCAATCGTCGAGATATGGGAAAACAAAAATCCCTAGGGTGCGTAGAAATGCTGCAACGACTGCCATGCATTTGGTGAACACTCTGGGGGCAGAGGCTAGGCCGAAAGGAAGCACTCTGTACTGATAATGTTGTCCCTGGAACAGAAACCGTAGGAATTTTCTGTGGGATGGATGGATGAGGACATGGGTGTACGCATCCTTGAGATCTAGAGAACAAAGCCAATCTTGGCTCTTTAGGTAGGGAAGAAGAATGCCTAGAGAAAGCATTTTGAACTTTTCCTTGCATAGGAATTTGTTCAATTTCCCTGAGATCTAAAATGGGTCTGTAACCCCGTTTTCTTGGGGATGAGAAAAAAGGGGGAATAGAACCCTGAGCCCTGCTGAAGAAGGGGAACCTCTTCTATCGCCCCTTGGGCAAGCAGGGTAGACACTTCCTGACCCAGAAGGTCTAGGAGAGGTGTGGGAGAGTTGAAGTGTCTCACCATGGTGTGTGGAGGAAGGTCTGAAAAATGAAGTTTGTAACCCTCTCTTATGATGGAGAGGGTCCACTGTTCTGATGTTATTTGCTCCCACCTGGGAGCAAAATGAGTTAACCTTCCTGGAATGGGGAGAAGTTCTGGCTGGGGTAGAGCCAGAAAGGTTAAGTTCTCTAGAATGCAGTCAAAAACCCTGAGCGGGGTTGAGACTGTTGAGTTGAAGGAGTTGCGGCAGGTTTGGTTCTGGCCTGCCTAGGTTGCTGTCGCTTAGTTGGAAAACGACCAGCAGCAGATTGCTGCCCAGAGTTGGAAGGGAATCTGGTCTTCTTGAAATAAGGTTTCTTGAAGACTTTTTCTTGAATGGCATGGAGGTAGACTTGGAAAGTCTATCTAGAGCAGAATTCTCTGCATCCATTTGAGTGGCTTTAATTTGCCACTCCCTGCCAAAGAGATTCTCACCTGTACAGGGCAGATTTCCCAGTCCATCCCGGACCCAAGGCTCTAGATCAGAAGCCTGGAGCCAAGCAAGTCTCCGAGCAGCAATGGCAATGCCTGAGGCTCTGCTAGCACCCTCAAAGGAGTCAAAGGCTGCCCTATTGGAAAACTTGGAAACATCCTGAGTATGCTTAAGCCAAAGGAGGAATTCATCCTTTCTGTCCTCTGGAATAACAGGGAGAAAGGTATGCAACTTCAGTGCAATTTCCTTGAGAAAGATACCCATATAAAGACTATATGAATTGATTCTAGCAATTAGCATACTGGCTTGGAAGATTTTTCTACCAAAAGCATCCAAGGTCCTGCATTCTCTTCCTGGAGGAGTAGAAGAATGTCTTTTAGTATTTATTTTATTTATTTATTTATTTAACAATTCTTATATACCGCACTATTTGTTATCAGTGCGGTTTACATTTAACAAAGTTTTCAGATCAGAGAAGACTGATTGAAATTACATTATAACAAGGAATAAAACTTGGAGAACATGGGAAACTATTTACATATTGACAGTACTCTTTATTCTTTTCATAGCTGACTGCACCACACTGGACGGGGGAGGAAGCTGGGTTTTCTGAAAACCAGGACAAGGGGGACCACGGTACATAGTGTCCTACCTACGAGAATGAGGAGAACGGGTGCGAGGCGGCTCCCATAAATCAAGCATATGTTCATGAAGAAGTTCATGAATTGGTAAGGTGACTGCCTCTCTGGGAGCCTTAGATTAACCTAAAATGTCAAGTTTTTTAGCGCTAGGCTCTATTTCAGAGGATACAAATGGCAAGTCCTTTAGCTACTTCTGAAAGATGAAGTCTTGAAAGGATAAATCCTCTGGAGGAGACATTCTCCTCTTTGGAGAAGAAGGTTCCTCAGGGAGGGTAATAGACACTTCAGGAGATTCTTCTGATGAATCGGAATCATCAGAGGAATCGAAGTATCGTCTGTCCGATTCCAACGATCGATACGCGTATCGATCGGTATCGACATCGGGCATCCCCGGAACCGGATCGGTATCAGGAAAGTGCCCGGATCCAGGAACCTGAGTCGGTACCCTGGTCGATGTCGAAGCAACTGGTACCGGTATCGAGCCCGGTACCGGTGCCGGTGGCGGTACCGACATCGATGCTCGATGTGGTACAGCACAGTTACTTACCTGTAACAGGTGATCTCTGGGAACAGCAGGAATTAGTCCTCACATATGGGTACGTCGGTACCGACGGAGCCTGAGCGGGAAAGCTCCCCAGCTTCCCAGAAGGAAGCTTTTGGGAGGTGGGTGGGTTGTGAGGACTAATTCCTGCTGTTCCCAGAGATCACCTGTTACAGGTAAGTAACTGTGCTATCTCCAGGAACAAGCAGGAATAAGTCCTCACATATGGGGACTCCCAAGCTAAGATGCCTGGGAGATCCCCTTCCAAGGGTTCGCCATCTTCGTATGGATCTCAGGCATCCATCCTGGGAAGGTGGGCAGGAGTTGTTCAAGTATGGAACAGGTGTTTGAGGACAGCCTGACCAAACAAGGCATACCGGCGGGAGTCCTTGTCCAAACAGTAATGGGCTGTGAAGGTATGAACTGAGGCCCAGGTGGCGGCTCGACAGATCTGATCTATGGATACAGAGTGAAGATGAGCCATAGAAGTGGCCATGGCTCTCACATTGTGAGCTGTGACATGGCCTTCCAGAGAAATGTTTTTACTCTGGTAAGCAAAGGAAATACACTTAGCAATCCAATTGGAAAGTGTACGTTTGGAGACTGGAAGTCCCAAATGAGAAGGATCAAAAGCCACAAAAAGTTGGGAAGACTTTCGATGTGGCTGAGTCCTGTTGAGGTAAAAGGCAAGAGCTCTTTTACAATCTAGAGTATGAAGGTTCCTCTCTGCACTGGATGCATGAGGAGCCGGGAAAAAGACAGGTAGATATACCTCTTGATTAAGATGAAAAGGCGAGACCACTTTGGGCATAAAGTGGGGATTCGTCCTGAGGACCACCTTATCATGATGAAACCTAGTATAAGGTGGATGAGCCACTAAGGCCTGTAGTTCACTGATGCGGCGAGCCGAAGTGACTGCAATAAGGAAAAGGACCTTCCAGGAAAGAAATTTCAAGGAGGTAGAAACCAACGGTTCAAAAGGTGGCTTCATAAGCTGACCTAGAACTAGGTTCAAATCCCATGCTACCGGAGGAGGTCGGATGGGAGGCTTAGTTAGAGTCAGGCCTCTCATGAACCTTGCAATAAGAGGATGAGAGGAGACAGGTTGTCCATTTATAGGTTTTAAGGATGCTGCAATAGCACTTAAATGGACTCTGACTGAATTCGTCTTAAGGCCTGCATTAGAAAGATGCAGGAGATAGTCTAGTAGAGAATTCAAGGGAAGTGCCAGAGGGTCAAGACCCTGTTGAGCACACCAAATGGAAAAGCGTTTCCATTTGAAAGCATAGGAACGCCTCGTGGAGGGTTTCCTAGAGGCATGAAGGATATCTTTCACTGGTTGAGAAAGATTGAAGTCATGAAGGCTTAGGCCTTCAGTAACCAAGCTCTGAGGTGTAGGGACTTGGGATTTGGGTGCCACAAAGTCCCCTCCTCTTGAGACAGAAGGTCTGGCGCAGCTCCCAGGTCCAGGGAGGGTCCCTGGGAAAGATGCAGAAGTAGAGGGAACCACACTTGGCGTGGCCAGCGTGGAGCTATGAGGATCATCGATCCGTGATCCCTCTGGAGTTTGAACAGAGTCTTGGGAATCAAAGGAATGGGCGGAAAGGCATATAGGAAGTCCTGACCCCAATGTAGGAGAAAGGCGTCGTTGGCCTGAGCTCTCTGACACGGAGTCCTGGAACAGAACCGGGGAAGTTTGGCATTGCACGGACTTGCAAAGAGGTCTATGTCCGGGGTTCCCCATTCCTGAAAGATTCTGCGTATCTGGTCCATATGCAAGGACCATTCGTGTGGAAGCAGAACTCGACTGAGTCTGTCTGCCCAAGAGTTTTGAACCCCTGGAAGATACACTGCCAGAAGATGAATTTGATGCTCTCTGGCAAAGGCCCATAATCTGAGAGCTTCGTGTGCAAAGCGACAGAGCGCCTGTCCCTCCTTGTTTGTTTAGTTAGAAACACATAGGCCTACCTGATTGTCTGTCTGGACTAGGACGGTCAGCTTGACTAGGATGGTATTGAAGACTTTGAGGGCAAAGAAGATTGCTCGCAGTTCCAGGAGGTTGATGTGAAGGGGGGTCTCTTTTGAGACCCAAGTACCCTGAGTGGAGAGGTGTTGGAAATTGGCTCACCCACCCTGTTTTTGGGAGGCATCTGTTGTGAGGGTTGCTTGGGTCAACAAAGGTTGGAAGGGGGTCCCCAACAACAGATTCTTGGTGGATCTCCACCATTGGAGGGACCAAAACATATGCTCTTGAGGTGAGTATTTGGTCGCAGAGCACTCCTGATGCTTGATTCCACTGGTGGCCAAGGTCCATTGAGCTGCTCTCATATGAAGACGAGCGTCGGGCAACCACGTGTACCGTGGAGTGCCATGTAGGCCAGACGTCGTAGCATTTCTCTGGCTGTCAAGTGACTGCTGGACTGAGCTTAGGAGGCCAAGCACTCAAACGTTTGGCCCCTGGACTTGAGGTAGTTAGTGGCTCCTTGCAGTGGTGGTGTCCAACTGTGCCCCTATGAATTCTAGAGACTGAGTAGGTGTAAGTTGAGACTTGGGAAGTTTTACCCACACCAGTCCCAGAGACTGCAGCGTGCCTTGTGCTGTCCAGGGAAATCTGGGCCTCTGACTGATATGGAGCTCGGATGATCCATCCGTCCAGATATGGGACTACCAAAATTCCCAGACCTCTTAGAAATGCAGCCACCACTTCCATGCCTTTGGATGAATCACCCCTTGGGGGCAGAGGCTAGACCGCAGGGAAGTACTCTGTACTGGAAATGTTTTCCCTGAAACAGAAATCTTAGATATTTTCTGTGGGATGGTTAGATGAGTATATGTGTGTACGCATCCTTGAGATCTAGAGAACAAAGCCAATCCTGACTCTGAAGGTATGGAAGGAGACTGCCTAGAGAACTGCATTTTGAATTTCTCCCTTGTATAGAAATTTTTTTCAATTCTCTCAGATCTAGGATAGGTCCTGAATCCCCCTGTCTTCTTTGTTATGATAAAATATGGAGTAGAATCCTGTCCCCTGTTTTGAAGAAGAGGAACCTCTTCTATTGCCCCTTGGGCAAGGAGAGAAGAGACGTCCTGATCCAACAAGCCCATGAGGAGATGGGGGAGAATTGAAGTGCCTCACCATGTTATATGGAGGAAGGTTGGAAAAATGAAGTTTGTAGCCCTCTCTGATGATAGAGATGGTCCAGTGCTCTGATGTAATTTGCCCCCATCTGGGAGCAAAGTGAGCTAACCTCTCTGGAATGGTGAGGGGCTCTGGTTGTTCTAGAGCCAGAAATGTTTAAGTTCTCTAGGGGGCAAGTCACAACCCCTGAGGGAGTTGAGCCTGCTGATGAGGGGCAGAAACGGCTGCAAGGCTTTGACTCTGCCTGTTTTGGTTGCTGACGTTTTGCTTCAAAGCGTTGCTGTGAAGATTGTTTGTCAGTATTTGTGGATAATCTGGCCTTCTTGTAGTAAGGCCTCTTGAAAGACCCTTTTCTTGGCAGGAGTAGAGGTAGACTTGGGGGGGGGGGGGGGAGGGGTGGGGGGGGGGGGGTAGAAGGGCGTGGTCTGGGATCTAATGTAGGACATTTTCGGCGTCGCAGTTGAGTGTCGTTAAATTTGCCAGTCCAGTACCAAATAAGTTCTCACCTGTACAGGGCAGATTCCGGAAGCCATCCAGGACCCAGGGTTCTAGGTCAGAGGCCTGGAGCCAAGCAAGTCGTCGGGCTGCAATAGCAATGCCCGAAGCGTCAAACCGGCACCCTCACCGGAATCAAAAGCTGCGCCGTTGGAGAACTTAGAAAAAAAAAAAAAAAAAAAACCAAGAAGCTGTTTCACCAGAGAAATTAACTCCTTTCTATCCTCAGTGATAAAGGAGGCAAAATGCCGTACCTTTAGAGCAAGTTCACTGAGTAACATGCCCATATACCGACTGTAGGAATTGTTCCTGTCTATAAGAATACTAGCCTGGAAAATTGTCCCGCCCAAAGAGTCTAGGGTCCCTTACATTCTCCGCCCTGGCGGGGTCACAGATTGCCTTTTTGGTGCTCTTAATCTTTTTCAGCGCAGACTTCACCACAATTGAAAGGTGAGGCAGCTGAGTCTTTTGAAACCCAGGAGAAGGAGTGACCCGGTACATGGTGTCCAAACCTACGAGAGTACGGAGACAACGGTTAGAGGAGCCTCCCATCAGTTCATCAAGTGGGTCTTGAAGGATTTTCATTGATAGGCCAGGTTGACTGCCTCTTTAAGGCACCTTAGGGTATCCTCAAATATCCACTTTCTTTGACCTAGGTTCTTTTTCAGAGGATGAGGTAATAGAAATTCCTTTAGCTAGCTCAATAATGAACTCTTGAAAGGACAAAACCTCAGGAGGAGACATTCTCCTCTATGGGGACGAAGGGTCTTCATGAATAACTAGAGACATCTCATCAGAAGTCCTCAGATGAGTTAAATCCTCAGAAGAATCCGAGTATTCTCTATTTGCTTCCAACGCAACGATACGCATACCGATCGGTATCGACATCGGGCGTACCGGTATGGGATCGGTATCGGGTGAAAACCCGGATCCGGCATGCGGAACCGATCTGCGTTTGGAAGTCGATGGTCTCGGTTCCGGTATGGGAGACGATACCGGAACCGGACCCGGTACCGCTGAACGCGGTACCGAGGGCGTCGCAGCTTTAATAAAAGCCAGCATGGCCTGCTGCATGGTCTGAACAGTATTGCTCATAGACGCCACTGCTGCCTGGATGTCGGTACCGGTATGGGCCGGTACCCCAGAGCAGTCTAACAGGTGATCAGTCGAGGCCGTGCCATCGATGTCAACCTGTAACCCCATAGATGGTGCTTTGGAAGCCAGAGCTTCCCGCCGGGGTTGTTTGGCTGGGGCAGGATCCTCAGATTCAAAAGTGAGAGCCTCTCGATGCTTTGAAGGAGATTTGCTCTTTGAGGACCTGCCCGAAGAAGGTTTGGTTACCTGAGATCCATCCAGAGGAAGACCTGGATGACTGTGATGCTGGATTATCTGAAGCAAACAGCACATGGAATTTGTTGGCCCGGTTCTGCAAACCACGTTTAGACATCTGGGAGCAGGATGGGCAGTCCGGAATGGAGTGGTCAGGTCCCAAACATTTAAGACACCATTCATGGGTGTCTGTGACAGAAACAACAGCACTACACTTGGTACACACTTCTTAAAACCAGGGGCTGGTTTCTCCATGAGGAGAATTTGTGTAGACCTGAGGCCTAACCGAAGTCACCAAGTTGCTAAATAAAAGTGTTTTGTTTTTTTTTTTTTAAAGAAAAGAAAAGAGAGACCGGCGGTACCGGTTTCGGTATGGGGAAGGCAGGTACGCGGTCTAAAGAAACAAACTAAAACAATTTCTTCAGCGGTGACAGGAACATGACCTGCTGGCTCCGCGGAAAAAGAGAAACTGAGGAGAGCTGGTCAGGAAGGCGGGAAGGCAGCGCGCATGTGCAGTGGGAGGCCCCAAAAGCTTCCTTCTGGGAAGCTGGGGAGCTTTCCCGCTCAGGCTCCGTCGGTTCCGACGTACCCATATGTGAGGACTTATTCCTGCTTGTTCCTGGAGATTGCTGGCGTCGCAGCCTGTAAAAGCCATGACAGGCTGCATGATTGGACAGTATGATCCATAGACGCCACGACTGCCTGGATGTCGGTACTGGGATTGTGCCGTACCCCAGAGCAGAACAGTGATCGGTCGAGGCCGTGCCATCAGCAACCTGTACCCCCAGAGAGACTTTGGAAGCCGGAGCGTTCCGCCGGTGATGTTTGGCTGGGGCAGGATCCTCAAGGGTAGGCCCGGGGCATCTCGATGCTTAGCGGGAGATTTACCCTTTGAGGACCTGCCTGTTTTAGTTGGTTACCTGAGATCCATCGGGAGACGATTATCTAGACGATGTCGGATGCTACCCCGGGAGTGGTTCCGATCTAGTGGTAAATAGCATATTGGCTTACCTGAACTAACCAGCTCGATTCTGTAACCCACGTTTAGATATCATGGAGCAGAATGGACAATCCGTAACGAAATGGTCAGGGCCCAAACAATTTGAGACACCATTCATGCTGTATCTGTAATAAAGTCACCCCGCTACACTTAGTACAGTTTTTAAAGCCTTAAGCTTGTTTTTCCATGAGGGAACATGTTTTTGTAGGCCCTAATGCCCTGCAGGGGAAATAATACTAAGTAAGGAAAGAAATTATATTTTTAAGAGTTAAGAACGTAAAGACCACCTGCGGTACTGGTCCGGTGTCGGGAAGGCAGACACGCGCCACAAGAAAGAACTAATATAAGAAAGAATGATCTCAATCGGTGACAGGGCTCGCCCTCTGCTGGTGTTGTGCCTTGGTGCTTGGGGAAACAATAACTGAGTAGATCAGTTAGGAAAGGCGGGAAGGCGCACGCAAGCGCGGTGGGATGATGCCGAAAAAGCTTTCCTTTTTGGGAAGCTGGGAGCAGTCTCCTCGCATGTGAGCTCCGTCGGTGCCGACGTACCCTGTTGTGAGGACTCATTCCTTCTTGTTCCTAGAGATTCACAATTTAGAAAAGGAAGCCAATAATTAAACTGGGAATCCCAAAAGCCAAACTTTTGATGTACAACACTGTAGAAAATAAAACTAGTACATTAATTTGCTCTTGTACTAAACAAAGCGCAGACTTTAATGATGCACATTTACCAGATCTGACATATTCCCAATTAATAAGATTCAAAATAAGGAGATATTTGTCTACCTTTTATGCATTTTTTTTCTCCAGCTGCAATTGCTTCCCTTTCCGACACTTTTCTTCTGGGTTTCTTTCTTCATGTCTTCTGCTAACTCTCCATCGTCGCTGCTGCCCAGTGTCCTTTCTTCTCTCTTCTAGTTTTGTTCCATGCTCTCTCCTACATCTGAACTTTAACAGCCTAATCTTTCTCCTTTTGCTCTTTCTTCATTCCCTATTTAGTCCACTCATATTTGTAACCCCTGCCCCCTCAATCCCCACTTACTCTCCCAATACCCGCCAATTGTAATTTTTTTATCCCTCCCCCACTTGACAAATATTTTTTCTCTCCCTCTCTCCTTTTTACCCCTCTTTCCAGCCCCCGCCCATTCTAATCCTCCCCCAACATCAGCTCCCTTCTAGTGCCCCCTCACCCACATCCGTCCCCTTCTATTCCCTGCATCAAGCCCATTTCCGTCCTAGCAACCCCCCAACTCAATAACCAGTCCTGCACGCCCCCGCCATCAACCCACTTCCATTCCCTAACCCCCTATCACCCCATTTTCCGTTTAAACGCCCCCTAGAACGCCCGTTACCATATCCTAACCCCCCCCAGCAGCCCACATCCCCGTCCCTACCACCCCATCCACCCATTTCCAGTCAGCCCCCCATAGCCCATTGCCAGTCCTAACCCCCCTCCCCCAACAGCCCACAGCCCATTACCAGTCCTAACACCAACAGCCCACCTCAAGTCCCCCTAACCCTACCCCATCAAGCCCAGTTCCTTTCTTAGCCCCTCATAGCCCATTATCAATCCGAACCCCCCCCATAGCCCATTACCCGACCGCCCCCTTCGCCCACAGCCCATTACCAGTCTTAACCCCCCCCATAGGCCCATTGCCAGTTCTAACCGCCCTCATATCCCCTTGCCATTCCTCCACCCCCCCCCACAGCCCACAGCCCATTACGCAGTCCGAACACCATCGCCACCTCAAGTCCTAACCCCTCCCCATCATCCAGCCCATTGCCTGTCCTAGCCGCCTGTCCCTATTCGCCATCAGTCCTAACCCCCCGATAGCCCACGACCTGTCTAACCCCCCCTCGACCCACAGCCCATTACCAGTTCCTAACCCCATCACCACCGCCAGTCCCTTAGAGCCCCCTGCCCATTTCTCAGTCCTAGCCGCCCCCCCCTCGCCCATTTAATTAGCCAGACAGCCCCATCAGCCACCGGCCCATTACCAGTCGTAACCCCTGCCCATAGCCCATTACTCAGTTCTAACCCCCCCAACAACCCACAGCCCCTTACCAGTCCTAACCCCATCAGCCCACCTCCAGTCTTAAAACCCCAGTAACCCATTCCAGTCCTAAACCCCCCCCCCCCATCGTCTCAAGTAAATAACTAAATTTAAAAAACGCTGGCTGCCCGCCGCTCGACCCCGCCGCAGCAGCGGCAGCAGCCAGCGTTTTTTTTTTTAAAAATGTAATGTTTGCGAAAAAAGCAGAATGTTCTTTGCGCGATGCCCTGCCTGAGAACGCTGGGCCCTGTGCAAAAACATTCTTGCTCAATGGAGCGGGCCGCCCTGCCTCTGAGTCTCCTGAGTTATCCGAGACCTGTCCTCCCTCGAAAGATAACACTGGTGATTCCAAAGTCCCGAATTAAAAAGTGAATCTTGTATAACCCTTTCTGCGACCTCCTGCTTGTTTCCTTCTTTTTTTTTAAGAAAGTATACCTTGTGTAGTAAAAATCACAAATTCAGGTGAAAACGCTCTAACTCATTATTCCTTTAAATCCACAAAGCTTCCTTTTTCCACTTTGCTTCCCTTTTGATGATGCCAACATTTTCTTTGACTCGGAAAGAATCGTCCTTAAAAAAAAACCTTGCCTTTTGTAACCTTGTACATCAGAAACATTTGAATAACACATTTCACGCATCTAAATCTTCTTACATACGCACCGTAACTCTGGCAGATTTAAGCAAACAGCTCCCTGCCTCTTGATCTGCTTACTCACATGGTCGGCACAGACCTAACGCAGACAAACTCCCCTCCTGAGTCCAAATGTTTTACAAACACCTTTGTATGGCATGCTCTATTAAATAGCCTTCTCTATGACAAGCTCTGGATGAGTCAGCCACAAGTGGTGACGTCAACCGAACTTCGGCGCCATAGACTGAAGTCATGGCTCATGGAAGACTTTGCCTGCTGAGTATGAACCACAAGCACACGCCCGGGCCCCTACTTAGCCAGCTAGTCTTCAATTTTCTTTCTTTCCTTCCGCCTGTGCCCGCAAGATGGACCTTGCGAATGCTCTCTACTTTCATTATTGCCATAAATTATAGAAGATATTTCAGAAACAATAGAGAAGCCTCAAAGATTCCCAGATACCAACGATTCCAAAACCAGGACTGTTCAAGGAATGCCAAAAGGTTCCAGGAAAATGAGCAACTTGGATCCACATGTACCTGCTGCCTCTGCTGCCTGGGTACGGACCATCCAGTGGCGGACACTGCACTCTGTGCCCCGCATGGCTCCGCGAGCTAGAGAAGTCTCATGGCGCTGCGCTCAAGGACTTCCTCCGTCAATCTACTACACTGGCCTCCTCCATCCGGCCCTACTTCTGCCTCCAGCCAGCCCGAGAAGGACATCAGAGAGACTGCCTCAGCCCGGGATCCCTTCTCTTCTGAGGCCTTCCGTTCCCCGACCGCTTTTCTCGTGGCCTATCTTCCTCTTGCACTCATCGAGCCTCCTTTGGCATCTGAGACCAGGTGGGAACCCAGCCATGCTGATACTTTGCCTATCCGGCCCAGCCATGCTGCCCCACTGCCTTCCAAGCTCTGGCAAGTTTCTTTCTTCCGGAACTGGCCCGACTGCAGACACCCAGCCAGCCTCTGGGATCCCGCAACGCCACGCTGCATCCCAACCCAGACAACGTGAGCTCCGCCCATCAGCCCTGAGATTTTGTGTGGGAGCATCTGCTCCCTCACGCTGAGGATACACTGCCTCTGCCTCGTATTCTGCGCCGTGACCAACAGATTAGGAGTATAGGATGAACCACGTCACAGCAGATCCCATGCAGTACAGAAGGACATCCTCCCATCATAGAAACAGAGTCCCCATCCCCCCGCTCACCACCGGCCGCACAGAAGCTATCTCACAAGGTTCAGGGATAATGCCCAGGTTAGGAGGGAGTCATTCACTGGAGCTCAACCACAAGCCGTCTTTGCGACCTCAGCTCCAGTCCAAGCAGCCCCAGCATACACTGCAGCAGGTTCTTCCTCCAAATACAGCCTTGTCTTTCCTCACACTCCAAACACCCCCCACACATGGACATGGGTGGCTAGACAGTGAGTACCTACACCACACGCCCCTCAACAGCCACCACTACCGCATTTTTTTGCCAGCGCCCTGACAGCCTCTCCTGGAATCCTCCAGCTTCTCTCCCTGATGCAGTAGGGGAGCTAGACACTCTCTAACTCTCCGCTTACTCTTTTCTCTGAGTCCCAGCACATGGTGTCCACCCCTTGCCCATGTCCTGCACCTCTTTTCCGGCTCTCCAGCTCCATAGGCTTCCCTCCCAGGGCCCATGATCAACCTCCACCCCAACCACGTCCACAGCCCCCCGGCAGAGAACAGGAGACTGTTGAACAGCAGGCACACCAGAGATTCCCTTACCTCCACTCAGCTATGGATGTCTCCTCCCCCACGCCGCCCCTCCAGAGACTAAACCTACCTATACCAAATGTCTGTGCGAGATGGCCTCTGCCCCTGGCCATTGTAAAAACCGGCTCTACAGTTGCGGACTCGAACAGACCCCGCGTATAGATTGCACTTAAATTCCTGGAGGCACCAAAGGCCCTGACTGCCCTACCAGACCAGTCACCAGCAACTCCGCGAAAAACATGGCAAAATTTTGGCAGATCCTGGCATCCAACCCTTCCTGTCCATGGTCTACATCTAGATCAGTCTGCTCCTTGGTTTGAGAAACACAGCTTCCACACCAGTCTATCCATCGTGGAGTCGGCCCTCAAGTCGATGTCGAAACCACCATTCCTGCACCCCTGCAAAAACAACCAACCAGGAAAGGAACAGAAAATCTTAGACAAAGTCTCTAAGTGGGTGTACCCCGGGCTCTCGTGCTCGGGTTTTGTTGGTACGCGAGAGTGGCAGCACACCATTTTCTTTCAGCATGCCCTCTAACCAGGACAGTCCTAGTGGCCAAGCTCAAGACCTCCATAATTCGCCCAACTTCCTGAGGCGCAGCCAACCTTGCATCAGCCCTCACATACCTCGACTACTGCACCAACACCAAGTCCGGGTAGCCTATTATGCCTTTGATGGCTGCCTCACGGACCGCTGGAATGAGCCATCATCGGCCCGCCGATGGCATTGCTACTTGCATCAGGACCTTGCATGGACCGACTATCCCACGACCATGAGATCGCTGACTCACCCTCTGCAAGCGACTCTCTCTTCAGGACAAATGTGAAGGACACAGTCAAATGACATGAAGGATCACTGCACCAACCCTCCAGATTATTGCCGGGGAGAGACTGTAGCGTCCTAATTCCTTAAACGCAAAGGTACATACCACCATAGAAACCTACTCCCTTCCAAATGCTAACAACAGCTCATATTATCGCAAATTGGCAACCCATTGGCAGTACAGGAATATTCCTATCAGGCAACCCTACCGTCCAAAACCCCGTAAGCGGTAGCACACATAGAAACCGGCCCCTTCCGCTCAGGGAACCACGACCCAAGTTTTTGACATGAATTTGTTCCTGGACAACCCCCCGAAATGGTGTCAGTACTTTGTCGGAACCTTCCGGCATGCCTGGGTGCCCCATCAACTACGGACCATTGGGGTTCCTCAAAGATCATCATGGAGGGGTCCAGGCATCAGGTTCACATCCTCACCGCACCACCCAAGCGCAGCCCCCCCTCCTGCAGTGTTCCACCGCACCTCCCTTGCGTTTCCATTGCAATCGGAAATCAACTCACTTCCTGCTGCATCTCGGGTGATAGAGTCGCTCGTCCCACCCAACGAGCTCAATACAGTTTTTACTACTCCAGGTACCTCCTGGTCCCTCCCCCAAGAGTCAACGACATTGTTAGGGAATATTAGTAGCACACAAAAGGTAAGTAATTCTCATCAGTTATGTCCAGGGGGAATTAGTTACTAATATCCAGCTCGAAGTTTTCTATGAGGTGCTGGTAATTGTAGCCACTGGAAGAAGTCTCATCTGTAGATATCTTTGTTTATTATGGACACGGATGTAGAAAAATATACAGACATAGAGCTAAAAATATATAATGAGCCATGTTATAAGAAATTGTAGCAGCTGTAAGACTTACGGTTAGACAAAGTGATAAATCACTGATGAGTAACCAGACATTCACTTGTGTATCGCTCTGCACTGAGAAGAAGTTATGGAATACGTTTCTATCGAACCAGTGCCCAGCCGGAGGAGATAGAAATAAGACTGTACCTTAGCTCCTGCGGGCACTCTGGATGGCGGATGTCCGATAAATCTCTGGAGCAGCACAGGTCCAAAGAGGCAGCTAGGCCTAGATAACGCAGACTACAGCCCTTTTGGAGGTGAGCCGTGGGATACACAGAACCTGAAGGCCTCTTTGAAAGTCTTCTCAGTCCTTATGAAGACGGCCTTGACCCACACGTAGTGTTGTCTGTCTTGCAGACTCGATTCCGGTAGCAGACACAATGGTAAACAGGGCACAAATGGCAAAAAGGCACGAATGTTCCTTGTTATTATTCTTTGTGATGAGTCGATCGTCATAGGTCTGTGTGAGTGGATGGCACAAGACATTCCGAGTTCTTCTCTCAGCGAATCGGAAGGTACCAATTACCAGGTGTTCATACCTACAGACCTAGGAGCCCTAATGAGGGAAGATAACAGTATGCAGTTCTAGCCATCTCAAGGCTAGGTAGCATCGGTAGTGGATGATGCGATCAGAGAAGCTATGTTCTGGCATTTAGACAACTAATTGGTCTGTGACACTGAATTGGTACAGAACCAACAGTCCTTCTGTATTGCTCAGGTATGATCACATTTGGCAAGCATTCTTGTGTTGCGGTTCAGTCCTAAGCCATCTAAGCACAGCCAAAGTCCTTTGTAGCAGGAAACCATCGTTGTTTGGCCAGCTTTGGTTCAGGGCATCAACATCTGGAGTAGGCCGTGGGAATTCTGCAGGCGCCGGAATTGCAGGGGTACCAGCCCTACAACCTTCATCCCCTTCTCAACCTCCGGAAACTCAACCGATTCATCATCAAAGAGAAATTCCAGATGCACTCCCCTGAAATGCCATCTTGCCACTCATCCAGTCCAAGGAATGGCTTGCTATCACTGGACTTACAGTATGCCTACACACACGTTCTCATCCATGAGCAGCACAGGAAATTTCTGCAGTTCCAAGTATTGGGGAACCACTACCAGTACCCGGTCTTCCTATTCAGACTCTCTCCAGCCCCACGCCAGTTCACCAAATGTGTTGCTGTGGCAGCCGTGCACCTCCGCAAGCAGGGCCTATGCTCTCTGCCTTTATTTGGACGACTGGTTGATCTCTGCCCCTTTCCCTGCAGAAGCTCCGTGAACAGCGAGTCCAGATGGCCACTTTCCCGTCTCTCATCCTTGTGCTTCCTGCTGAACCACGCAAAGTCCACACCTCCACCCTTCACAGCGACTGGAGTTCATTGGCGCCGACATAAATACCATCGTAGCCAAGGCGTTCCTGCCTGCTGCAGCGTAGCCCCACCATAATCAACCTAGCCACACGCAGCATTTCCAAATCTACACCATCCATGGCAAGGATTCTCCTATGTCCTCCTCTGTTTCACATTGCCCTTCCACGCACATCGTCACCCTTGCGAAATTACACATGGCACCCACTACATTGACATCTTTGTACCCAATGGATGTCAATGCTCACAGCCCCTAGCCACGGTGATTCCTCTGGATGTGGCTGTAAAGCGACTCACTGCTTTGGTTGATGCATGCTCGAACCTTGGCAAGGCAGACTCGCTGAAGTCGCTCGCAAACCAAAATGACTATCACCACTGATGTCCTCGATGGTGGGATGGGGGTGGGGGCGCATTTGTCTACAACTCCTCACTCCAATAAACCTGGTCATAGCCGCGGAAAAGACATTCCATATCCACCTGCTGGAGCTAAAGGTGATTCGTTACTCCCTCACATTTTGTGTTCAGGTGGCCATGTTCTATGTCCAACAAAACAGGAGGGACAGGCTCCAGCTCCCTCTTCAGAGAAGCTCGTCCAATCTGGAATTTGTCCCGCTCCAACCGATGCTCCTCCAGGCCTGTGCTTACTTAACATGAATACACAATTGAGCTAGAAAACTGCCTCCGCTGGCAGCTCAACCCGCACAATTGTGGCCTTTCACAAGCAGGTGACTTTCCTCCTCTCTTTATAAGGTGGAGGCCAAACCACAGATCAATCTCTTTGCCACTGAGGGACAAAATGAAGTGGCTCCCTGTTCTGGCTCCAAATGCCCGTCCAACAGCAGCATGGCAGTCGATGCCTTAGATTGTGCCCTGTAGGGGGATCCTTCCCCCCCACCTCCTCCCCTCATCTCCAGGACAATACGGGAGGGGCGCATCCAGAGACAAGGCCGCGAAGCCATCCTCATCGTGTCATCCTGCTTGGTCAGACAGTGCGGTTTCCCCTACCTTGCATCAAATTGACGCCTGAAACCCCCACTTTGCCCCTCCCTGCTGAATTCCACCCTAGTCCCCCAAGATGGCAGTGGACCACACACCTTCAACCTAGCCTACAGACACTGGCACATGACAGCATAGGAGGCTCCTGACGCTCACGCCTGTCCGTCCGGCTCAACCTAGTCTGAGGTCGCAGCCGTTCATATTGGCCGCAGTGCGCTCCATCCACTAGGAAGGCATACAACGTGAAATAGGTCAATGATTTATCTGCCTGGTGGTGCGCGCCACCAGCAGCTTGATCCGCTCTTGTACGCGGCAAAAAAAAAACCCATGCCTCAGGTCCTTCAGTACCGGTGTCACCTCGCCTCCTGTAACAAGGTTCTAAGAGACACAAACAAAAAAACGTCCGCATAAGATTTGCACCTGTCATCACTATAGGCAAGCCTTCCAACGTACATAAAAACAAAAAAAAAAAAATCACAGTCCGTAAAAACAAGGCAACTGCCTCTATATACACGTCTTTCCACTTGTGTAAGCACGCTGTCATTAAGGGACCTGGCAAAAGCCTTTGATCCATCATCTGAACCTGCAGAGTCTCCGCTGGGCTCTTCGAACATCGTCCCCCCCTGCAACCCAGTTTACCCAGGGAGGGGCCCGTCCAAACCACGCATAATCTGCAGAGCTCAAGGTTGTCCTCCTGGATTAGACCCCGTCTTCGTCAAATAGCTTAATCCACCCTGTCAGCCTCGATGCAGTGCATGCTCAGCCCTGGGGTCTCAGCCCCGCTTTATACCGTTCACTTACGTTACTCCAGGATGCACGCCACCTTCGGTGGGACATAGCCGCCAAGAGAGCGGTCTGCCGTCCACTACACTCAACGCCATTTCTAAGCTCCCCGGCTGGGGTCTTCCACCCTGGGCATGTATGCACGCTTGGCCCTGAGGAAGAGAGGGCTCTCACAGCTGGACTTGCCCAGGGCCATGTGCACCGTTCCTACACTCCGGATGGCCCCCCACCGGAAAGGGTCACCACTCCTTAGGTTTCCTATGACGGCCGCACCAAACCGGAGGGGGGGGAGGCGGCGGCGCACAGGTCAGTCCCCAAGCAGATTCCTCTGCGCCCTAGTGGATCTCCATCGTGCATTGCCGTCTGCTTAACCAAGGCGGCAGAGGGCACCAGACCGGACTGAAAGTCAGTCGGCCGTTCACCTATCGGCCGGGCTCACTAAGCAACGCAACCTATTGGCTAACGACCTATCGCCTCTGTACGCCGTGTCTGGGTAGCGATCTGCAGGGCGCGTCCACCTGGGTCCCTGCTGTTCCTACCTTGCAAAGTACATTATATGGGCCTTCGACCCTGGTGGGATGGCGGTCCCATGCCGCTGTTTGGCGCGCGGCCGTCGCTGGTCACATGGCAGAGTTCTCCTGGTGAACGTTTGTTTGTGTTTCTGGAAACCTCTTTTCACTCCCTAACTACGGTCCCTGGGTGGCCACCCTGCTGTTGGAAGCGACCTCAGTAACGACACCTCACAGACGTCTCAAGGACTTGGCCTCCCTCTCACAGGCCTACCTCATAGACCCTACGCGTACTTTGCCTTGCACAAGTGCTATTTGGCCATCCTGATGTTGGCTAACGCGGCTACATATCCTGGAGCTTGATAATGTTGTTGCTTTTTCTGCACGTGTTGATGCATTTTGATTTTAATTGTTTGCGTGTTTTGAACATGTATGAATGGTTTGCACTATGCCTGCTGGCGTTAGCACTGCCTAACGATGTTTGTGTAATCTGTGTCCTGTTAATAAACATTTGAAGTTGTTCGCCTTGGGAATTGTTTTTTCTTTGCCCTGAGGTAATAGCCTTCGGCCTTCCCAATGCGCCCCTCAGCATTCCCTTGGTAGGCACACAGCTTGGTTTCTGACCATCATCGTCTGCCCTGTCCGAGGAGAAAGCAAAGTTACTTCTTGTAAACCAATGAGGGGATATCTCAGTGGACGCATGGCAGGATAATTCTCCCACATTCTCATTCACCTCCCCTGGAGTGGTCAGATCTCTGCCGCTGGGGCCCATCTTGCCTAGCTACTAGGCAATCGCTCAGACTTGTGGGACGTGTAGACTGTGGCTTAGGCTTGAGGTTCGGGCCAGGTGGATGGTCTTGTGGCTCATGGCTTCAGAAGGCAAATCCGTTCTTGAGTGCCCATTAAGAGTACTTCTTGTTCTATTGCCAACCGTCGAATGACATAACTTCACTTGTGGCCGGACGTTAATCCTGCGGTCCATGGAGAACTCTGGTTACAAACAAGTAACTTCGTGCCTATTTAACTTACGCGAGGATTATCAACACTATCAATTTTAGGGTTAACCAAAGCTATTGGATTCAAAACATTAGAGAACACTCTTCTGACAGAACAAGGAGATACACAAATAAGATAGTAAACTGCACCCGCAGCTGCCTCCTCAGGATCACCTTGGGATAGCGATAAAACGAATTGTCAGCTCTGGAACTTCAACTGCTATTACCCCCTGTATTGCTGAAGTACCTCCTCCCCCTGGGGATCACATGAAACGGTCTGAAATATGATCTCCCTCCTCCCCAACACATCCCTCCCCACGATTCCAACACGATCAGGTCGTACACCGCAAACAAAGTCCCGGAGTGAAGTGGACGGCAGGATAAGTCCGCCACACCCAATTCGTCAGCCACAACTGGTGACGTGCCTCTCGACGGCGCCGTAAGGAAGTGCTCTCCTTGGGTGGCCCTAGCGCCCCCCGCGGCTAGGAGGCGGGCTATGCGGCCGACCTTGGCCAGGGGATGTGGGTGGGAATGTGTGGCTGACTTATCCTGCTGTCCACGGAGAAACCTCCCTTGACAAGCATGATGGTTCAGGCACACCTGGTGCCCTTGGGTTCCCAAGCTGTTCGATTGCGTGGTACGCTGCGATGTAAGAGGAAGGCCGAGACAGAGGTGAAGTTCGGGCTTTTATTGCAATAGTTTCCTCTCCCTTGCTAACATTTTTGTAAATGAATAGCAAACGCGTAAGGGGAAGCACGGCTTTCGCTCTTACCAGTAGCGTGGAGGGACTCTTACTCGTCTACATATGTGGCACCCTACCTCCGATGTCATTAACAACACTAAGACCCGCTTCCTGTTTAGTTGTTCATCGACATCTCTTTCTGCATTTGACACAGTGTCCCACACTGTCCTCGTGAATAGACTGACATTGGTCTGTACAAACACTACTCATACATGAAGTTCAATCATACCTTCATGACAGACAGCAAAGGGTCAAAGTAGGATCACAAAACCTCCCCTCCCATTTCACACAACTCAAGGGGTCCCTCAAGGATCTTCCCTGTTTGGCCTTCTTTTTTAACTTATATAGAACAGCCTGTGTTTGCAATCTCTTCAAAAAGCACAAGTTTACAATATGCTATCATGCAGATGACTGTCATGGCTTACACCCCAATCAGCCTTTACGCTCCAGACGATACCCAACATTTCCAAATGTCTCCCAGGAGATCACATCTGGCTCTCCCAACATCAATCTGACAAGTGGTGTGCAAAAGTTCTGGAATCATCTTGTGAGTTTTTGCAATTTTCGTTCTTAGTCTCAACATTTTTTTTAAAATTTTGTGGTAGCCCAGCATATTCATCTTTCTACCACGTAAAAAAGGGATAATCTGTGCTATTTAAGTTTTACTTTTTTGGCATTCCTTGCTTCCAATTTAAATACTTTACAGACACGGGGAGATAGCTACTGCGATTTTTGTGGATCCTGCGTCAAAACTGGATCGTCGATTATCCAATATGCCCCCAGAATTTTCTGACCAATCAGGAGGCTGCATTTCACTAACCATCCACAATGCAGAGATCCATCCAACAGATGCCTCTATAAAAATGCCGTGGAATTTTTGAATGGTTCATACGCTTTCTGGATCGTAACATGAAGATGACTTCGGAGACCCTGACGTTGGAGGAGCGTGTTTTTGTTGTGTCCTTTATGAGCGAAGAAGGATGTTCAAACCATCAGATAGCCAGGAAAGTTGGGCTGCATTCCAAGCCTGTTTTATTCAAATTGGACAGAAGAAGAAAGCAAGGGGTTCAGGTGGGTGAACAAGCCTGCATTCAGGTCGTCCACTTGTGTTGCATCAACGATCATGCCAGGCCACACACTACGACGCATTTCACTGAATAATTGTCAGAGTTGACTTCCTCTCAGCTACTTTGAGAGTGGTCGGACCAGAGTGAGGTCACTGTCAGCTCATCAACAGTTCATCGCCGGTGCCTGCAGGTTTGGTCTGCCGTTGCTGCAAAGCACGGAATAAGCCACTGAATGACTGACAGACAGATCGCAACCCGGATCGTGTGGGCGAGAAAGCACTCAACCTGGTCGACTGAAATGTGGGAAAAGGTGCTATTCAGCGATGAAAGCACCTTCTGCCTGTTTGGTAAACCAGGCCTACACCTATGTGAGGAGATTTCCTGGAGAGGAATTCAAAGTCCTGAGTGTTCTCCACCTCACTGTGAAGCATCCTTTGAATTTCATGGTCTGGGGCTGCATGGCTGCCAGTGGTATTTGGCGTCTTCACATCGGCATGGGCATGGTCAATTGGCGGGTCCAAGTACATTACCATACTGCAAAAGTGCATGAGTGCCATCAGCATACCAGCTGTGTTCATGGCCATTTCCTGTTCCAAGATGACAATGCAATCCTGCCATTGCTCCAGACAGGTTAACAGCTGGAAGCAGTGGAACTTCAAGTCAATGGACTGGCCTGCCCAGTCTCCCAATTTGAGAACCAGGGGCACAAGGTTGGCCTTTGGAAATATCCAACGAGGCAGCCGACATCAAAGCGGGAGCTGATTGAGTCACTCATGTGCCGCTTGGAACCGCGTTGTCACCAACAGATCACCTTGTCAGAACTGGTTCTTTCAACCTGCCGACCATGTTCAGTCATGTGATCAAGAATAAAGGGTGGCCCATCAAATACTGAGCCATCAGCTGACACCATACAAACGGCCTTTTTCAAGGCGGCGCATACATTAATGTGAAGGAAACCTGGCATGTGTCCATAATATTTTAAAGCATACTTACAATTAATATATTGTTGGCCAACGATATACATTCATGCAATTTTCCACAGAAAATCAACAGGCAACAACTATGGGGAAACAAACTCAGAAAATAAGGGCCAACCTAATACTAAAGGGGGAGTTGGCCGTAATAGCCAAAGCTATCACTTATCATGAGATACACAGAAAAAGCCACTGGGAGAAAAAAGAAATTAAGATAGAAGGTCATGAATTTGAAAAAATGCCAAATTTACAAGTGATTCCAGACTTTTGCACATCACTGTACACATAAATATGAAAAGGGACAGAGGCACTAATCATCACACGGACTGTACTTCCACCATCCTCCCTACCTCAATCAAGATAGCAGACCCTACAATGCCTATAAAAGACTAGTTCCTACCTTGGTTTAACACTTGACCGCAATTTAAGCTTACAATCACACATTAACAGCACCACCAGGAATGCCTTATACCAGCTTGCCACCATTTGAAGACTCAAAAGCCTTCCTAAACCAAATTCATTTTCGAACAGTATATCAATCCAGTATAACTCCCATTCTATACTACTGCAACACAGCGTTTATCAAGGACTTTCCAAAGCAAGCGACACGCTCAGGACAACTGCTCCAAAAACACCACCACTAGAATCATCACTTGGATCACATAAGTAGGATCATATAATGCCCCTCTTACACCAGCTCCCTGACCTGTGTCAATCACCACCCGTGCTAAATACCAAGCTGCCTTGACCCTCCTTTAAAGTCAGAAATAGCATGTCAGCTGAAGACTCTAGAGGAATTGCTTGTGCACCGAGATTCAAACAACAGACCAAGGAGCCAGAACACTATTGATGACAATTCCAATACCCTGGCTCATACTAGAAGATGCAAATTACTCCACCACTAGAACAAGCATTGCCCTGCTGCTGCCACCTTCCCCGCCATCCTGGGACTCTCTCCCTTGTTCTTTTGGAGGACTACCACTGATATCAAGGACTTTAGAAAGCAACTAACAACATTCCTTTTTTTTGATCATTTCAAGAAACTTACCTAACACCAATATTAGCTAGACATCTACTATACTCCGAAGTAAGCAGTTTCATTTGTATATAAGTTATGCTGCAAAGCACCCCCTTGGTATGATACCCAACCCTGAGTTTATATTAAGTCTCTGTACAGGTGGGAATAGACATTCTAATGTAACAGGTGTGAGTTATTATGGAAGCACATCATTTTACATTGTAAGGCAGTATATAAAATTGTAAAATAAAATAAAAATAACTAACAGAGCAAGCATTATCTATACAGCAGAGTGAGGCAAGCCAACATGGTCTGCCAACATCAATCAGAGGCCAGCATGGCCTACTGTGCGCATAACGTGGTCCCAGAGAGAGAGCAGCGCTCAATCCTCTTCTGTTCTTCATGTGAGTCAGTCAATGGCTGCGGAAAGGACCGCCTGAGTGTCCAAGTCCAAACAGTAAGTGAGTTGTCCTCTGGACAGTAATGGATGGACAAGCAGGTGGCGGCTTTGCAGATGTCCGCCAGGGGAATGGAGCACAGCGTTTGTGTCGAATGGGTAGCAGCCAATGCTCTGAGTTGGTGCGGATCCCTACATTGGCGCAGCTTGCAACACCCTCCTGGTTGTGGCAGAAGGCTATGCAGTCTGGTATCACATTGTGCCCAGTGCTTGCTTCATGACTGGTCGTCAAAAAAGAAAAAAAGAGCGGCCTGTTGGGATCATAGGAAACAAACAGCTGGGGAGCACTGCCTGAGTGGTCCTGTCTTTAGAAGGTAGATGCGGAGAGAGCTCTAGTTAACGGTCCAGAACGTGGCGGCCTCCTGCTCTTTCAGCAGAGGACTGAGGGTCTAGAGTAGAAGGTGGGGTAGCTCGATGGTTTGGGTTGATTATGGAAAAATGGATTGCAACTTTGGAGATAAACTTAGGGTGCATAAGCAAGGATCTTCTGTCCTGGAGGAGCTGCGTGGTACGGAGGGTGTGCTCACGAGGGCTTGGCGTTCACTGAGTCCGACGAAGCAGATGTGATAGAAAATTAAGAGTAGTGTCTTCCATGAAAGTATTTCATTGAGGCGGGAGAGCATGGGCTCGAAGGGGCCTGATGTCAGGTGCGTCCCAAAAAAATCCTACCCAGTACCCATCTCCTAAACCTTTTCCATTTGAGTCGATAAGATTTTCTGGTGGCTGGGCGCTTGGGCTGCCAGGATGACGCGCTGGACCTCCTTGCTTCGTATACTGAGTGAGGAAAGATTCATCCGCTCAACCTCCAAGCTGTAAGTGCCCTCAGGTTGGGTGAAGTTTTGAGTCCATTGTCCTGGGTAAGGAGGGACAGGTGGAAGGGAAGGCTAAGTGGCTTGTCCTGCGAGAGACGGTAAAGTGTTTGGGAACCACATCTGTGGCGGGGCCAGTGTGGAACCACCAGGATGATGTGTGTTTTGTCCTGGACCACATTCTGCCGTGTTTTGGACATCAGAACAGTGGGGGGGGGGGGGGGAGGCATACACAAGAGAACACTCCCACAGCAGACATCAAATGCATCCGAGGCTATGCTGTGGGCTGACGGGTTTTGGAGCAGAATAGCGCGCTTCTTGTTCTGCTACATGTCGAACAGGTATACTTGGAGGTGACCCCAGCAGAGGAAGTTAGCTTCAGAAACCTCGGGGTCCAGAGCCCACTCGTGGGGGCTCAGTTGTCAGCTCAGCCTGTCCGCTAGCAAGTACTGTTCGCTGGGAGGTAGGACGCTTGCAACCAGCAGTGATTCGCTAGGGCTAGGAACCAGGCGCCGAGTCCCTCCCTGCACAAGGTCCATGATCCCATGCCCCCTTGTTTGTTGATATAGAACATGGCCACCTGGTTGTGTCTGTATGAGAACTGACTTGTGTTTGATGTGTAGCTGGAAGGCTTGTAGGGCATAATGGATAGCCCCGAGTTCCAGTAGATTTATGGGGCGAGCTGTCTGTTACTGTCCAGATTCCCTGGGTGCATAGGTTGTACATATGGGCTCCCGAGCCTGTCCTGGATGCGTCGGTAGTGATGGTGACCTGGTGGCAGGGTTGATGGAGACTCCTCCCCACCATAAGATTCTGTTTGGTAATCCACCAATGAAGGCTCCGTCTGGTTCATTCGTTGAGAGTGACACGCCTGGACAGGGGGTTGTGTGCATTGGTCCAACATGAAAGCTGGCACCACTGTAGTGTGCGCATGTGTATTGCGCCAGTTGCAGTACTTGAGTGGTAGCGGCCTTGTGGCCCAGAAGCTGCAGGAGAGTCCAAGCCATTGTGGCTGTCTGTGAGAACATAAAAATTTCCACACTGGGTCAGACCAAGGTCCATCAAGCCCAGTATCCTGTTTCCAACAGTGGCCAATCTAGGTCACAAGTACCTAGCAGTTTCCCCAAAAGATACAAGTACCACAATGCTTGTATTGGGGCAAGCAGTCAATATCCCTGGTCCACTTTAATAATGGTTTATGGACCTTTCCTCCAGGAACTTGTCCAAACTTTTTTTAAACCTCTCTATACTAACTTAAGAATATAAGATAAGCAATACTGGGTCAGAACAAGGGACCAAGGTCCATCAAGCCCAGTATCCTATATCCAACGGTGGCCAATCTAGGTCATAAGTACCTAGCAGTCTCCCCAAAAGACACAGGTTCCTCAATGCTTGTATTGGGTCAAGCAGTGATATCCTGGGTCCATTTTAATAATGGTCAATAGACCTTTCCTCCAGGAACGTGTCCAAACCCTATTTAAATCCAGCTATACTAACAGCTTTTGACTACATCCTCCGGTAACAAATTCCAGATTTTGATTACACGTTGAGTGAAAAATATTTTATCTTATTAGTTTTAATTAGTTTACCCTGTAGCTCATTGCATGTCCACCCCCCCCCCTGTCTTTTTATATTCCTGATGACGTAAACAATCAATCTACGTTTACCCATTCCATTCCATTCATTAATTTATCGACCTCTATCATATCTCCCCCTCAGCCGTCTCTTTTCGAAGTTGAAGAGCCCTAATCTTTTTAGCCTCTCTTCATAGGAGTAGCCTTCCATCCCCTTTAGCATTTTGGTGGCTCTTCTCTACCTAGCATTCTATTTGCTCTCTTGGCCGTCGCTGCACACTGGGTTGAGGGTTTTTAACATTTTATCCATGATGACGACTAAATCTTTATCCTGGTGGTGGTTCCTAATGTGGAACCTTGCATCGTGTAACCCATAGTGTGGGTTGCTCTTTCCTAGGTGCATAACTCTGCACTTGTCCACATTAAATTTCATCTGCAATTTGGATGCCCAGTCTTCCAATTTATCAAGATCCTCTTGCAATTTTTCACAATCCTCTTGGGTTTTAACATCTTTAAATAGTTTTGGTGCCATCTGCTAATTTGATAACCTCACTCCTTATTCCCTTTTCAAGGTAATTTATGAATATGTCTAAAATCAGCTGAACCAGCACAGTTGCCTGCGGTACTCCAATATTCAAATTTTTCCATTGGTAAAATTGGCCATTTAGCCCTACCCTCTGCTTTCTATCTTTTTTTTATTGAAAGGCAGCAAACAATTACAACAGGCAATAGTCATATAATCTACACACAAAATACATGTACAGGAAAACAATGCAGAAGCTGCAATCAAAAGAATTACAACAAAGCCTTCCCTTTTTTTTTTTCCTTTTTGTTAAGCAATAAGCACAGAACCATCCTATTACCCAAAAGTCTCCCAAAAAATCCTACCCAGTCCCCATCCCCCTCCCCCACCCATCCCACAACACCTACTAGCTCCCCCCAACCCCCCCCCACCATCTGTTACCTTCCCCCCCCCCCAGCACTCCCACCTATGAACTCTGCTATCGTAAAGGGATATTACAACGGACCAGACCACACAGGGAAGAGGAAGCCGGCAAAGGCTCCACAGCAAGGGAAAAACAACAAGCCAGGACCCCCAACTAAAATATATAGAAGCCTATGGATTATGAGCCATATTTTAAAACAAAGGCGTCCCACACTTGCTCAAATTGGGGCAACCTGCATTCTCCCAAACTGCCAGCGCCCCGTTCCATGGTGTAGAGATCCCACATCTGCTCCATCCAGCTTGAGAAGGTTGGAGGCAAGACCTGCTTCCAAGCAGCAGCCAAGGCAGCCCGAGCCGCATTCTATGTCCGAATCAATGCCAACTGAGGGATTCGGGCACCCAGAACATTCTTACCTAAAAGAAAAATGCCGCGAATCCCAAGGAATGCTCAACCCAACCAGCTGTTTCAAGCAGTACTGAATCCCCCTCCACAAAATTTGGATGCGTGGACAAAGCCACCAGACATGCGCCAAAGTTCCCTTCTGCCACATTTCCACCAGCACAAATCCGATACCCCTGGATACGCTCGCGCTACCCACAGGTGTCATATACCATCGATAGAGTAATTTATAATTAGTTTCACGGGCCTTAGCCACCACCGAAACTGCGCCAGAGCCGACCCTCAATCTGTTCCCATTAGTGCTCAGAATAGTTTAAGATGCAGGTCCTCGAGTCCACTGCCCTCTATGCTTGCCTATTACCAACTGCTTGGCCTGCAAATTCGCATACATAGCAGCGATAAGACCCTTCTGTAGAGGTGCGCTCCTCACAGAGGCGTTCTACATCGGACAGGTCACGTGCAACCTGTGACCGAATAACTCGATGTTCGTACCCAATGAACCACCTGTGTATTCTGATAAGAATGACAATCGGGAATATCAAATTCCTCCTGAAGCGTGCTAAATGAGCGCAACCCTCCATCCTCAAATAGCTTTGCCGTCACGACTAAGTCCCCTATGCCCCCACAGCCGAAAAGCAGGGTCACTCATACCCGGGGGAAAAGAAATATTATCCACTATAGGCACCAAGGGAGTCAAGGCTGCCCCATGGGGCCAGAGAAAGTGGTCCCTGCCGGAGAGAGTGTGCAGACTGTAGGGGTTACTTGGATGCGAACCTCCTCGCAACTTGGACCTGAGCCACCACCGATCCCCCAATCCCAGCTCCCACCGGAAAAGTGCATTTCCATTTGTACCCACCGTTTTGTGTCTATCGGACTCATCCATTCCAACCCACGCACGACACTGCCTGCTACGCCGCATAATACCAATGAATTTTAGGAGCCCCCCATACCCCCACAGCTCATGTGATGACATAAAGGATTCGACGAGCTATGCGGGGGCGGCGGCTGAAACTGCGATATAAACTTCATAAGCAGCGGTTTGCCAAGCGGCCAAGACCCCACAAGGCAGAGGTATAGGAAGTACTTGAAAAAGGTAAAGAAATCTCGGAACTACCACCATCTTTACCACCACAATACACCCAAACCAGGAGAGCATCAAACCTACCCAGGACTCTAGATCCCGCTTAACTTGGTGGATTAAGGGGCCATAATTTGTCTTGAACAGCGCCGCCCAGTCTACTGTCAGATTCATACTCAAATAACGAGAGCACAGGTTACCCATTGAAAGGGGTAATTGGCCTTCAATTGTATGCATATCGCCTCCGGGACACCCACATTCAGAATCTCTGATTTAGCAATAATTCATTTTAAACCCGGAAACCTGTAAGGCGGCCTCAAAAAGCTGCATCGCAGCTGGAAGGGAGGTAGCTAGATTCACCAACGATAAGATGATATCATCCGCAAAAAGTGCAATTTTATAGTCACAAGGGCCCACCGAACGCCCAAAATGTCCGATGTTCACGAAAGCTTTGCGCCAGAGGCTCCATTACCAGCACGAACAACAACGGCGACAATGGACACCCCTGCCGGGTTCCCCTTTCCAACTTAAAACTCATCGATGGACCACCCATTAACCTGGACACAAGCCCGTAGGGCTCTGATAGAGACTATGAACCCAACGTGTAAAGTTAGGCCCAAACCCCATCATATCTAACACACACCAAAGGAAGCCCTAGCTGACTCGATCTAAGGCCTTCTCAGCGTTAACTCCCACCAAAAAAGTGTCGGTTGAGATCCCTGTCTGGCAATTTGGATCACCTGCAGCATCCGCCAAACATTATCTGCCGCCTGGCAACCCGGCACAAAACCAACCTGATCCGAATGCACCAAGGCTGGAAGGGCCCGATTCAATCGGGCTGCTAACATGGAAGCCAGTATTTTAACATCAATATTTAATAAGGAAATAGGATGGTAGGAAGCTGCCTCCTGTAATGGCTTACCAGGCTTAGGAATTACTGCAATAAGGGCCTCACACTGGGAAGGAGGTAGTGACCTCCCCTGCAAAACCTCATTGAAGAGCACCACCAGGGTTGGCGTTAATTGAGCACTATATTTTTGTAATATTCCATAGGAAACCCATCACTACCGGGTGCCCTCCCAGCCTTTAAGCGTCGGATTGCTGTCTCCACCTCCTCTGTGGTGAGGTTGGCGTCCAACTGCGCTCTATCTGAATCAGTCAGCCGCGGCAACGAGACTACACTCAAATAGTACTGCACTCGGTTCAACTCGAAGGGCTCGGCCTTATACAACTGTTCCAAAAAAGTAGCTAATACTTCACGTATCTCCCGGGAAACCACCTGCATGTGTCCCCAGGAATCTCGGATTTCGCGGATCACCCTCGAAGCGTGTTGCTGACGTAGTCGCAGTATAAACCAAAAAAACCCATCCAGTGAACACAAAAGCAGAGCTAGTAACAACAAAGTTCACCAAAAATATATTGAACCCACACTGTATTGTAAATTCTTTTTGTTGAAGCGAGCCGGAGGAGGGACAGTATGGAAACTTGACCCACACCAGATGGCCAGCTGCTTTTTAATCAGTTAAGGTTCTCCACCCCAAAAATCAAAAAATACTACACTTATCTTTCAATCGAGAAATCTCATTATAAAGTCCCATCCAGTTGCGTTGCTCACAAGAAGACTGCTCGGCACGACGTGCACGTTTTCAGGCACCAGCCCTGTATCAAGTGTTTCTCCCTAATCTCAGTAATGTGGCAACAATGTTGAAAACGCCGTCAACGCGGCTCAGGTCAAAACGTTATTCAGACTGAATAAATGCATTTAAAAAGGAAGAACCAACCAATAGGAACAGGGGAAACCCCACCAACAGGGAAATCCCTGCCCTAACTGGATAAACCAAAACAACAACGTCATAGCACACTCTGCCAGTCAATTTCCCGGTTAAGTCCATGTGGCTCCACCGTACCCATAGAAAAAATCAATCGCTGTTCTAGCCATTGAAGTCTTCTCTCCCTGTCACCACCACGTGGATTTAAAGGTACATGATCCAAAACAGTCCAACGTAGATCCTCAAAAACATGAATGAAAAGCGATACAGTGAGTCACTATCGGTGCCGATTCAATTCGTTGGCGTAACCGAGAGGCATGTTTCTGCCCAGCCGCATTTTTACCGGGTGAATAGTCCCTACCTACATAGGACCAAACCACAGGGACATTGTAAATGATAAACTACTTACGATGATATACAGGTAGTGTCCCATTTACATTTATATATCACAGAAGTACGTGGATGACACCATGCATCCCCCAAAAGGGTCAAGGCACAATAAACACAATCATTACAAGGTCTATGACCAGTCACCATTCTTGGTGAAGGCACCCGATCTGGCATCAATGATGTCTTAACTAGGTGATCGCAAAAATTCCGACCCCGAGTGAAAGCTGATTAAAAAGCAGCTGGCCGTCTGGTGTGGGTCAAGTTTCCATACTGTCCCTCCTCCGGCTCGCTTCAACAAAAAGAATTTACAACACAGTGTGGGTTCAATATATTTTTGACGTAGTCGCAGAGCAAGGTAATGGCCAACCTTATTCCCCCTTTCATAAAAGGTTTGTCGTAATTTACGACGCATATTATCCAAGTCTCTTTGCACACAGGCATCCAATTTGGCCCGTGCTAGCCGCCAACTGGCGGCAGACGCGTTTAGAGCCTGTCCGTGCATGTTCCAATTGAAGGTGTCTATTTTCCTCCACTAATTGGCGAGATTCCTGTGTCCAGGCCTTCCGAGTACGAGCCGCCTCAGCAATCAGACGGCCACGAGCTGTCGCCTTAAAAGCATCCCAAACCATGGGCAGCAGAACCTCCCCAGTATCATTTAGTTCAAAAAATTATTTTGTATAAAGCACCCATGGTCTTGAACTGACAAGTTGCCGCCCGAAAAAATCATTCGGCTAACCGTCACATCCGCTGCCGCTCCCCACACATATCAGCAGGAAGAGTGATCCAGCAAGGAGCATGATCCGACCATATCAAAGCCCCATGCCCAGTTTTCACTCCCCTGTCCATCAGACGCTGGTCCAAAAAAAATAATCAATACGGGTATGCACCTGATGAACTGGCAAGTAATAGGCATAACTTTTTTCCCCCCTGTGTGTGCCTCTCCAAACATCACGCAAACCCAAATCATGCATAAACCTCCTCAATGCCCGGCTAATCCCACTATTCACCCTCCTAGCACAGCCCGTCGAATCCAGATGGGGCACCATATGCGCATTACAATCACCACCTAATATAATAGGGCCTTTTGCAAATTCAGCCAGCAGGACCGTCAGCTGCTTGAAAAAGGTCACCTGGCCTTCATTAGGGGCAGAGACATTGGCCAACGTAAGGAAATGGCCCTCTAAACGAACATTCATGTAAAGCCACACCGCCCCAAAGTATCCCTCTTAACCCTCATCCACCCTCAAAGATAGACACTGGATGAAAACAGCAGGGCCACTACTTTTTTCCTTCCAGTCACATCCGACGCTACCCACACTTCGAAGTATGGTGTACGTTTTAACCAACCCTGAGTGCTACTACGGAGATGCGTCTCCTGCAAAAACACAATGTCCCCTTTCAGAGATCGCAGTTCCTTGAACAATGAACGCTTTCCAGGAGAACTGAGGCCTTTAACATTAAAGGGAAACAGCTTTCGACATCGATAATCAGCCTCCACACCACTGCTGCTGCCTGCACTTCCTCCAGCCCCCGTGTGGTCCAGCCCCTTCCCAATCCCCGCAATCTCGCTCACCACCCAAGCGGTAACAAGATCCCCCCTCCCAACAGCCCCTGAAGAATACATGCAGAAACACCCAGTAGCCGCAGCTGCTCCCCCCCCCCCATGAATTTTTCTAAAGCCTCTACCCAGACCCTTCTCCCCCATCACTGCCGCCCCGAAGCGCCCCAATTGCTCACCCCACCCCACAGATCCCCCCTCCCACCCCAACAGGACCACCAGCCTGCCAAAGTGGCAGGACACGGTAAAAACTGAACCCAAACCAAACTCTATCCGGGCCTCCCTGACTATGAGTTATGATGACACAGTTTGTTGTTTGTATCCCCCCCCCCTAACTGGGTAACCGTTAAGCTACTATCTCGAATGTTCCGCCCCCAGCATCACCTCCTCGTTCACCCCCCCCTCCTCCCCCACATGTGCAGTTTTAATAAGCCCCAAAAGTACCTACAGCAATGCATTTGTCAAAAAAAAATTATGAGAATGAGAAACATAGTAAGTGCAAGAATGATAACTGGTTGGCCTATACAATAAGTCAAAAAAATAAAGCAGAACCCCTAACAAAGGGACCACTGCGAACTCCCCAAAATCGGAGAGACTGTGGCATATTGTCCAGGCAGTATTAAGCGGGTCGTCCCACCCGTGTCCACTTTGAATACTGTGGTTTGGGAACCAGCATCACTGGTAACGCATTGTCTTCTACAAGACCAGCCTGGCGAAGTGCTCTCCATGCCTCTGTATGATCTTTTGCCAAAATTTTTTTATTCCCCAGAAGAAAGTTCATCCGGAAAGGAAAGGACCAGGAGTAACGGATCCCATTGTTATTCAGCACCGCTATGATCGGCTTCAAAATCCCGCCGCCGAGACAGGGTAAAGACCGAAAGATCTTGATATATGGATAACCGCCGCTTCCTGATACTGGATCACTTTTTTCTCTCGACCCCTCCACAGGAGAAGCTCTGCATCAGTGTAGCGTAGAAATCGGGCAATAACATCCCGTGGTTGATTGTTGGGAGGCTGTCCCAGGGCACGGTGAACCCTTTCGATCTCCATAGTAGCCCCACGGGACACAAATTCCTCTGCGGTGAGTAATCCAGCCGTCAGTGATTTGATCACCACCGCCAGATCCTCTGCTCCTCCCACAGCCTCTGGAATGCCTCGAAAACGCACATTGTTTCAAAGTGCCCTATTTTCTATGTCATCTAGCTTGTATGTCAGTTCCATCGCTTGAGACTGCTGCCGGTCTGCTGCACATTGTAAATCCACCAGAGCGTCGTTATGATCCTCTATTTTTGTCTCGACCTCCTCCACTCGTGTGCCCAGATCTTTTATATCACCTCGAAGTTCCGCAATTGTATTCATCACCTCCTCTCGCATGGATCCGAATTCGCCAGCCAACTCCTCAAAGCCCCTCCGAAGCTCCCGCTGCAGAAGGGCATGCGTAGATGGCGCCACAGGACCTTGATCAAGCTCACTCAGCATCTCGTCACCAAACCCGTCTGACGGTTGCTTTCTCGGGGGACTGCCCTGAGAGCCAGTCTTACTCAGCAATCATTGGGAGGCCCACGGCTTATCCTTAGTCTCTAACCCTTTGGCTTTGGCAGCCATGGGATACCAAAATCCCCCACCGTCAGACTAGGCAATGAGATGTAACCCACCGTTGGTATTCAAGTGTGCCCTGGGAGGCTAACAAAAAAAAAACCTTCAGCACCTTGCAGGCCAGGTATGTGCAGGAAACTGTAAAACGGAGTTACTTACCTGTAACTGGAGTTCTCCGTGGACAGCAGGATAAGTCAGCCACACTTGGTGACATCATCTGACGGCGCCGAGACGGAAGTACTCTCCATAGCTCAGAAGGGCTTTTGCCCTTCAGAGCGTGGGCCAACTGGCCCTGCCCCCCTGGCCCGCCCCTAGCTAGCCAGTTCGTCACTAGCTGAGCCTTAGCCGCTAGGAGGCGGGCACTGGTCAGAGGCTGAGCCCTTCCCAGGGGAGGTGGGCGGGTATGTGTGGCTGACTTATCCTGCTCTCCACGGAGAACTCCAGTTACAGGTAAGTAGCTCTGTTTTCTCCTAGGACAAGCAGGATGAGTCAGCTACACTTGGTGCCTCCCAAGCTGACATGTGATGTGGTGGGAAGGGGTAGGCCGAGATCAGGTTCAATGACACTTATCAGGGCTGGATGTTGTAATGGTGTGCCCTGAGGCACTTTGGAATGTCATCGTTAGGCACCTGGTGGTGGAGGCAACCCGCCAGCGTGCAGTGTGTGAGCGTGCAGCGTGTAGTGCTAATGTGTGCACGCCCATTTTGAGGTGAAGTAGTTAGGCTATGCGGCAGCAGTGATTGTGAGGGTATATGGTCTCAGTGGGCCACTGCAGAGGCGGCCGCAGAGTAAATGGTCTCGATGGGCAGCCGCAGGGGGAGTCCCAACGAGCGGGTAGCGTTGTCAGCCACTGCAAGCATAACAGCCACAGTATAGATGCTGGAAAGCACAGCAAGATTGGCGCCAGATTTGCGCCGCGCTGAATATCGGCGGTGGATGGACCAGCAGCAATATAGACAGCGTTACAGAGTGATGCAATTAGAGCCAATGACATGGCAAGGGACGTGAGTCCTCAGTCAGTTCATGACTTGGTTAGGCGTCTAGGCAGGGGGTAGCAGGCAAGGCCTTGAGACTGCTAGACGCCGTGTTTGTCCCTGTTGTAAGAAGTGTTAGTAGGTGTCTCTGCCACAAGTGTGAGCCGCAGGCTGTCGATGGATCCTTTGGCAGGCTGTCGACAGATCGTTTGGCACCACTACAATCCTATGCTTTTCTTTGGCACGACTTGAACTTCTGCTTGTGGCCATGGCCGATCCGGCCGATGGAGGAGCACGCGGATTTGGCATGCGGATTTTGAAGTCTGCGGGTTCCTAGAGGTGCTGCAACCCCGGTTTGTTGGGGTCCCATGTGCTGATGCGTGAATGTCCGTGTACGTCCTGGGCATGTAGCTGCGTAGGACTGCGATGATGTCTAGGGTATGGAGTGTCTCTGGTGGCCCTGGCGGCATTACGTGCATGGTAGGTATGCCGTCCCGATTAGCAGTTTTGACTACTACGCTGCCATAGAAAACAGCCTGAGTTGTTCTTGAAGGAATCTCACTGGTGGTCCACCCCAGTTTTGCCTGCGAGTGACAGCAAGGCTGCCGGGCGCAGTTGTCATAGGCCGCGATCGCCCAGCCTGGTTGATGATGTTTCTGCTAGGCACTGTAGGATGAATTCCCACTAGGACTTACAGGAAGGATGTTCACTCGTAGAAGATAAGGGAACGACATGTCTGGACTGAATAGGCAGTATGCCAGGTCAGCGTCCGTTTGTGCCAGGCGCTGTGGGACCTGCAAGATGGATTTCAGTAGGACCTGCCGGAAGGATTTACTTGCAGCAGATCAGGGAACGACATGTCGGGACTGAATTGATAGTGCTCCTTGTCCACCCGCACATGATGCGGGGAGAAGGTATCCAGTAGTCCTAGGTCATAAGAAGGGGAAACGCATTGGTGCTGTCCAAGGTATGAAGAAAATGGCTTGGCTCTGCCCGCCTGAACAGTCACCCATCCTGCTCCCCAGGAGGTTGGTAGGTCGATTTGTGGTCAGCACCCCGCTGGGAGAAGAAGCTGACTGCGAAGGGTTGCGAGTTCCTACCTGTGGGATATACTGGCGGTCGAGTCAGGGACTGCCTGGATGGACGTTACTGTTGGGCCCTTGGCCGTGGAAGGTCAGAGCTAAGTATGGAATGTCAGGGGTTGTGTGTGGAGGTGGAAATCTGTTCCCTGCTGCACAGGTGCAGGACTAGGGCCAATTTGTTGACTGTGTATGGGGCCCTAGAGCGCAGAGTCATAGGGATGCTCTGACGGCGTGCTCGAAACCCCAACTGGGCCTGCAATTGGGTATTGAATATGTGACTCTTTGTATCAATGTATCTGCCCTCGTGACCGATGGTGATCCGTTGACTGGCCTTGACATTGGCACCTCTCATTCATGGCCACTGCAGGACTCCGCCACCTGGAGGACTCCTAGGTACAGTGTCACGGATCTCGCTGGGGGGTCTATGTAGTGCAAGATTCTCTCTGAAGGGGGAGCATGATGGGTAGCCTGTTTTCCCCATTTCTGGGAAATAGACGGGGCCAAGTGTTCTTGTCTCTGGGGACAGAGTGCAGCCACCGAGCGCAGCTGGGAGCTGCGGAGCTTAGTACTGCCATTGTCCTTATAAAAGCATGGTATTACCATTGGCCATGTGAACCCTCACCAGAGATGCGGCTTCACGCGGTAGGCCATGACCATGTGACCTTTCACCAGAGGTGCGTGCTTCACCAGGGATGCGGACTTCACACGGTAGGCCCCGATATTCAGGAAAGTGCAGAGACATGTCCTCTGAGGTCCGCAATTGGGACCTGGATCTGTGAACATTCGTGTTAAGACACAGTGGGTGGTAGTGTCCCGCACTGTAGCCCCCTCGGTTCTGGGGGGCGCCCTGAGCCGAGAAGATGTTTCGGAGTCTCGGGTGCCGCGGTGCTGATGTTCACTCCAACAGCACCCAGTCAATGCTGATGCTCCCTGTTCACGTCAGCAGCACCCAGTTGGTTCTGATGCTCACTTGAACAGCGCACAGCTGATGCGAGGCTTCTGGGCGTCTACGGAGAGGCCTATTTTGCTGGATTGGCCGCAAGGTGGCAAGGCAGAGGTCGGCTCCTTCTCATGATGGGTGAGCCACCAATATCTGTCACAGGAGTCTGCTGCAACCACATGCTGTGAGGTATGCAGCATGGACCTCTGACCATTCCTGAGCTGTAAGCGAGGGTGTGCCGAGGGCGCAATGCGCCAGCCGACGTAAAGAAGTAGAGTCACTGATGTTGAGCCAGAGGTGCTGCCGGATGCGAGGGATTGGGGCATGAGCCCAACTTACTGGCCAGTCTGCGGACATGAGTCCTTCACCTCGCGCAAACCACAGTCGTTTTACCCGCAGACGCCGAGGCTGGTTTCCTCTGCCATTTGTGGTAGGTGGTTCCCGAAGCTCATGTGTTAACGATTGGGCTATGAGCATTTTCCTCTGCATGTTCATGCATTGATTGGTAAACTACTGTGCTGCCACGGTCAAAGGAGAACCAGTTAAATTGAACGTGGATCTCCTGGGTACAAGGATGTTGTCCCAAGCGCTAGGCTATCCCTCCACTCGGATATGGAGGTAAGTCAACCTGGTTCATGCAACGCAGTGGAAGAGTCCCGTGGAAGATGAGGGATCAGGATGATGATGATGAGAAGGACTAAGGTGGTTGTGTCCAAGGTGGGCGCCCTCTTGGGTCATGCCAGTTCTGGCGTGGAATGCACCATCTGGCCTATCGGTCCTAGCGAAGGGCCTTGGAAAGGCCTACTGCTAGAGGGAATAGTGATCTGCTCATAGTGACAGGTAATAGGGTGTAGAGGTAGGGCACTGGAGGGTCGAGAGGTCTGTTCATGCTTACAGCTCCAGCTGGAAGATGCCAGATTGGCAGTTCTAGAGCTTTCACTAATTATAGGAGCGTGGTCTGCAGGAACCACAGCTGGGAGTTGAACTTGTGACCTTCCTTGAGCACACTGGCTGTATGTACTGCACCCAACTGCTGCCAATTCTGGAGGGCGGCGCTGGCCAGGGGCTCGGCGGGTGCTGGCCGAAGGCTCATGATCAGGTCCCACCTTGAACAAGACCCAGCCTTGGATTGGAGCAAGAGTGTGACTCATGACCTGGACACTGCTTGCGGAAGGTTTGCATCAAGTGGCCAGACTCCTACATATAGGAGGAAAGAAAGGAAGAAGCCCCTGTTCCCTGCATATGAAGCAGTGTCTGAGCTACACCTCCATGAGGAACGGTGCTGTATTACTCAGGCTCCGAGTTCAGTGTAGGCTCAGAGTTAGGTGTAAGCTGATAAGGAGGTTAAGGTGCAGACATCAGGAGAGCCTCCATTTGGTATGATACTGCCCCTAGGTACTACCCCCTTAGGGCAGCGAGTGTGAAGGAGACAAGTACCTTCCACTGGGGCAGCGAGTGTCAAGGAAGAAGTACCTTCCACTGGCCAAGCCACCCGATCCTTCCTCAAGGTTTGGGAGTGACCCTGACGCCCGAGGGAGGGGGTGTCTCCTTATCACAGCCTCATCCCGCCAGAGGGATTAGGTGCAGATTATCTCAAGCAGACCCAGTGCCGTTATGTGGCGGAATTGATGCCTCGAGATGTTGATGAGGATCTTTGCCAGGGGCCGAAGGTCCATGCAGAGGGTCTTCAAGAGTTACTTGTTTTTTTGTTTAAGGTGGGGACTAAGACTAAGAAGGGCTCCGAGGGTTCTAGTGAGTAGAGGAGCTTCCCTGCAGCCTCCCCATTCATGGACGCTTCTTCCCCTTCAGTAAGTTCTGCTGCTAAACTGCAGAATTAGAGGTTGGCGCCAAGCGCATCAGTTTAAACGGCGCGGCATAGGGAGAGTGGAGTGGAACTCTCCTGACTGAACTGTAGTCGCAGACCCGGGGTCGGCGGACTCAGCGCTTGAGTAGGAGAAGGAAGGCTTGCCTCTGCTTTTTGATGCCGGGGAGAAGTTCCACTGCGCTGACGCAGGAAGGTTTGCCTCGGGTGCTTTAAGCACCGCCCCTGGAGTCCCGGTGCAGAGTGATCTATCCGGCACTAGCTCGGCGCCGAGGAATCAGCCTGCGGATTACTCTTTAGCTGTTGCTAGAGTGCCCAGAGCGTCAGCGCTGTCCTCGCTGACGCCTCCGCGCCGGACGGGACCGTCGGCAATGGGGTGTCCTCTGCGAGCGGCTCCTCCTCCACTGATGCTTGGATCGGCGCTGACCAATGGCGCGGTAGGGGGGAGGAGCCGGGCTCGTGAACAAAGGGAGTATCCTCTGATATCGGCTCCTCCTCCCCTGATGCTAGGATCGGCGTCGGCCAATGGCGCCGTAGGGGGAGGAGCCTGACCGTGATGTAATTGGGCAAGATGGCTGCCGCCATGAGAGCCTCGTGGCGGGCCGGACCAGGGATGCAGGAAGCATCTCTGGACTCTCCAGGACAAGCAGGATTGGAGAAGCGCTTGATAGGGAGAGAGCTGAAGTGTATGGAGCCGGGGTTCACCGGAGGCCTGCGGCTGGGGATGGCAGCCGACACAAGGAAGGTAGTCCGCTGGAGTCTCCTGAGTGATGCCCCTCGCTCCCCTTCGCACCAGCCGAAGCGACACAGCAGCAGCACCGTAGGGGTCCCAGAAGGGAGAGCTCATGCTACGGGGAGCAGGGCTGCCCATAGGAGGCAAGCGGCTGGGTGTAGCGGCGGCAGCGACCCTCACATGAAGAGTGCTGCTTGAACCATTGTCCCCCGCTCCTCTTTGCATCTGCCACAGAAGAGAGCAGGTGGACCGAAGGGAATCCGAGCTCCGCTGCAAGATCTGGAGAACGGAGGCCTGTTGGAGGGCTAGCCGGGGACGGAGGCCTATTAGGCACGTCCTGGGCTGTCGCTGGCTGGGCTTCCTTCCCAGCCCCATTGTCCTGGAGACCTTCCCCCGAGACAGACAGGTATCTGAAGAGAAGCAAAAAGAAGGCAATTGAAGGTAATTGAAACTGATAATACATACGTTGTAGATGAGAGATTGATTTTTGGTGGAGAGTAACAAAGTCCGTCTTGCTGGCAAGGTGGAAGAACTGAAACTGGCTAGCTAAGGGCGGGCCAGGGGGCAGGGCCAGTTGGCCCATGCTCAGAAGGACAAAAGCCCTTCTGAGCTATGGAGAGTACTTTCGTCTCGGCGCCGTCGGATGACGTCACCAAGTGTGGCTGACTCATCCTGCTTGTCCTAGGAGAAAAAGCTGAATAAAGGTTGAGTGTAGCAAAATAAATCCCACTTCTGATCAGCAGGGTGCGCTCCAAGATCACATCCGTCAGCAACGGCAAACAAGCAGATTGAAGCAGGGAAGCTGGCTCACTCCCACACCATCCAGCACTCGCAGAGACGTAAATCTGCAAGCAAGGATTGAAAGCAAGGATCAAGCAGCTGATACAGCGACTGAGGGTGAAGAGGGAGTCTCAGTGTTTAAAGGGCAGGTCAGAGGTCCACTGACGTCACCATGCACATCCTTTTCCCACTCAAACCGCTTGAAATGCAGAAACAGGCTTGCGTTCCAAGGCGGCGTGGCAATGGCCTCTGCACCCCGGGATCTCACTGCCACAAGCAAACAGCTACACCGCAATGAAGCATCGCCGATGGGAATCCCCACCTCGCCCCGCAGCGATCTCACCTGCGGGATCAATGTGCTCTGCAGGACTATCCACCAAAGTAAGGAGTGCTATTTTGCCAGAAATCAACTGCTTCCGCACCTCCGATGTCTGAGGAAAAGCAAATAGTCAGCATATGGTGCCAAAGCCAGGCCCCGGGGAGGAGATCGAGAGGCAAACAGATCGTCCGAGAGCCCCTCAATTGAAAAAGCCATATACAGTGCCATACAAGCAGCGGCAGGTAAAGCACAGTTACTTACCTGTAACAGGTGATCTCTGGGAACAGCAGGAATTAGTCCTCACATATGGGTACGTCGGAACCGACGGAGCCTGCGCGGGAAAGCTCCCCAGCTTCCCAGAAGGAAAGCTTTTGGGGCTTCCCACAGCGCATGCGCGCTGCCTTCCTGAGCAACTCTCCTCAGTTCGAGTTTAAAGCTGAGACAATAGAGAGAGGAAAGGAAGAGAAAGAGATACAACTCCTAGGGGAGGTGGGTGGGTTGTGAGGACTAATTCCTGCTGTTCCCAGAGATAGCGTAGTTACTCATCTGTAACAGGTGTTCTCCAGGAGCAGCAGGAATCAGTCCTCACATATGGGTGACGTCGGCGCCGACGGAGCCCTCGCGGAGCAATTTTTCCCAGCTTTCAAAGAAAGCCTTTGGGAATTGCAGCGCGCATGCGCGGTCCTCTTCCCACCCAAGGGTGCCATCTTGCTCAGTCAGATGACATAGCTAAAAGACAGAAAAAATTAGCAAAAACGAAAGCATATAACTGCAACTCCAAGGGGAGGAGGGAGGGTTGTGAGGACTGATTCCTGCTGCTCCTGGAGAACACCTGTTACAGGTGAGTAACTACGCTTTCTCCAGGACCAAGCAGGAAGTCAGTCCTCACATATGGGACTCCCAAGCTTAAGGCTACCGGAGACCCTAAGCACAAAAATGAGCTCCCTCAAGGTCAGTAGCACAGAAGGAAGGAATCTTCTCTGAATATGTCTCCAACCGGTAGCCCAACAACCGGGACGGAGGGTAGGAGTTGCCTATACCTCAAAGAGGTTACGGAGGACTGCCTGTCCGAAAGCACTGTCCCTGCGGGACTCCCTCTCCAGGCAGTAATGGGCTGCAAAAGTCTGGCTTGAAGACCAAGTAGCGGCCCGGCAGATGTCTGCCAATGGAACAGAGCGGAGGTAAGCTACCGACGTAGCCTTCGCCCGAACACGATGAGCTGTGACTCTACCTTCCAGCACGAGGCCGGCTGCCTCGTAAGCCCAAGCGATACAGTCCGCAATTCAGATGGACAGAGTACGCATGGAGACAGGGAGCCCCAACCTGTTGGGGTCATAAGACACGAAGAGCTGAACAGCCTTTCGGTGCTCCCGCGTACGGTCAAGGTAGAAGGTCAACGCCCTTCTACAGTCCAGGGTATGCAGGACCATTTCAGCTCGGCTGGAGTGTGGCCTGGGAAAGTAGGTCAGAAGTACCACCTCCTGGTTGATGTGAAAAGGGGAAACCACTTTGGGGAGAAATTTAGGGTGAGTCCGTAGGACTACCCGGTTCTTGTAGAACCTAGTGTAAGGAGGATCAGAAACCAGGGCCTGCAGCTCACTAATGCATCTAGCAGAAGTGAGGGCTACCAAGAACAAGGTTTTCCAGGAAAGAAAACGTAGCAGACAGGTAGCCATAGGCTCAAAAGGCGGACAGGTAATCCGCTGCAACACCACATTAAGATCCCAGTCCGGGGCTGGCGGGCGCAAAGGTGGCTTAAGGAGAAGGAGGCCTCTGAGAAACCGAGCCACCAGAGGGTGGCTGGAAAGAGGTCTACCATCCACCGGCATGTGATGCGCAGAAAGAAAGAGCACTGAGGTGGACCTTTACCGAGTTGGACTTTAGTCCAAGGTTGGAGAGAGAGAGCAAGTACTGCAAGACCACTGATGCTGAACAGGAGAAAGGATCTTGAGACTGCTGAGTACACCAGACGGAGAACCGACGCCACTTGAGAGCGTAGGTCTTGCGGGTGGAGGGCCTCCTGGAGGCCAAGACGACCTCTTCCACATCTGGAGGAGCTGCAGAGGAGCAAGGACTACCCTTTCAGCAGCCAGGCCATCAGATGAAGGGACCGGAGATTGGGGTGTAGGAGAGTCCCCTGATCCTGCGACAGGAGGTCGGGCTGAAATCCCAGTGGAAGAGGAGTGTCTACCGCTAGCTGCATCAGAAGCGGGAACCAAGGTTGTCTCGGCCACCAGGGAGCCACTAGGATCATCGATGCTTTGTCTCTGAGAACCTTGAAGAGCGTCCGAGACACCAGTGGCATGGGAGGAAAGGCATACAAGAGGCCGGTGGACAATGGAATTAGAAAAGCATCCGCCGCTACCCGGAGAGGATGCGGCTGTCGAGAGCAGAATCTGGGCAGCTGCCGGTTCAGAGGACTGGCAAACAGATCCATGGTGGGGAGGCCCCACTTGAGAAAGATTCGCTGAACCACCAGCGGATCCAACCTCCACTCGTGTGGCTGGAGGATCCTGCTGAGCTTGTCGGCCAGGTAATTTTCTTGACCTGGGAGATAAACAGCCTTGAGGATGATGCCGTGGTGGACTGCCCAAGAGCATAGTTTTTGGGCCTCCTGACAGAGAAGGAAGGAGCCTGTTCCGCCTTGTTTGTTCACATAGAACATTGCCACCTGATTGTCTGTCTGTATCAGCACCGACTGGTGAGAAACCAGGTGAGAGAATGCTTTGAGCACTAGGCGGATGGCTCTGAGCTCCAGGAAGTTTATCTGCTGAGCAGACTCCCAAGGAGTCCAGAGGCCTTGAGTACATGTCCCTTGGCAATGTGCTCCCCAACCCAGGAGAGAAGCATCGGTCGTCAGGACCTGAGAATGCGTAGGGGGCTGAAAAGTCACTCCTAGTACCAGGTTTGGCAGATGAAGCCACCATTGTAGAGAAGAGACCAGCTGGTCGGAGATCCGTACGGAGTCCGCTAGGCTCCCGGTGGCCTGATGCCATTGATTGCGAAGGCACCACTGAGCAGGACGCATGTTCAGTCGGGCATTGGGGGTCACATGGACCGTGGAAGCCATATGGCCGAGCAGTCGCAGAAAGTGCCTGGCTGAGACCAGCGTATTGCTGTGAAAGTGGCCGGCGAGATCCATGAGCCGCTTGGCCCTGTCCAGAGGGAGGAAGGCCCGCGCCTGAAGTGTGTCCAACCGGGCGCCGATGAACTCGAGATTTTGAGAGGGGAGCAAAGTGGACTTTGCGAAGTTTATGACAAAACCCAAGTGCTGGAGCAGAGCCACAGTGCGATGAGTGGCTTGAGTGGCCTCTTGGGAAGACTGGGCTCTGATGAGCCAGTCGTCCAAGTATGGGAACACAAACAGACCTTGAAGTCTCAGATAAGCCGCCACCACTGCGAGGCATTTGGTGAACACCCTGGGTGCGGAGGATAGGCCAAAGGGCAGCACTCTGTACTGGTAATGATTTCCTCCCACAACAAATCTGAGATATTGTCTGTGGTCCGGATGAATGAGGATATGAGTATAGGCATCTTTCAGATTCAAGGAGCATAGCCAGTCTCCCTGCTGGAGGTAGGGCAGCAGGATTCCAAGGGTAAGCATCTTGAACTTTTCCTTTGCAAGGAACTTGTTGAGGTTTCGCAAGTCTAGGATGGGTCTGAGGCCTCCTGTTCTTTTTGGAATCAGGAAGTACCTGGAGTAAAACCCTTGGCCCTTCAGGTGGTGGGGCACCGGTTCCACGGCCTGTTCCTGAAGCAGACTTGCTAACTCTTGAAGGAGTAAGGCCCTGTGCAAAGGCAGTCTGGGAGGCTCCCCCGGAAAGTAGGAGGGAGGTACCTGGTGAAAGTGAAGATGATAACCCTTTTGAACTATGTGAAGTACCCAGGTATCTGTGGTGATGTTGGACCACCTTTGGGCAAAGTGGACCAGCCGGCCTCCTGTGCTGAGAGAAACCAGCTGAGGGGGAGAGGCTATGCTGAGGAAGTCAAAAAACCCCACTCTGCTGAGCAGGGGCCGGTGGTGCAGGCTTGGGGGCTTGCTGCCTATGGGACCCATTACCCCGTCCCTTGGCCTGCTTTCCCTGTGGGGGAGCTGCTGAGGCCTGATACTGAGGGTAGTATTTATAGGCAGCACCTTTCCTCGGGTAAAAGGGCTTTTCCCCCGAGGCCTTCTTCTTTTGAGAAGGGGCAGAGGTCTTCCTTGAGAGACGAGTCCTGGTGAGAGTCTCCGTCTCGATTTGTGCAGCCTTCTCATCCATGGGCTTGCCAAAGAGGTTATCACCTCGGCAGGGGACATCGACCAACTTATCCTGTACCCAGGGCTCGAGGTCGGACGTCTGAAGCCAAGCCTGGAGGCGTCCACCGATGCCGGCCGCAGCTACTCGAGCCGAAGCCTCAAAACCATCATAGGCTGCTCGAGATATAAACTTGGAGCACTCCCGAATACCAGTGGACAAGGTTTGGAACCTCTGCAAAGGTTCGTCGGAGAGACCAGCAGAGAACCCGGCTATTTCCTTAGCCAGGTCTCGGAGATACATGCCCATGTAGAGCTGGTATGTCTGGCCTCGACAAGCAAGCATAGAGCTCTGGAAGCACTTCCTACCGAGGGCATCCAGGCTTCGGTCTTCCCTACCAGGGGGCACCGAGGAGTGCATTTTTTGACTCTTAAGTCTATGCATGGCCGATTCCACCACCATGGAATGGTGCGGTAGTTGTGCCTTCTGGAAGCCGGGGCTCTTGCGGACTCGATAAATGGAATCGACCCGCTTGCTTAATACCGGCGACGACGCCGGGCTCTCCCACATGCGGAAGAGAAGTCGTTCCAGCATCGGAGGAACCGGTACAATAAAGGCCTCCTTCAGGGGAGAGTCATATTGGAGGGCATCGAGTTCTTCGACTTGAGGCTCCTCCTCGGGATCCGCGGGGAAGGCCAAGGCCTTGGCCATATCCCTCACGAAGTCCAAGAACCGGGTATCCTCCGGGGGGAACCGTCTCCGAGGTTCGGACTCAGGGGAGTCCGAAGGGACACACCGAGTCCGAAAGGAACCAGGTGACTCTTCGTCCTCCGATTCCCAGGCCGACTCCACGGAGGAGGAGTCGAGCGGCTCCGGTTGGGCGGGCACCGATGCTATCCGCTCCGACGCCGAGGGAGTCGGCGTCGACGACCTCGGTCCCGAATGGGAGGCCGAAGGAGACCTCGACCGAGGATCGACTCGAGCCCTCATGGACTCGAGGATCGGCTCGGTCTCCAGGGTCGATTTGGAGGTCGACGTCCCGGTGGTCAGGGCAGAAGCACCGGCGAGGCCAGCAATCAATACCCGCTGCTGGTCCAAGAAGGCAGTCAGACTGCTCTCCAAGGCCGTCAACCTGAGTCCGAGCTCAGGAGACCCAGCAGCCCCCGACTCGGGCCCCGACGGCGTCGGGCCCGACGTCGGGTCCTTCGGAGGCGAGTCAACAAGGACAACAGTACTCACGTGAGCGGGTAAGTCCACCTCGAGTTGAGGATGTTTTGACGGCCTCTCCATCTCCGAGGACCCGGGACGGGAGTCGGGGCTATGCGACCTGGCCCTCGAGGAACCAGGAGCGTCCACCGATCCCGCCCTCGCGGGTTTCTTCTTCCGATGATGTTCCCGGGTAGGAGACCCCCTCTCAGAGGAACTTCGACGATGCTCAGGACCAGAGTCCCGAGACGTCGAAGCCTCTGACGAGGTCCGAGCCCGGCCGGAGTCAGAGAAGATACGCTCCCGCTGATGCTGCCAACTCCTCAAAGCTTTTGAGGACATTTTGCCGCATGGCACACAGATCAGGGAATCATGATCTGGGCCGAGGCAGCGGAGGCAGGTCATGAGTGTCTGTAAGAGACATGAGTTTCTTACAGAGATCACACTTTTTAAAGCCTGCAGTCATCGGGGGAAAAAGGGCCCCTGCGAGGTCGAATGACCGGGCTGCCAGGGAAAAAGGAAAAAGGCGCGAAATCTGTCACGAAGGACAAAAAACCGAAAAATAAGGGACGGACTCGCAACCGGCGTCGCGAGTCCGGGCGGGAAAAGAACCGGTGTCGAACCGAAGAAAAAAGAGAAAAACAGAGAAAAAATCAACTTTTCTGCGGGGATTCACAGGCAACGTCTGTAGGGCTCCGCGGAAAAAAGAAGACTGAGCAAGATGGCAGCCTTGGGCGGGAAGAGGACCGCGCATGCGCGCTGCAATTCCCAAAGGCTTTCTTTGAAAGCTGGGGAAAATTGCTCCGCGAGGGCTCCGACGTCACCCATATGTGAGGACTGACTTCCTGCTTGGTCCTGGAGAACACCTGTTACAGGTAAGTAACTGTGCTATCTCCAGGAACAAGCAGGAATGAGTCCTCACATATGGGGACTCCCTAGCTAAGGTGCCTGGGAGATCCCCCTCCAAGGGTTCCCTATCTTCGTATGAATCTCAGGCATCCATTGAGGGAAGGTGGGCAGGAGTTGGTTAAGAATGGAACAGGTGTTTGAGGACAGCCTGACCAAATAAGGCATCCAGGCGGGAGTCCTTGTCCAAGCAGTAATGGGCTGTAAAGGTATGAACCGAGGCCCAGGAAGCTGCTCGACAGATTTGATCTATGGATACAGAATGAAGATGAGCCATAGAGGTGGCCATGGCCCTCACATTGTGAACCGTGACATGGCCCTCCAGAGTGAGGTTTTTACTCTGGTTACACTGAGCAATCCAATTGGACAGGGTTCTCTTAGTGACTGGAAGTCCCAAATGGGAAGGATCAAAAGCAACAAAAAGTTGGGAAGACTTTCTATGTTGCTGTGTCCTGTGGAGGTAAAAGGTGAGAGCCCTTTTACAATCCAGAGTATGAAGGGCCCTCTCTGCATTAGATGCATGAGGAGCTGGAAAACAGATAGGTAAATACACCTCTTGATTAAGATGAAAAGGTGAAACCACTTTAGGCATAAAGTGTGGATTCGTCCTAAGGACTACCTTATCATGATGGAATCTTGTATAAGGTGGATTAGCCACTAAGGCCTGCAGTTCACTGATGCGGCGAGCTGAAGTGACTGCAATAAGGAAAACAACCTTCCAGGAAAGAAATTTTAAGGAGGTTGAGGCTAAGGGTTCAAAGGGTGGCTTCATAAGCTGACCAAGAACCAAGTTTAAGTCCCATGCCACCGGAGGAGGTCTGATGGGAGGCTTAGTTAAGGTTAGGCCTCTCATGAATCTAGCAATAAGCGGATGAGAGGAAATAGGTTGTCCATTGATAGGTTTAAGCGATGCTGCAATAGCACTCAAATGGACTCGTACTGAATTCGTCTTGAGGCCTGCATTGGAAAGATGCAGGAGATATTCTAATAGAGAATTCAGAGGTAGTGAGAGAGGGCCAAGACTCCTTTGAGCACACCAAATGGAAAATCTTTTCCACTTAAAAGCATAGGAACGCCTAGTGGAAGGTTTTCTGGAAGCATGGAGGATATCCTTCACTTGCTGAGAGACATTTAAGTCTTGAAGGTCTAGGCCTTCAGTAACCAAGCTCTGAGGTGAAGGGACTTGGGGTTTGGGTGCCACAAAGTCCCCCCCTCTTGAGACAGAAGGTCTAGAGGAGCTCCCAGATCCAGGGAGGGGGCCTGGGAGAGATGCAGAAGTAGAGGGTACCACACTTGGCGTGGCCAGCGTGGAGCTATGAGGATCATAGATCCTTGATCCCTCTGCAGTTTGAACAGAGTCTAGGGAATCAAAGGAATGGGTGGAAAGGCATATAGGAGGCCCTGACCCCAATGAAGGAGGAAGGCATCCCTGGCCTGCCTTCCCTGACACGGAATTCTGGAACAGAACCGGGGAAGTTTGGCATTCCACGGACTTGCAAAGAGGTCTATGTCCGGGGTTCCCCATTTCTGAAAGATTCTGAGTACCTGATCCTTGTGCAGGGACCATTCGTGTGGAAGCAGAACTCAACTGAGTCTGTCTGCCCAAGAGTTTTGGATTCCTGGGAGATATACTGCCAGGAGATGGATTTGATGCTCTCTGGCAAAGGCCCACAGTCTGAGAGCTTCGTTGCAAAGCGACAGAGAGCCAGTCCCTCCTTGTTTGTTTATGTAGAACATGGCTACTTGATTGTCGGTATGAACAAGAACTGTCATGTTGTGCAGGAGGGTATGAAAGACCTTGAGAGCAAGGAAAATTGCTCGGAGCTCCCAAAGGTTGATATGAAGGGTGGTCTCCTGTGGAGACCAAGTGCCTTGAGTGGAGAGGTCTTGAAGATGAGCTCCCCAGCCTGTTTGGGAGGCATCTGTTGTGAGGGTTGTTTGGGGTAGTACCGGTTGGAAGGGGGACCCCAACAACAGATTTTGGGTGGATATCCACCATTGGAGAGACCAAAAGAGACGTTTGGAGGTTGCTATTTGGTCTGAGAGAGCTCCTGATGCTTGGGTCCACTGGGTGGACAAAGTCCATTGAGCTGCTCTCATATGGAGACGAGCATAAGGCACCACATGAACTGTGGATGCCATGTGGCCTAGCAGTTATAGCATTTCTCTGGCAGTCAAGTGGCTTCTGGACTGAATTTGAGAGGCCAAGTGCACTAGACGGTGGCAACGTGCCTGGGGAAGATAGGCCCTTGCCGTGTTGGTATCTAGCCAGGCCCCTATGAATTCTAGGGATTGAGTAGGGGTGAGTTGAGACTTTGGCAGATTGATGACAAGTCCCAGATACTGCAGAAGGCGTCTGGTGTGGTCCAGGGAAGTCTGAGCCTCGGACTGAGATGGAGCTCGGATGAGCCAGTCGTCTAGGTATGGGAAGACAAATATTCCCAGAGTGCGTAGAAATGCAGCCACTACTGACATGCATTTGGTGAACACTCTTGGAGCAGAGGCTAGACCGAAGGGGAGTACTCTGTATTGGAAATGTTTTCCCTGGAACAGAAATCGTAGGAATTTTCTGTGGGATGGATGGATGAGTATATGTGTGTACGCATCCTTTAGGTCTAGAGAACAAAGCCAGTCCTGACTTTGTAGGTATGGAAGGAGAGTACCTAGAGAGAGCATTTTGAATTTCTCTTTGTATAGAAATTTGTTTAATTCTCTGAGGTCTAGAATGGGTCTGTGTCCCCCTGTTTTCTTCGGAATGAGAAAATAGGGGGAGTAAAACCCTGACCCCTGTTGAAGAAGAGGAACCTGTTCTATTGCCCCTTGGGCAAGAAGGGTATTCACCTCCTGACCCAACAGGTGTAGAAGAGATGGGGGAGAGATGAAATGTCTCACCATGGTATGGAGAGGAAGGCTGGAAAAATGCAGTTTGTAGCCCTCTCTCATGATAGAGAGGGTCCACTGTTCGGATGTGATTTGCTCCCATCTGGGAGCAAAATGAGTTAACCTTCCTGGAATTGTGAGAGGCTCTGGTTGCTGCAGAGCCAGAAAGGGTATGTTCTCTAGAAGTAAGTCAAAAACCCTGAGGGGGTTGGGACTGTTGAAGTGTAGCAGCCCCTGCAGGTTTTGCTCTGGCTTGTTTAGATTGCTGACGTTTAGGAGCAAAGCGAACCTGAGAAGTTGATTGGCCAGCATTGGTAGAAAATCTGGTCTTTTTGTAGAAGGGTTTCTTAAAAGACTTTTTCTTGGCAGAGGTGGAAGTAGACTTGGAAAGTCTATCTAGAGCAGCATTTTCTGCATCCATTTGAGTGGCTTTGACTTGCCACTCCTTGCCAAACAGATTTTCACCTGTACAGGGCAGATTGCCTAGGCCATCTTGTACCCAGGATTCCAGGTCAGAGGCCTGGAGCCAAGCAATTCTGCGAGCAGCTATAGCTATGCCTGATGCTCTGCTAGCACCCTCAAAGGAGTCAAAGGCAGCTCTATTGGAGAACTTTGACACATCTTGGGTATGCTTTAAAAGAAGCAGGAATTCCTCCTTCCTATCTTCTGGGATAAAGGGGAGGAAATGTCGTATTTTGAGAGCAAGCTCTTTAAGAAACATGCCCATATAGAGGCTGTATGAGTTGATTCTGGCAATAAGCATACTAGCTTGGAAGATTTTCCTGCCAAAAGCATCCAAAGTCCTACATTCTCTTCCTGGAGGGGTAGAAGAGTGCCTTTTGGTACTCTTTATCTTTTTCATAGCAGACTTCACCACGATGGAATGGTGAGGAAGCTGAGTTTTTTGAAATCCAGGAGAAGGAGGGACCCGATACATGGTGTCCAACCGACGAGAATGTGGAGATATGGGAGGCTCCTCTTACCCTAAGTCCATCATGTGTTCCTGAAGGATGTCATGAATGGGCAAGGTGACTGCCTCTTTGGGAACCTTAGAGTATCCTAAAATGTCTAATTTTTGTGCTCTAGGTTCTTTTTCAGAGGATACTGAAATAGAGAGTCCCTTGGCTACTTCAAGAATGAAGTCTTGAAAGGACAAGTCCTCTGGAGGAGACATTCTCCTCTTTGGGGAAGAGGGCTCCTCAGGAAGAAAAAGGGATGCTTCATCAGAATCATCTGAGGTATCAGCATCCTCAGAAGACTCAAAGTATCGCCTATTTGCTTCCAGAGACCGATACGCATACCGACCGGTATCGATATCGGGCGTACCGGGAACCGGGTCGGTATCGAAAAAATCCCCGGAACCGGCATTCTATTGGAAATAGATGCTCTGGGTACCGGTATCGGTTGTGGTACCGGAACCGGGGTCGGAACCGACGGTTGCGGTACCGAGGTGTTTGCAGCATTAATGAAAGAGAATATGGCTTGCTGCATGGATTGTACAGTAGTACCCATAGACGCTACGACTGCCTGGATGTCGGTACCGGTCTGGGCCGGTACCCCAGAGCAGTCTAACAGGTGATCGGTCGAGGCCATGCCATGGATGTCAACCTGTAACCCCATAGGAGGAGCTTTGGAAGCCGGAGCTTCCCACCGGGGTTGTTTAGCTGGGGTAGGGTCTTCAGGGTCGAACCCAAGGGCCTCTCGCTGCTTAGAGGGAGATTTGCCCTTTGAAGACCTGCCTGCAGAATGTTTGGTTACCTGAGATCCATCAGGAAAGGAAGACCTGGAGGATGTTGATGCTGGATTATCTGTAGAAAACAGCATATGAAATTTGGCTGCTCGGTTCTGTAAGCCACGTTTGGACATCAGAGAGCAGGATGGACAATCTGGAATAGAATGGTCAGGGCCCAAACATTTAAGACACCATTCATGGGTGTCTGTGACTGAAATAGTACCAGTACACTTGGTGCATTTTTTAAAACCAGAGGCTGGTTTCTCCATGAGGGAGAATTTGTAAAGGCCTGTAGGCCTCACAAAAAATAAATACACCAAATGGGGAAAAATAAGATTTTTTTTTTTTTTTTTTTTTTTTTAAAGAAATAAAGACCGGCGGTACCGGTTCGGAATCGGGGAAGGCAGACACGCGGTCAAAGAAACAATTTAAAATAAGAAATTCTTCAGCGGTGACAGGAACACGACCTGCTGGCTCCGCGGAAAAAGAAGAACTGAGGAGAGTTGGTCAGGAAGGCGGGAAGGCAGCGCGCATGCGCTGTGGGAAGCCCCAAAAGCTTTCCTTCACGGAAGCTGGGGAGCTTTCCCGCGCAGGCTCCGTCGGTTCCGACGTACCCATATGTGAGGACTCATTCCTGCTTGTTCCTGGAGATAGCTGCTCCAGCCGCGATTTGGGGCACCGCTCAGTTAACACCTGTGGGACCTCTGATCTTCCCCACTGAGTGGCCAGGGGAGATCCGCTGGAGTCACCGAGGTTAAATCAGGCAAGCATGGGGAGTTTTAGGCGTTAGATGCTTCTGTTACCCTATAATAGGGAGATCCCGGATTGGAGCCGTTTTAATTTGCAACCAGCGCTTCTTGGGCTCACTAGCGCCCACCTGCTTTCTATCTTTTAACCAGTTCCTCATCCACAATAGTACACTGCCTCCTATCCCATGACTTTTTAGTTTTGCCAAAAGTCTCTGATGAGGGACCTTGTCAAAGGCTTTCGGAAAGTCCAGATACACTATATCAACTGACTCACCTTCATTCAATTGTTTATTCACACCTTCAAAAAAAAGATAACAGATTAGTAAGACAAGATCTTCCTTGTCTAAAGCCATGTTGGCTGTCTCCCATTAAGCCATGACTATCTATATGTTGAGTAATTTTGTTCTTTATGATGGTTTCTACCATTTTTCCCGGTACTGACATCAGGCTCACTGATCTGTAGTTTCCCGGATCACCCCTGGAACCCTTTTTAAAAATTGGCGTTACATTGGCCATCCTCCAATCTTCAGGTATTACAGAAGATTTTAATGATAATTCACAGATTACTAATAGCAGGTCTGCAATCTCATATTTCAGTTCTTCAACACCCTTGGATGTATATCATCCAGTCCAGGTGATTTGCTACTCTTCAGTTTATCAAATAGTTGTAAGACATCATCCCAGTGTATCGATATTTCTTTCAATTCTTCTGCAGTATCACCTTTAAATGCCACTTCAGTCATGGGTAACATCCCTATATCTTCCTCAGTAAAGACCGAAGCAAAGAACTCATTCAGTCTCTCTGCTACAGCCTTGTCCCCTCTTACTGCCCCTTTTACCCCTCTATTATCTAATGGTCCAACTGACTCTCTCACAGGTTTTTTGCTATGAATGTACTTCAAAAATCATTATTATGCATTTTTACTTCCACAGCAAGTTTCTTACCAAATTCTCTCTTTGCCTGCTTTATCAATGCCTTGCATTTAACTTGCCAGTACTTGTGCTCTTTCCCATTTTCGTCATTTGGCTCTTTTTTCCATTTCCTGAAAGATGCTTTTTTGGCAACAGCCTCTCTGACCTCACCTTTAAAACATGCTGGCAGTTTTTTGGACTTCCTTCCACTTTTCTTAAAGCGTGAAATACAGCTGTCCAAGTTTCCAAGATAAGTATTTTTAAACAACACCCAAGCTTGATGTAAGTCTTTAACCTTTGTAACTGCTCCTTTTAGCTTTTTCTTAACTATTTTCCTCATTTTATCATAGCCTCCTTTTTGAAAGTTAAAAGGTAGTACTGTGGATTTCCTTACCATCCCTCCTCCCAGGGGCAGCTCAAGGCAATCTGCTACCTGAGGGGAAGAATGAAATGGCGCCCCCCGCCCCACACACACACACACCTTAGAGGGGGGGGCGGGGATTTTTCATAAATCCAATCAGAGACTGAACCTAACCAAAAGCCAATTAGATTATATGGAGGAAATGCAAGATGTATGCACACAAGGCCGTATCGAGCTGCAATCGCACCCTGTGCAAACTGCAGCTCGGGCGCACACACCCCTCTCCCTCCATACCTCCCGTCCAGCGCTGCCTGCTCTTTCCCTGCTGCTGCTGCCACCCTCTGTTTTTTTCATGGTGGCACCAGCAACAGGGAAAGAGCAGGCAGTGCTAGACGGAGGTATGGGGAGGAGGGGTGGGGGCATGCGCCCGATCTGAAAGGCACCAGCACTTTAAGCAGATCTGTCCCTCCCTACTCTGACATCACGTGGGAGGAGGGAGGGACCAGACCTACTTAAAGTGCATCAAAAAGGCTTGGGGAGCACATTTCGGCTGCCCGCCAGCAGCGGCACAGCAACAGCACACAGCTGAAATGCGCCCCCCAAGCCTTTGCGCCCTGTGCAGCTGCATCGCTTGCACAGGTCTAGGTACGGTCCTGTTTGCACACCAAGGAACTAAAAGACAGCAAGAACCAACAGTACAGTTTATAAAACTAAATTATAACTCATTTTTATGTTGTCGTTATAAACTGTGTTATGGTTCTTGCTTTTTCTTTTTCAATATATATTTTGCATCCACAGTAGGTGCAGAGTAGAACCTGGACATTCACCCACAGAACTCAATATTTAAAAAAAAAAATCTGATTCTGATCATCTCACTAACCACCACCACCACCACTATTCTCCAGTACCAGGCATATTGTGAACTAATACAAAACCCTACAACAAAGATCAAACTTATTATACCATATCAGCATAAACTTCCCATCCAAAAAAAGTGCCACTGTAAATACTACAGTGGGCCCTGGAATATCCCTACACCTATTTAAAAAGCTGAACAAGTCAAATTACTACAATATAGTATAGATCTTTATGTACAAACTCCATGCTAACAGAACACCTGACCTCAGACACACTCACAACATAGACCCTCACCAAGTACAGAATAAGTAACCACAATCTAAAGTAAAAATAAAAAATATGTAGACAAAATTTAAATTGAAACCTCAAGAAGCCAGAATCCACATGCAGTGCAACATCAGATAAATAAGAGATGCAGTTCCCCAAATATGTGTAAAATATAAAAATAGCACAAAGTCCAAACACTAAAATTAGATACAATTATTTTTTCTAGCTTTGTTGTCTGACCATTTTATTCTCTGATCATGCTGGTCCCAATCTGAGGCTTCTGCTTTCCTGTCTTCTCTTAGCTCTCTTTCTGTGGTCTATGGTCCATGGTCCATCTGCCATTTATTATCTCTTCTTTTGTTTTCTTCACTTCCGTCCATCAGCCCATTTCCAGTTCCAGTAACCCTTCCCAGTATCAGCCCCCTTTCCAGTCCTCCCCTCCCAGTACCTTCCAATGTCAACCGCCTTGCATTCCCACAACTGTCACTGGAGTCCATTCCCTTCCAGTCCCCCTCATTCCCCATTGTCCAGCCCCTTCTAGTCCAAATACCATCCCAGATATCAACTCACGTCCACTCTCAGTGCCATCCCCCCAATCAGCTCCCTTCCAGTCCCATTTGCATGTCAGCTCCCTTACAGCCTCCTTCCCATTACCCAACCACCTACCACTCCCATCCCCAAGTGTCAGCTTCCTTCCAGTCCCCTTCCAGTACATCCCAAGTGTCAGCTCCTTTCCAGCCCCCTCCTTCCCCCATGTCAGCTCCCTCCCTGCCCTCTCCTTCCCCTGGCAGACCCTCTCAGTAACCGCTACCTTCCAATCCTATTCTACCATCCTCCTGCATCAGCTCATTTGAAGCCCTAGCCCCTAGTTTTCTTCCAGGGACAGCAGCACTCTACTCCCCTCCCTCATTAGCCCAGTTCCAGTTCCAGTCCCAGTTCATTTCTAGTCCTAGCCCCCCCCCCACCCCCATCAGCCCAGGGAAAATATTAAAAAAACAAAAACAACAACACTTGGCTGTTGCCACTGCCACTGCAGCAGTGGCAGAATGAAGTGCCTGGAGGCCGTGCCCCCCCCCCTGCCTGAGCCCTTCTTATATTATTTCCCTCAGCGATTGCTTTTCAGAGCCCCGAAGGGAAAGTTTCCCTTTCTCGCGGCTCTGTTAATCCTGCCGGCGCTGATGTGAAACAGTGGCAGCGGCTCTTCTGATCGGGGGTGTGTGTTTGAAGGCCGAGTGAGGCAGCCTTTTTGGGGCAATTTTTGCCGCCCCCAAAACGTTGCCGCCTGAGGCCACCGCCTCACTCGGCCTCATTATAGAGCCGCCCCTGCCTCCTCCATTAATTAAATCAAACGAGATCATGCTATGATCACTATTGCCAAGTGGCCCCAACACCCTTATCTCTTGCACCAGAACTGGTGTTCTACTAAGGACCAAGTCCAAAATAGTTTCCCCTCTGGTCAGTTCATGAACCAGCTGCTCCAAGAAGCAGTCATTTATTTCATTTAGAAACTTTATCTCCCTAGCATGTCCTGCTGTGACAATGACCCAGTCGATACCCGAGTAATTGAAATCACCCATTATTACTACTGTTCTGTAACTTTTGTTAGCTTCCTTGATTTCTTTGAGCATTTCATCATCCATATGTTCATTCTGGGCAGGCGGTCAATAGTACAACCACACTGCCATCGCCTTCCCCTTTTTACATGCAATTTCAATCCATAGAGATTCTACAACAAATTGTGTTTCCTGCAAAACTTTAATCCTTTCTGACTCAATGCCCTCTCTAACATAGAGCGCAACCCCTCCACCAATTTGATCAGCTATATCATTACAATATAGAGTGTACGCAGGTATTAGTGTCCCACTGGTTGTCCTCCTTCCACCATGTCTCTGAGATACCAATCATATCTAACTACTCATTTAGTGCTATATATTATAACTCCCCCATCTTATTTTTAAGACTTCTAGCATTTACACACAAGCATTTTAATCTGGTTATTGATAGGCAGGGGTAATTTGGAATATTTAACGTCTGTCTGCTCTGTACTCAAGGGCATTTGGGCTACCTTTGTCTTTATTGGAACCTCTGCTGATGTGCCCTAATTTCATTTTTTTGGTAGTATCCTTCAAGGATACATTGTTCCGAACCATGCGCTATTGGGCGACTGTCGGCTCTCCCCTATTATCTAGTTTAAATGCTGCTCTCTCCTTTCTAAAGGTTAATGCCAGCAGCCTGGTTCCATCCCGGTTAAGGTGAAGCCCATCCCTTCAGAAGAGCCCCTCCTTTCTCCAGAATGTTCCCCAGTTCCTAACAAACCCAAAACCATCATCCTTGCACCATTGTCTCATCCACGCATTGAGACTCTGGAGCTCTACCTGCCTTTTGGGTCCTGCACGTGGAACATGAAGCATTTCGGAGAATGTTATCCTGGAAGTTCTGGATTTCAACTTCCTATGTAAAAGTTTAAAATTAGCCTCCAGAACGTCCCTACCACATTTTCCTATGTCATTGGTACCGACCTGTACCAAGACAGCACACTCCTCCCCAGCACTAGCTAAGACCTTGTCTAGGTGGCGCGTGAGGTCCACTACCTTCGCACCAGGCAGGCATGTTACCAGGCGATTCTCATGTCCACCAGCAACCGAGCTATCTACATGCCTAATGATCAAATCACCAACTATAATGGCTGTCCTAACCCTTCCCTCATGGGCACATGGCCCTGGAGAAACTTCCTCGGTGCGAGAGGGTTTTACATCACCTGGAGGAAAGGTCCTAGCTATAGGATCACTTCCTGCCACACCAAGGTGATGCTCTCCTGTCACGTGACCTCTCTCCTCCATGGCAACAGGGATGCTGCCAGACTGGAAGTGGGACTTCAGGACTATATCCCTGTAGGTCTCGTTTATGTACCTCGTCTTCCTTATGTCTTTCAAGTCTGTTACTCTTGCCTCCAGAGATCGGACTCGTTCCCTGAGAGAAAAGAGCTCCTTGCACCTTGTGCACACGTAAGACCCCTCGCCAACTGGGAGAAAATCATACATGTGACACTCAATGCAAAAGACTGGAAAGCCCCATCTCGCTGCTGCTTCTTCGTTTTAAGGCTGTGTTTAGATATTTAAGTTCTTTACTTACTAAGGGTTGCTGGGGATACTTATACTAATAAAACTATACCTAATACGTTTAATGTACTTTGTTCACCTGAAGTTTAATTAATTAATCTCAGGTCCTTAATGTATGCTGATGAGAATAAACAGCTGCACCCGAGAGTGAATATGGCACCTCCTTTCCTTTAAAAGGTTTAAGCGCCTATAAAGCTACTTTTATCCCAGGGGTGGGTGGGTGTCAGGGAGGGAGGGAGGGAAAAAAAGACTTATTAAAAGTTGGCTGCTAAACAGTACCCTGTCCTGTGCTACTAAGGTAATCTGTGACCAATCTCCAGGGGGAGTCCAACAGCACTTCCTTGGATAGAGGGAGTCTTGGGTTCTAAATTTAACCAGAAAGCTGTCTTCTGTGTTTTAAATTTAAACTGAAAGTGCCTTGCTGCTACTAGGCCCTGACTGAGTATTAAATTTCAACAGGAAGCTCTCTGCTGGGTTTTAAACTGAAAACTCTTTGCTGCTACTAGGCCCTGACCAATTTAACAGATACACTGGGTTCACAGATTAATCAGCTTTAATCTAAAGAATTCTTTTCCCCAAGATTTAGAAAAATTTCCAGAAGTAAATATTTACAATTGCAGATCTCTCTCCAGAAGTAGCAGTCCCCTTTTGTAGTCCTTCAAGACCTCCCGGGCTAGTGCAGAGATGATCTCCGCCCGTTGGGCAGGGAGGAAGGCCTTTGTTGCTACGGTGTCTATGTAGGCCCCGATGAACTCCAGGCACTGAGTTGGAGAGAGGTTTGACTTCTGGTGGTTCACCAGGAATCCGAGGGAGGTGAGAAATCGGATTGTTTCCCGTGCTGAGGGTGATGATAGGAGCCAGTCGTCCAAGTACTGGAAGACGTGGATGCCCTGTTTGCGCAGGTGTGCCGCTGTAACTGCTACACATTTGGTGAATACCCGTGGGGCCAGGGAGAGGCCGAATGGAAGAGCTCTGTACTGGTAGTGCTTGCCCAGAGCATGAAATCGTAGATATTTCCTGTTTGGCGGGTGGATTTGGAACATCAGTGTAGACGTCCTGTAGGTCCCGGGAAGCTATCCAGTCTCTGGCATGGAGGAGAGGTAGGATCGAGCCTAGTGAGTACATATGGAACCTCTCCTTGTAAATAACTTTTTTTTTAGTTTCCTGAGGTTGAGAATGGGGCGCATCCCTTCCGACTTCTTGGGCACCAGGAAGAATCTGAAGTAGAAGCCACCATTGATCTGGTCAGCAGGGCAAGCTCGATTGCTTGTGCTGTCAGGAGATGTATCAATTCTATGTGCAGCTGTTCGACAGCATCCACGGGGACGACCTGGATAGGTGCTGAGTGCTGGCAGGGTGGGGAGAGGAACTGTAAGCAGTACCCCTCTCGGATGATCTGCAAGACCCACTCATCCATAGAGATGAGCCACCAGGACTTCCAGAAGGCGAACAATCTGTCCCCCAGTGGGAGCACTGCCTGCACGGCTGTGGGCTGCTTGTCAAAAGGATGGGCCACTCTTTCCTGATGTTGGGGGTGCCTGTTTCTTTTACTTCCTATCCCTTTCGTGTTTTTGATGATGTGATGTTCCGTATGAAGATTGGTATGCAGTTTGCTTATACCGTGGAGGCTGCCATTTGTGGTAGGAGTTGTATTTTCTGTGTGTGGGATAGAGCTTGCGGTTGAACACCCAGCGACTGACCCGCCAGTCTGCCTCTGAAACAAGATAAAGCAGCCACTTGGACTCGTAACGAAGCCGCCGCCAAGCCTTTCTCGAAACCATTCTGTAAAAATTCCAGAATCTGCGGAAGAGAAGCCCGCAGCACTTGGTACTGCCGATCACTACACCAGGCCTCAAAAATCCTCCAGATGCGAACATACGCTAATGAAGTCGAATGCCTTCTGGACTTCAGTAAGGTAGAGATAACCGCCGAAGAATACCCCCGGAAGGTCAACCGCGCCCTCTCAAAAGCCAGGCTGTAAGAGAGAACCGACCCACGTGAGGCATGACTAGCGGCCCCTGAGATAACAGATCTCCTCTGTCGGGGAGACGCCAGGGCTTTGCCACCAACAACCTCACCAGGTCCCCGTACCAGGGGCGACGTGGTCAGTCCGGCGCAATCAAGATTACGTGACCCTGGAATCCCTCTACTCTTTGCAGGACCCGGCCGATCAGCACCCATGGCGGGAATACATACAGTAGCTGCTCCGCCGGCCAGACTTGCAAGAGGGCATCCAAGCCTTCGGACATTCTTTCCCTGCGCCTGCTGAAGAAACGACTGCACTTCGCCGACTCGAAGGTTGCCATGAGATCCATCACTGGCACGCCCCACCTGCGAACCACCATCTCGAACACCTCGGGATGCAGGACCCATTCTCCGGGATCCACTTTCACCCGGCTGAGGAAATCAGCCTCCACATTGTCTACCCCCGCTATATGGGCTGCCGACAGGTCCAGAAGGTTGGCCTCCGCCCAGGCACAAAGAGCTTCGGCCTCGGCCTCTAAAGACACGCTGCTGGTGCCGCCTTGCTTGTTGACGTAGGCCACCGCCGTCGCGTTGTCCGACAACACTCGGACTGCTTTCCCGCCGAGAAACTGCCGAAACTCCTGCAAAGCCAGCGACACCGCTCTTAGCTCCAACCGGTTGATCGCCCACGTGCTTTCTTGAGCGTCCCAGCGCCCCTGCGCGAAGTTGCCCTGACAATGGGCTCCCCAGCCCAGTAGGCTGGCATCTGTCATCACGGCCACCCAAGCCGGAGCTTCCAGGAGCTTCCCCCTCTCCAGTGATTCGGGAAGCAACCACCAGAGCAAGGCTTGACGGGCCTCCTCCGGGCAGACCAGTCTCCGGGAGAGAGTCTCGCTGATGCGACCACCGGTGTAGCAAAGCCCTCTGTAAGGGTCTCATATGAGCTCTTGCCCACGGCACCGTCTCTATCGTTACTGCCATGGTGCCCAACAACTGCAGGTAATGCCACGCTGAGGGAGTCTTGAGCTTGAGGAACCTCTGCACCCGATTCCGCAAGTCTAGCGCCCTCTTTTCGGTAAGAAACACCTTCCCGAGCCGCATATCGAACCGCGCCCCTAGGTATTCCAGATTCTGGGAAGGTTGCAAGCGACTCTTGGACATATTGAATATCCAATCTAGACTCTCCAAAAAGCTTACTACCTGGGCCGTGGCCCGCACACTCTCGTCCTGCGACTTCGCCCGGATCAACCAATCGTCCAGATAAGGATGCACGAGAATACCTTCCTTTCTCAGAGCCGCCGCCACCACTACCATGACCTTGGTAAAGACCCTTGGGGCGGTCGCCAGACTGAAGGGCAACACTTGAAACTGAAAATGCCCAAACGGAACTGCAAACCTGAGGAACCTGTGATGTTCTGGCCGTATGGGAATATGAAGGTAAGCTTCCGACAAATCCAGAGAGGTGAGATACTCTCCCTTCCGCACCGCCACTATGACGGAGCGTAGAGTTTCCATGTGAAAACGTGATACCCGGAGGCAGCAGTTGACTCCTTTGAGGTCCAGTATCGGCTGAACTCCCCCATCCTTCTTTGGGACAATAAAGTAAATGGAGTATCGACCGTACCCGGACTGTTCTACGGGCACGGGCACTAAAGCCCTGAGGTCCAGCAACCTTTGCACCGTCTCCCGCAGTGCCGCACACTTTGCCACTGCCCTGCCGGGAGACAGCACGAAGGCTTCCCGCACTGGTCGCAAGAACTCCAGAGCGTAGCCTTCCCGAACAACCTCTAACACCCACTGATCCGATGTAATGCGGGCCCAGGCGGGATAAAACTCCTGCAAACTCCCTCCCACAGGAATGGTGGGCGACTGGGCCCCCCTCATTTCATTGTGACTTTTTAAGGCTAAGGGAGGAGGAGGAGGAATTAAAACCGAAACCTCTGCCCGCTCCACGGAATCCCCTGAAACCCTGGTTTCTGTAGGGAAAATGCCCCCTTTGACTTGAAGGAGCCCTTTGGGACCGAAAGCGGCAAAAATCTCGAAACTGACCGCGGGCCCCCGGCACCCCACGAGCAACCTTGGGCTTATCCTCCAGCAACCTTCCGCCTTTGGACTCCCCAAGGTCCTTGACCAGTTTGTCCAAATCCTCGCCGAAGAACAGACGCCCCTTAAAGGGCAACTTACTCAACCTAGACTTCGACGAACTATCGGCCGCCCAGTTACGTAGCCATAGATATCGTCTCACAGCCACCGCCGACGCCATACTCTTGGACAGCCCCCGCATAAGGTCATAATGGATATCCGACAGGTAGGCTGCCCCTGACTCCAGCCGCGCCGCTTCCCCTGCCAAAGGCGGTGGCTGGCCCTCCTGGACTTGCTGAGCCCAACGCAGACAAGCTCTAGAAACCCAAGCTCCGCAAATGGCCGCCTGCAGGGAAATGGCATTGACATCGAAAACTTGCCTTAGCAAGACATCCAGCTTTCTATCCTGAATGTCCTTGAGGGCCGCACTACCCTCTACAGGGATGGTCATTTTCTTGGTTACTGCCGAGACCGCCACATCCACCCTGGGAGGCTTGAACACCTCTTTGACCCAGTCTAATAAGGGATACAATCGGCTCATCACCCTCGCGCCTTTCAAAGGTGCTTCAGGGACGTTCCATTCCTCCTGAATCATCTCTTGAAATACCCTGTGCACAGGGAACACTCTGAGTCTTCCTGAAAACCTGTAACAACGGATCCTCCAACGCCTCATCCTCTGCTGCCCCAGGCTCCGGCATATTGAGCGCCTTAAGCGTCTCCACAATGAGAGCCGGCAGCTCTTCTCTCCTGAACACTCTCACAACCCTAGCCTGATCCTCTTTTTCTGAAATCTCTCCCTCTTCTAACTCTTCCTCTAAACCTATACTACGGCTGTCCTCATCCGACAGAGGGCCCTCCGACAATCCTGAGGTGTCTCCCAGGTCCCCGTCTCCGCGAGGCTTCTTGCTCCTACTCGGGGAACTCGGCATCCGCGGAGACACCGGACGCTTCCTGGCTCCGCTGGATTCGCCCGGCAGACTCTGTTGCAAAATATTACTGAAAGCCAAGTGCTGAAGCAGCGCTACAAACTGTTGTGAGTAGATGGCGGAAAGTTCCTTGGGAAATATCGCAGGAGAAGAGGGGGCGCCTGAGCCTGAAAACAGCCCTGGCACTGGCTCCTCTTGCGCTAGTTCCGGCATCAGGGGAGCCGAGGTTTCCGGTGAGGATCCCGGAGCCTTCACTGCCTGTGGGGAAGGTTTGTCCGTTTCCCGGGCCTCTCCCACACATTCCTTGCAGACCCCTGCATTCGTGCCCTTCCGCGCCCCGCACACGACGCAAAGGGGTTTGGAGGGCATGGTATTGAACACTCTGCCTGCCTAAAGACTAGCCCGGGTGCTTGCGCTGAGCAGCCCCGGGACGCTTTAAACACCAAAGCTTATCACGGGCTCTAAGCCGGAGCTGCAGGGAGACAAGCAGAGAACACAGGGATCCCGAAAGTTTCTCTGCCCTTAAGCCGGTTGGAACTGCCCCCTTTGAACTTAAAATTACTGCTCCTCTTCTCTTTGCTTTTTATTTTATTTTATTTTTTAAACGTTGTAATAATTTAGGAGCTCAGCTGGGAAGGCAAGGGAAACTAAATTCCCCGACCCGAGGTGCAGCCGCGCCACCGCCACGCGGCAGGGCCACGAGGCAAAAGAGGCGCGAAAGCGCGCTGACAGAGAAAAAACGGAGCCGCGGCCTCTGAAAGCTTACCGCAGAAGCGTGCGCAGGAAAAGGCCCTGTCCGGCCCGATGAGAAGAACTCTTCCCAGCCCCTGAGTCCCCCAAGCAGGAAAAAAATTCACCCCCCAAAGAACACTCACCGCACAGGTTCCGTTTGGCGGAAAAGAGCAGTCGGGCGCGCTGGCAGGCAGAGTCCTCTGTACGGCGCCGGCACGCTCTGTATGCAGCCCTGCACCCCCTGACCTGAACCGGGACTCTGCTGTGCCTCAGGCAAAACTTCTGAAGCAGCCGGCCCTGGTTTAATGCGCCGTTCTACAGAGGCCCGAAGAGAAAAAAAAAAAGGGGGGGGGAGGAGGAGGACCCAGAGCTAAAGAGCTGGAGTGCTCCAAAATTTAAAGTAACAGACCTTAAAAGCAAAAAACCTCTAATAAAATAAGTACACTTCACTAAAGAAGCCCCAATTCTTTCTCCAGTGAGCCCGGGACCCCCAGGCTCCCAACTATCCAGCTGCTTGGAGACTGAGGTAACTGGTGGCATGAGGCGGGCACCGGAGAGTTATACTGATGATGTCACAAAAAAGGTGGAGTTTCTCAGTCTCCAAGCTGCTAGATAAGATTGGGAACCCAGAGGTTTTGGGACTAGACTTGGGACACGATCAGGAAGGATATCTTTTACCTGCTGAGACAGGTTGAGATCCTGGAGGTCTAAGCCTTCAGCAACCAGGCCATGAGGCGCAGGGACTGGGGATTCGGGTGCCATAGCGTCCTGTTCTCCTGAGAAAGGAGATCTGGATCGTGCCCTAACTCCAGAGGTGCCGCTTGAGAGAGATGCAGAAGCAGAGAATACCACGCTTGGTGTGGCCATCGTGGTGCAATAAGAATCATGCGACCCCTGTCTCTCTGAAGCTTGAAGAGTGTTTTGGGACTGAGGGGAATGGGTGGGAAAGCATAAAGGAAGTCCTGACTCCAGTGAAGGAGGAAGGCATCCCTTGCCTGACAGTGGTGTGCCGGTATCCTGGAACAGAACCGGGGAAGTTTGCCATTCAGTGGACTTGCAAAGAGGTCTATGTCTGGAGTGCCCCAGAGATGAAATATCTTTGCCACCTGGTCTAGGTGGAGTGACCACTCGTGAGGTAGCAGCACTCGACTGAGTTTGTCTGCCCAAAGATTTTGAATGCATGAAAGATATACCACTAGAAGGTGAATTTGGTGCTTTCTGGCAAGGGCCCATAGTCGTAAAGCTTCGTTGCATAATGACAGAGAGCCGGTTCCGCCCTGCTTGTTCACATAGAACATGGCTACCTGATTGTCCGTCTGGACCAGGACTGTCTTGTAGCTGAGCTGGGTGTGGAACACTAAGAACTAAATAAATTGCTCTTAATTCCAGGAAGTTTATGTGTAAACCTACCTCCTGTGGAGTCCAGGTGCTCTGAGTAGAGAGATGATCCAGGTGTGCTCCCCAACCCACCTGTGATGCATCTGTTAGGGTGGCCTGAAAGAGGGGTGGATGGAAAGGAGACCCCACAGTCAGATTTTGTAGTGATTGCCACCATTGGAGGGACAAAATTAGTCTTTGAGAGACTGTTATTTTGTCCAACAAATTGCCCGTGGCCTGTGTCCACTGTGTGGAGAGGGTCCACTGAGCTGCTCGCATGTGAAGGCGAGCATATGGGACTACATGAACTGTGGATGCCATATGTCCCAGCAACTGCAGTAGTTACCGAGCCGTGAGGGAGGAATTTCCCGCTGTTTGGGAAGTTAGCTGCATAATGCGAAGACATCGGGCTTGTGCAAGAAAAGCCCTTGCCTGCCTGGTATCCAGACAGGCTCCTATGAATTCTAGGCATTGGGAAGGAACTAGATGAGACTTCAGGAAGTTGATTTCCAATCCCAAGTATTGGAGGATTCGTATTGTATGAGACAGTGCAGTGCTGGCCTCTGCAACTGTGGAGGCTTGAATGAGACAGTCGTCTAAGAGGGGAAGACAAAAATCCCCAGGGTTCGCAGAAATGCTGCTACTACTGCCATGCATTTTGTGAACACCCTTGGTGCTGAAAGCCAGACCAAAACACATATCACACCTGGCTAACACATCTTATTTTTTTCTCTGGCAAATTCGACCAATCCGCCCATTTCTATCCCCCTCAGCCCTGACCACCCTCATATTGGCTACAGTCTTATCACGGCTGGATTATTGCAACTCTGTTTTTGCTGGTATCACCAAAATCCAACTTCATAGACTACAACTCATACAAAACACTGCAGCTCGACTTATCTGTCACGCCTCCCGCTTTGATCACGTTACCCCCCCCTATTGCTTCATCTTCATTGGCTCCCGGTTGACCATTGCATCAAATTTAAGATCTTGGTCTAGTTCATTGCACCCTATACACACATACATTATCGACCCTATACACGCATCTTATCGACCTTCTCCATTTTACCACTCCCACACGTAGTCTTCGATCTCCACATCAACCGGCTTCATCTTCCCCCACCGTCTCGTGCACATTTACAATCCACCCGCCACTCTGCCTTCTTTTTCTATGGTCCAGCTCTGTGGAATTCTTTATCTACTCCTCTTCGTTTGGAAGAAAACTATATTACTTTCCGGTCACTACTAAAAACTCATCTCTTTGTCTCTGCTTTTAATCTCCCAGCGGCATCCAGCTGACCTGGTTTATACATGTCTACCCCGTGTCTTCCCTCTGTTATGTCCTTCCTATGTACTCACTTTCTCTTTCCTCTTTCCTGTCTAGCTATGTATTTCCTTTCTTGCAATGAGGGCTTGTGTCCATTTCTGTAATATTTTGTAAACCGTCCTGGTGTAATGAAGGACGGTATATCAAGTTAAATAAACAAACAAACATAAAAGGAAGAACCCTGTACTGGAAATGTCTTCTCCTGAAAAGGAAAAGCACAGTTACTTACCTGTAACAGGTGATCTCTGGGAACAGCAGAAATAAGTCTTCACAAATGGGTTTCGTCGGTACCGACGGAGCCTGCGCGGGAACGCTCCCCAGCGTCCAATCAGAAAGCCTTTGGGAGCATCCCACAGCACCTGCGTGCTGCCTTCCCGCCTTTCCCAACTGTCTCTCCTCAGTTGAGTTTTAGAGCTGAGACAAAGATAGAGAGAGAGGGAAAGGAAAGAGAGAGAGAGACAGAGGGAAAGGAAAGAGAGAGAGAGACAGAGGGAAAGGAAAGAGAGAGAGAGACAACTCCTCGGGGAGGTGGGTGGGTTGTGAAGACTTATTTCTGCTGTTCCCAGAGATCACCTGTTACAGGTAAGTAACTGTGCTATCTCCAGGAACAAGCAGGAATGAGTCTTCACATATGGGGACTCCCTAGCTTTAGATGCCAGGGAGAGATCCCAGAAGTTGTGTGTTCCTGGGACAGGGCTGCACCTCCCCACATGGATCTCTGGCATCCCATGAGGGATGGTGGGTAGGAGTTGAATAAGTATGGAACAGGTGTTTAAGAACAGCCTGACCAAACAAGGCATCCCGGCGGGAGTCCTTGTCCAAGCAGTAATGGGCTGTGAAGGTATGAACCGAGGCCCAAGTGGCTGCTCGACAGATGTCGTCAATAGACACAGAGTTCAGATGAGCCATTGAGGCTGCCATGGCTCTCACATTGTGAGCTGTAACATGGCCCTCCAGAGAAAGGTTCTTGCTCTGATAGGCGAAAGAAATACACTGGGCAATCCAGTAAGATAGTGTTCTCTTGGAGACTGGTAGTCCCAAATGAGAAGGATCAAAAGCAACAAAGAGTTGAGAGGACTTTCTATGCTGCTGTGTCCTCTGTAAGTAAAATGTCAGAGCTCTTTTACAGTCCAGGGTATGAAGATTCCTCTCTGCACTTGATGCATGAGGTCCTGGAAAAAAGACAGGTTGGTAGACCTCTTGGTTGAGGTGAAAAGGCGAGACCACCTTAGGCATAAAGTGTGGATTAGTCCTAAGGACCACCTTGTCATGATGGAACCTTGTATAAGGTGGATTAGCTACGAGTGCTTGCAATTCACTAATACGACATGCTGATGTGATTGCAATGAGAAAGATAACCTTCCAAGAAAGGTATTTCAAGGAGGTGGTAGCCAAAGGTTCAAAAGGCGGCTTCATAAGCTGACCAAGAACCAAGTTTAAGTCCCATGTCACTGGGGGTGGTCTAATGGGAGGCTTTGTTAAAAGGAGGCCTCTCATGAATCTGGCTACAAGAGGATGAGAGGAAATAGGTTGTCCATTTAGAGGCTTAAGGGAAGCTGCAATAGCACTTAAATGGACCGTTACTGAATTTGTCTTAAGGCCTGCATTAGACAGATGGAGGAGATACTCAAGCAAAGATTCCAGAGGTATGGCAAGGGGGTTAAGACCCTTCCCAGAACACCAGATAGTAAACCTCTTCCACTTGAAAGCATAAGAATGTCTAGTGGAAGGTTTTCTGGAAGCATAAAGAACATCTTTCACTTGTTGAGAAAGCACAGTTACTTACCTGTAACATGTGATCTCTGGGAACAGCAGGAATAAGTCTTCACATATGGGTACGTCGGTACCGACGGAGCCTGCTCAGGAACGCTCCCCAGCGTCCAATCAGAAAGCTTTTGGGAGCATCCCTCAGCGCCTGCGTGCTGCCTTCCCGCCTTTCCAACTGTCTCTCCTCAGTTAAGTTTTATAGCTGAGACAAAGAGAGAGAGAGAGGAAAGGAAGATAGATAAAGAGATACAACTCCTAGGGGAGGTGGGTGGGTTGTGAAGACTTATTCCTGCTGTTCCCAGAGATCACCTGTTACAGGTAAGTAACTGTGCTTTCTCAACAAGTGAAAGAAGATCAGTTGCTGTAGAAGGTGAGGAAACCCTTAAAGGTGTTTCCCATATTCTCAGAAGAAGATCCTGCAAAGAATGATGTAAAGGAAGCATTATATTTTCCTTTTCCCCAGAAGAGCCTTGTGTAGGATCATAGCCAGGGATAGGAATAGCAAGGAATGTTGCCATGTCAAGGAGAAATTTCTGAAAAGAAGGATCTTCAATGGGAACCATCCCTGGACAGGCTAAAGTTGAAGAACTAGCCTGGGCACCGGAGGATGTACTGGTCCGGTGCAGAAAAGGAGCCCTAATGGATGGATACTGGTACTGGCGGTTATGACTTGAGACAGTCAGTACTGCATCGTCCATGCCAGGTATCAACTCCAAACTAGGTATAGAAAGGAGCGATCCTGGTGAAAAAGGCATGGAAGTATTTGGTCCCGATGTTACTGCAGGAACCAGCATCGATACCGATACCGGTATCTGTGCCGGAATCGGAGGCGATACCGACATTGAAGCAGTCATCCGAGGCTGCTCAAGCGGTACCGAGGCAACCAAAAACCCTTGGTGAGTATTCTCGATACTGCGCATCCAGAATCCGTAAGCGTCGATTCCGAGACGCGTCGGTACCCAGTCTTCCAGACTAGATATCGATTCCAGACTCGGTATCGAAGGAAGCGAGTCTATCAATGCATGTCTAGAGGGTACCGACGTCGGTGGTCGCGGCGATGCTGCCGATACTGGAAAGTCAATCTGGGACGTATCGATCGGTCCCGAAGGTACCGAGAACGCCAGATGACGATCCCTGGTGAAGAGTGGATCACTCAACACCAGTGCCGATGCCGGGGTATCGGTACCGCTCGAAGCGGATGCCACCACCGAGCATGGCTCAGGTATGTTCTGTGAGGGGTGAGCCCCAGGAACAACCTGAAACCCCTGAAAGGCTTTGGAGACCGAAGACTCCTGCCGGGGTTTTGAAGCCAATAGGGGTCTTGAGGGCAAGGCAGGAGCCGTCATCATGCTTGGCATGAGACCTACCACTCAAGGATTGGCTAGTCTTAACAGACTGTTTGTGGGTTACCTGATCCTGTAGAGAAGAAATGGTCGGTGCCCTGACACTGGAAAAGAACTCAGTATCGAGGGAAACTCGAAATGGAAAATCTCTTCTCATAAAATTGTAGCCTAATGGCTCCAGAGGAAAAGGGTCAGGACCCAAACAGGTTAGACACCAGTCATTGGAGTCTAAAAAGAAAACTGTATTTCCACAGTTAAGGCACTTCTTAGGAGAAGGCGGCTCCATGATGGAGGGGCCTACAGGCCCAAAAATCTAAGACAGAAACTGAGGGAAAAATACTCCCTGAGTTTGAGAAAAAGAAAAGAAAAAACCCACCGGCGGTACCGGTGGAGGCGGGGAAACAGCCGCGACCACAAGAAAACAAGAATTAAAGAAAATATTTTCTGCGATGACAGGAGGACGTCCTGCCGGCTCTGCGGAAAAACGAAAACTGAGGAGAGACAGTTGGAAAGGCGGGAAGGCAGCACGCAGGCGCTAAGGGATGCTCTCAAAAGCTTTCTGATTGGACGCTGGGGAGCGTTCCCACGCAGGCTCTGTCGGTACCGACGTACCCATATGTGAAGACTCATTCCTGCTTGTTCCTGGAGATAGATTAAGATCCTGGAGATCTAGGCCTTCAGCAACCAAGCCCTGAGATGCAGAGACTGGGGATTGGGTTGCCACAACTTTCCGTCCTCTTGAGAGAGGAGGTCTGGAGCAGACCCTAACTCCAGGGAGGGAGCTTGAGAGAGATGTAGAAGCAGAGGGTACCACACTTGCCGTGGCCAATGTGGAGCTATGAGAATCATGTGGCCTCTGTCTCTCTGAAGCTTGAACAGGGTTTTGGGAATTAGGGGAATGGGTGGAAAGGCATAGAGTAAGTCTTGACCCCAGTGAAAGAGGAAAGCATCCCTTGCCTGAGCTCCCAGAGCCAGAGTTCTGGAACAGAACCGGGGAAGTTTGGCATTCCACGGACTTGCAAAGAGGTCTATGTCCGGGGTTCCCCAAATTTGAAAAATCTTGGACACCTGGTCCATATGTAGGGACCACTCGTGTGGAAGCAGAACTCGACTGAGCCTGTCTGCCCAAGAGTTTTGAACGCCTGGAAGATAAACTGCCAGAAGATGAATGTGATGCTCTCTGGCGAGGGCCCACAGTCACAAAGCTTCGTTGCAAAGCGACAGAGAGCCAGTTCCTCCCTGCTTGTTCACATAGAACATGGCTACCTGATTGTCCATGTGGATAAGGACTGTCTTGTGGCTGAGCAGGGTGTGGAAAATCCACAGAGCAAGGAAGATTGCTCTGAGTTCCAAGAGATTGATATGTAGACAAGTCTCCTGTGGGGACCAGATACCCTGGGTGGAGAGGTCTTGCAGATGAGCTCCCCGCCCCATTGGAGAAGCATCTGTTGTAAGAGTTGCTTGGGGTAGAGACTGCTGAAAGGGGGACCCCAGCAACAGGTTTTTTTTTTATAACTTGAATTTTTATTGAAAGGCATAAAACACCAACAAACATAATTAAGCACAAGCAAAAGCCAACACTGAGTATAACCCACACCCTTCAACACACCCGCAGGCCATTTTCGTAAGGCTCCCCCCCCTCCCTATACCCCCACCTCCCCCCCCAAAACTCCCACACAACCCCCCCTACTCCCCCACCCTGCCTCCCCATCTATCCCCCCAGCCCCCCCCCTCCCTCCATTCCTCATAGCGCCCCCAGACATCCTTAAAGGCCTTCATGGTATGACGCTGGTGGGCTGTTATAGCACTCATAGTCCACAGGTGGTCTATTCGCTGTAGTACCAGAGACAGTGAGGGTGCCTCCGCACATCTCCACGGGGCCATGATCGCCCCCCGCGCGGCCCCTATACAGCAGCCCACCAGCGTAAGTATCCCCCTTTCCCCCACGTCGGGCATATCATTCAGGAGGATCATGGGCGCTGTAAAGGTTATATCCACCTTTACCAGGGCCTGGAGCCAGACCTGCAGAGCCCGCCACATCTGTTGAATCTCAGCACATTCCCACACTATATGTAACAAATCTCCCCGCTGCCCGCAACCCCTCCAGCACTCCCCAGTTTCCAGTGGGCGAAACACCTTTAGCTTCCAGGGGGTCCAATACATTTGGTGTCGCAATTTTAGACTATTTTCAAGATATGAGGGTCCCGGGGCTAGGCGTCGGGACCACTTGTAGATATGCGCCCAACGCTCCTCTCCCCACTCCCCCCCCAATTGTTGCTCCCAGGCCTGCTCCCCTTTACTCTTCCCCTGCCTGTTTTCCCCAACCTGCTGCCGTAACTCCGCGTACAGTAGTGTAATCAGCCCCCTCCTCCCTCCCCCCTTCCGCAGCGTCACCTCAAAGGGAGTAGCTACCTTCCTCAAATCAGTCAGGACCCCCATCCTCCGTACATACGACACTAATTGCACATACGCAAAATAGTGTCTATCTTCCACGTCATATAGTTCCTGCAACTCTGCAAAAGACCTAAGCTACCCACCATTAGTCATGAGTTGCCCCAAGGTTTTGAATCCTTTATCCCACCACTCCTTAAAGATCCCCCCCCCTCTTTCCCTGGGCTGAAATCCTGCATCCCCGTAATATAAGTATCCCGTGTATACCGCTTCCCCTGCAACAAACTCCCCTTTACCCCCCCCCCCCCCCACAACCCCTGCGTGTACTCTCGAAATGGATTCCCCCCACTACTCCCTCCTCGTCGCCCTCCCGGATCCCATATCCACATCCGCAAGCTTGACCCCTCCCTTCTCATCTGTTCCAACTCCACCCAAATGGGAGTCTTCCCCCCCCCCTGCCAAACTCGCCAAGGCCTTCAATTGCGCCGCGGCATAATACTTTTCCAGCCACGGAACACCCATACCTCCCTCCCGCTGATCACGATAAAGAGTGTATTGCGATACCCGAGGTCTTCCCCTGCCCAGATAAAATCCAATATCATACGTTGGGCTCTACGCAAATAACTCAAAGGAATCTTACTAGGAATAGAGCCAAACAAAAAGAGAAACCTCGGCAGTACATTCATTTTTATAACTGCGATGCGCCCTATCCAGGTCAAATATAAGCTCTTCCACCGACTCAGGTCGCTCTTCACCGCTTGCATAAGTGGGCCAAAATTCTGATCCCATAACCGCCTCCAATCTTTTCCCATCTGTATCCCCAAATACCTATATTCACCCCGCACCCACCGAAATGGAAAACTACTACGAAGGCTCAGCTCTAGCCACTCTCCCAAATTAAACCCTAATATCTCTGTCTTACTACCATTTATTTTGTATCCCGAAACCCCGCTATACTGTTCAATTTCCTTCATTAAAACCGGCAAAGAAATTAAGGGCTCTCGAAGGGTACAGATGATATCATCCGCGAATAGAGCAATTTTTGATTCCCATTCATTCATGATCACTCCTTTTACATCGACCGCCCGCCGAACCCGGTCGGCTAGAGGCTCTATGGCGAGAGCAAAGAGCAAGGGTGACAGCGGGCATCCCTGTCTAGTTCCCCTCTCCAAACCAAACACTTCCGAATAGCTCCCCATTCACTCGAACTCGGGCCTTCGGCCGGGTGTAAAATGCACGGATCCATTTGATAAAATTCTCTCCCAACCCAACCTTCTCCAGGACCATCAGGAAAAAATCCCACTCCACCCTATCAAACGCCTTCTCAGAATCAATAGAAATAAACACCGCCTTCTGCCCCGTCCTTTGTACCTCCCAGGTCAAACTGCAAAGTCGTCGGATATTATCTCCACCCCGTCGCCCTGCCACAAAGCCTGTCTGATGCACATTCACTAGTTTAGGCAACACCCTCTGCAAATGCATGGCCAGTATTTTCGTTAATAGTTTTGCATCTACATTCAATAAGGAAATCGGCCGATAGGAGCCGCATACCATGGGGTCCTTACCCGGTTTAAGAAGAATAGTAATCCCCGCCTCTGTCATGGAACCGGGAACTGCCCCCATTTGGAGTACCCCATTGAACACGTCCACCAACAGCGGCCGCAACACAGCCTGAAACACTTTATAAAATTTACCCGTCAAGCCATCTAACCCCGGCGCTTTCCCCAGTCTCAAGGTTTTTAGAGCCTCCTCCACCTCTTCTTCAGTGATCAGCCGATCTACCCCCCCCCCTCCACTGGGTCTAACTTTGGCAAAGCACACCCTTCCAAATACGGCCTACTTTTTTCCACCCCACCCGAAACCTCCCTACTATATAACTGCTTATAATACTCCCGAAACGTCTTGCGAATCTCATTATTCCCCGACACTAACTGCCCCCGCCCATTCCGTATGCTGCCAATAGTTGACTGGGCCACCCTCGCCCGCAGCCGCCTGGCCAGGAGACACCCAGCCTTGTTTCCCCCCCTCAAACATGGCTTGCTTTAGAACAGTAAGTTCATGTGCCAGTTTACTAGCGCGTAGCTGACCCAGCCGCCCGCGCAATTTCTGCAGCTCCGTGAGGACTCCCTCATTCTGGTCACATTGATGACTCCCCTCCAATTGCCTTATTTCCCGTAACAGGCTCCCCTCCTCTTCCCCTTGCATCCTACATCGGCGTGATGCTTCTCCCAACAGATGCCCCCGGACCACTGCCTTCAATCCATCCCATACCATTCTAAGCTCAACCTCCCCATTCAGGTTGAACTCCTGATATTCCTTAATGACTCCTGCGGTTCGTCCGACCACAGCTGGATCTTCTAACAACGAGTCGTTTAATCTCCAAAACTTCAAGCCCGTGTCCTTGTAACCCAAATTAATCTCTATACTCACGGGGGCATGATCCGTCCAAGTAATGGATCCCTGCTCCACCTCTTCCACCTTACTCATCCAACTACCATCCACCCATATCTTATCTATCCGACTATAGCTCCCATGAGGAGCAGAATAGTATGTGTATTGTTTCCTCCCCGGATTCCGGCACCGCCAAGCATCCACCAACCCTAGACCTGCTTTCATCTCCAACAAATTCTGCCGCTCTCGTCGTTTCCCCACTCCCGTCCCCTTTCCATTATCTAGACGGGGGTTAAGAGTCAAATTAAAATCCCCCCCTACAATGATCGGCAAATCCCCCAACTTCGCTAAATCAGCCCTCATGTAGTCAGAGAACTGGCCCTGCCCCTCGTTCGGGTCCATACAAACTGAAAATCCACACCAATTCCGCTCCCAACGTCACCTTTACTCCCACATACCTCCACTTCTTCTCTCGATACTCACCCACCACTTTATCCCGCATCTCCACCCCTACCATTATGCCCACCCCTCCCTTCCGCGATTCGGCCCTCTGCCCCGCCAACACCACCTTGGGGTATTTTCTGGTCTCTAACAACCTCTCTTGACCCACCCTCAAATGCGTTTCCTGAACACACACAAACGCAGCCCTAGTCCTCACACCTTCCTTCTCCACCAATCGACGTTTCCGCCAGGTGCGCAACCCTTTAGCATTAATTGTAACCACCTTCAATTTCTGCTCCCCCACTACCCCCTGCCCCCTCCCCCCCGTCCCCACCCCCACCCCCCCAACCACCCCTTCCTCCCCCTGTCCCCCTACCCCCTCCCGCCTCCCCTCCCCTCCACCACTCCCCCCTCCCCCCCAATCCACTCCTCCGCCCTCTTGAGGCCTCCCGCAGAGTAGTGCCCATCAGTGCAGAGCAACCCAGTTCCCCCCCCCGGCCACCCCTCTCCCCCCTCCCCCAGTCCATATCCAAGACCCCCACCTGCCCCCCTCAGCAACCCATCCGATCCCTCACCCCGAACCTCCTCCCAACCCCCCCCCCCCACCAACTCCTCCCCCAGCGCCCAGCAGAGCCAATGTTACCCCCCCTCTTTCACCTGCCCCTCTACCGCTCCCCAAACCCTCCAGCCCTCCCTCCCCCCCACTCCACATCCTATCGCTTCTAGCATTTTTATGTTCAGCTAGATAAAAACACCCATCTATTCCAACCCATCCCAGCTTCAGATCCCCCAACCTATGTTCCCCCTCCCCCTCAGAACTCTTCCCCTTACATCCCAACACTCCCAACTCACCCACCCACCTCCTATCAATCCACCCTCCCTCCCCTCACCCACCAATCCCCCCACCTCCTACCCCCTAGCCCCCATGACACAATAACATCATTACTGAGTGTTCACCAACCCCTCCTCCCAGCCACCCATCCTCCCCCCTCCCCTCCCAACTCAGCCGTGATCCTCAGTCCCCAAATACTGGTATAGAGCAAGTCCATTATAACGCGATGAAGTCCAGCAGTCCCTCTACTCCCAATCACGTCAGCCCCGACTGGGCCTCCGCCCACCGCTGACTCTGCGCAGGGCTGGGTAGTCTCTCCTTCGCCGCCGCCTGCGGCCTCCGCTCCAGCTGTTCATCCAGGGTCTCCTCCAGCCAACTCTGCGGTCTTTGCAGTCCCGCCTCCCGCAGGGCCTTATGTGCCTCCACACTGTTCTGCACCCTCCAATTTCGGGTACCCACAGTAAAGCACAGTCCAAATGGGTAGAGCCAGCGGTAGCGCACATTCTCCTGCCGCAATAATGTGGTGACAGGCTGCAGCTCACGCCTTCTCTGCAGGGTCCCCGCCGCTAGATCTGCATAGATCGCCACCTTATACCCCTGCCAGACTTACTCCCTTGCTTTCCTCATCTTCATGGCAATCTTTTCCTTGATAGCATAATCGTGTATGCAAACTACAATGTCACGCGGCCTATTCGGCCTGCTGGGCTCCAGCGCTCGATGCGCTCTGTCCAGGACCACCTTGTCAACCTCCATATCATCTTCCCCCTCCAGCAAAATTGCCTTGCAAATTGCTTCAGCCACTCGCCGGCTGTCTGCAAACTCTGGTTCCTCGGGGACTCCTCTAATGCGCAAATTATTCCTTCTAGTACGATTTTCAAGATCCTCCATTTTGTACTGTATTTGCGCTTTCCATCTCGCCCAGTCTTTCACAGAGTTCTCCAGCTCCCCCTGTTTTTTCTTCACGTCCTCCAAATGCTGTTCATGCACCTCCGTTCGCCTGCTCAGCTCACTCACTTCCTCCCGCAACTCATTGCAAACTTCACCCACCTCCGCTTTCACTGCAGCCAGCTCCGTCTTTAACTCTCCAAACCAAGCTTTCAGCTCGGCCCTGGAGACATCATTCACCATCGTCGCACCCTTCTCCGTCTCCAGCGCACGTGGCACCAGGCGCTCTACGGACTCCTGGGCCTGTCTCTCCCCCGCCGCCATCTTAAGCTCGCGTCCTCCGGCCTGCCCGCCACAGTAGGCGAATTCTTTCAAGTCTGCCGCCTTCTTGCGAGTCGTCATCTCACCCAGCGCTTTTACCACCCGTTCCGCCACCTTTTTCTGCGGTCCGGTGTGTGTCAGTGAGCAGTGGAGTCTGATTTTTTCACAGCTTTCGGGGTTCAACGCCGGAGCTCCTAACTTAGGCTGCCATCCACACCGATGACGTCACTTCCTCCCTCCAGCAACAGGTTTTGAGGGGACCTCCACCACTGGAGGGACAAAATGAGGCGACTTGTGTTTGCTATTTTGTCTGACAGGCAGCCTAATGTCTGGGTCCATTGGGTGGATAAAGTCCACTGAGCTGCCCTCATGTGAAGGCGAGCATATGGTACCACATGCACGGTGGATGCCATGTGGCCTAGCAACTGTAACATCTCTCGAGCAGTTAGGAGGGGCTTCAACTCTGCTTGAGAAGCTAAGTGTACCCAGCGAAGGCAACGGGCCTGGGGAAGATAGGCCCTTGCCCTTGTGGTATCCAACAACGTCCCTATAAACTCCAGGGACTGAGTAGGGATCAAATTGGATTTTGGGATGTTTATTACCAGCCCTAAATACTGAAGGATACGCATTGTGCAGATTAGAGAAGTCTTGGCTTCTGATTGAGTGGGAGCTCGAATGAGCGTGTCGTCCAGGTAAGGGAAGACGAATATCCCCAGGGTGTGCAGAAAAGCAGCTACCACTGCCATGCATTTCGTGAACACCCTTGGTGCAGAGGCCAGACCAAAAGGGAGCACTCTGTATTGATAGTGCTTCTCTTGAAAAAGGAACCGAAGGAACCTTCTGTGAGTTGGATGGATGAGAACATGAGTGTACGCATCCTTGAGATCTAGAGAGCAAAGCCAATCCTGACTCTGAAGGTATGGCAGCAGAGTTCCTAGAGAAACCATCTTGAATTTTTCCTTGACTAGGAATCTGTTCAACTCTCTGAGATCTAAGATGGGTCTGAAGCCCCCTATTTTCTTTGGAATAAGAAAATAGGGGGAGTAGAACCCTGTGCCCTGTTGTTGAAGAGGCACTTCCTCTACTGCCCCGGGGCGAGAAGAGTGGCAACCTCCTGCCCCAACAGGTTGAGGAGGGAGGTTGGAGAATTGAACTGGTGCACTCTTGTGAGAGGGGGCAAGCTTGAAAAATGAAGTTTGTACCCCTCTCTTATGATGGAGAGTGTCCAATGCTCTGCTGTAATTTGCCCCCACCTGGGAGCAAAGTGACATAACCTTCCTGGAATGGTGGAGGGCTCTGGTACTTCCAGAGCCAGGAAGGCTAAGTTCTCTAGCGGAAAGTCAAAGGCCCTGAGGGGGCTGAGTTTGCTGGGCTGGAGCAGGCCTAGCAGCCTTTGCTTTGCTCTGTTTGGATGATTGCTGATGTTTGGTAGGGAACTGAGCTGCAGAAGATGCCCGCTGACCATAAGCAGGATTGAATCTTTCCTTTTTAGAAAAAAGGTTTTTTCTTGAATAACCTTTTCTTAGCAGGAGCAGCTGTGGATTTGGATAGTCTATCCAAAGCAGAATTTTCAGCATCCATCTGATTGGCCTTTGCTTGCCAATCTTTACCAAACAGGTTCTCACCTTTACAAGGGATATTTCCCAATTCATCTTGAACCCAGATCTCCAAATCAGATGCTTGAAGACAAGCAATCCTACGTGCACCTATGGCAATAGCTGAGGCTCTGCTTACGCATTCAAAGGAGTCAAAAGCTGCACGGTTGGAGAATTTGGAAATATCTTGGGCATGTTTGAGCCCAGTGAGAAAGTCTTGCCTTTTTATCTTCAGACATAAAAGGACTTAAAATCTACAAATGGTCAGTGACTTCTTTTAAGAACATTCCCATGTAGAGACTATAAGAATTAATTCTCGCAGCAAGCATGGAAGCTTGGAAGACTCTTCTTCCAAAAGCATCCAGGGTTCTACATTCACGTCCTGGAGGATTAGAGGCATGTCTTTTGGCACTTCTAATCGTTCTCATTGCAGACTCAACCACAATAGAGTGGTGAGGAAGTTGAGTTTTCTGGAAACCAGGACAAGGAGGGACACGATACATGGTATCCAACCTGCGAGAATGAGGAGAGGTGGTTAGAGGTGCTTCCCACATCCTCAACAGGAGATCATACAGAATCTCATGAATAGGCAAGGTAGCTGCCTCCTTAGGAGTTTTAGGATATTGTAAAATAACTAACTCCTTGGCTCTGGGCTGTGTCTCAGGGGCCACTGTGATGGAGAGGCCCCGAGCCACCTCCCTGATAAAGTCTTGAAAAGACAAGTCCTCTGGAGAAGACATCCTTCGTTTAGGAGAGGACTCCTCCTGTGGAAGAAGCATCACTGCATCGACCGACTCTTCAGAATCCTCAGAGGAATCGAAATATTGTCTGTCCGGATGCTCTTGCAAAGCCCGATACCCGTACCGATCGGGATCGGGAATAACCGGTACCGGGGTATCAGTACCGGAGGGCTTCAGAGGACAGAGTATCGGCATAGCGGACACCGATGCCGATGCCACTGTTACCGGGATCGGTACCGATGGCGATGCTAGAGCCGGTACCGGCGGAGTAGTCTGTTGCGGTACCATGGGCATCGATGCCACAAGGAAAACCGCCAGACTACGTTCCATGGACAGAATCCTCTGATCCATCGACGCCGCCAATGCTTGGAAGTCGGTACCGGTGGAGGCCACCGGTACCCCAGAGCATGGCACCAGGAGATCTGTCGAGGCCACGCCATCGAGATCATCCTGGAACCCCGATGATGATGCTTTAGAGACCAAAGCCTCCTGCCGGAGTAATTTTGCCGGTGCAGAATCCTCGAGGGCAACGCCAGAGGCATCTCGATGCTTAGAAGGAGATCTACCCTTCGAGGACCGGCTGGATTTATGTTTAGTTACCTGAGATCCATGTGAGGAAGAAGCTGCCCTGGAAGACGTCGATGCCACCGAAGCCGCATCAGAGGGAAACAGGGTACTGAGCTTGGCAGCTCAGTTCTGCCGACCCCTTTTAGACATCATAGAACAGGACATACAATCTGTTATGGAATGGTCAGGACCTAAACATTTTAGACACCAGTCATGGGTGTCGGTGACGGAAATGGTACCAGCACTTTTTGTGCACTTTTTAAATCCTGAGGCAGGCTTTTCCATATTAAGAAAAAAAGGTTTTGGGCCTAAGGCCCAAAACTCAAGTGCACCTGAAGAAAAAGAACGGAAAAAAAGTTGTTGTTTTTTTTTACAAGAAGAAAAGAACAAATACCGGCGGTACCGGTAGAGCGTCGAAGAAGGCAGAAGCGATACAAAAGAAATAAAGAAAAAATAAGGAAATTCTTCTGCGGTGACAGGAACACGACCTGCTGGCTCTGTGGAAAAAGAAGAACTGAGGAGAGACAGTTGGGAAAGGCGGGAAGGCAGCACGCAGGCACTGTGGGATGCTCCCAAAGGCTTTCTGATTGGACACTGGGGAGCGTTCCCGCGCAGGCTCCATCGGTACCGACGAAACCCATATGTGAAGACTCATTCCTGCTTGTTCCTGGAGATCATAAGAATTTCCTGTGATCTGTATGGATGAGAATGTGTGTGTATCCTTTAAGTCTAGAGAGCAAAGCCAGTCCTGGGCTTGAAGGTATGGCAGAAGAGTTCCTAGAGAAATCATTTTGAACTTCTCTCGAAACAGATATTTGTTCAATTCTCTGAGGTCTAGAATGGATCTGTGTCCTCCTGTTTTCTTTGGGATAAGAAAATAGGGGGAGTAGAACCCTGTTCCCTGTTGAAAAATGGGTACTTCCTCTATTGCCCCTTAGGCAAGAAGTGCGGAGACCTCGTAATCTAGCAGATTGTCTGCAGAGGTTTGTGAATTGAACTGCTTTAGAATTGTAGGAGGGGGTATGCTGTGAAAATGAAGTTTGTACCCCTCTCCTACAATGGACAAAGTCCAATCTTCTGCTGTTATTTGATGCCATCTGTTGATAAAGTGGCATAACCCGCCTGGAATATTGGGGGGTCGGGGACCCTTCAGAAGCAGGAAGGTGAAGCTCTCTGGGAAGGAATCAAAGCCCTTGAGGGGGCTGAACCTGGAGAGCTGGTTGGGCTCTCGGTCCTTTTGGTTTCTTCTGTTATCTAGGCTGTCCCTTTTGGGTAACCTGACATGAAGTCTGACTCTGCTGGGTATAGGAAAGATAAAACGTCCTCTTTTTGCTAAAAGAGGGTTTTTTATAAGGCTTCCTTTTGGCTGGAGTGGCTGTAGACTTTGACAATCTATCTAAGGTAGAATTGTCAGCATCAAATTCATTAGCCTTTTCTTGCCAGTTCTTGCCGAAGAGATTCTCCCCTGTGCAAGGAATGTTGCCTAATTTGTCCTGTACCCAAGTCTCCAAGTCTGATGCCTGTAGCCAAGCAATCCGTCGTGCAACAATGGCAAATAGCAGAAGTTCTGCTGATGCATTCAAAGCTGTCAAAAGCTGCACGATTGACAAACTTGGAGACATCTTGAGCATGCTTAACTAAAGTAAGAACATCTTGTCTCTTATCATCTGGGAGAAAAGGGCTCATAAGTTCAAAGTCTCCTGTGACTTCCTTAAGGAACATTCCCATATATAGGATGTATGAACTGATCCTAGCTGAAAGCATGGAAGCTTGAAAGGTTCTGTGTCCAAAAGCATCCAGAGTCCTGCATTCACGACCTGGAGGATTGGATGCATGTCTTTTCGCACTTTTCATTCTACGCATGGCTGACTCCACTACCATTGAATGGTGTGGCAGCTGAGTTTTCTGAAATCCAGGACATGATGGGACTTGATACATAGTATCAAGTCTCCTAGAGTGAGGAGAAGTAGTCAGAGGTGTCTCCCACATTCTGAGCATCAAGCTATGCAGAATTTCATGGACAGGCAGAGTAGCTGCCGCCTTAGGACTTAAGGATATTGGAGGATTTCCAATTCCTTTGCTCTGGGTTCCTCTTCAGGAGCTACTGTGATTGAAAGACCTTTGGCCATATCACGGATGAAATCCTGAAGAGACATGTCCTCTGGAGGAGACATTCTGCGTTGGGGAGAAAAGGGATCTTCTAGGAGAAGCCCTCTAGTGCCAGAAGAATTGTCAGTCTTCGGAATCGGAGGAATCGAAGTATTCCTGACCTCGATTCTCCTGTAAAGCAGGATCCCGGTACCGATCGAAGTCGGTACCGAGGTGACCCGGTACCACTTTATCCACTCCAGCCGGAGGTGGAATGGGAAGAGATACCATCGGGGCCGGTACCATCGGTACTGGCATCGTCAGTGTCAGTACCGGTGTCGGTACCGACATCGGTGTCGATACCGGAGCCCTTGGGACTACCGGTACCGCAGCTGAGAGAAGAGCTGCGATACTGCGTTCGATAGCAAGGAATCTCTGGTTTATCGACGCTGCCGATGCCTGGGTGTCAGTACCGCTAAGAACAGCCGGAACCCCTGAGCATGGCACAGGTAGTTCTTGTGAGGGTGAGGCCTCGAGAACATCCTGAAGCCCCATCGATGCTTTGGAAGCCGAAGCCTCCCGCCGGGGCTGTTTTGCCGGTGTGGTTTCCAAGGGCAATGCCAATGGCCTCTCGATGCTTAGCAGGAGAGCTACCCTTTGAGGACCGGCTTTTGTGTTTAGTTACCTGAGATCCATGGGAGGAAGAAGAGGCCCTTGACGATGTCGATGCAATGGATCTGGCATCTAAAAAAAAGAGGGTTCCGAGCTTTGCGGCCCGGTTCGGTCTTCCTCTTTTAGTCATCCTCATGCAGGAGAGACATTCAGTTGGAGAATGATCAGGTCTTAAACATTTTAGACACCAATCATGGGTGTCAGTGACGGAAATGGTACCGCCACACTTAGTACATTTTTTAAAACCACTAGTTGGCTTTTCCATGATTTTGGAAAAATGGGGCCTAATGCCCAAAATGGGGCCTAGCACCAAAACAGGAAAGTTTCTGAAAAGAAACAGTCAAAGTCTAGGGTTTTTTGGGTTTTTTTAGGAAAAGAAAAGAAAAGAACCGGCGATACCGGTAGGCGTCGTGCGGTAGGCAAACGCGACCACAAAAATAATTTTAAAGACGGAATTTTCTGCGGTGACAGGGAATAGGTCCTGTTGGCTCCGCGGAAAATGAAGAACTGAAGAGGGACAGTTGGAAAGGCGGGAAGGCAGCGCGCATCTGCTAAGGGATGCTCCCAAAAGCGTTCCTATTGGACGCTGGGGAGCGTTTCCACGCAGGCTTCATTGGTACCGACGATACCCATATGTGAGGACTACATTCCTGCTCGTTCCTGGAGATAGCGTTTACCATTTGACTCTGTTGAATGCTTTCTCCACGTCGAAACTGATAAGTAAGGAGAGCATCCGAAATTCATGAATCCACTCCAAGGAGGCAATGATTTTTCTCAGGTTACCTGCAGCATAACGCCCTTGGACAAATCCCACCTGGCTGTCATGCACTAGACTAGAAAGGCTAGAAAAGGGGACTGTTACTTCTGGAGAGAGATCTACAACTGTGAGTATATACTTCTGAGAATTTTCTGAAAGGAATTCTTTTTATTAAAGCTAATTAATCTGTGAACCCACTATTTTTTGTTAAATCAGTCAGGGCCTAGTAGCAGCGGTTTAAGTTTACATTTAAAACACAGAAGAGAGCTTTCTGGTTAAATTTCATACCCAGCAGAGAGCTTGTAGTTTAAATTTAATAGTCATTCAGGGCCTAACATCAGCAAAGTACTTTTAGTTTAAATTTAAAACACAGAAGAGAGCTTTCTGGTTAAATTTAGAACCCAGTACAGAGCTTGTAGTTTAAATTTCATAATAAGTTAAAGCCTAGCAGCAGCAAAGAGCTATAATTTAAATCAAAATAAGAAAATAGATTAGCATAAAAGGCAAAACAGGGTCAGTACTCTTTGAGCAGCAAATAGTCTTCTAGAGACCTTTACAAAGAGGCCTTCTACCTAGGGGGCAAGAGACCTGTGAAACGGTTTCAATAGGTGTAAACACCAGGTGGCAGATCAAAAGGCCATTTTGAAAGACTCCTTCCATCCAAGAAATATCTGTTAATCATCAAGGAAGTTGGTCACAGCTTACCTCAGCAGCACAGGCATAAATAGCGCAACCAGAGCTCTGTGAACCTCAGTCTTGAAAGACTAGAAAAGGGGACTGTTACTTCTGGAGAGAGATCTGCAACTGTGAGTATATACTTCTGGGAATTTTCTGAAAGGAATTCTTTTTATTAAAGCTAATTAATCTGTGAAGCCACTATTTTTTGTTAAATCAGTCAGGGCCTAGTAGCAGCGGTTTAAGTTTACATTTAAAACACAGAAGAGAGCTTTCTGGTTAAATTTCATACCCAGCAGAGAGCTTGTAGTTTAAATTTAATAGTCACTCAGGGCCTAGCATCAGCAAAGTACTTTTAGTTTAAATTTAAAACACAAAAGAGAGCTTTCTGGATAAATTTAGAACCCAGTAGAAAGCTTGTAGTTTAAATTTCATAATAAGTTAGAGCTTAGCAGCAGCAAAGAGCTATAATTTAAATCAAATAAGAATATAGCTTACCTCAGCAGCACAGGACAGAGTACTGCGTAGCAGCCCTCTTTTAATAAGTGTTATTTCCCTCCTTCCTTCCCCACACCCACCCACCCCTGGGATAATCGTAGCTTTATAGGTACCTACACATTTTAACAGACAGGAGGTGCTCTCAGGTGAAGCTCATTACCCAAATCAGTCATACACTAAGGACCTGAGATTAATTAAGCTTCAGGTGAACAAGGTATATTAAACGTATTAGGTACAGTTTTATTGGCAACCCTTAGTAAGTAAAGAACTTAGAGATCTAAACAAAAACTTAAAACTAAGATGCAGACAGCAGTCCAGCAGCGAGATGGGGGCTTTCCAGTCTTTTGCATTGAGTGTCACATGTATGATTTTCTCCCAGTTGGTGAGAGGTCTTACGTGTGCACTAGGTGCAAGGAGCTCTTTGCTCTCAGGGAACGAGTCCGTTCTCTAGAGGCTAGAGTAGCAGACTTGGAAAACATAAGACAGACAGAGGTACATAGATGAGACCTACAGGGATATAGTCCTGAAGTCCCACCTCCAGTCTGGCAGCATCCCTGTTGCCATGGAGAAGAGAGGTCACGTGACAGGAGAGCATCACCCTGGTGTGGCAGGAAGTGATCCTGTAACTAGGACCTGTCCTCCAGGTGATGTAAAACCCTCTCGCACCGAGGAAGTTTCTCCAGGGCCATGTGCCCATGAGGGAAGGGTTAGGACAGCAGTTATAGTTGGTGATTCGATCATTAGGCATGTAGATAGCTGGGTGGCTGGTGGACGTGAGGATCGTCTGGTAACATGCCTGCCTGGTGCAAAGGTAGCGGACCTCACGCGCCACCTAGATAAGGTCTTAGATATTGCTGGGGAGGATTCTGCTGTCTTAGTACATGTCGGTACAAATGACATAGGAAAATGTGGTAGGGAGGTTCTGGAGGCTAAATTTAGGCTTTTAGGTAGGAAGTTGAAATCCAGAACTTCCAGGATAGCGTTCTCCGAAATGCTTCCCGTTCCACGTGCAGGACCCAAAAGGCAGGCAGAGCTCCGGAGTCTCAATGCGTGGATGAGACAATGGTGCAGAGATGAGGGTTTTGGATTTGTTAGGAACTGGGGAACATTCTGGGTAAAAGAGGGGCTCTTCCGAAGGGATGGGCTTCACCTTAACCGGGATGGAACCAGGCTGCTGGCATTAACCTTTAAAAAGGAGATAAAGCAGCTTTTAAACTAGATAATAGGGGAAAGCCGACAGTCGCCCAAGAGTGGATGGTTCGGAAGATTGTATCCTTGAAGGATACTACCAAAAGCAGAGAGGTTCCAAAAAAGAGTAAAGTAGCCCAAACGCCCTCTAGTATGGAGCAGACAGAGCTTAAAGATCCCAAATTACCCATGTCTACCAATAGCCAAATTAATATGAATAAAATACAGTCTCTAAAATGCTTGTATGCAAATGCTAGAAGTCTAAAAAATAAGATGGAAGAGTTAGAATATATAGCACTAAATGAGAGGTTAGATATGATTGGAATATCAGAGACATGGTGGAAGGAGGACAACCAGTGGGACACTGATACCTGGGTACAAACTATATCGTAATGATAGAGCTGATCAAATTGGTGGAGGGGTTGCGCTCTATGTTAGAGAGGGCATTGAGTCAGAAAGGATTAAAGTTTTGCAGGAAACAAAAGTTGCTGTAGAATCTCTATGGATTGAAATTCAATGTAAAAAGGGGAAGGCGATGGCAGTGGGGGTGTACTATCGACCACCGGGCCAGAATGAACAAATGGATGATGAAATGCTCAAAGAAATCAAGGAAGCTAACAAAGGTTACAGTGCAGTAATAATAATGGGTGATTTCAATTACCCCGGTATCGACTGGGTCAGTGTCACGGCAGGACATGCTAGGGAGATAAAGCTCCTAGATGACATAAATGACTGTTTCTTGGAGCAGCTGGGTTCATGAACCGACCAGAGGGGAAACCATATTAGACCTGGTCCTTAGTGGAACACCAGATCTACTGCAAGAGATAAGGGTGTTGGGGCCATTTGGCAATAGTGATCATAGCATGATCGCCTTTGATTTAATTAGTGGAGGAGGGATAGTACGGAAATCTACAGTACTACCTTTTAACTTTCGAAAGGGAGACTAGGATAAAATGAGGAAAATAGTTAAGAAAAAACTAAAAGGAGCAGTTGCAAAAGGTTAAAGACTTACATCAAGCTTGGGTGTTGTTGAAAAATACTATCTTGGCAGCCCAGACCAGCTGTATTCCACGCTTTAAGAAAAGTGGAAGGAAGTACAAAAAACTGCCAGCATGGTTTAAAGGTGAGGTCAGAGAGGCGGCTGTTGTCAAAAAAGCATCTATCAGGAAATGGAAAAAAGAGCCAAACGATGAAACCTGGAAACAGCACAAGCACTGGCAAATCAAATGCAAGGCACTGATAAAGCAGGCAAAGGGAGAATTTGAGAAGAAGCTTGCTGTGGAAGCAAAAACGCGAAATAAAGATTTTTTCAAGTACATTCGCAGCAAAAAACCTGTGAGAGAGTCAGTTGGTCCATTAGATGATAGAGGAGTTAAAGGGGCACTAAGAGGCGACAAGGTGATAGCGGAGAGACTGAATGAATTCTTTGCTTCGGTCTTTACTGAAGAAGATGTAGGGATGTTACCCATGACTGAAGTGGTATTTAAAGGTGCGGAAGAATTGAAGGAAATATCAATACATCGGGAAGATGTATTACAACTATTAGATAAACTGAAGAGTAGCAAATCACCTGGGCCGGATGGTATACATCCAAGGGTGTTGAAAGAACTGAAATATGAGATTGCAGACCTGCTATTAGTAATCTGTGAACTATCATTAAAATCATCTCTAATACCTGAAGATTGGAGGATCGCCAATGTAACACCAATTTTTAAAAAGGGTTCCAGGGGTGATCCGGGAAACTACAGACCGGTGAGCCTCACGTCAGTACCGGGAAAAATGGTAGAAACCGTCAAAGAATAAAATTACTCAGCATGTAGATAGTCATGGCCTTATTGGAGACAGCCAACATGGCTTTAGACAAGGAAGATCTTGTCTTACTAATCTATTATGTTTTTTTGAAAGTGTGAATAAACAGGTGGACAAAGGTGAGTCGGTTGATATAGTGTATCTGGACTTTCAGAAAGCCTTTGACAAGGTCCTTCATCAGAGACTTTTGGCAAAACTAAAGAGTCATGGGATAGGAGGCAGTGTACTACTGTGGATCAAGAACTGGTTAAAAGATAGAAAGCAGAGGGTTGGGCTAAATGGCCATTTTTCCCAATGGAGAAAGGTGAATAGTGGTGTGCCCCAGGGATCTGTGCTGGGTCCGCTGCTTTTTGACATATTCATAAATGACCTGGAAAGTGGAATAACGAGTGAGGTTATCAAATTTGCAGATGACACAAAACTATTTAAAGTTATTAAAACCCAAGAGGATTGTGGAAAATTGCAAGAGGATCTTGATAAATTAGAAGACTGGGCATCAAAATGGCAGATGAAATTTAATGTGGACAAGTGCAAAGTTATGCACCTAGGGAAGAACAACCCAAACTATGGTTACACGATGCAAGGTTCCACATTAGGAACCACCACTCAGGAAAAAGATTTTAGGCGTCATTGTGGATAACATGTTAAAACCCTCGGCCCAGTGTGCAGCGGCAGCCAAGAAAGCAAATAGAATGCTAGGTATCATAAGGAAAGGAAAGGAAAATCAAACAAAAGATATTATAATGCCTCTATATCGTTCCATGGTGAGACCGCACCTTGAATATTGTGTGCAATTCTGGTCGCCGTATCTTAAAAAGGATATAGAGTTATTAGAAAAGGTTCAGAGAAGAGCCACCAAAATGGTAAAGGGGATGGAAGGATACTCCTATGAAGAAAGGCTAAAAAGGTTAGGGCTCTTTAATCTGGAAAAGAGACGGCTGAGGGGAGAAATGATAGATAATGAATGAAATTAATGAATGGAGTGGAATGGGTAAATGTAGATCGATTGTTTACGTTATCAGAATATAGAAAGACTAGGGGACATGCAATGAAACTGCAGGGTAAACTAATTAAGACTAATAAAAGAAAATATTTTTTCACTCAACGTGTAATCACACTCTGGAATTTGTTACCGGAGGATGTAGTAAAGGCTGTTAGTGTAGCTGGGTTTAAAAAAGGTTTGGACAAGTTCCTGGAGGAAAGATCCATAAATCATTATTAAGAAGCGACCCAGGATATCAATGCTTGACCCAGTACAAGCATTGCGGAACCTGTGTCTTTTGGGGAAACTGCTACCGTGTTTCCCCGAAAATAAGACCGGGTCTTATATTTATTTTTGCTCCAAAAGATGCACTAGGGCTTATTTTCGGGGTAGGGCTTATTTTTTTTTTCATATACAACAATACACATTTATTCATGAACAACAATCCTCATTTATTCATGTTCAACAATCCAACTTTTTTTTAAGTACAGCAAACTACATTTATTCAAATACAATCATGTCATCTTCTTCCGGAACATCGTCAAAACTCTCCAAATCCCGAATTCCGGCCTGATTTTCTTGCGACTGCATTCCCTGTAGAACCATTGGCCCCAATCTCTTATGTCTAGCAACAGAGCTCTCCTTAAATGAGCACTTCTTGTCCAAGTAACCTGCTTGTAGTGCATTGGCAACACAGCTGTCAGCGATGTTATCCCATGAATTCTTCACCCAAGTCACAACCTCTTGCAGGCTAGGCTTCACAAAGTTTCCACGCTGATTTCTCTCCATTCTATTTTCAGTGAAGTCATTGATTTCCATGCGCAAATGGTCCTTGAATGGTTTGTTTATTACAATATCAAGAGTCTGGAGATAGGCAGTCATTCCTGCAGGAATCATTATTTGATCTACTCTTCTCTCTGCAAGGAAGTTTTTCATGTCTTTAGCGCGATGAGTGCTGGCTGAATCCCAGACTAGCAGACCTCTTTGACCACCTCGCAAAATAAGTGGCAGCATTAAATCGACCCACTTCCTTATAACTGCTTGTGTACACCATGCTTTTTCGGTTTTGTAGCCAATCTTATCTTTCTTGCCCTTACTGATGATTAGAGGTGGGGCTTTCATTCCATCCAGACGAATTGCCAAAATACAGGTAATATGTGCCCTTTCGTAGCCAGTGGAGGTAATATAGATTGATGAGGCACCCCTCTGATTAATTGTTGTTTGAGATCCTTGGCCCATAAACACTGCGGTTTCATCCATAGCAATCATGTTGGAGAGTTGATATTTAGAAAAGTCGATGGAATCAACAAAGGACTTGAATGCAAGTGCACGTTTAACAACTTCAGTATCTTTCAGCTTGAACAGTGTTGTCGATCTTCTTAGAGACAGTTCATATCGCTGAAGGAAGTCATCCAGCCAGTGTTGTGATGCTTTGAATTCTTCTGGGGATATTTCAAACTTTGGTGCCATTGCAAGGGCAAATGCTTGAATATCAGCCCTACGCACAACCAAAGTCTTTGCTCTCCTGTCAGCAATCCATTCATAGGTGATGTCTTCCAGCTCAGGAAATAATGGTTGCCACCCTGATCCACACTTGCGCTTCTTAGAATTTCCCTCATCCATCTGTTGACAGAGGTTATCATATTCTGCTCGCCATTTTCGGACCATTCGGAGATCCAACTTCTTCTCTTGGCAGAAAGCCGTAAGATTCTTGCCCTGGGAGTTCTCCACTATTGCTTTCTTGTACTCAACCGAATAGCTCTTTCTTTTTGCACTCATCTTGTCTGGGGACAAAATATTCAGTTTAAATCTACTGTACCATTAAAGGACCTTAGGGTAAGTACAGTAGTGAAGTGACAGTACTGATACCGGTAGCACTTGAAGCTGATTGGCTGCCACCTCATGATAGTCAGCCAATCAGTGAAGTGTTACCACAGTATGCTGTTGCTGCAACAACTGAAAGAGAGCCAGAGTGGAGCAGGAGGAAAGCTCCTCCCCGGTCCTCCCGCCAAAGCCAATCAGCAGCAACAAAGGAAATACAGCCCCTTGGAATGAAGAGGCCCGCAGCGCAGCACAGCACCGGCAGAGCTGATCGCGTCGGGGAGTGGAGCAGGAGGAAAGCTCCTCCCCGGTCCTCCCACCAAAGCCAATCAGCAGCAAAAAAGGAAATACAGCCCCTTGGAATGAAGAGGCCCGCAGCGCAGCACAGCACCGGCAGAGCTGATCGCGTCGGGGAGTGGAGCAGGAGGAAAGCTCCTCCCCGGTCCTCCCACCAAAGCCAATCAGCAGCAAAAAAGGAAATACAGCCCCTTGGAATGAAGAGGCCCGCAGCGCAGCACAGCACCGGCAGAGCTGATCGCGTCGGGGAGTGGAGCAGGAGGAAAGCTCCTCCCTGGTCCTCCCACCAAAGCCAATCAGCAGCAAAAAAGGAAATACAGCCCCTTGGAATGAAGAGGCCCGCAGCGCAGCACAGCACCGGCAGAGCTGATCGCGTCGGGGAGTGGAGCAGGAGGAAAGCTCCTCCCCGGTCCTCCCACCAAAGCCAATCAGCAGCAAAACAGGAAATCCACCCCCTTGGAATGAAGAGGCCCGCAGCGCAGCACAGCACCGGCAGAGCTGATCGCGTCGGGGAGTGGAGCAGGAGGAAAGCTCCTCCCTGATGGGGACCCCCCCCCCCCCAGGTACCCAATCTGTCCGTCCATCGATGATCTGCACTAGGTCTTAATTTCAGGGTAGGGCTTATATTACAGAAATCACTGAAAAACTTGCTAGGGCTTATTTTCGGGCTAGGGCTTATTTTCGGGGAAACATGGTAGGTACGTATAACCTAGATTGGCCACTATTGGAAACAGGATACTGGGCTTGATGGACCTTGGTCTGACCCAGTATGGCATATTTTATGTTCTTATGTTCAATAACCTGGCCAGTCATTCTGTTAAAATCTTTACAAATAATTTAAGGTCAAAGTTGATCAGAGAGCTAGTTGGAGTCCTACCATCCTTTCTCAAGTCTTTCCCAAGTTTCGGGATAAGAGTAATAAAAACTCGAATGACCTCTTGATCGCAAGCCGCCCCCATCTCCAGTCCATCAACTGCTGAAACAGCGCCACCAACGGGGCCCACCCAGTGCTTTTTCAACTTTGCATGTTCAATGGCGTCCTGGTGGGTCTCTTCTAAGAAAACCACATCAAAACACTGCCAGGCGAGAGCCCAAAAAGATCTAGTGGCGCTTAATTGGCATACCCAAACCACAAACATTCCAAGAAATAACTGTCAGCCCCATCCCACTGGCTCTCAACTGCTAACACATCCCTCCGAGTTGGAGTAAAAAACCTCCACAGCCTAAAGTTCCCACTCCCATGGCCCAACTCACTTCCATTACAACACTCGCACCACACCCAACATCTTCCCGTCTACTCCCCTCCTTTCCCAATCCCCTTCCCCCTCCCATCTGACATCACTGTCCTCTGTCCCTCCCATCCACATCCAGGAAGTCATGTCGGTTGTGTCGAGAGCTCCCTCCCCCTTCACACTCACAGAAGTTCTATACACCTTCTCCCCCCATCACTATTAGCCATAGCACACACTCACCTATGCCTGACCCCAGCTCGCCTCCCCAGGTTACATTCACCCCCCTCCTCCTCCTCCCTCATGCACACCTCCCCCCATACATCCTCACACACATTACAAGCCCCAATAGTCCCCTCCCCCCCACCCAGTCAAACCAACACTGCACAACCCCCTGAGGGGATCAACAAAGTCTAGGGTCAAGCAAGAAAACTAACTGGTCCAGTAGTGCTCTCAGAGTTCAACCCCCAGCCCCAGCAATGCACCTACGCTCTGCCCTCTGTTCCTCACATGTGATGGTGCCAGTCATTTCGGCTTTGGTTAGGCCCTCGAAGAGGGTAGCCTCATAGTAGTCTGAGCCTGGTGCCACAGGACACTGCCGGGTTAAGTGAGCAAGAACAGAAATAGGGAGGGGCATTCTCAAATAAAGGAGGACAACACGCTGAAGAGCAGGCCTCTCAGCAGATAAGTTCATGCTGCTCTCAATCCTCCCCACCTCGGAGCTGCAATATAATAACCTGCACATAGGCCTGAGCCAAGGCCATTTTATCAAATACCTTTGACACATTATGATAGATTTGGAGGCATGCAAGATACCGCAACGTAAATTTCAATTTCGCAGTTATCAGGTTCTGACGAAGTCCCGAGTAGGCTCTGTGTCGTTGACTCAACTGCAGCAAGTAATCTTGAAAGACCAGTATTTGTGCCCCCCATGCTGCAAGGAACCCTGGCCCCGCACCACTCGTAGCACTTTATCCTTTTCTACAAAATTCAGGAAACGGGCCAGGACCACTCTTGACCATCTGTCAGCTTCTTACTGCGGCACCACCCTATGAGCTTGCTTAATGATAAAGAGTAGTTACTCACCTGTAACAGGTGTTCTCCAGGAGCAGCAGGAATCAATCCTCACATATGGGGTGACGTCGGAGCCGACGGAGCCCCCATGCAGAGCATTTCCCCAGCTTTCAAAGAAAACCTTTGGGAATGCAGCACGCATGCGCGGTCAGCTTCCCGACCAAAGGTGCCATCTTGTTCAGTCTGATGACACAGCTAAAAGACAGCAAAAAAACTAAATGAATTATATGACTGGAACTCCCAGGGGAGGAGGGAGGGTTGTGAGGACTGATTCCTGCTGCTCCTGGAGAACACCTGTTACAGGTGAGTAACTACTCTTTCTCCAGGACCAAGCAGGAAGTCAGTCCTCACATATGAGACTCCCCAGCTCTAGGCTACCGAGAACCCAAAGCTGAAAAAATGAGCTCCCTCTAGAGCCCCAGCATACAAGATAAGAATCTTCTCTGAGAACGCCCCCGAATGGTAGCCCAACACCAGGGCCGGAGGGTAGGAGTTGCCTAAACCTCAAAGAGATTACGGAGTAACGCCTGTCCGAAAGCACTGTCCCTGCGGGACTCCCTTTCGAGGCAGTAATGGGCCGCAAAAGTCTGGCTTGAAGACCAAGTAGCGGCAGTGCAGATGTCTGACAACGGAACAGAGCGGAGATGAGCTACTGACGTGGCTTTCGCCCTGATACGGTGAGACGTGAGTCGACCCTGCAAGGAGAGGCCAGCTGCCCTGTATGCCCAGGCGATACAGTCTGCCACCCAGATGGACAAGGTATGCTTGGAGACAGGCAACCCCAGCTTAATAGGGTCAAAAGATACAAAGAGCTGAACAGCCCTTCAATGTCCCTGCGTACGGGCAAGGTAGAAGGACAACGCCCTCCTACGGTCCAGGGTATGCAAGACCATTTCAGCCCGGCTGGCATGCGGCCTGGGAAAGAAAGTCAGACGAACTACCTCCTGATTGAGATGGAAGGAGGAGACAACCTTTGGAAGGAACTTTGGGTGAGTCCGTAAGACCACCCTGTTCCTATAGAACCTTGTGTATGGTGCCTCTGAGACCTGGGCTTGTAGTTCACTGACTCGCCTGGCTGAGGTAAGAGCTACCAAAACCAATGCCTTCCAGGAAAGAAAGCGTAAAGGACAAGTAACCATAGGCTCAAATGGTGGACAAGTAAGTTTTTGCAAGACCACATTCAAATCCCACTCAGATGCTGGTGGACAAATCGGAGGCTTGAGCAAAAGGAGGCCTCTGAGGAAGCGGGCCACTAAAGGGTGGCCTGACAGAGACTGACGTTCTACCGGTGAGTGGTGCGCTGACAGAGCACTGAGGTGGACATGAACAGAGTTTGATTTAAGGCCCAGGTGGGACAGGTGAAGCAAATATTGCAGCACCACTGGCACCAGGCACGAAAAAAGATCTTCCTTGTGCTGAGCACACCAGGTGGAGAACCTACGCCACTTGAGGGCATAAGATTTTATAGTGGAGTGCCTCCTAGAGGCTAAGACCACCTCCTCCACTTCCCTAGGTAGCAGTAAGGGAGCTAGAACTACCCTTTCAGCATCCAGGCCATCAAGTTGAGGGACTGGAAGTTGGGGTACAAGAGAGATCCCTGATCCTGAGATAGGAGACCGGGTTGCACCCCCAGAGGGAGTGGAGTGTCCACAGCCAACTGCAGAAGGAGTGGAAACCACGGTTGCCTCGGCCATCTGGGGGCTACCAGGATCACCGAGGCCTTGTCCCGAAGTACTTTTAAAAGAGTCCGAGCCACTAGAGGCGTGGGAGGAAACGCGTATAGTAGGCTGGTAGACCAAGAGATTAGAAACACATCTGCTGCTATTCTCAGAGGATGCGGTTGTCTGGAGCAGAACCGGGGTAGACGACGGTTGAGTGGACTGGCAAAGAGATCGATGGTTGGAAGACCCCACCTTAGGAAGATCCGCTGTACCACCAGAGGATTCAACTGTCATTCATGTGGCTGCAGAATCCTGCTCAACCTGTCTGCCAGGTAATTCTCTTGGCCGGGCAGATAAACTGCCTTGAGAAGCATGCCCTGTCTGACTGCCCATGAGCACAGGGCTTGAGCCTCCTGACACAGAAGTCGGGACCCTGTGCCTCCTTGTTTGTTCACATAGAACATGGTGACTTGATTGTCTGTCTGAACCAGAGAGAACATGAAAGAAAGTTTGGAGAGCCAAACGGATAGCTCTCAGCTCCAAGAGGTTGATCGGCTGTGCGGCCTCCCAAGGAGACCAGAGGCCTTGGGTGCAGGCCCCCTGCAATGTGCACCCCAATCTTGAAGAGAAACATCTGTTGTCAGCACTTGTGTTTGTGGCGGTGGCTGAACTGGCACTCCTTGCACTAGATTCGGGAGATGCAGCCACCATTGCAGGGAGGCCGCCAGTCGTTTGGACACCCTTACTTTGTCTCCCAAGTGTCCTATGGCTTGCAGCCACTGAGTTCTGAGGCTCCACTGAGCAGGCCGCATTTGCAGATGGGCATTTGGAGTAACATGGACCGTGGATGCCATGTGGCCTAATAGTCTCAGGAATTGCCTGGCGGAAACCAGAGAGTTGCTGTGGAACTGTCTGGCCAAGTCCATCAGTCTGTGGGCCCTGTCTACAGGCAGATAAGCCTTCGCCTGAAGGGTATCCAGCCTTGCTCCTATGAACTCTGTGTTCTGTGAGGGGTGCAAAGTGGACTTTGCGAAATTTATGACACACCCCAGATGCTGTAGAAGGGAGACAGTGCAGAGGGTGGCCCGTCTGGTTTCCTGTGGAGACTGACCCCTGATGAGCCAGTCGTCCAGGTATGGAAAGACAAATATGCTCTGGACTCTGAGATAGGCTGCTACCACCGCCAGGCATTTGGTGAAAGCCCTGGGTGCAGAGATTAGACCAAATGGAAGTACTCTGTACTGAAAATGATTTCCTCCCACTACAAATCCGAGATATTGTCTGTGGTCTGGATGAATGAGGATGTGAGTATAAGCATCCTTTAGGACTAAGGAGCATAGCCAATCTCCCTGCTGGAGGGTAGGGGAGCAGTATTCCAAGGGTAAGCATCTTGAACTTTTCCCTCACCAGGAACTTGTTGAGATTTCTCAAGTCGAGGATGGGCCTGAGGCCTCCTGTCCTTTTTGGTACTAGAAAGTACCTGGAGTAGAAGCCTTGCCCTCTCATATGGCGAGGCACCGGTTCCACCGCCTGCTCCTGTAAAAAAACTTGTCAACTCCTGAAGGAGTAAGTTCCTTTGCAGAGGGAGTCTTGGAGGCTCCCCTGGAAAGTAGCAGGGGGGTAACTAGTTGAAGTGGAGCAAATAGCCCTTTTGGACTATGCTAAGCACCCAGGTATCCCCTGTTATGGCTGACCACCTGTGGGCGTACAGGGTCAGCCGGACTCCTGTACTGAGATGGGCCAGCTGAGGAAGAGAGGCAATGTCACTGGAGTCAAAACCCCGCTCCCTGCTGTGCAGAAGCCGGAGCTGGTGGCTTGGGGGTTTTCTGCCTACGGGGCCCATGTCCCTGCCCCTTGGCCTGCTGACCCTGTTGGGGATCTGTGGAGGCCTGGTGCTGAGGGTACGTTTTGTAGGCAGATGACTTCCTCGGGTAAAAGGAATTTTTCCCCCGAGCCCTTCTTCTTTTGAGAAGAGGCAGAGATCTTCCTGGACAGCCTTGTCCTGGTGAGAGTCTCGGACTCGCGTTCTGCAGCCTTTTCAGCCATAGGCTTGCCAAAGAGGTTTTCACCTCGGCAGGGGACATCGACCAACTTGTCCTGCACCCATGGCTTGAGGTTCGATGACTGTAGCCAGGCCTGACGGTGTGCACCGATGCCGGCCACGGCTACTCGGGCCGAAGCCTCGAAGCCATCATAAGCTGCTCGAGACAAACAGAGAATTCTCAGATCCCAGTTCACAAGGCTGTGAACCTCTGCAAAGGTTCCTCGGAGAGACCAGCAGAGAACCCAGCAATCTCCTTTGCCAGTTCTCGAAGGTACATGCCCATGTACAGCTGGTAAGTCTGGACACGGCAGGCAAACATAGAGCCCAGGAGGCACTTTCTACCGAGGGCATCCAGGTTCCGGGCCTCCCGGCCGGGGGGCACCAAGGAGTGCATCTTCCTGACTCTTCAGATGATGCATGGCCGATTTCACAACAATGGAGTGGTGCAGTAGCTGTGCCTTCTGGAACCCAGGGCTCTTGCGGACTCGATAGATGGAATCAACCCGCTTGCTAAGAACCGGCATCGAGGCTGGCACCAACCACATGCAGAAGAGCAACCGTTCCAGCATCGGAGGAACCGGGACATTAAAGGCCTCCTTGGGGGGAGAGGCATACTCCAGGACCTCGAGCTCCTCGGCTAGAGACTCCTCCTCGGGGTCCGTGGGGAAGGCCGAAGCCTTGGCCATGTCCCTCACAAAATCCGAGAACCGGGTATCCTCCAGAGGGGACCTTCTCCGAGGTTCAGACTCTGTTGAGTCCGAAGGGACACACCGGGTCTGAAAAGTGTCCGGGGACTCCTCGTCCTCCGTTTCCCATCCCGGCCCCTCTGAGGAGTCGTCGAGCAGCTCCGGTCGGGCGGGCGGGCACCGAAGCCATCCGCCCCAACGCCAAGGGCACCGGCGTCGACGACCTCGGTCCCGCAATGGAGATCAAGGGTGACCTCGGACGAGAATCGACTCGAGATCTCATGGACTCGAGGATCGGCTCAGCCTCCGGGGTCGATTTGGACGTCGAGGTCCCGGTGGTCGGGGCAGATGCACCGGTGAGACCGGCGATCAGTACCCACTGCTGTTCCATGAAGGCAGCCAAACTGCTCTCCAAGGCCGTCAACCTGAGTCCGAGCTCAGGAGACCCAGCAGCCTCCGACTCGGGCCCGATGTCGGCTCCCCCGGAGGAGAGTCCACGAGTACTACAGTACTCACATGACCCGGGGCCTCCGTCTCTACACGAAGTTGTTTAGCAGGCCTCACCGACTCCGAAGACCCAGGACGGCGGTCGAGACTATGCGACCTGGCCCTCGCGGAGCCAAGAGCGTCCAGAGACGCCACCCTCGCGGGTTTCTTCTTCCTGTGGTGCTCCCACAAAGGAGACCCCCTCTCAGAGGAGCCCTCACGACGCTCGGGGTTGGACTCCTGAGACGTCGAGGCCTCTGACGAGGTCTGGGCTCGGCCGGACGCGGAATCAGAGAAGATCCTTTCGCGTTGATGCTGCCGGCTCCTCAATTCCTTGGAGGACATTTGCCACACGGGACACAGACCAGCGGGTCATGGTCGGGCCCAAGGCACCGGAGGCAGCAGTCGTGTGTGTCGGTGAGAGACATCAGTTTCTTACACTGATCACACTTTTTAAACCCGCTGGCAGCCATCGGGGGAAAAAGAGCCCCTGCAAGGTCAAAAGACTGGGCTGCCAGGGAAAAATGAAAAAAATGGTGCGAAAGCTAGTCTCTAAGAACAAAAACTGAAAAATGAAAATCCGGGCTCGATACCGGTGTACCGGACCCAGGCGGGAAAGCATAGTTACTCACCTGTAACAGGTGATCTCCGGGAACAGCAGGAATTTAGTCCTCACATATGGGTATCGTCGGTCCCGATGGAGCCTGCGCGGGAACGCCCCCCATCATCCAATTAGAAAGCTTTTGGGAGCATCCCACAGTGCCTGCATGCTGCCTTCCCGCCTTTCCCAACTGCCTCTCTCCAGTGGAGTTTTAAAGCTGAGACAAAGAGAGAGAGAGGGAAAGGGAAAGAGATAGATAGAGAGATACAACTCCTAGGGGAGGTAGGTGGGTGGGTTGTGAGGACTAAATTCCTGCTGTTCCCGGAGATCACCTGATACAGGTGAGTAACTATGCTATCTCCAAGAACAAGCAGGAATGTAGTCATCACATATGGGGACTCCCTAGCTTTAGATGCCAGGGAGAGACCCCAGAAGTTGTGTGTCCCTGAGAAGGGCTCTACTTCCACCTATGGATCTCTGGCATCCTACCAGGGATGGTGGGTAGGAGTTGATTAGGTATGGAACAGGTGTTGGAGAACAGCCTGACTAAAGAAGGCATCCCGGTGGGAGTCATTGTCCAAGCAGTAATGGGCTGTGAAGGTATGAACCGAGACCCAGGTGGCTGCTCGACAGATGTCGTCGATAGACACAGAGTGCAGATGAGCCATTGAGGCTGCCATGGCTCTCACATTGTGAGCTGTGACATGGCCCTCCAGAGAAAGGTTCTTACTCTGATAGGTGAAAGAAATACACTGAGAAATCCAGATAGACAGTGTTCTCTTGGAGACTGGAAGTCCCAAATGAGAAGGATCAAAAGCAACAAAGAGTTGAGAGGACTTTCTATGTTGCTGTGTTCTATGTAAGTAAAAAGCTAAAGCTCTTTTACAGTCCAAGGTATGAAGATTCCCGTCTGCATTTGATGCATGAGGCCTTGGAAAAAACACAGGTAGGTATCTTTATCTTTATTTAAAAATTTGATAAACTGCTTTCCGTCGAAACATAAAGCGGTGTACAATAAAAGGTTGGCAATGCAAAGACAAAGAAAGGAACGCCAAAGTAAAATAGGAAAGTAAAGTATAAAAGCATAGACAGATAAAAAAGACACAAACAAAACAAAACAGAACAGAAGGGCCAGCATTTTAAAACATAGGTTACTAAAATATAAGAGTACAAACAAGATAAAAGGCCCGTAGGGGGGAAGACAAAAACAGACTATGGGTAGACAAAATACACGACAAGCAAATATACGAACAAACAGGAACAAACACGTCAACTGAAAACATCAGGGAGGACCATCGGGAGAAAGATGAAAGGTAGATCGCTTGGTTTAGATGAAAAGGCGAGACCACCTTTGGCATAAAGTGTGGATGAGTCTTAAGGACTACCTTGTCATGATGGAACCTTGTATAAGTTGGATTAGCTACTAGCGCTTGCAACTCACTAATGCGACGTGCTGATGTGATTGCAATAAGAAAGATAACCTTCCAAGAAAGGAATTTCAAGGAGGTAGTAGCTAAAGGTTTGAAGGGTGGCTTCATGAGCTGCCCAAGAACCAGGTTTAAATCCCATGCCACCGGTGGTGGCCTAATGGGAGGCTTAGTTAGAAGAAGGCCTCTCATAAATCTTGCTATAAGAGGATGAGAGGAAATAGGCTGTCCATTTAGAGGCTTAAATGAAGCTGTAATAGCACTCAAATGGACCCTTACTGAGTTAGTCTTAAGTCCTGCATTGGATAAATGAAGGAGATATTCCAGCAATGATTCCAGAGGTATCGCAGGGAGGTTAAGACCCTTTTGCGAACACCATATGGTAAACCTTTTCCACTTCAAAGCATAAGAGCGTCTTGTGGAAGGTTTCCTGGAAGCAAAAAGAATATCTTTTACTTGCTGAGGGAGATTAAGATCATGGAGATCTAGGCCTTCAGCAACCAAGCCCTGAGATGCAGAGACTAGGGACTGGGATGCCATAACATTCCGTCCTCCTGAGATAGGAGATCTGGAGCAGACCCTAACTCTAGGGAGGGAGCTTGAGAGAGATGTAGAAGCAGAGGGTACCACACTTGCCGTGGCCAATGTGGAGCTATGAGAATCATATGTCTCTCTGAAGCTTGAACAGAGTTTTGGGAATTAGGGGAATGGGTGGAAAGGCATACAGGAAGTCTTGACCCCAGTAAAGGAGGAAAGCATCCCTGGCCTGAGCCCCCTGAGCCGGAATCCTGGAACAGAACCGGGGAAGTTTGGCATTCCACGGACTTGCAAAGAGGTCTATGTCCGGGGTTCTCCAAATTTGAAAAATCTTGGTCACCTGGGTCTGCATGCAGAGACCACTCGTGTGGAAGCAGAACTCGACTGAGTCTGTCTGCCCAAGAGTTTTGTATGCCTGGAAGATACACTGCCAGGAGATGAATCTGATGCTCTCTGGCGAGGGCCCATAGTCGCAAAGCTTTGTTGCAAAGCGACAGAGAGCCTGTTCCCCCCTGCTTGTTCATATAGAACATGGCTACTTGATTGTCTGTATGAATGAGAACTGTCTTGTAGCTGAGCAGGGTATGGAACACTCGAAGAGCAAGGAAGATTGCTCCGAGTTCCAAGAGATTGATATGTAGATGAGTCTCCTGTGGAGACCAGGTGCCCTGGGTGGAGATGTCTTGCAGATAAGCTCCCCAACCCATCGGAGAAGCATCTGTTGTGAGAGTTGCTTGGGGTAAAGGTTGTTGAAAAGGGGACCCCAGCAACAGGTTTTGAGTGGACTTCCACTACTGGAGGGACAAAATAAGGCAACTTGTGTTTGCTATTTTGTCTGACAGGCATCCTGATGCCTGGGTCCATTGAGTGGATAAAGTCCACTGGGCTGCCCTCATATGGAGGTGAGCATAGGGCACCACATGCACGGTGGATGCCATGTGGCCTAGTAGTTGTAACATTTGTCGAGCAATGAGATGATGCTTTAGCACTGCTTGAGAAGCTAACTGCACCATGCAAAGACAACGGGCCTGGGGGAGGTAGGCCCTTGCCTTTCTGGTATCCAGCAAAGCTCCTATGAACTCTAAAGACTGAGTGGGAGTTAGACTGGATTTTGGGATGTTTATTAAGAGACCCAAATACTGAAGGATACGCATTGTGCAGGATGGAGATGTCCTGGCCTCTGACTCTGTTGGGGCTCGAATGAGCAAGTCGTCTAAGTAGGGGAAGACGAATATCCCAGAGTGCGGAGAAATGCTGCTACAACAGCCATGCATTTCATGAACACCCTTGGTGCTGAGGCTAGGCCAAAGGGAAGCACCCTGTATTGGTAGTGCTTTCCCTGAAAAAGGAACCGAAGGAACCTTCTGTGGGTTGGATGGATGAGAACATTGGTGTACGCATCCTTGAGATCTAGAGAACAAAGCCAATCCTGACTCTGAAGGTATGGCAGCAGAGTTCCCAGAGAAATCATCTTGAATTTCTTTTTGACAAGGAATTTGTTCAATTCTCTGAGGTCCAAGATAGGTCTGTATCCCCCTGTTTTCTTTGGGATAAGGAAATAGGGGGAGTAAAACCCCGTACCCTGCTGAGGAATGGGTACTTCTTCTATCGCCCCTTGGGCAAGAAGGATAGAGACCTCCTGACCTAACAGGTTGATGAGAGGTGTCAGAGAATTGAACTGCCTTATTATTGTGGGAAGGGGCATGCTTGAAAAATGAAGCCTGTACCCCTCCTTTATGATGGAAAGTATCCAATGCTCTGCTGTTATCTGCCCCCATCTGGGGGTAAAGTGACATAACCTTCCTGGAATGGTGGAAGGCTCTGGTCCCACGAGAGCCAGAAAGGCTAAGTTCTCTAGCTGAAAGTCAAAGGCCTTGTGGAGTCTGAGACTGCTGAGACGGTTGAGGCTTAGCAGTCTTTGCTTTTCTCTGCTTGGGTGGCTGCTGACCTTTCCTGACAAGCTGACCTGCAGAACGTCCCTGCTGAGCATAAGCAGGATAATATCCTTTCTTCTTAGAAAAGAATGGTTTCTTGGACGATTTCTTTCTAGCAGGATCAGCTGTGGACTTCGATAATCTATCCAAGGTAGAGTTGTCCACATCCAACTCATTGGCCTTTTCCTGCCAATCTCTACCAAACAGGTTCTCACCAGTACAAGGGATATTTCCCAATTTGTCTTGTACCCAGAGCTCCAGATCAGATGCCTGGAGCCAAGAAATTCTACGTGCACCTATGACAATGGCAGAGGTTCTGCTTATGCACTCAAAGCAGTCAAAGGCTGCACAGTTGCTAAATTTGGAAACATCTTGGGCATGTTTGACCAATGTGAGAAAATCCTGTCTTCTATCCTCAGGAAGAATAGGACTCAAGGCCTCTAAATCATCTGTGATCTCCTTCAGGAACATTCCCATGTAAAGACTATAGGAACTGATCCTGGCAGAAAACATGGAAGCTTGGAAGACACAACGTCCAAAAGCATCCAGGGTTCTGCACTCACGTCCTGGAGGATTAGAGGCATGTCTCTGCACTCTTCATCCTTCTCATAGCTGATTCCACTACAATAGAGTGGTGAGGAAGCTGAGTTTTCTGGAAACCAGGACAAGGAGGGACTCGATATAGAGTATCCAGTCTGCGAGAATGAGGAGAGGTGGTAAGAGGTGTCTCCCACATCCTTAACATGAGATTATGCAAAATCTCATGAACGGGCAAGGTAGCTGCCTCCTTAGGAGTTTTGCGATATTGTAAAATTTCCAACTCCTTAGCTCTTGGCTCTGTTTCAGGGGCCACAGTAATGGACAGACCCCGAGCCACCTCCCTGATAAAATCCTGGAAGGAAATATCCTCTGGAGGAGACATCCTGCGCTTAGGGGAGGTGGGCTCCTCTGGGAGAAGCATTCCTGCATCGACAGAACTCTCAGAATCCTCAGATTCTTCTGAGGACTCGAAGTACTGTCTGTCCGGATGCTCTTGAAGAGCCCGATACCTGTACTGACCGAAGTCGGTACTGGGAGTAATCGGTACCGGGGTATCGGTACCCGAGGGCATCGAATGACTGGGTACCGGCAAAGCAGACACCGATGCCGATGCTATTGGTACCGGTACCAGTACTGACACCGGTGCCGGGGCCGGTGCCGGCCGGATTGTCTGTCGCGGTTCCGAGGGCGTTGATGCCGCAAGGAGAGCCGCCAGACTGCGCTCGATAGCCAGGACTCTCTGGTCTATCGACACTGCCGATGCCTGGATGTCAGTACCGGAGAAGACCGACGGTACCCCAGAGCATGGCACCAGTAGTTCTGCCGAGGTCGAGGCCTCGAGAACATCCTGGAGCCCCGATAATGCTTTGGAAGCCGAAGCCTCCCGCCGGGGCAATTTTGCCGGTGCAGAATCCTCAAGGGCAACGCTAGAGGCATCTCGGTGCTTAGAAGGAGATCCACCCTTTGAGGACCGGCTGGACTTATGTTTAGTTACCTGAGATCCACGGGAGGAAGAGGAAGCCCTGGAAGACGTCGATGCCACCGAAGCTGCATCAGAGGGAAACAGGGTACTGAGCTTAGCAGCTTGGTTCTGCCGACCTCTTTTAGACATCATGGCGCAGGACATACAATCCGTGATGGAATGGTCAGGACCTAAACACTTTAGACACCATTCATGGGTGTCGGTGACGGAAATGGTACCGCCACACTTGGTGCACTTTTTGAAACCTGAGGTAGGTTTCTCCATAGTAGGAAAATATTTTTGGGCTTAAGGCCCAAAAAGGCGCATGCACCTGGGAAAAATAGAAAAAGTCCTAGTATATATATATATATTTTTTTTTTTTAAGACAGAAAATAATAAGAAAAAAGCGGCGGTACCGGTAAAGCGTCGAGGAAGGCAGACGCGACCACAAAAAAGAAATAAAGAAGAATTCTTCTGCGGTGACAGGAACAACGACCTGCTGGCTCCACGGAAAAAGAAGAACTGTTGAGAGACAGTTGGGAAAGGCGGGAAGGCAGCATGCAGGCGCTGTGGGATGCTCACAAAAGCTTTCTAATTGGACGCTGGGGAGCGTTCCCGTGCAGGCTCCGTCGGTACCGACGATACCCATTTGTGATGACTACATTCCTGCTTGTTCCTGGAGATAGGGAAACCGGCGTCGAACCGAAAAAAAACAACTTTTTTACAGGTGACCACGACACACTTGTGTTGAGCTTCGAGGAGAAAAGACGACTGAGCAAGATGGCACACTTGGACGGGAAGGGGACCGCGCATGCGCGCTGCATTCCCAAAGGCTTTCTTTGAAAGCTGGGGAAATGCTCCGCATGGGGGCTCCGTCGGCGCCGACGTCACCCCATATGTGAGGACTGACTTCCTGCTTGGTCCTGGAGAAGCAGACCGCAATTGAACCCCAGAGTGAGGGCCAGTGGTAACAGAGTCTTTAAACAGCCCAGTAAGTTAAGAAGGGCTGTTTGGTCTGGTGCTGTCTACTGAAGAGTTCTGTCCTACTTGGTAAGCACTGCTATTGAACTATGGGGGGGGGGGGGGGGGGGTTGGTCCTTTTTAGCCTGAGGAGGATGGAGCTGGATCTAGATGCCTTTCTTTCTGAGAATGCTTACCTGAAGCCCTGCTTTTATTTGTCTGGCTTTTAGTAGGATGAGATATTTTCTGCTTTTTTGTTCCTATTTTAGGGGGTGCTGAAGTAATAGTAGTTTTTTTTTTCCAGAATGAGCGCATCCTGTTTCTTTAACTACAACCACATCCGAGGGAGTGGGAGTTATCAGAATGGTCCCAATGTGCTGGGCTGCACCAAGAGCCTGATCCCATCCCTGACAGAAGGGAAATTGTTCCTGCCACTTTCACATTCATAAGAGACACGTTGGGATACCCTGCTGGAGCCTACAACTGGGGCCAGTGGGGCCCTCTGAGAAGTAGCCAGTGGAATCGCCAACATTCTCTGTTTGCCAGGAGGATCCGTAGCAGTGACAGACAAGTTAAATTAGGTTAAAAACCTGCTTCACAGCACTTTCTTTTTTCCTCAGTTAAAAAACCTATGTCCAGCATCGGATCGCTTTTTTTTGTATATAATGAGGTAAATAGTGAAGTGAAGGAGGAGAAGGGCTTGTTTGCACTCTGCTGAGAACGAAAACAGACCGACTAACCGTCATTCGGATCGCAAGCAGGGACACTCACATGGACATGCAGTTAAGTTCCAAAACACTTCTCATGCTGTGGTAGGGCTATGGCCACTCAGGCATTGTTGAAGACATCACCAGAAAGAGTATGGCTGCATTTTCCTTTCTGCTTGTCTACAGAGACATTTATTTCTGTTCCTCTCTCTTCAGTGTTCCAAGTACTGCGTCTGTTTTGGGGGTTTTCCATTTCAATTTATGTCTGCATATTTGTTTGCAAAAACCACTTGCTCACATTAAAATTCTACACATGCCATTTGAAATAATTTTTGTAACTTTATTTTTACAGGCAAGCCTCAGAAAAACAACATTGAATATGGCAAGTCAAATTTAACAGTCAAAACTAGACTTTTCTTAAATAAAATAAAGAACCCTCCCATTGCTCCTCACTCCCTGACCCCCACTGCCTCCCTTCTGCAACCCCCAAGATTGCCACCTTGCTTAAAGACCGTCCACAGACAACTTATGCATATATAAAAAAAAGGTCCTCCTGGACCTCCTCAAACTGATGTATCTTCTCATTGCACAATGCAGTCAGTTTTTCCATCAAATATATTATAAACATTCTTTCCAACTAGACTCCTAGGTCAGGAGCTTATAGTACTTTCCATTGTAAGACAAACACACATTCTCATCACCTTCCCATGCTTCCCTTTCCACCTCCTCCCTCCTGCTCCCAGAAATAGTTTCCTAGGATCTAACGCTCCAACTTGGAGTAAGTCCACTACAGTCTACCATACCTTTCACCAAAATGTCTGGATCTTGGAGCACTCCCACCACATATGATATAAGGTCCCAACTAGATCACATCTCCAACATCATCTAGACACATTTCCCTCACAATTTTTCCTCCCCCCAGAAATGTATAAATTGTAGCTATCAGCAACTTCCCAGAGGCCTGACAGTTCTGGAGCTCCTCAAAAGCTGTTAAATCCTCCTCCCTTGCTCTTACCCATTCCTGCTGCCCCAAAAACTGTAGATACCCATAAAAATCCCTGCCAGCCACATCATATTCCTCCCTTAGCTCTTCAAATGTCAGAATTTCCCCATCTGGGCACAACTATTCTATTCTAGCTCTGAACACAACCACTGCTCACACAGACCCTTGCCCTGCGCACTGGATAAAGGACCTGCGATGTGACATATCCTCAACTATAGCTAAAATCTTAAACTATTCCTTCACCACTGGCTCCTTCCCCGCTACGCTCAAGCAGACCTCTGTAAGACCGCTGTTAAAGAACACCAAACTTGATCCTCAAAAAGTAGAATCTTATAGGCCCATATCTAGCATACCTATGCTAGCAAAAATCATTGAGAAAATAGTGCACAGGCAATTACAGGATCATATAGACACCTCAGCCCCTCTGGATCCAGCTCAACATGGTTTCAGAGAGTCCCATGGAGTAGAAACACTACTCACAACACTCCTCAACAACATAATCTCGCGTGTGGATAACATACGCCAGGGTTTCGCTCTCGTCTTCCTAGACATAGCAGCGGCTTTTGACTCGGTATGCCACGAAATTCTCATCTGCCGGCTAAGGGAAAAAGGCATCGGTGGAACAGCACTCGAATGGTGTAAATCTTACCTGTCCGATAGATGGCAGCATGTCCGAGTCGATGGGGACACATCTGAACCTTTCCAACAAAGTCAAGGTGTACCTCAAGGATCCTCCTTATCTGCATTGATGTTTAATATATACATCCAACCCATCTGCGACATCATCAGATCCTTTAATGTCAGTTACATGATATATGCAGACGATGTACTACTATATATGCCAATATCATTGGATGGCCTAGACCTCACCCCGCTGACTAACTGCTTTGACACCATATCAGAGTGGCTCTTATCACAAAACCTGAGAATACAACACAAAAAGACGGAAGTACTGTTCGTCTCGAGGAACACCAGTTTCACCCCTCCGAGTTGTATTAACGTAAAGGATGCCCAACTCCAAGTAAAACCGGCAATACGCTACCTTGGAGTAACGCTGGACCAAAACCTTGACATGAAGAACCACATAGCCAATACAGTCAAGGCAATCTACTTTAAAATCAGATCCCTCAGACACCTACGCATGCTACTTGAACCGGATGACTTCCGAACCATTTATCAAGCCCTTATACTCCCCCATTTCGACTTCTCAAACTCCATACTACAAGGACTCCCCCGGTCCACCCTGAGCCCCTGCAACTAGCCATGAATAGTGCAGCAAGGGTACTCCTCGGGGCATCCAGGAGAGATCACGTAACACCCCTTCTAAAACAGCTACACTGGCTCCCCATGCAAGCGAGGATCAGCTTCAAGACCTTACTGCTAACATTCAAAGCGGCTAAGGGACTCACCTCTTCCTCTCTCTCCAACCTCATACAACCACTCGCACCAAACAGACCACGAAGAACAGCAGAATTAAACACACTAGTTATCCCAAATGATACCACAAGATGCACTAGATCAACAGCCAACAGAGCCTTCCAATTCTGTGCCCCAACTCTATGGAACACCTTACCAGCACAAATCAGAGCAACACCTAATCTGAGTCAGTTCAGAAAGGCACTGAAACATTTCCTCTTCCTTAAATATCTCATTGACAGCTCCGAACATAACCCCCAGGCAAATAGCAGAAGTGGTCAAACAGATAGAACCTCGCAACAGGCCAACTTCACAATGTAAATAGTAAATTGTTCCATGTACTATTGTACCACCATTGTATATAGTTAACCAGGATATCCTTCATCAGATAACCCTCATTGTATTTAGTTTCCCCTATTTCGCCAAGTTATACTTCCTGTTAAATGTAATGACCAGACATATGTAAATTGTCGGATGTTTTTTGTTCAATGTAAACCGCGCTGATGTCTAATAGTGCGGTATATAAGAATTGTTAATAAATAAATAAAATAAATAAATAAACTAACATAACATTTGTAGTTCTCCTCCCATCTATGGAACAAATCATCTTCTCTGGAAGATTGACCCCTAGCGGTAGTATTGCAAGACTATGGGTCATAGCTGTCCTTTTGAACCCTGGCAGCTCTGGGGTAGAAACAGAGGAAAACCGTTTCTACCCTAGTACACTAGATACCAGGAACACCGGTGGGTTAGTCCTGGGAGGGAGAGATGCTGATTGGATAAGATTATAATGGGTTGCACTGCTGTAGTCTCCTTTATTTAATTTATTTATTTTAAAGGACATGGCCAGTGCCATGCGACTGGACTGCCAGTCGTGTGGCTGCAGTTAACAACCCCTGTTAAGATGCATTAAATGCAGTCGTGAAGGCTAGCATGCGGTAGCCACCAGGCGCTAGCTCTCTGTGGTGGCCATATCTGAGATCTGCCCAGAACCCACCTCAACTTGCAGTTAAGCAGTTAGCGCATGTTAAAACCTATGCTAATTGCTTACTGAACTTTAGAAAATATGCCCCTCTGTGTCTTTTCCTCTTCTTACAAAGTCCTCCATGTATGCTCACAAACTTCTCAAAGATTCATCATTCTCTCAACATTTTTTTTAAATCACTAAGGTGGTGGTTCCAAAACCTGCACTACTGCCTCCACAAACAGTTTTACAAGATATCCACAATGAACATGTATGAAATAAAATTTGAATACATGGAGGCCTTTTATTCCAAAAAAGCAGAGCTCCTAAATTTGTACCCCATTTTCAGCCACACTTAAGAGCTTATTTTCATCCTAATTTAAGAGCTTAAAATATATGCTCCTAAATTTAGGCTTGCCATTCATTTGCCTAGATTTGAGAGCCTAATTCAGGTGCCTAGTGCTGAAAATTATTGCTAAGCCCCTAACTTCTTTTCCCTGCCCTAAATCCACCCTCATTGCCACCTACCTTTTATATTCTTAAATTTAGGAGTTTAGTAAAATTTCAAGAAAAAAAAAATATTAGGCACTCGGGCCTAGTAAATTTTCAAGGAGGCCAATTTTAGGAGTATAACTTTCAAAATTAGAAGCATAAATCTTTTGAATATTGAACCCAGGATTTCCAATGTAAGAAAATATACCTCATATATATTAATCATGATTAGCCTGAAACGCCAACTGACTGCAGGAGAACAAGACTAGTCCAGGGCTTCCAAAACCTGAGACAGCAGGAGCGGTATTTTAAGTGCTGGTGTAGGTTCTCAGTCCAGAGATATACTGCAGCACCAAGGGGCAAGATCACTCATAAAATTATACTGTGCTGTTTCTCCTAATTCATATATTTAAACAAAGCATAGTTACTCACCTGTAACAGGTGGTCTCCGGGAACAGCAGGAATTGAGTCTTCACATATGGGTGACGTCAGCACAGATAGAGTCCGCGCGGGAATGCTCCCCAGTGTCTTATAGGAAAGCTTTTAGGAACATCCCACTGTGCCTGCGCAGCTGCCTTCCCAACTTTCCCTCTTCAGTTGAATTTGTAGCTGAGAGGGTGGGTGGGCTGTGAAGAAGAAATTAGACCTTACCTGCTAATTGTCTTTCCTTGAGTTCTCTCCAGGCCAGTCCAGGAAGGAAGGGTTGTCAGCCCCCTCCAGCAGCTGAGGACTGAAAACAAACAGTCTTGCTGACACCCTATCCAGCTCCCTCTGGTGCCAGAGACTCAGTCTTCTATTGACAAAGCAGCTCCACATCTCCTGAAGCATATGGCAATCAACGCCGATAACTAAACAAACAATAAACCTTTCACACTAGTAACCTAGCTAACCTGTAAACTATTGCCTCTTCCTCGCTCCTTCTATGGATTTTTTTTTTTTTCGTGTCCCCCCAGCTCCTCCCTCTGGACCGGAGAGAAAGGACAGAAAAAACAGAGCCCTCCCCATAAGAACTCTTTGGAAGACCTCTGATTTTCTACAATGCTGTTCAAGAACATGAACCACCTGTCCTACCCCCTAGCCGCGCAATAATGCCGCCAGCGCTCTTCACAGCTCCCTTCACACCACTTCGCACGCAAAGGAATTGGGAGGGCCCTGGACTGGCCTGGAGAGAACTCAAGGAAAGACAATTAGCAGGTAAAGTCTAATTTCTTCTTCCTATTCGTCTCTCCAGGCCAGTCCAGGAAGGTAGGGTTGTACCAGAGCAGTACCTAAATACTGGAGGCACCCCCCAGCCCCACTAGGATGGCTGAAGCCCCAACCTTTGCATCCCCTATAGCCTGGGCATCCAATCTATAATGTCTCGCAAACGTGTGTAGGGACGACCAGGTCGCCGCTCTGCAAATCTCCACCGGAGGAACCAAAGCAAGCTCTGCCCAGGAAGTTGCTTGTCCCGCGTAGAATGAGCTCTGAGCCCCATTGGAGCCAGCTTTCCTTTCGCTTCATATGCTGCCCCAATAGCTTGTTTTACCCAACAGGCAATCGAGGCTTTGGAAGCCGCTTCCCCTTGCGAGGCCCTGCAAACAGCACAAACAAACGGTCAGACTTAAGGAAAGTCTCCATTCGTTTCAGGTAGCGACAGAGCACCCGTCCCAAATCCAGAGTACGCAGAGCTCGATCCTCCCCCTTCCTGCCCAAGTTTGGAAATGTTGGGAGCGAAATTGCTTGATTCAAGTGGAAAACCGACACCACTTTAGGCAGGAAAGACGGCACCGGCCGCAACACCACCTATTCCGCTGAAAACCAAAGGAAGGGTTCTCTACAAGAAAGCGCCTGACGATCCGAAATCCGCCTCGCAGAGCATAATGTGACCAGAAACACAGTCTTACAAGCCAAATGTTTTAACGACACCGCTGCTAACGGCTCGAAAGGTGCTGCCATCAGGGCTCCCAGCACTAAGTTCAAATCCCAGGAGGGCACAACCTGACGACGCGGAGATCTAAGATTCTTTACTGCCCTGAAGAACCTCAGGACGTCGGGATGTGAAGCCAACCCCCGCCCTAGCACCCTGCCCCTAAAACAGGCCAGGGCCGCCAGTTGTACTCTAAGAGAGCTGAGCGCCAGGCCCTTCTCTAACCCTCCTTGAAGAAACAGCAAAATGTGGAGTGGAGGAGTGGCCTAGTGGTTGGGGCAAGGTACTTCAGGCCGGAAGGTCGGGGGTTCAAATCCCACTAGAGGACAGCAACCTTGGGCCGGAAGGATTGGGGTTTCTAGTCCCACAGGTGCTCCTTGTGGTCTTGGGCAAGTCACTTAACCCTCCATAGCCCATGTTCCCTGTAAAATAGTTATCTCCAAGTTATAATGCCCTGTTCAACGTAATTTCAGTTTGTTCAATGTAAACCGCACTGATGCAGAATAGCGCGGTATATAAGAGAATGTAAATAAATAAAATAAATAATAAAATATCCGGCAACCTCGAGGCAAACGGCCTAACGCCCCTTTCCGTGCACCAATTCTCAAAAATGTGCCAAATCCTAATGTAGGACAAGGACGTAGACCGCTTTTTGGATTTTAACATAGTGGAAATAACTGCCGCCGAGTACCCCCGGTGCCGCAACCGCTCCCGCTCAAGAGCCAAGCCGTAAGCAAGAAACGATCCGCTTGTGGCATCAACACCAGTCCCTGACTTAATAGATGGATCCAGTTGGGGAGCTTCCATGGCTGCTCCACCAGACAACGCATCAGATCTGCATACCACGGCCTCCTGGGCCAATTGGGAGCAATGAGAATCACCAGTCCCTTGTGAACCCGTATTCTCTGTATGACCCGACCTATCATCGGCTATGGTGGAAAGACATACAGCAGGCCTGACTAGCACATCGAGCCCTTCGGACGTTGGAGTTTTGCGACAGCTGAAAAATCTTTGCACCTTGGCATTGCTGAAAGTGGCCATAAGGTCCATGATTGGCTGTCCCCAATGCTCCGTAATGTCGTAAAAGACCGCCGCATTCAGTTCCCACTCTCCAGGATCCAGCACATTCCGACTGAGATAATCGGCCTGAACGTTGTTCTTCCCGGCCACATGCGCCGCTGACAAAGCCACGAGATGGAGCTCCGCCCACCAAAACAGCAGAAGACTCTCGTCCAGCAGAAGAATGCTGGGCAGCATTCTTCTGCTGGACGAGAGTCTTCTGCTGTTTTGGTGGGCGGAGCTCCATCTCGTGGCTTTGTCAGCGGCGCATGCACCCGCTCCTCCCTGTCGGTTGATATAGGACACCGTCACTGTGTTGTCGGAAAAAACCCGCACAGCCTTGCCGACCACCAGGTTCTGGAACTCTAACAGCACGAGGCGCACCGCCCGCATTTCCAACCTATTTATTGACCACTTCGCCTCTTCCGTGGTCCAGCAGCCCTGCGTCACCTGTCCCAAACAATGCGCCCCCCAGCCTGAACGACCGGCATCTGTGGTGACCAACACCCACTCCGGCTGTTCTAAGGGCATCCCTGACATTAGATGACTGGGCTCCAGCCACCAAAGCAGACTCGTCTGGACGTCCTCTGGACACTAACTTTTGGGACAAGGAGTGCTCATGCAGAGACCAACGAGCCAGAAGCGTTCTCTGAAGCGGCCGCATATGAATCCTGGCCCATGGCACAAGCTCTAAAGTGGCGGCCATAGAACCCAAGAGCTGCATGTACCTCCATGTCGATGGAGCGTTCATGTGCAGGAAGCTTCGCACCTGCCCCAGGATCTTCTTCACCCTGTCCAAGGGCAAGAACACCGATCCGACGAGCGTGTCGAACACCGCCCCTAAATACCACAGACGCTGCCCTGGCTGAAGCTGACTCTTGGCCCGGTTGACCACCCAGCCAAGCCCTTCCAGAACCTCTATTACTCTTCCAGTCACCTTGACCGATTCCACCTTGGAATCCGCTCGGATCAACCAGTTGTCGATCCCTTCCTGCCGCAACGCTGCTGCCGCCACCACCACCATAACCTTTGTAAAGGTGCGCGGCGCTGTTGCTAGCCCGAACGGCAGTGCCTGGAATTGAAAATGCCCCATCGGCACCGCAAACCTTAAGAACATGTGATAATCCTGTCTGACTGGAACGTGCAAGTAGGCTTCTGTAAGATCTATGGAAGAAAGCACCTCGCCTAGCTTTACCGCTAAAATTATTGATTGCAGCATTTCCATTCTGAAGTGTGGTATCCTCAAGCAGCGGTTCACATGCTTCAGATCCAAAATGAGCCGAAAAGCGCCCTCTTTTTTTGGGGACTACGAAGTAAATCGAGTATCGACCTAATCCGCACTGGTCTCCAGGCACCGGAACCACCGCTTGAAGGAACAGCAATCTCTGAAGAGTGTCTCGCACTGCTTCCAGTTTTTCTCAGGCCTTGCATGGGGACACTACAAAGGAATCTGCCAGAGGCTGATCGAACTCCAGCGCATACCCCTCGCGAATGATCTCCAACACCCACTGATCTGTTGTGATGGCGGCCCAGGCGGAGTAAAACTGCTGTAACCATCCCCCGACTGGAACCTCCACCTGGACCTCCCTGACTTCATTGCGGCTTTTTAACCTGAAGATGCCAGGTTTGACGTGGCCAACTCGGGGCTATGGGGATCATGTAGCCCCCGTCTCTCTCGAGTTTGAAAAGAGTCTTGGGGATAAGGGGAATGGGAGGGTAGGCATACAGAAGTCCTGACCACAGTGGAGGTGAAAAGCATCCACCACTTGACTGTTCTGAGCCAAGGGTTCTGGAACAGAAGCAGGGAAGTTTGGCATTCTGAGGACTTGCAAACAGGTCTATATCTTGGGTTCCCCAGATTTGAAAAATTCAAGCGATCTGGTCGACTGAGGCTGTCTACCAGGAGATTTTGTTTGCCGGGGAGATACACCGCTTGTAGGTGAATCTGATGGTGTATGGCAAAAGACCATAGATGTAGGGTTTTGTTGCACAACGTTAGGACGCCAGTGAGCTGTCGCTGACTTAGGACGCCAGTGAGCAGTCGTTTGAGGAGACGCTGTTTGTGTCTAAAAATGAAGAAAGCATAGCTCGTGAATTATGTTTATCCCTTGTTCCTGAAGAAGCCTTGTGGCGAAACGGAAGCTTTCGTAGGACAGTGGGACAGTGGCGAGTGGTCTTATGGGCAAATTGCCAGAGTTAACAGTGCCGTGCAGAGATGTTCGTCATTAGCTCTATAGCAGATAAGTACTAGCTTGCTCTTTGTATGGTGTAACTGCAGTTTATTGGCCTAAGATTTTTTCAACTTTCTCTTGCAGTTTCTGTGGATATCGAGATTGGATACTCTTATGAAAAATCTTGACTTTTACGCCTCAAATAAGTATTAGAAGCTATTTGCTGTACTCTCTGCTTTATAGTGAATACGGAAAATATATTGGACACTTTTAGTACTGGTGATGTGTTTTGTGTATGGTGTGGATGTATGTAGGCTTTGATACGTTGGTATGAATGGTTTAGTGAATTCTTATTTTTGATGTTGGTATGAATGAGAAATGAATCCTTATGTGTAGTTGATGGTAGGGAAAGTATAGTAATTTATTCTCTTTGAGGGGTTTTGATTAAATATTAATTAAAATTTGTTGAAGTTTGTCAAGGTATAGGACCTATGATGTAAGTGTCCACCATTTCCCTATGGTGATAAATTTCGCCAGATGGAGGGTGTATAAGCCCTGAGGTCCAATTATTACCTACTGTGTTATCGTGAATAGAGTTTGGAATTTTAGTAAACTAAATAGAAAATTAAATTAAATTAAATTATAGTTGATTTTTAGATTGGTGGATTACTGAGAGGGTGGTGCTTTTTGATATTGATATTACTTATTCCTCTCGGGCGGTTTTTTTGTTTTTTTTACTGTGAAAGTTGGAACATTTTTTGAAACCACTAGCTGGTTTATTCATCTTAAAAGGGGGCCCAAGACCAAAATGGCACCTAAGCACCTAGAGGGTAATATCCTCAGAGAAAAAAATACAGAAGTTTCTTGTTTTTTAAAGAAATTAATTAGAAACAGAAGAAAACACAGACAATGCCGGTGCTAGCGTCAACTGAAAGGCAGACGCGACCACAAAAAGAAGTCAATTTTCTACGGTGACAGGAATTGCTCCATAAGAACATAAGACATGCCATACTGGGTCAGACCGAGGTCCATCAAGCCCAGTATCCTGTTTCCAACAGTGGCCAATCTAGGTCATACGTACCTAGCAATATCCCCAAAAGACACAGGTTCCTCAATGCTTGTACTGGGTCAAGCATTGATATCCTGGGTCCCTTTTTAATAGTGGTTTATGGACCTTTCCTCCAGGAACTTGTCCAAACCTTTTTTAAACCCAGCTATACTAACAGCCCTTACTACATCCTCCGGTAACAGATTCCAGAGTTTGATTACACGTTGAGTGAAAAAATATTTTCTCTTATTTGTCTTAAATAGTTTACCCTGTAGCTTCATTACATGTCCCCTAGTCTTTCTATATTCTGATAGTGTAAACAATTGATCCACGTTTATCCGTTCCACTCCATTCATTAATTTATAGACTTCTATCATATCTCCCCTCAGCCGTCTCTTTTCCAGGTTAAAGAGCCCTAACCTTTTAGCCTCTCTTCATAGGAGTAGCCTTCCATCCCCTTCACCAATTTGGTGGCTCTTCTCTGTACTTTTTCTAATAACGCTATGTCCTTTTTAAGATACGGTGACCAGAATTGCACACAATATTCAAGGTGCGGTCGTACCATGGAGCGATACAGAGGCATTATAATATCCTTTGTTTTATTCTCCATCCCTTTCCTTATGATACCTAGCATTCTATTTGCTTTCTTGGCTGCCGCTGCACAGTGGGCGGAGGGTTTTAACATGTTATCCACGATGACTCCTAAATCTTTTTCCTGGGTGGTGGTTTCTAATGTGGAGCCTTGCATCGTGTAACTATAGTGTGGGTTGTTCTTTCCTAGGTGCATAACTTTGCACTTGTCCACATTAAATTTCATCTGCCATTTGGATGCCCAGTCTTCCAATTTATCCAGATCCTCCTGCAGTTTTCCACAATCCTCTTGGGTTTTAACAACTTTAAACAGTTTTGTGTCATCTGCAAATTTGATAACCTCACTAGTTATTCCCTTTTCCAGGTCATTTATGAATATGTCAAAAAGTAGCGGACCCAGTACAGATCCCTGGGGTACTCCACTATTCACCTTTTTCCATTGGGAATATTGGCCATTTAGCCCTACCCTCTGCTTTCTATCTTTTAACCAGTTCCCGATCCACAATAGTACACTGCCTCCTATCCCATGACTTTTTAGCTTCGCCAAAAGTCTCTGATGGGGGACCTTGTCAAAAGCTTTCTGAAAGTCCAGATACACTATATCAACCGACTCACCTTTGTCTACCTGTTTATGCACACCTTCAAAAAAACATATCAGATTAGTAAGACAAGATCTTCCTTGTCTAAAGCCATGTTGGCTGTCTCCCATTAGGCCATGACTATCTACATGCTGTGTAATTTTGTTCTTTATGATGGTTTCTACCATTTTCCCCGGTACTGACGTCAGGCTCACCGGTCTGTAATTTCCTGGGTCACCCCTGGAACCCTTTTTAAAAATTGGTGTTACGTTGGCGACCCTCCAATCTTCAGGTATTACAGATGATTTTAATTTCCCTGTCGGCTCCGTGGAAAATGAAGAACTGAGGTGCTCCCAAAAGCTTTCCTATAGGATGCTGGGGAGTGTTCCCGCGCAGGCTCCATCGGTGCCAAAGTCACCCATATGTGAAGACTACATTCCTGCTTGTTCCTGGATATAAGAGTTTACAAGTTTTACAGCAATTTCATACAAAACATTTATACTTTTAAAGAGAAAAATATCACAAATGAAAAGCAGCTTACTTTCTCACACACTTACCTCCCTCCATCACTTGAGGAAGAATCTAAACTCTCTAATTTTTCTGGTAGAGCAAGGAGAGTTTTCCCTTTGATCTTCCCTCCCATCACAAACATTTCATTTTTCAGTTGACGCGCTCGTCTTATTACATCTTCAGATACTACTGTGGGCCATCCAATCATGTTTTCACTGTTGATGAACAGTGGATAAATAACCTGAAAAACATACATTTCATTCTATCATCTGTAGAAACACACCTTCTGTGCACATATGGTCATGCAATTTTATGAGAGCCATTTTCTGCATATAAAAAAGGCTTTACATATAGAAAAAAAAAGTTTATACTGCTGCTCCTTAAAGAGGGCAATTTTGTTAGGAGCTGCCTAGATTTATGCAAGACCATCACATGTAAATTCCAGTATTTTAATCAATTACATGGGTAAATGGATCCTCTAAAATACCGATTAGACAAATGAAGTTTATATTTTGTGTACTTTCACTGTAGATGTACACAAAACATTATTGTTTAAGGGGAGCATGGGTAGTGTGAGCAATTACACAGACTATAAAATTCTTTAAATTGTATATCCGTCATTAACACCAACATACTTTTGCGCTTACACTTTATTTTAGAGAGTCATGTACTCACATACCTGACTTTATCAAAAAAAAAAAAAAAAGTATGTGCACCAGTTAATTAAATTACCTCAACATTTCTACTAGATATATTTTTGGATTTTAACATTAACATTTATTTATTTATTTATAAGGATTTATATACCGCTTTATCCTGAAATCAAAGCGGTTTATACATCAAACAAATCAAGAGGCAAAGGTGCATGGGTGTGGGCATGCAGTGAAAAATCAACAGAGTATATGTGTGAGTGGTATAAAAATGATTGCATTTCTGATCTTACAAATGGTAGATTAATATCATAACATCCACTTTTAAGAAATTGCAGATAAATTATTTCATACAGCACATCCTTTTCAAGCCGTTAATATTGCTTATGAATATGAGTGCTTGAATTAGAGTATGTTAAGAATATACAAGATTGCTGTTATTTATTTGTATTTTTATAGGGTTTTTTTTACTTTTATTGTGAACCATCACAAATGACTTTTTGCCAAATTGGCTATATAGAAGATTTTGGGGCATGTTAACTAAAGTGTGGTAACTGGGCAAGCATTAGATGGCTTTAGGGAACAGAGTGGGTAAGCATTAAGGAAAAATTTAGTCTTACTTGCTGATTTATTTTCCATGAGTCTATCAGACCAGCCAAGGTGGTGACATTAGATCTTACCTGCTAATGTTCTTTCCTTGAGTCTCTCCAGTCCAGTCCAGACATCCGGGTTATGCCCTATCACCAGTAGATGGAGACTGAGAACCACAGGTTTGATGATGTCATCTTATAAGGGCTCTGTGCAGACCTCTTCACACCAATATTTCTATAACAAAGCAGACTCCACAACATGAAAACAATTAAACTAGAAATACACTTCTCGCTCTTCTAAGAGGTACTCCTCCAACTCCCCGGAGTAGGAAAGAGTAAAAGAAAGAGAGAAAGAAACCAATCTGGAAGGATTCTGAATGAAGACAGATCCCACAAACTCCTTCAAAGTATAAGCTGCTAGATAATTATGCGATACTGAGCAGCAGTTCCGTTAATAACGGAGCTGACACCTAATGAAACAGACTGCAATATCTTATAACAATTTTGGGTGGGATACGGGACTGAACTGGAGTTCCTCAAGAAACTACAATTAGCAGGCAAGTCTAATTTTGCTTTCCTTATCGTCCCTCCAGTCCAGTACCGAACCTCTGGGATGTAATAGAGCAGTTACTTAATGGGAGGGACCCACCAATCCGGCCTGCAAAACCACCAAACCAAAACGGGCCTCCCCCGCCGCCTGGACATCCAGGCGATAGTGCTTGCTGAAAGTATGCAGAGAAGACCAAGTTGCTGTCCGACAGATTTCTATCGGGGGAACCAAATTGTACTCGGCCCAAGAAGCCACATTGGCTCTAGTGGAATGAGCTCGGAGCCCTTGAGGTACCACACATCCCTGCAAAATGTAAGCAGAAGCAATCGCTTCCTGAATCCACCTAGATATGGTGGCCTTAGCTGCCGCTTTGCCCTTACGCAGACCTCCATAAAGGACAAACAAACGATTTGACTTAAGAAAACTTTTGGAACTCTTCAGATAACACTTGAGGACCCTCTTGATGTCCAACCGATGCAGATCACGCCCAAGCGTAGAGCCATCAGAACCGCCTAGGACCAGGAGAGAAACCGGCTGATTGACATGAAACGCCGAGACCACCTTTGGAAGGAAAGAGAGAACCGGACGAGGAACCACCTTCTCCCGAGAAAATGAAATAAACGGTTCCTGGCAAGACAAGGCCTGCAATTCCAAAATCCTCTGTGCAGAACAAATCGCTACCAGAAAGACTGTCTTCAGAGTTAAGTCTTTCAACGAAGCACGACTCAAGGGCTCAAAGGATCCTTAATTAATGCTCTCAGAACCAAATTGAGATCCCAAGAGGGAACCAAGACCAGACAAGGTGGTCGCATAAGATTTACTGCACGCAGAAATCGTAATACATCCGGATGAGAGCCCAAAGTCTCTTTATGGACTTTTCCGTAAAAACAAGCAATCGCTGCCAGCTGCACCCGCAAAGAGCTGGACACCAATCCCTTATCAAAGCCATCCTGCAAAAAGGCTAAGATATCCGGTATCATCGCTGAAGATGACTGTAGTTGTTTAACGGAACACCACACTTCAAACACACGCCAAACGCGGATGTAGGCTAGAGAAGTAGACCTCTTTCGGGCATTTAACAAAGTCGAAATGACGGGTGCCTAATACCCTTTTCATCTCAACCATTGCTCTTTCAATAGCCAAGCCGTAAGCGAGAATCGACTCACCTGTGGCATGCGAAGAGGACCCTGCAACAGAAGGTCGCTGTGCTGCGGTAGACGCCACGGATGATCCACCAGAATCTGTATCAGGTCTGCGTACCAAGGACGTCTTGGCCAGTCCAGAGCTATTAGAATGACACATCGGCGATGTGCCTCGATCCACTGAACCACGTGGCCTATCAAGGCCTACGGCGGAAACACAGAGAATTCCCTCCATCGGCCAATGTTGCAACAGGGCATTTATGCCATCCGACATCCTTTCCCGCTGTCTGCTGAACAAACAACTGGTCTTGGCGGATTCGAAGGTTGCCATAAGATCCATCAGCAGAGCTCCCCATCTGCGAATAATCTGTGCGTAGAGGTCCGAGTGAAGAACCCACTCCCCTGGATCCACGCGAACTCAGCTGAAAAAGTCTGCCGTTACATTGTCTACTCCTGCAATATGCGCTGCTGACAACGCCTGAAGTCGAGGCTCCGCCCAGAGAAATAATTCCTCCGACAGTTCCTCGCGCGCCACACTGCCTGTGCTGCCTTGTTAATTGAGATACGCTACGGTGGTCGCGTTATCCAATAACACTCTGACAGATTGGGCCAGGAGAATCTTCTAAAAAGCCCTGAGCGCCAGAAATACCGCTGTCAATTCCAGTCTGTTGATTGACCAAGGGGACTCCTGCACACTCCAAACTCCTTGAGCATAGAGACCCCTGCAGTGCGCCCCCCCAACCCGCCAAACTGGCATCAGAGAGAACCGGAATCCACTCCAGAGGCTCGAGAGGCATGCCTGCAGTCAGATTTTCTCGCCTGAGCCACCACATAAGAGCCACCTTGATCTCTCGCTGACACGGAAGACGTTGGGCCAGGGAGTCTGTCTGATGAGACCACCGACAAAGCAGAGCCCTCTGTAAAGGGCGCATATGCGTTTTTGCCCATGGCACGACCTCCAGAGTTGCTGCCATTATTCCCAATAACTGCAGGTACTGCCAGGCCATCGGATTCGTGTGTCTCAAAAAAGTGCGTACCAGGAGCCGTAAGCTCTGCACCCAGTGCTCCAGTAGAAAAACTGCTCCTGCTTGTGTGCTGAATCGGACTCCTAAGTATTCCAAGTTCTGGGAAGGAATCAACCAGCTTTTGGCCCGATTGACCAACTAGCCCAGACTTTCCAGAAGCTGCACCACCCGGGCAGTGGCTCGCACGCTCTCGTTCCTGGACTTTGCCCTGATCAGCCAGTCATCGAGATAAGGATTCACTAGCACTCCTTTTCAGAGCGCCGCAGATACGACCACCATGACCTTGGTGAATATCCGTGGCACCATAGCCAACCCGAACGGCAATGTTTGGAACTGAAAATGCCCCATTGGTACTGCAAACCACAGGTATCGCTGATGGTCTGACCTGATAGGTATGTGTAGATATGCTTCCGTGAGATCTATGGGCGTTAGGAACTCCCCTTTTCTTACCGACCACAAAGTTTCCATGCGAAAGTGCGGTACTCGTAGGCAATGGTTTACACCTTTGAGGTCCAGAATCGGGCACCAGAAGCCATCCTTTTTGGGTACCACAAAATAAATTGAGTACCGACCGCATCCGCATTGGTTTCTGGGTACCGGAACCACTGCTCTCAACTGCAGAAGCCAAGCCAGAGTTTCCTTTACCATCATGGTCTTGTCCGGTGTCCCGCAGGGAGACTGGATAAAGCAGTCAGTTACCGGTTGTGCGAACTCGAGGGAATAACCTTCGCGGATGACCTCCAGCATCCATTGGTCAGATGTTATGAGGGTCCAAGCAGGATAAAAATCCCATAGTGGACCTCCCACGGGCTGCTCCTCCCTTCATTGCGACTTTTTAAAATCAGAAGTTGGACTGCACTGAGGGGAGTGTCTAATCTAAGATGGCGGCAGCCGGCTGCATCGAGTGCGAGCGTATTTTCTGATGGGCAAAAAGCATAAGGGAAGAGGTGGGTCGTTGCCCTCTCAACCCCCCTGCACCTCTACGCTGGTTTCTTCTGTGGGTCCTTTGGACGCTTTTCTTGTTCGTGCTGCTCGGGATCCAGTGGAGGCTGGGGAGGAACGCCAAGCTGCAGTGGGGTGACGCGATGGCTGCTTCAGCAACATCTCTCCCCCTAGCGTTGAGTCCAGCGCCAAAAGTGCTCCGTGGCCAGCCCCTGCCTGAGGGGTTCCTGGTGCTTGATTCTCCCTCGACGCAGGGGGAAATCACTGGCTCGAGAAGGTCTGGAGCGGAGTGGCTTCTGGAGCTGGAGAGTGCAATCTCAGGACAGCACTGCTCCTTACCTTCGAGGGCGCTGGTCGGTGAGGATCGTGCAGGGAAAGAGATTCCTGTGCGGCAAGGAGGAGAGTCGCCTGTGAGAATGGAAGCTATTTCATCACCTGTTGAATCGGTGATAGCTTTCTCCCTACAGCGATTGGTTAACTTTACTTTAGAGGCTTACTGGCATGCTATTTATTTATTTGTTTAAAAGGATTTGTATACCGCATTATCCTGAAATCAAAGCGGTTATCACATCAAACAAATCATTGGTATGTGGATATGTACATGTAGTGGTAAATCAATAGTATGAGCATGAGAGGTGTAGCAGATTTGGTGTGAGCTATAGATACAGTGTGGGCTATATACAATGTAAGCTATGGCTATATACAAGCTAAGCTATTGTCTCCTTGCGAGAAGTTTTGTTGCCTCAGGTTTCGTCACTGGCTTTGAAGGTGAATAATTCTGTGGTTGCAGTTGAGGAGTTGGAACGGAAGGTGTTGGGGAACACAATCTGAAATGGAAGAGATGCGGAAAAAGGTTGCTGCTCTTGAGGAACACTCTGAAGCTTACAAAAAGAACTTTTCATCTGTGCAAGTTAAGTTGGAACATTTGGATAATTTGTCTAAAGCAAATAACTTGAGATTAATTAACTTTCCAAGGCTTATTACAGTGTCTGCTAGACACAAGCACGCCCCAGTACCTTTCTGATCTCATTTACCTTCAACCCGTACCTCGCCTTCTTCGTTCCTCCCACGGCAATCGCCTTTTCCTACCTTCCCCCACAAATGCACACCTTGAGTCAACCCGCCACGCCGCCTTCTTCTTTGCAAGTCCCGCTCTCTGGAATTCTCTCCCACACTCCCTCCGCACTGAACTATCCTTTCCCCGATTCAAGACCCTCCTTAAGACCTATCTCTTCCACCAAGCCTTCAACCTCCCTGACCCCACCTAGGAATTTACATGCCATTTATTAAGTCATCCCCACATCACCAGTCATGCTTCCCATACCTCCCATCAATTTACACAACCCTGACTTCCCTACCCCTCATAACCCTCCAGACTCTTAGACACCTTCTATTCTAACCACCCAGCCCTTACCTACCCTCACCTCCTCACCCCCCATCCCGCCCCCCCTCCCCATTTCTCTTCCCGGTTTGTATTGACATCTGTCCTGTTCTATCTTTCCACCTTTATCTCTCGCTCCTTTCCTATCAATTTTTGGCGTTCCTTTCTCTCTTTATTTTCCAGCAGTCCATTGCATTGTACACCGCCTTAATGCTTTGGTACAGGGCGGTTTATCAAATACTTTGAATAAAGATAAAGATAAAGATATGTTTAAACTTAGTTGATGTATTGGGGGTTTCCCCTGAATTGATCCCACCCTTGGTTGAGATTTATTATTTACCTGAGGCAAAATTAACACCAGGTTTGGTTAATTTAGGGGGTGACCAGAGCAAGGGAATATTCTGAATGTAACTGATTTATTGGAACACTCAGGTTATGACTCTCAGGTTCCTTCCACGTTGTTAATAACGTTTGCATTACTGTCTGATAAAGAATGGATGTTAAAACTTTTCTTTCAGAAAAGGAAACTATTGTTTAGAGGACTATCAGTATATATTTACCCGGACTTAGCTAGGGAAAATCTGAAACGATGCAGGGAATTTCTCCTGCTTCGTCCTGGGGTAATACAGCTGGGAGGGCTTTTTTTCTTAAAGCACCCATGTAAATGTTTAATGAAGTATCACTCTGTTTCCTATATTTTTTATGAGCCCTCTCAGCTGACGGTTTTCATCCATGCTGGGTGTCTGGAGTCCTCAATTGATTCCTCACCTGTGCTCTCCTGATTTAGGTTATCCGGATTTAGCTAGCTGCCTTTATTTTCTTTGCATATGGTGGTAGAGTTTATAATGTGGTATCTGCCCTGCAAAAGTTTGTGGGCTAGAGTGGGCGGACACTTTTGTTTCATTTGGAATTGCTTGTTTCTATATTACATTTTTGTGATTATTGTAAAAAAGAATTTTCTATTGTGTCTACTCTTTTGCTGTAAGAATGTTTTATTTTAACTTTCTTGATTTATTTGTAAAAATTTCATAAATAAAAATAAAACTAGAGGTTGAGGGGGCAGAAAATCATCTGCCCTGCACCTCGGAACCCTCTGAATCCTTGACCTCGGGAAGAAACTCTTCCCCTCTGAAAACTCGGCAAGCGGGAGGTACGAAAACGCCGAAAATCATGCACCTGGCCACGAGGTACTGCAGCATTACGCACCTATTTTGGCTTATCCTCGGGCAGGCGTCCTCCTTTGGACTCTCCCAAGTCCTTGACCAACTTATCCAGGTCCTCCCCAAAAAGGAGCTTCCCCTTGAAGGGAGGTTTACTAAGCCGGGACTTAGAAGAAGAATCCACTACCCAATTACGCAGACACAGGTAGCGAAGTGCAGCCACCATTGACGCCATACTGCGAGCCAGACTGCAAATGAGATCACAGTGAACATCCGCCAGGTAAGCTGCACCCGATTCTAACTTAGCAAGCTCAGCCACATGCTCAAGGGTCGCAATCTCCGGCTGCTGAAGCCGCTGGGACCAGTGAAGGCAGGCTCTGGTCACCCAGGCCCCACAAATAGAAGCCTGTAATAAGGCATTAACATCAAAAGCCTGCTTCAACAGTGTATCCAATTTTCTGTCCTGACCATCCTTCAGGGCAGCACTGCCCTCTACCAGAATGGTCGTCTTCTTCGTGACAGCTGACACAGCTGCATCCACATGAGGAGAACAAAACAAGTCCTGCTCCTGATCGGAAAGCAGATAAAGACGAGAGAAGGCCCTAGCCCCCCTTGAAAGAAAGCTTGATTGTACCAGGCTGGATACACAGTCAGGCCCTGTGTATAACATTATTTTACTATAAGTCCTAAGAAAGAGTTAATATCATTTGTAGCTACTTACTTAATACCATCCTTGAAAGACTCTGTAGAAGTAACTGGGTGAAAGGTTCCAGATAACAAACATTAGTCTTGTTATTAGAAAGATAAGTAAAAGGCAAGTTGTTTACCCAGCCTCTCAGTCTCTAGTCAGAGATATCAAACTGTCAGTGTTAGAATTAATTAGAATTAAGGCCTACATAGTCATGTCTGAGAATATATGTATGTCTTTTCATGATAGTCTATGACGTGCATGCCTATAGAAAAGTATGTTATGAATATACGTGACACTAGACGTAGAATAGAATATGTATATTATGAATCTACGTGATGCGAGACGTAGAATAATAAAGTGAAATTATGCTGTGTAATGGAATACCTATAAATAAAGTGGCCGAAAGCTATGATGTCAGAGTAAACCTAGGCAGAGGCCTAGCTTGCTCTCCCAAAGCTTTGGTTTGTTTTTATAATACAAGTGTGTTGTGTATTTACTGATTTATCAATTAACCTTCTCATTGCCTTGTGTGTGGATTTCTGTTATACCCAAGAGCCCAGCCTCGTTGTAGGTGAGGGGAGGTGCAGAGTATTTCTTCAGTTGGTGCCGTGCCGGATAGCGGAATTCTGCATTCAAGGCAAGGGCAGAAGGTGCCAGAAGATTTGTGAGTATTACCAGTGATGGGTAATCTGTTAAGTAGACAGGCTCCGTCTCAGATGCATGAGTGGCATGACAGAGCTAGGGCTTTAGTGTTTAGGAAAGGTAGCCCTTATTGTATGCTTCTATTGTATGTGTGAGAAGCATGGTGATGTAGCCATCAATTCCGTAGCACATAGGGATTCAGTGACAAAAGGTAATGAGGATTTGCAGTTTCCTTTGGAGGGAACTTTCTCTGTAGAAATGGTCCATTGCCTGAGATATGAGTTAGCGGTTGAAGGTAAACCGTGCAATTGTGCTTACATGGTGGGAACGGATGGTACATGATGCAAAACATTGGAATGTTTATGTTTTGAAACAAAAGATGTTTGTGTTAAGCAATGTAATTAATGACCAGCTGAGTGAGTGAGGATCACTCGTGTAGCAGAACTAAGAGAAAAGGAAAATACTTAAAGAGCAACAGCAGTTAGGGGGAGTAGAATTGTGTATTTTGGATATTTGGAATGTCTCCCAGCTCAAGGAATTGAGAGCACGTTTGAATCAAGAAACGGAAAGTGTTGTACTTGTAATATGAATCTTAAAAGTAGTAATAGGTCATAGTGTTTCTGTTGCGAAAGAATTGTTTCTGATGAACTCATTGATAAAAATGAGAGAGATTTGGACAGATATTATGATTCTTACAAAGAGGAGTGTGATATCAATTATATTATGATCTAGTCTCTATTCAGGACGTTCTACACCAGCAACATAATTTATGTTCTGCCACTGTTAAACTGAAGCAGCTGTGGGAAATATTGTGACTACTTAAAGAAGTGTTTGATTTGACTAAAACTTTTCCGAATTACAGGGATAACCCTGGTAGATTATGGTCTTTATGGTCTCAAATAATTAACAGTTATAATTCTACTTGGGCGGCTCTAGATAATTTGCTCAGAACTGTGTTTTTAATCCAGCTGATTTTCATAGGGTCACTCATCCAGTTCGTGGCAGACCCTGTGATAAATTTACAAGAGAAGACTAAAAGAGATAATTTTGGTTTTGTGTAGAGAAAAATTGTTAGAATTCCTTAAAGTAGTATGTAAACCTGTAAATGATTGGTCGAGATTAACATCTCTAAGGCAGGATAGGGGTGAAAAGGTTACAGATTTTCACACTAGGTGTATGCTAGCTTTTAAAGACTATTCTGGTGAAGCAGAAGACACACCTTCAGGATTCACTAATATTTTTGTAAATGGTTTAATCCCGAGAATAAAAGAAATTTTAAAAACTTCAATAATAGATTGTCCAGCTAGAACAGCTGATGCAGTTCTGGAAGGAGCTCGATACAGTGACTTGAAATTTATCAAGGAACAGCAAGAAGAGCGAACTAAAATAGATGTGAAAAGACTAAATTGCTCAATTTACAGATTGTTTATGCAGCCACCCATGGGCAGGGGGAGAGGTAGAATCAGAGCCAGAGGAGGTTATGGGAATCCTCAGCAAGGGCATGGACAGTCCAGAGGAATGCATACTTGTGAGATTGGGCATTTGCAGCGAGACTGTCCCCGGAATCGGAATCTTGATGGCCAAAGAGCTGATTTCCCTCCTCCCCCTCCGGTAACAGCTGAATTCACTCCCGTATATCAGTGCTTCTCTAACCCAGAAGATTGTGGAGATGATACATGGGATGCATGACTATTGTTAAGTTTGAATGTAACTCCTCAGGGTGAGTTGGAAGCTAAGCTGGGAGGATCTACTTTGAAGTTTGTTATTGATACTGGAGCTACAACATCAGCACTGCATTTATAGGATTTGCCTGCCAGTTATCACACTCACCTAGCACAAGCTCCGGTAGTACATTGTGAAGGCATTGAGGGTAAGATAATACCTCATCGTAAACTTGAATGTTTACCTTTGCAGATTGGAGCGACTGTATATCCTACTACTTTTCTTGTAGGAGACACTTTACTAGTGAATCTTTTAGGTCGGGATTTTCATCATGCTTTTAGGTCAGCTTCACATCATGCTACTCTATCCTGGCTGAGTGGGAAGTTATATTTCCAGCTGTATTCTCTCTCTGAAGTGCCATCTCCTGCAGATGCCAGTACCATTCATCCTGCTCTTGGAGAACTTCCTTCTATTTTGTGGGCAGTGCCGGGATCAAATATCGGATGCCTTTTGTGGCGCCGGGGCGCCCTCCTAGGCGGCTGCCTAGTGGGGGCGACCGGTCATCACACTTGATTCTATGCTTCAACGTAGTAGCTGAGGCCCTTCTAGTGTAGTTGTGGGCTTATTATTAAAGCAGTCCGAGTGGATGAGGCTGACACAGGAAAATTTGTTATACATTTTTTTTTATTTTTCTTTGCAGCGTCAAAATTGGCAACTGGCCTTGATAAAGGTTCCCAAACAGCAAACAGAAAGAAGGATAATTTCTCCAACAAAAACGTTCCAAAAGAGACATTCAACTGCTCTAGCAAAGCAGTTTCTTCACTCTTTGCTTTTTAACTTAAATTCTTCTTCACTTAAGCAAAACACTTTAAACTCGGTTACATGCACAGTCCAGCAATCTTCTCAGCTTCTCCCAGCTGCTACAAACCAGCGTGTGATTATGTGCTGCCTCTTGGCTTAGAAACTAATAGCATTTTAACCCAGCTCCAGCATTAGTAAAAATGGCTGCTTTTAAAGCATGAGGTCTTCCACCTTTTTATCTGCCCTTCTCAATGGCTTTACTTAGCACCAGCACTTCTTATATTTTCACACAGCCTTCAATAAAACTTCTAAGCATTGCTTGTACAAAAACCACATTCCATAGATTCAGAGGACACTGGATTATCTTGATAAGACCCAATTTCCATCTCCTCCTCTGTGCTGTAAGGTTCAGGGTTTGGGACACGTTCTGGAACGTCTAGCTGTACTTTCTTTAAAAGTTTAAAAAACTTTTCCCACTTGAGATTCCTTCTCCCCTTTGGAACTGGGTCAGAACCTCTTGCCCTTCTTCCCCTTACTGAATCAATTTCAGGAAATGTTTGGTTTACCTGGCTTGCAGAAACCCTTCCTCTCCAAGGCTTTCTGAATTGTTTGGTTATGGGCTCAGAGCTTGAGCTGCTGTCTTCAGAGTCAAAAATGTAGTTCTGAATCTTTCCCCAGCTCCTTTCTTTCCTCTGGCCCTGCCACTTGCCTTGGCAGTTCAGGCTAGTCCCTTTAGAATCACCAGGACTCTCAGCCCTGCAGTGCTGTCTCCTCTCCTGGCTTCTCTGGACTCCTGGAATTCCTTCAATTCTCTGCTTTCCTCTGCCTCTGTCCGTCTCCCTCTCACTTGCTGAGTGACACAGTTTAAATGCTCTGTAGCCTGCTTCCTTCTCTGGCCCCACCCTCTCTCTCCCTGCAGCTGCTCTGGAGACTGGGTGTGGCTTCAGGCTAGCTCTGCAAGTGTGTGTTTTAGTTTCACTTTCTCTCTGGGACCTATGCTTAGGTGAGCCCATCCCCCACTTCTGGAAAAAAACCTCTTTTTTTCTCTCTTTCAGAGGGCTGTGCTGCACCCGCATCACCACACTTTCTATCCCGCCTGTGAAAATCACCATGAAACCTGGAGTTCAGCTTCCTAGACTCAAGCAGTATCCACTGCCAGCAGCTGCCATTGAAGGAATTCGTCCTGTGACTGAAGATCTTCAGAAACAAAGTGTCATTTCTTCTACAACTTCATCATGTAAGACTCCAATTCTTCCTGTACTAAAGGCTGACAGTAAGACTTATAGAGTTGTACAAGACCTGCGAGCAGTAAATAATGTGATTTTGCCAATTTTTCCACATGATATCCGGATACAGATACTTTCAGGGACTACCTGGTTTTCTGTTGTAGATTTAAGTTCTGCTTATTTTTCAGTGAGAATTAGCAAAGAAAGCCAATTTTTGTTTGCTTTCCATTTTGACAATAAGCAGTATACTTTGTGTCAAGGGTACACTGATAGTCCTGCATGTTTTACAGGCCCTAAGAACTGCATTATTTGATGTAAGACTCGACCATTCCTCTTTAGTTCAATATGTGAATGATTTGCTTTTATGTTCACCATGTTATGAGTTTGTTTGTCAGATTCTTTGTCTCTATTAGCTCATATTACTAATTTAGGTTTGAAGGTTAATCTGTCTAAACTGCAATTTCTTCTCTCAAACTGTTACTTTCCTGGGTGTTGTCCTACCAACATCTGGTCGTGCAATTACCTCTGCTAGATTGAAACCTATTCTGTCATTGCCTTTTCCAGCGACACCTGTGTTATTGCGTAGATTCCTGGATTTATTAATCTTCTGTAAACAATAGCTAGCGAATTTCTCAGATCTTACTGCTCCGCTTTATGCTCTCATTTTAGAAAGAAGGATCTGAAGGCCTCATTGTACCCACATTATCACAGTGGGTGGTTTGTTTTAAAAAAAATTGCACTGGGAAATGCGCCATGTTTATTGTATATGATTATTCTTTACCATTCAAATTGTATGTGGCTATTTCTGATTCCTCTGCTACCTGTATGTTTTTACAAGCTTTCCCAACTGGTTGCAAGCCGGTAGGCTATTTCTCAAAGCGAATTGATGCAGTGACTTTGGGACTCCCACTATGTCTACGTAGTTTGGTAGCAGTGGCTTTTGCAATTGAAACTTACTGATTTTCTGGTTCTACAGCGCCCTTTTTGCTTCATTTAACCAAGCCTTTGTCCTCCATACGTTTTATTGACTCTGGAATTAATCATTTCTCCGCTTCATGTTTCAGTATGTACTACATCAATATGCAACCCTTCAACACTTGTGGAGGAAGATGGGTCTCATGATTGTTTCCAAACTATTTTGATAGTTTCTCAAGCTAGATCTGAACCTTTACCAGCCCCGGATTATACCTTTCTTTGTGGATGGTTCTGCTTTCAGAGATGACAAGGGCAAACTTTGTGTGGGCTATGCAGTCACAACAGTTCATGATGTAGTGGAAACAGCTTCTTTGCCATTTGCCAGTGCACAGCTAGCAGAAGTATTTGCAATGGGCAACCATTTTGCAGACCAAGAAGCACGGCGAGCTGTTCTTCAAGCATCAGTGTCACCGACATTGCTGTATTTAACACCGTCTAATATGACTTTGTTTTCCCTTTCATCTTTCTTGCAGCAATAGCAAGATACTTCCTTTGAAACCCAGACTCTGTGGACCTCATGGGGTGCAACCTGTGATGCTCAGGGCTACTGGAAAAAGGATCATCTGCTTATTTGTCCTGACAGTCTATTGTTTCCACTTGCCCTGTTCCTGCATCATAAGCTTTACCGCTGTGGCTATGAATTATGTCTTTTTGGTTCTCCGGTATCACCTGAACTTCTGTTATTTTTTCTTTGGCACAGCTTGTCTGTACTGTTTCCAGTCTGGCACTGTAGGGTCAGCTTAGGGTCAGTTAAGATTTCTGCCTTCCGAACTCTTTTTGATTTTGTAGCCTGTTTTGCTGATCTGCCCTGTGCCAGAGGAGGGAGGTGGTAATTGTTTGGTGGTCACTTGTCTTTTCTCTGAATGGGTAGCGGCTTATCCCACTACCAGTATGACTGCTGGGGTTGCCATCAGATTACTGCTCACTCAGTTTATTCCTGTTTGGGGTGTACCTTTTGTTCTTTCTTCTTGTCTGGGTCCAGCCTTTGTTGCGAGTGTCTGGGAGTGTCTGGGAGGGTATTGAAAATTTGGTTTGGTATTAAGAGACAACTGCATACTCCTTATCATCCGCGAAGCTCTGGCCAAGTGGAACGGATGACTGGGACACTCAAAGGTCCCTTGCGCACCATGACACAGGATTGGGCTACAGATCGGATGGAAGCCCTTCCTTTTGCCCTTATGGCAGTGCGTAATTCCCCCCAGCGTGATCGGGGAGGCCTGACACCATACGAAATGGTTACTGGACGTCCAGCTACTTCTCCACATGAGTTGGCAGTTATCCCGGATCCCCAATTGTTGCGCAGCGATATTTTGACTTATTGTTCACGACTTCACTCAGTCCTGTCTGTTTCCCCTTTATTGCAGGTGAATCCTCAACGAGATGTCAGTATCATCATATCCAGAATCATCATATCCGGAAGTGAAGTCACCAGCTTGGGTCCTGATTAAGAATTTGCATCCAAAGGCACTTCTGGCTCCCAAGTTCCTAGGTCCATTCCGTGTGCTCCTGGTGGGATACTCAGCTTGTAAAGTGGAAGGACACTCTCGTTGGATACATCTGAAACAGTGTAAAAAGGCTCCTTCACAGGATCCAGAAGGTGGTTCCCTGCATCAGTGAATCAAGAAATTGCAACGCAGAGACTCATTGAACAGTGATATTACAGAAAAAGACTATCAGGATTTATGTGTTTTTTGAATGGACTAATTATGCAAAACGCCTTTTTCCAGCATCTATACTGCTGCTTAGGTGGATAAAGTTAGTTCGAATTAGTGTTTTACTAATATATAAGCAATGACCTTTGGGTACTTAACCTCTACTTCATGACGTAATTGAGAATTAAGGGGTAATTATAGTTATAGAATATATCTTCATCTTAATACGCAGAATAGGTGGCTTTCCATTTTATTTTAGACCATTTAGTCTTGGAGCATTATAGTTACAGATATTTCAAGGGTTGCTGAGAATGTTTCCTTATCAGGTCCTAGTTGTGCTATGGCATATTATTGTTAATGAAGCAGTACTGCATTTAGAATCTTGGGAAAGTTATGGGGAATATCCAAATATTTTTGAGTCACATTTACACTCAGTTACAAAACATTTTAATCTGTCACGTTGTGCAGTTTGCCTTCCATCTGTGACAGCCACTCAACATTTATTTATTTATTATTATTAACATTCTCTTATATACCGCGCTATTCTGCATCAGTGCGGTTTACATTGAACAAACTGAAATTACATTGAACAGGGCATTATAACTTGGAAATAACTATTTTACAGGGAACATGGGCTATGGAGGGTTAAGTGGCTTGCCCAAGACCACAAGGAGCACCTGTGGGACTAGAAACCCCAGTCCTTCCGGCCCAAGGTTGCTGTCCTCTAGTGGGATTTGAACCCCCGACCTTCCGGCCTGAAGTACCTTGCCCCAACCACTAGGCCACTCCTCCACTCCATGGGTTTTTATCACAAGTTAGGCCCAAAGCCTTTGAAGAGTTCCGTGCTACAGCTTTTAATCTAACTACTGTACAATGGTCTCATACAAACACAGAACCTAGAGTAGTTAGTTCTATGCCTTTAAAGTCCCCTCCAATATGTTTTATGGCTCAAGGTACAGGGAAAAAGGTAGAGGACACCCCGTGGAACGTTTGTAGAATAATAATGCTACATAATTCTTCCATCTGGTATAAGAAAGCCCATGTACAGAAACCTTATATTTCCGTAGTACAATTAATGCAAGTTCAAGGGAATCAGGTGCATGATTATGATTTGTTACAGTATAATAGTTCTGGCTACCTTTTGAATGACTCAGTCCAAGACATACCTAACTAGAGTTGCCCCTTATTAGGATATTACCATCCCTGGGAACGTAATCTAGCTGTAGGAATTAAGGAAATGAACATTACTCAGTGGGCTTTGAATAATTGTACACAGAATCTAGTCTGTCCCCGCAACTTGACAATTTGGGAAAATGGATTGGTGGCTTTAGAGGGAGACTATTTTGTGTGTGGTAATCTTGCATATACAGAACTTCCCAGAGGTTGGTCAGGTACTTGCTATGTTGCTCAGTTAGATACCCCGTGGCAGTTTTTACCTTACCAAAATGTTACTTTATTATGAACCTTGAATAATTCCTTAAGAAGAAAAAGGGATGTTTCCCCTCAGGATGAAGCCATAATAGCAGCACAACAGTTGGTAGACTCTACAAGTCCTTTAACTAAATCTCAGATAGATGCATTTACAGGTACTGTTTGGCTCTCAACTTTTGGAGCCATAGCACCCACTAGAGAATATGGTACCCAGATTATGCGATTACAGGCAGTTGTTGAACTTACAGCCCTGGATCTCACAGAGGCTATTAGCGTGTTACAAGGTGCAGTAGACAAGGTGTCCACTTATGCAGCTCAGAATCGCATAGCTTTAGACTACCTACTAGCGAAGGAAAATGGCGTATGTGGCCTAATTTCTGATTACTGTTGCAGTATGCTTGATGATGAAGGAAAAGTAGTGAAAGGCCTACTAGATAAGGTTAGGAATCGTACATTTGTATCAAGAAGTAGTTATGTAAGTTCTTTTTCTGATTTTTCTGATTCTGTTTCTTCTTTCTGGAGTTTATTATCTAGGCCCCTGCAAGGCATATTAGCTTTATTATTTGGCTTATTAGGGATTATCATTTTAGGTGCATTAATTCTTTGTGTAATATCTGCTTGCTGTAAGAAATCAGTGGAGACACTGACCCCTAAAATGATGTTACAGATTGACCCAGAAGCTAGCTACAATCCATTTTTAATACCAATGTCTGAGTTTCCTTATCTGTGAAATGATTCCTTACAGAATCAGAGGAAGGACTGAAAGAAAGCTTGATTGTACCAGGCTGGATACACAGTCAGGCCCTGTGTATAACATTATATTACTATAAGCCCTAACAAAGAGTTAATATCATTTGTAGCTCCTTACTTAATACCATCCTTGAAAGACTCTGTAGAAGTAACTGGGTGAAAGGTTCCAGATAACATAAACATTAGTCTTGTTATTAGAAAGATAAGTAAAAGGCAAGTTGTTTACCCAGCCTCTCAGTCTCTGGTCAGAGATATCAAACTGTCAGTGTTAGAATTAATTAGAATTAAGGCCTACATAGTCATGTTGAGGCAGCCATGAGGCTCTTACACAAGTGATCAGCCTGACCCTTCCCCCCAAGCCATGAGGCTCTTACACAAGTGATCAGCCTGACCCTTCCCCCAAGCCATGAGGCTATCAGCCTGCTAAGAGAAGACATTAAGATTTCAGTAGGCACCCTTCCCCCACTCCAGGTCTGAGCACAATATCCCCTTGCCCAGAAATCAGCAGACCAGAGCATACCGGTTTGGACAGGTCACTCAGGTACCTTCCCCAGGGGCTACTGATTGGTGGACAGAAAATATCTGAGGCGAATGAGATTATAGAATGAGTTTAAAATTGTACTGTATATAAGGCATTGTAGGACGTCCCTCGGGGCTCAGACTTTTGTGGAGGGTACCGGCTCTGTCTGAACCTGTGTGCACATTAAAGATCCTGTTTGCATACCAGCCTGTCTGAGAGTTTTCCTTCTGTGGGCGAGTGAGAGAATTAGAGCTTTAAGATGATTGGCTGCTTCATTCTGGTGACCATGAAGGGACTAAATTAAATTAAATTAAAAGAAAAGCCTCTCTCTCATCACACCCACAGTGGGAAGACTACTGCTTTTTGCAGGATCAGGGCCTCCACCAGTCAGGGACCGGCTCCTCCAGGTGATTAACGGTCCTTGGCGCCCCGGGCCACTTTGTGCTCTGGAAGGACACCTTGATTTGTCTGGTCAGTCGGTCCCTGCGGCTGAATCCCCGATTGAAAACCGGCTGGATAGACTGGCATCCAAACTCCCTGCCTGATCAGAGTTCTGGTGAGTACTGCTACCTGTGATAAGGAAGCTTATCATAGCTCAGGAAGGAGCTATAGGAAAGGTGAAGTGACTCTGAACAAGCAACCTGTCAGTTCTGGTAGAAATAAGAAAACAGAATTTTGCCATAAAAGACTACCAGTCCCAGAATGCACCAGGTTTCCAACAGCCATTAGAGGAGCTGAAGTGGGGAAGCGTGTGTTCAATCAGGAGGGCTATGAGGTAATCCCTAAGCACTCATCTCAAAGGGCAGGGCCTGATTCAGCACAGCTGCGCTGTGTTAGGGAGGAGCACTCATCTGAGCAGAATAAAGGTAGAGTTTATTCTACAGAGAATCATCCTCATTATCCTGAGAATCAGCTTGAGCTTGATCATCAGTTTCATCTGAAGGATCATCAGAAGCAGAAGCCAAACCGGACGGACAGAGAGGGAAAGAAACCCTTTGGAAGAAGGAAGAGAAAAGCCTTTGAGAGGTCTAGAAGAGTCCAGAGCAGTACGTATACTGGGAGGCATTTCAAGGGCCAGCATACACCATTGGACTGGGGAAAGCCAGAGGAATGGTGCTGCAGAGCTAGGAATCTCCAGACGCTACCTGTGAGGGAGACGGCTGCACGTGGAAGGGACCCTAAGACAAGTGCCAGAAGGTATGTGAAGAGAGATCCAGTGTCCAGGGATCTGGATTGGAAGGCTGGACATAAGAACTGGACTACATACTGGCCAGGCTATATAGAGAGGAACTCTAACAGCAATGGAAGCTCAGGTATGAACACTGATCTATGCCCTAGCTATAACCTTGAAAGACAGCAGGGAAACAAGTATTCTCCTGAAAGTGCTCCATTGAGAGATTCATCTATGCCAATCCATGATATTGAACCCATGCTTGTTGAAGAAGGGGGAATGATTGCAGATGAAGAATGTGTTTATATGGACTGCTCTCTGTCTAAACTCCTTTGGTAACTTTCTGTTACAAAGTACAGCAACCATCACAAAGAAATACAAACGTGTTCTTTAATCTACTCAGAAAAGCTCCTGAAGCAGGATTTGATCCACACAGTAGAAAGCAAGCCAGCTAAGGGGTTTCAGCTGGATAACTGCTAGCAATTGAGCCTTACCTAATTGCTTGTGAGCTAGGAGAGAATCACTTCTGAATCTATGTGGGAAGATATAAGAAGTTAACCTGAAAAGAACAGTTTTTTTTCTCTTTGTAGCTTTTGGTTTGTTGTTTGATACTTGCTAAGAGGATATTAGCTAAGCCTACAGAAAAAGACCAGTTTGTTATCAACCAGGTCTTATTTCTTTTGCTTTTGATTGCCTGACAAGTTTAAAGGTTGTTTTCCTGATTTTGTGTTTTTTCAAGTTTAACACTGAAAGCAAGTAACCTGATTTATGTGCTACCAAGCATATCTGTGTTGGGAGAAATAACCCCATAAATAAATATCTTATTGGCTTTAACACTTGAGCACAACTAAATTATTGTCAGCAGCTGTGTCTGGTGTGAATGAACTGCATTGCCCCCAATCCCTTGCAAATCATATAGATATATGCACTTGCCAAGACTGTGAAGATTCTCACCCAGGCAGCCGTCTGACATACCTTATTACTGTTTTGGCTAGTTCTGTACTCTGTATCTGGAAATCCTGGAAATTTCTGTAAACTTGTAGTGGCCCGATCACCCGCAACGAGCAGTCCGAATAGGGGCCTTAGTGGCCCTGAAACCATTGCTCGTCCTGTATGTATCTGGTATCTGGTAAATCTGCTTGGAATAAGGAGGGGGAGGGGGGCGCGTGCGAGCACCGGTAAAGAACTGCAGTATAAATTTAACTTTGCCACCTCGTATTTAGAGTGCGTATTTAGAGTGCAGCGCTGCCAAAAGCTATTAAAATATTTTTGCCCCAAGCTAATTATTAAAATTTTGTACTGACCGCAATTTGTCCGCGGGCCGGCTGGCTCTCCCCCTTAGGATCCGTTGATTTTTGTGTGCCGCGGGCCGGCTGGCTCTCCCCTTCAGATCCGTTGATTTGTGTGCCACGGGCCGGCTGGCTCTCCCCCTTGATTTCATTTTTTTTTTCCTTCTTCTCCTGTTCCCTGCTTCCGTTTCAATCCTCTATTTGCTGGGGGAGTCCCGATCTGTTTTCCTGCTTCCGTTTCAATCCGGAGCTGTTTGACCAGATGCCTATCCCTTTTTTAAGTCCAGGAGCAGCTGAATCGGTGTCTGGAGTTGTGCAGTGCCATGAGGACCGAGAGAGTTGAAGCCGGTGTGTGGAGGCAGCCATCTTGTGAAGACCACGTGTAAGCTACACCCAGATTCTAAAAGGAACAGCACTTAAAGTGATTCGGGAGCTCCATCTAGTGGACATTAGCTGTATTTTCTCATACTATCCTTATGGTTAAAGAAATCCTGGAGCTCCATCTAGTGGACATTTTTAAAATAGCTAGCTATACTTATCACAATTATCCAAATCAAATCTCATGCTGTGTATTTTGTAAATTGAATTTTTCCTGAATTGAGATTAGATTAGATGACGTCTTTTGTAAATTGTTTTTTTTTTCCTTCCTGAATTGAGATTAGATAAGGAGATCTGTATTGTAAATTGCTTTTTCTCCTGAATTGAGATTAGATCAAAAGGTCCATATTGTACATTGCATTTCCAGAATTGAGATTAGATTAGAAAATCTTATCCACATTGTATACTGCATTTAGTCATTGAACTAGAATTTGAGCATGGGGTCGGTAAAGTCAAAAGCGAAAACGCCCCTGCAGTGCATGCTTCGCAATTTTAAATCTGGGTTTAGAGAGGATTACGGGGTACCTCTCTCCGCCTCCAGATTATCCTTTCTGTGTGAGAGGGAATGGCCAGCCTTAGTTAAACTGTGACCTCCCCAGGGGTCCACTGACCTGGCCACTGTGTCTTTGGTCCATCAAATTGTAGCAAAAGAGCACCCTGATCAGTTTCCATATATTGATTCATGGCTGGCCATATGCCAGCTCAGACCAAGATGGTTCCAGCGCTGTCACGAAGATCAGTGTAGAATAATGCTAGCAGCCATCGGTCGCCAAAAGGGATGGACGCCCGTCCCTATCTACCAGGGGCGGGACTCTCCAGATATTCCTCCATGCCCCTTCCCTCTACTTCAACCCCGTGTCCCATCTGCACCACTGCAGAATCCGCCCATAGCTGATAGGTCAGGAAGACCTCCTCTCGGGGTGGGTGATGCCAGATTTAGGGAAGATTCTACGGATTCCGGCCCCTCATCTTCAGATTCCCCTCCCACATCCTCCACCCCTCCCACTTCTGGTGCCACCTCCAGTGCCACCATCTCCTCCCCTGAGAGCACAGAGGCTGAGCTTGAATCGTCCACCCCGGTAGCCCGCCGCCTGCAGTCGCATGATCTCCAATTGCCACTACGACAAGTACAGAGGCTTCCGTATATTGATGCTACTGGAAAGGTGGCAGTGGGACCATCCAGCCTGATTTATGTGCCTTTATCCACTACGGACCTGTTCAACTGGAAAACCCACTATGCCTCATATACTGAAAAGCCCCAAGAACTGACAGATCTTATGACCAGTATTATGCAAACACACCAGCCTACCTGGTCAGACACTAAACAATTGCTTTCCACCTTATTCAATACAGAAGAACGGGTGTGCATTGTATGGGCCACCCTCGAGTGGCTGGAGACACATCCTGCCCGTGAGGGAGTTATAAATCCACGACGGCAGGCAGAGGCAGATTTCCCAAATGAAGACCCCAGCTGGGACCCTGTTGGAACACTGGCTCTCACTCGATTCCGGACTGCGCTCCTTGAGGGCCTTAAGAAGGGGGGGGGGGGGGAACGAGCTATGAACATCAGTAAAATCGCAGAAGTTCTCCAGCTTCCTGATGAAAGTCCGGTGGTATTTTATGAGCGTCTAACTGAAGCATACCGATTATACACCCCCTACGATCCAGCAGCCCCTGAGAATCTTCAGATGGTGAATAATGCCTTTGTAGCACAGGCACAAGGTGATATACAGCGGAAGCTGCAGAAACTGGAAGGGTTTGCGGGCATGAATGCAACACAATTGATGGAAGTGGCACAAAAAGTATATGTAAATCGTGACCAGGAGCAGAAGCGAGAGCCGGAGCGTCGGATGAAGAAAAAGGCAGACTTCCTAGCAGCTGCCCTAGCCGAGCGACCACCAGTTCCAGCCTGGGCCGGAGGAGAAAATAGGGGACGAAGACAAGGCCGCGGATACGGGGGGGCCGAGGTTTCCCCTAGGCCCCACTCAATGTGCCTACTGCAAAAAGGAGGGACATTGGAAGAATGGGTGTCCAAATCGTTACACAAGGCGAGGGAGATATCCATCCACAAGGGATGTAAGAGCACCCGTACGAACTACACAGGAGCAAGACCAGCATGATGCTTTCCCGCCTCCACCGAGACCAGCTTTCGAAGGCCTTGCAGCTATGGAACATTATGACTCGGATGGCTACTAGGCCGGACCAGGCTCCAAGTTTCTGTTGGGTCCCCAGGAGCCTATGGTCAACATGAATTTAGGGGACTGGAAAATGCAATTCATAGTCGATACCGGAGCAACACACTCAGTGGTCACCCAACAAGTAGCCCCGATCTCCTCCCAGTCAGTAACTGTTGTGGGAGCTACGGGGGGAGAGGGCCCAGAGACTTTTCCTGCAAAACCGCACGTGCCAGTTGGGGGGACGGACCATCACTCACCAGTTCCTGTATATGCCTGAATGTCCCATACCCTTGCTGGGTCGGGATGTTCTGAAAAAAACTCCAGGCCCAAATCTCATTCGGGTCTGACGGCCAGGCTGAGCTCGAAATACCCAGCCTGGCCCCAACAGTTTTGGTACTGTCCATCCCCCGAGAAGAAGAATGGCGGTTATATGAAAACAGGCCCAAATCTGATGTGGCTACCCTGAATACGTGGGAATCAGTGCCCCCTGGAGTATGGGCTGAAAGAAACCCCCCTGGAGTGGCCATCAACATCCCTCCCGTATGCATTGAAATGAAGCCGGGAGCCTACCCGGTACATGTGCGACAATACCCGCTGCCGCGGGCAGCTGTGGAAGGAACTCATCATCATCTGGTGCAGCTACTACAGCATGGTATCCTGCGGCCCTGCCAATCGGCATGGAACACTCCTTTGCTGCCAGTCCGAAAACCTGGAACCACCGACTACCGACCTGTTCAGGATCTCCGTCGTGTCAATGAGGCCACTGTGACTTTGCATCCAGTAGTACCAAACCCTGCTACATTCCTGCCTATTGGCCCGGGGCCACCTGATCACGACTGCCTGGAAGTGATGGATACAGTCTTCTTCATTCGCCCTGATCTGACAGATGTGCCGATAAGCAATCCGGATGAGGCCTACTTCGTAGATGGAAGCAGTCTGGTGTTGGAGGGCCACAGGTGTGCGGGGTACGCGGTGGTGACAATGGAAGAGATAGTCGAAGCTCAGCCTATACCCCCTGAAAAGAATCCGCACAGAAGGCAGAACTCATTGCCCTTACCCGTGCCTTTACCCTTGGGACTAACCATCGTGTGAATATATACACAGACTCCCGGTATGCCTTTGCCACTCTCCATGCCCGCGGGGCCCAGTACAGGGAAAGAGGGTTAGTTACTGCAGCTGGCTCTGAGATAAAGAACGGTCCCCAGATATTGGCCCTGTTCCAAATACACCCCTCTGTGGCTTGCCTCCAGTAATACAGCCCTCTACCGCCTCTAGCAGTTGAGGTCTCACTTAAAAAGGGGGGAGTGAGGCAGCCATGAGGCTCTTACACAAGTGATCAGCCTGACCCTTCCCCCCAAGCCATGAGGCTCTTACACAAGTGATCAGCCTGACCCTTCCCCCAAGCCATGAGGCTATCAGCCTGCTAAGAGAAGACATTAAGATTTCAGTAGGCACCCTTCCCCCACTCCAGGTCTGAGCACAATATCCCCTTGCCCAGAAATCAGCAGACCAGAGCATACCGGTTTGGACAGGTCACTCAGGTACCTTCCCCAGGGGCTACTGATTGGTGGACAGAAAATATCTGAGGCGAATGAGATTATAGAATGAGTTTAAAATTGTACTGTATATAAGGCATTGTAGGACGTCCCTCGGGGCTCAGATTTTTGTGGAGGGTACCGGCTCTCTGTCTGAACCTGTGTGCACATTAAAGATCCTGTTTGCATACCAGCCTGTCTGTGAGTTTTCCTTCTGTGGGTGAGTGAGAGAATTAGAGCTTTAAGCTGAATGGCTGCTCCATTGTCTGAGAATATATGTATGTATTTTCATGATTGTCTATGACGTGCATGCCTATAGAAAAGTATGTTATGAATATATGTGACACTAGACGTAGAATAGAATATGTATATTATGAATCTACGTGATGCGAGACGTAGAATAATAAAGTGAAATTATGCTGTGTAATGGAATCTTTACCTATAAATAAAGTGGCTGAAAGCTATGATGTCAGAGTAAACCTAGGCAGAGGCCTAGCTTGCTCTCCCAAAGCTTTGGTTTGTTTTTATAAAACAAGTGTGTTGTGTATTTACTGATTTATCAATTAACCTTCTCATTGCCTTATTTTATTTATTTTATTTATTTATAGTTCTTTTATACCGCACTCTTTTTCATCAGCGCGGTTTACATTAAAACAGGAATACTCATTGCAATCAACAGACCGTTGAGTTTACAAATAACAGGATAATACAACTGGGATTATAACTTTGGGGAACTTTGTACATATTTGTAACTTGAAAAAAACCTATATACACAGTATAGAAATTCTTATTATCATCTTAAGGCATTTACACTTTTACTGTAAGTGTTGGAGGGTTGATGATGTGCTTTGGAAATGTAGAATGAAGAGATGGTGCTTTATGGCTTTTCTGAATTGCTTGAGGTCGGTAATAGCTCTAATGTTGGGAGGTAGGTTGTTCCAACATCTGGGTGCGTAATACGTGAAAGCCCTGTCTGTTGTTGAACGTTTGTATTTTGTGGCCTCAGGTGGTATAGCTAGGGTATTTGCCGCTGCTGATCTCCTAGATCTGATGTTGGGAGTATGATGGAGGAGTTTTGAAATTGATGAAGGAGCGATAGTATTTATCGCTTTAAAGGTCATGAGAAGGGCTTTATATGTTATTCTGCAGTATATAGGGAGCCAGTGAAGCTCCATTAGGATGGGTGTTACATGTTCGTTCTTTGAGGCACCGTATAGTACTCGGGCTGCGGCATTCATGGCTAGTTGTAATGTATTTAGGGAGTTTTTTGGGAGACCATGGAGTATTATATTCGCATAGTCGAAGTGGAGTGTGACTATGGCTTGGAATATAGTTCTGAAGCTGTCTGGGTCAAGCATATTTTTCAGATGACGTAGGGTCCTTATCTTGAAGTAAATTGTTTTAACGGTACGGTTGATATGTTCTTTAAAGTCCAGTCTATGGTCCAGTATTACTCCAAGGTATTTTATGTAGGGCTTGATTGGGAGTTCTGCGTCACGTACTCTTAGGGTCTTGGGGGGTGAGAATTCTCTGTTCTTCGTGACAATCAGTACCTCAGTTTTTTTGTAGTTTATTCGCATATTCTGCGTGAGGAGCCAGTCTGCTATTGCGTTAAAGCAATCTACTAATGTTGTGTAATCAGGGAGCTTGACATTGAATGGTGTGAATATTAGCACATCATCTGCATAGATCAGCGAGGATATGCCAAAGGAACGAGTGATATCGCATATAGGCTGCATGTAAATGTTAAATAGTAGCGCAGAGAGGGATGAGCCCTGTGGTACTCCTTGTTTTAACTGGAAAGATTCTGAGGTACCTGTAACAGTCCTGACATGTTGCAAGCGATCATCCAGGTATGATCTGCACCATTCCCATGCCAGCCCATGGATTCCCTTGTCATATAGACGGGTTAGTAGTATTTCATGGTCCACAGAGTCAAATGCTGCAGATATGTCGGGAATATTAGTGCAAAGCCCTTTTTGATGTCCTCCAGTTCACTGATGAGTGTATTGGTTAATGTGGTCAACAGTGTCTCTACTCCATGGGCTTCCCTGAATCCGTGCTGACTGGGGTCAAGGGGGGAGGAGGTGTCTATGTGTTGTTGTATCTGATTGTTGGTTACTTTCTCAATTATTTTGGATAGTAGCGGTATACTAGCTATCGGGCGGTATGATTCTTCTTTTGTTGGATCTAGTTGATTGTTCTTTAGTAGCGGTCTTATGGAGGTCTGCTTTAGTGCCGATGGGAAGGTGCCTGTTGAGAAGGACATCTTTATTATTTCTGCTATGACAGGGCTAAAGTCGGATCGCATCGCTCTTATCCAGTGTGCTGGGCAAGGGTCGTTAGGTGCTGTGGTAGTATTCATTTTGACGATAATGTCTTCAACGCATTTTGCTGAAGGAGATGAGAGCTGGAGTAGTGGGAAATTTTGTTCTTGTTGCTGGAGGGGACTTTGGGATAAAGAATTTGTTGTTCTGATAGCTTTAGATTGTATAAAATTGGCATACTTCTGAGGGTGTATGGGTTCTTGTTGAGGTGGAGAAGGTTCTGTGGTTAATGACTTTACTAGTTTGAAGAGCTCCTGAGGTTTGTTTAGGGAGCGGTTGAGGATTTCTGAGTGGTAGGATTTTCTTACGTCCCATATTGTTTCACGATAGGATTTGTAGGGTTTAAGTACTTGTAGAGGTAGAGGTTAAGTATGATACATTTGGGATTTAGTATGATAGATTTGCTTTTAATTTTTAAGTGCTAAGGATTAATAATGTTCCTGATTCATAATCACTTACTGGCTGCCCTGAATCTCACAAAATAGTTAAAGCACAGTCATTCTGCTATAACATGTGAGCCAAGAATACAGGCCTTAGCAAGAAGAGATCCAGCACCGGAAAGAACCATATAAGGAGATATCATGAGCCTTGTGAGGTGCCAGTTTGGGCTGGAGAGTCTAGACTAGGACCTGCAAGGGGATATCAGATATAGGCCTGTAAGGTCTATGTGTCAAGAAATGCATACACAGGAAACCACAAAGCTACCAACATATATGCTGGGCCCGGCTCTGAAGAAAGCAGATTAGCTGGATCATGGTGAGTATGGGAAGAGGGGGGCCAGGGGGATTTTGCAACAGGAACTAAGGGGAGTAAAGGGTAATAATAGGAAATAAGGTAGGGGAGGGGAAAGAACACAAAGGAATAGCTCTGGGGACTGGACTGTATGTAAAAATGCGGAAGAGAAAAAGGTATAAATTGTAATATGCTTTCTATATTCTAATGGGGAGAGTTGCATTCTTGAGGTGCCTAGTGCCCGATAGAACTCTCTTCCCCACTTCGCTGCCTGTATTTGGTCATCAGTTATCTAATAAACAGAGACTCTGATTGCACCTGTACTGACTTTTCGGATCTGATCATTTCAGGTAATAATAATAATTAGGTGGTGGTCTATTTTTGTACGAAACAGGGCCGTACAGATTGAAGGTGGGTTAAGTATGTTTGTTGATCTGCTGGGTTATGAGATTTACGCCATTTTCTTTCGAGTTTCCTCAATAGAGTGAGAGACTTCCTTAGTTCTTGAGAGAACCATGGTGCAGATGGTCTTTTCACTACATTATTCTTTGTTGTTGGGTTTTTGCAGGCTGGCGGTAGTATGGCGTATTGGTTGATGGTTTTGTTCCATGTAGTGACCATGTCGTTGATGTCGGATGACGGTTGTTTGAGTATTGGAAGTATGTTTTTCTTGATTTCTTCTTCGTTGAGAGGTCTGAAACGAGTGGTGATTGCTGATGATCGTTTTGTTGTATCAGTGGATGGATCTTGATGTACTGGTATAGTGAGTACTATCAGGCTATGGTCTGACCATGGGACTGGAGTGATGGATAGGTCAAAATCATCATTCGTGGGCGTGTAGGAGGGCGGAGCGAAGACGAGGTCGAGCACATTTTATTTATTTATTTATTTTATTTAACAGTATTTCTAAACCGCCTTATCTTAATAATCAAGGTGGTATCACAGCAAGCAATCAGGTAAAGTGTGTGTGTTGTACATGCAGTGAGGATAAAACTTAGTTGTGTGAGGGATGTGTTGGGTGCTTGATTTGTTTGAGCTATATACAGGGTGGGCTATTTACAGTGGTGCTAGAATCATATTGCCATGTTGATGAGTGGGTTGGTTTATGAGTTGGCTGTAGTTGAGGTTTGTCATTGCGTCTAAGAATGCGTTAGTAAGGGCAGTTTGTATGGAAGAGAGATTGAAGTCACCCATTAGCCAGTTAGGTTTCTCTGGGTGTACTGGGTTGCAGGCTAAATCAATTACGCTGGATAATTCTTCAGATGTCGAGTTCGGTGCCATATATATATAAGGTTGATGGTATTGTAGTTATTGTATATTGAGATAGTGTCTAATTGTTTTGTGCTCTTGGTTGTGATTGTACGATATTGGAGGTCAGTCTTTGCTATAATGGCGACACCTCCTCCTCTTTTATTTGTTCTGTTACATGTGTAGGTGGAGTAATTAGGTGGTGTGAGCTGGTTTATTATGACTGAGTCGGATTCTGAGAACCATGTTTCTGTGATCATTAAAATGTCTAGCTTTCTTTTGATTATTAAGTCCGAGATGGCTGGCCATTTCTTGCATGCAGATCTAGCGTTTATGAGAGCACATCTGAGTCCTTCTTGTTGGAGAGCATGTCGGTTGCGTTTTGTGTTGGATGTTTGGTCTAATGCTATATGAAGTAGGTGAGAGTGTCTCTTGTGGTAAGGGTTCTGTGGATGTTGGTGAAAGCTGTGGAAGTGTTTTTTGTTTGTGTTGTGTAATGTAGTGATATGTTAGTGATCTTGGGAGAGTGAATTAGCTTCGTATAATACACTGGAGAGTAAGCAAAATAGCGTTATGGCTGGTAAGGTCATGGTTGCTGAAGTGTGGGAGAGCAAAGCTTTTTATAGCTACTTTTTTGGAGTGGTATAGCAATGTAGGTAGCTGGTAATTAAGCAGCAGCAACGATGTTTCAATTTACAATTTGGAGCATTGGACATGCAGCAGAAACAATGTATCAATTTTTAAGTTGGAGCATTGGACATTCAGCAGAGAAAATGTATCAATTTTTAAGTTGGAGCATTGTAACCATGTAACAAATGCTGCTAGGTGACCCTACCCACAAGCAATCATTAGATAACTAGTGCAGTGAGCAAAAAACATGCGTGACAATATTATCCAGGTAGTTAATTCTAGTTGATATGAGACAGTCAAAAACTTTATGTATGATACACAAGGTTGATAATGCTTAGCAAACCTGGTTTCAACGGGTTGCCCGGTGTTGCAGGAAAGAGCAGTCTTGGAGGATAGGCGGATTAATTTGTTGCTGCCGCGTGGTTCTTCTTTGGTGTTCCGTGGAGGCGCAAAAACCGGTGAAGAACAAGCTCAGAGCCAGGGGAGCTCACTCTGTACGATTGTCATTGATGTTAATTCATTCGGCGCGTTGACGATCAGTGTGGGTGCCTTGGTGTGGACCTGCTGGATGGCGGGATCTTTTGTAGCTTTTTGGGCTCAGCCTCCCACAGCCCAGATTGGGCTGGAGGCTCCTGAGAGGGGAAGATGGTTGCGTCCCGCTCAGGTGTGCTCTACCCCGATCGGGGAGTAGGGAGCCGGAGCTTGGTTGGATGGTTGGTATCACCTGGTTAAAGGAGACTTGCATGTGGGTTTATGTATCTCCTGTCGTGCCCCTCCTAAGGGCCACGCCAAAGGGCCCTCAGGCGTGGGCCTGCCAGGCGCGGGCGCGCCCGATGGCGCGAAGCTTTTAAAGGTGTATAAGATCTGCCCCGATTGGGCAGCGCTGCTCCGGAGGCCCCTCCCGCTGCTTGTAGCTCGATCCCCGGGAAGGGGAGAGTTGCTGGTAGTGGCGGGGGCTTAAGGGGCCTGTGCCCGATGGTGCGAAGCTTTTAAAGGTGTAGAAGATCTGCCCCGATTGGGCAGCGCTGCTCTGGAGGCCCCTCCCACTGCTTGTAGCTCGATCCCCGGGAAGGGGAGAGTTGCTGGTAGTGGCGGGGGCTTAAGGGGCCTGCGCCCGATGGCACAAAGCTTTTAAAGGTGTAGAAGATCTGCCCTGATTGGGCAGCGCTGCTCCGGAGGCCCCTCCCGCTGCTTGTAGCTCAATCCCCGGGAAGGGGAGAGTTGCTGGTAGTGGCGGGGGCTTAAGGGGCCTGCGCCCAATGGCGCGAAGCTTTTAAAGGTGTAGAAGATCTGCCCCGATTGGGCAGCGCTGCTCCGGAGGCCCCTCCCGCTGCTTGTAGCTCGATCCCCGGGAAGGGGAGAGTTGCTGGTAGTGGCGGGGGCTTAAGGGGCCTGCGCCCGATGGCGCGAAGCTTTTAAAGGTGTAGAAGATCTGCCCCGATTGGGCAGTGCTGCTCCGGAGGCCCCTCCCGCTGCTTGTAGCTCGATCCCCGGGAAGGGGAGAGTTGCTGGTAGTGGCGGGGGCTTAAGGGGCCTGCGTCCGATGGCGCGAAGCTTTTAAAGGTGTAGAAGATCTGCCCCGATTGGGCCTTGTGTGTGGATGTCTGTTATACCCAAGAGCCCTGCCTCATTGTAGGTGAGGGGAGGTGCAGAGTACTCTTTCACTCCTAAAGCCTGCTTCTGGCAAATCCCACTCATCCTGTATCATCTGTTTAACTACCCAGTGGACAGGAAAGACCGCTTGGGTACTCCGGACCGCCTGGATGAGAGAATCCTCCAGGGCGTCATCATCCACCGGGCGACCCGTTGGTAAATTGAGGGTCTGCAGGGACTCTGTAATCAGAGAGAGTAACTCCTCTCGCCTAAATACCCGAATAATGCGCAACTGATTTTCCGGCTCTAAATTTTCACCTTCTTCTAGTTCCTCGGACTCCAAGTCTGGATCCAGTCCTGCGTCATCCGACCCTGGCTAATCAGAGAACAATGGGTGATCCTCAGCCAATCTGGCCCTCTTCACTGGGCCGGGCCCCAAGATCTCACCCTTCTGTGAGGCAGTGCGACCCCCTATGGCCACGCTCACAGGAAGGTCAGTTCCGACCCCCTGCTGACGTAAGCAAAAGGCCTGGTGTAGCAAAAGCACAAACTCTGGCGAGAACCCCCCCCCCCCCTGCCGAGCCAAGTTTACCAGATTAAGGGAAGTTGAGGGACCCGAAATGGCAGGACCCGGCTCACGCGGAGAGGAAAGAGTTTCCTCGGGAAGAAGCGAGTCCGCAGTACAAAGAGGACCCTGAAGAACTGAAGACATAGGCTCCTGGCCTTTTCCTTTACTCCATATCAACGGCCTCCGAAGCACAGGCACGACACACCTCTGTGTCTGTGTCTGAGATACTTCCCCGCCAGGTACCACAAACTAAACATTGCAGACGGGCAGGCATTGATTAAGTAGTAAACAGGTGCCAAACTGTTGCAGATAACCCAGTAGACAGTATAAAAGAACAAACTTACTCTTTTTCCTGTCAAGCTAGCCAAAGCACAGAAAGGAAAGGCACAAAGAAAAAGGTACTTGTCTTGAAACTTTTTTTTTTTTTTTAAATTAAAGACTGCCGATTCACGGTACTGCAACCCCAAAGAAAAGAGTATCTGAGGTCTGAGACCAACGCACGGCACAAAAAGAGCCTGAAAAAAAGAAGTGCAAGGAAAAAAAATGCGGGAAACAGGCCCACCAACCGACTTCCCGCACCGGTCCGCTGTGAGAATCACGAGGTGCTAAACGCTAATGAAAAATCGTGGCCGGAAACCCCTCAGAGTTAAAGTTTCTCCCCAAATAGTAATACAATAATGAAACTTCCCCAGCCTACCTCCGATCATTGAGAGAGGAACAGGCAGGAAATCGGGCGATCGGCAAATGGGACTTACAACCTCCTGCGCTCAGTCAGCTTTGGGCTTCAGCGCGAAAGAGGGGGGGGGGGCGGCAGCAGCAGCATTGCGAGCAGACTGCAATGAAAGTATGATGGCTCCTCAACCGTTCAAGGAATCGAGAGCCGCCAAAGCCCCAGAAGCACTGTGCAGAACAGGAAAGATCAGAGGAGTCTCTGCCCAGTGAAGCAAAGGAATCACCTTCTTTGCCAACAGCATGCTTCAGTACTCACATTGTTGGAAGACTGACTGCTTTGTGAACAACTAGCAGGCAAAACGCTCGCAATGCCAGAAAGCCTGCCCGCATCTCCAACCGCTTGATGGACCAGGTCCTCTCCTCTAGAGAGCACTGACCCTGTGACCCTTGGGATTGACAGTGAGCCCCCAGCTGAAGAAGCTGGCATCAGTTGTCACTACCACCCCCCACTTGGGCAGTTCCAGGGCCATTCCTGCTGACAACTTGGAGAGATCCAGCCATCATCAGACACTCTTCTAATTTCTTTCTGCAACAGGAATGCAGCTGTAGTGAGACCACTAGGTCAATAAGGCCCCTCCAGAGGAGCCGCATGCATGATATGGCCCATAGCACAAAGTCCAATGTCACTGCCATGAAACCCTAAAGTTGCATATAATCCCAAGTACAAGGGGATTGCCTACTTAAGAACATTTGAACCTGCCCCTGCACCAGAGATACCAGACCGGCTCTGGTGTCAAAATGAGCCCCCAGAAAATCCAGCGATTGCATGGATGCCAATCTGCTCTTGGCAAAGTTGATCACTCACCTCAATTTCTGTAGGAAAGACTCTACATGTCTTGTCATTACTCGACTCTCCTGGGCTGACATTGCCTTGATGAGCCAGCTGTCCAACTAAGAATGCACCAGAACACCTTCACGGCAGAGAGCAACCGCTGCTACCACCATCATCTTTGCAAACATTCTGGGAGCCGTAGCAAGGCCGAAAATGAAAAGGCCCATTGGAACCACAAAGCACAGAACACTGGTGCTCTGGCCAAATGGGGATATGCAAATACTGTATGCCTCTGGCAGATCCCGAGAGATCAAGAACCCCCACAATGACGGGTTGCCAAGGTCTTCTGCATTTCCGCAAGAACGTGCAGTGCCAAATTCACATGCTTTAGATCCAAAATGGGATCCCTCTATGGAACCACAAAATAAATTGAGTAACGGCCCCACCCATGCTCTTCCACCCATGCAGCTGCTCGAGAGTCTCCACCATCGACCTTGCCTTGTCAGTGCTTTTCAGGTGACAGCATAAAGGCTTCAGAGGGCACCAGCTCGAGGGCACAGCTTTCCCAAATGATTTCCAATACTCAGTGTCCGGATATAATCTGGGCCCCCAAGCATGTAAAATGCTTGCAAATAACTGCCTACAGGGACCAGCCCTTCTTGGGCCTTCAAACCTTCACTGGGACTTCTTTGAGCCTCCAGAGACTCCTGAAAACCCATCTCTAGAACTTCCACAACCTCATCAATAGGGCTGTCCTCTGGGAGAATACTACAACCTCTGTAAGGAACCAAAACATGGAGGTGAAAACAGAAAGTCTCTGAAATGTCCTCTCGTAGGCACCATAGACTTTCCTCCCCAAGGCTTGTCTTCTGGCAGCCTGGGAACCTTTAACTCCCCCAAATCCTTCACAAACTTCTCTGGTGCCTCTCTAAACAGAAGTTTACCTTTAAAAGGGAGTCTACTAAGTCAAGCCTTGGATGTCACATCTGATGACTGATTCCACAGCCACAGCAAATGGCGAGCAGTCACAACCGAAGGCATATTCTTGGCATAGGCTCAAACCAGATCATACAGCATGGCTACTAGAAACGCTGACCCTGACTCCAACCTAGCCATTTCTAACCTCCTCCTCTGGAGCCCATCTCAAACATGCCCGAGTGACATAGGCATCCAATACAGAGGCTTGCAAGATCCAAGGTGGAGGCCTCAAAAGACTGTTTCAATACAGTCTCTGGCTTTCGGTTTTGTGCATCCTTCCCCCCAACCTGCGAGACTCGCATCTCTCACCAAAGGGAACCACAACGGCTGTTCCAAGGGTAAGCCTGCCTCCAGATGACCCGGGCAAAGCCACCACTGCAGGGACTTCCGGACCTGTAGCGGGCAGGGTAGGCGCTTGTTTAATGAATTGCTCAGGTGGGACCAACGGCACAGTAGCGCTCTCTGCAACGACTGCATGTGAAACCTGGCCCATGGTACCACCTCCAGGGTCGCCGCCATTGTTCCCAACAAACGAAGATAGGTCCACGCCGATGTTGTACTAGGTGCTGAAGTGCTTGAGCTCGCCAATCCAACAAAAACACGGCACCCTTTTGAGTATTGAAGCATACCCCCAAGTATTTCGAGATTTTGAGAGGGTACCAATCGACTCTTGGCCGGATTGACCACCCAGCCTAAACTCTGTAAAATGTTTACCACTCTGTCATATGAACGCTTTCGGACTCGGATTTTGCACGAACCAACCAGTCATCGAGATAAGGATGCATCAGAATTCCTTCCTTTCACAAGGCTGCGGCCACTACCACCATGATTTTAGTGAACGTGTGCGGCGCCGTCGCTAGGCCAAAGGGCAAGGCCCGGAATTGAAAGTGCCCCCAGGGAAGGGCGAACCTTAGCAACTTCTGATGGGCCGCCCTGATGGGGATGTGCAGATACACCTCCGTGAGATTGAGGGAAGTCAAGAATTCCCCTTGCCGGACCACAACGATCACCAAACGCAGCGTTTCCATCCGAAAATGAGGTACTCGCAGGCAGCAATTTACTCCCTTGAGGTCCAGGATAGGCTGGAGGGAGCCGTCCTTCTTTGACACCACCAAATAGATGGAACAACCACCTACCCAGTACTCCTCTGCTGGGACCGGGGATACCGCTCCTATCTGCAAGAGACGATCTAAGGTTTGCCGTACCGCTAGCGTTTTCTGCGGACCTCTGCAGGGCGAGAGCATGAAGGAATCCAGGACTGGATGTGCCAACTCTAAAGCATATCCGTCCCGAATTATTAACGAGCACCCAGACAGCCAACATGGCTTTAGACAAGGAAGATCTTGTCTTACTAAACTATTTAAAGTTGTTAAAACGCATAAGGATTGTGGAAAATTACAAGAGGATCTTGATAAATTGGAAGACTGGGCATCCAAACGGCAGATGAAATTTAATGTGGATAAGTGCAAAGTTATGCACCTAGGAAAGAACAACTCAAACTACGGTTACACAATGCAAAGTTCCTCATTAGGAACCACCACCCAGGAAAAAGATTTAGGCGTCATCGTGGATAACATGCTAAAACCTTTCGCCCAGTGTGCAGAGGCGGCCAAGAGAGCAAATAAAATGCTAGGTATCATAAGGAAAAGAATGGAAAATAAAACAAAGGATTTTATAATGCCTCTATCGTTCCATGGTGCGACTGCACCTTGAATATTGTGTGCAGTTCTGGTCGCCCTATCTTGAAAAGATTATAGCGTTATTAGAAACGGTATAGAGAAGAACCACCAAAATGGTAAAGGGAATGTAAAGATACCCCTATGAAGAGAGGCTAAAAAGGTTAAGGCTCTTCAACCTAGAAAAGAGACAGCTGAGGGGAGATATGATAGAGGTCTATAAATTAATGAAAGGAGTGGAACAGGTAAATGTAGATCGATTGATGACGTCAGACTATAGAAAGACTAGGGGACATGCAATGAAGCTACAGGGTAAACTATTTAAAACTAATAAGAGCAAATATTTTTTCACTCAACGTGTAAGCAAACTCTGGAATTTGTTACCGGAGGATGTAGTAAAAGCTGTTAGTGTTCCTGAAGGAAAGGTCCATAAACCATTATTAAAGGGGACCCAGGATATCACTGTTTGACCCAATACAAGCATTGTGGAACCTGTGTCTTTTGCGGAAACTGCTAGGTACTTATGATGTAGATTGGCAACTGATGGAAACAGGATACTGGGCTTGATGGACCTTGGTCTGACCCAGTATGGCATATCTTATGTTCTTATGTATGTGACGACTAGATCGGCGCCTTACAAATCTTCACTGGCGGCGACCTAGAGGCTTTAGATGCTGCCTCCCACTTGCACGGTCCTCCATACAGAACAAACAGGCAAATGCTAAAATAGAGCGGTATAGAAGAACTGTTAAATAAAATAAAATAAATGGACTTCCTAAAATGTTCTGTTCGCGTCAGGTAGCGCTGCAATATGTGCCACACAACCAGAAGGTGAAAAAGGGGATCCTCCACTGCTTCTCCTGTCCCGGAAATGTCACTGGCTAATTTAGATAAAAAAACGAAAGCAGTTTTGGAATAAAAGAATGCACTGGTCTCAGCACCACCTTCTCCCTCATGAGAGTGAGAAAGGGTGCCCGACAAGACAGCGCTTGCAGCTCAGATACTCTTCTAGCTGAACAAATGGCCACCAAGAAGATGGTCTTTAAACGTCAGGTCTTTCATGGTGGAACCACTCAAAGGTTCAAAAGGTGCCTCCGTCAAAACCAGTAACATCAGATTAAAGGTCCCATGAAGGAACCACCGACATCATCGGCGGTCGGACCTGCTTCACAGCCCGTATAAAATGGACTATATCCAGGTGCATTGCCAAGGACACCCCCTGGACTCTGCCACAACACCATAAGATGGCCATCACTTGTACGCGAAGGGTGCTGCATGCCAAACCTTTGTCCAGTCCTGCCTGCAAGAAGGTTAGAACTTCCGGCTCCAAGGCTGATAGAGGCCAGCAACTGTGCTCTCCGCACCAGCCTTCAAAAGATGCTCCACACCCATATGTAGGTGAGGGAAGTGCAGTGCCTACGAGCCTTCAACAGCATCAAAATCACAGAAGCTGAATAGCCCCGCTTCCTCAACCGAACCCTTTCAAGAGCCAGGCCATAAATGAGAATCGATCCACCTGAGGCATCAGGATTGGACCCAGCAACAGCAGATCGGCCCGAGCCGGCAGGTGCAAAGGTTGGACTGCCAACCACAAAAGATCAGCGCACCACAGCTGACGTGGCCAGTCGGAAGCAATCAGAAGTATCATGCCCCGATGTGCCTCAATCCTTTGCACCACTCAACCTATGAACGGCCAGAGAGGAAAGACAAAGTAGTCCCACTGTGGGCCATCGTTGCAAGAGTTTATCGATCCCCTCCGACATACGCTCTTCTCCTGCTGTAAAATCAAGCCACCTTCGCAAACTCATAAGAACATTTTTAAAAGCCATTAGATTCATGAGTGGCTGCCCCCAGTGATCCACCAACCAAGCAAAAACTCCTTCATTGAGCTTCTACTCTCCAGGGTCTAGATGAACCCGGCTGAGGTAGTCTGCTGCCACATTTTCCTTGCTGGCCACATTCGCACCGAAAGCACTTGCAGGTTCTCTTCCACCCAGGTCAACAACAGACCAGCTTCGTCTTCCAGGCTTGCACCGCTCATCCCCTTTTGACGACTGATATAAGCCACCGTCGTGACACTGTCCGGAAACACTAACTGCTTTGCCCTGCAAAAATGTTTGAAATTTCTGTAGCACCAGGTACACCGCCCATAACGCCAATTTATTGATCGACTATGTCCTCTCCCATACAGACCACAATCCCTGAGTCACGTGGGTCTTCTCACAATGGGCTCCCTCCCCCCCCGACTGGCATCTGTCGTTAGTGGGATCCATTGTGACATCTCCAGGGGTATGCCTGCTTAAAGAGTGTCTGTTCGCAGCCACCACCACAGTGATTACCACATCTTCTTTGGGCAAGGCAGCACTCCTGAACGTGGACGATACTATGCCAATGATCTCTGCAACGGTCTAAGTGGGTCCGAACCCAAGGGACCAGCTCCATGGATGCCGCCCAGTCTTGAAGGGCTACCAAAAAGGACTGCTACAACTGGAAGTAGATCTATGCTTGTGAATATAATCTTCTGGAATAAACTCAATCTTGGGGAAAAAGGGACTTCTTGGGGTTAAAGCTGATAAATCTGTGTATTTTAGAATTCAGTGTTTTTGCAGAATCAGTCAGGTCTTAAATACAAAGCTCTCTGGTGGTACTAAATCAAAGCAGAGTACTGCCTAGCATAGAACATAAAATAAGAGTAAATAGACTTTGAAATAAATGTGTTTCTAGAGAGCTTTTCATTTAAATCAATCAGAGTATATCTTAACCTAGAAAGTAAAATAGAGTAAATTACTGAACTAAACTTGTTTCTTAGACAGCTTTTTTATTCAAATCAAATCAGAGTATAGCTTAGCATACAAGTAGAATAGTCTCTGAATAGAAAGAAAAATAAACTTGTTTCTAGTTACCTTTACAAAGAGGCCTTCCAATTAGGAAGCAAACGATCTGTGTAGTTGTATTAAACAAGTGTTGAAGGCAAGGGACAAATCAAAGGGGCAATTTAAAATTGCCCCTTTTATCAAACCAAGGGCTATGTGAATCACCCAGGAAATTAGTAAAACTTTACCTTAGAAGCACAGGACAGGGCACTCTGTAGCAGCCAACTTGTAATAAGTCTTCTTTCCACCCACCCCTGGGATAATCATAGCTTTATAGACGCTTAAACCTCTTAAAGGGAAGGAGGTGCTCATATTCACTCTTAGGTGCAACTGTTTATCATCATCAGGCATACATTAAGGACCTAAGATTAATCTTGTGGTGAACAAAGTCTATTAAACGTATTAGGTGTAGTTTTATTAGTATAAGTATCCCCAGCAAACCTAAATAAACAAACTTAAATACCTAAACACAACCTTAAAATTAAGATGCAGACAGCAGTCCAGCAGTGAGATGGGAGCGTTCCAGACTTTTGAATTGAGTGTCACATGTATGATTTTCTCCCAGTTGGTGAAGAGCCTTATGTGTGCACTAGGTGCAAGGAGTTTTTGCTCTCAGGCAACGAGTCCGATCTCTGGAGGCTAGAACAGCAGACTTGGATGACATAAGGAAGACAGAGAGGTACATAGTACTGAAGTCCCACCTCCAGTTTGGTAGCATCCCTGTTGCCATGGAGGAGAGAAGTCACGTGACAAGACATCACCACCCTGGTGTGGCAGGAAGTAATCCTCTAGCTAGGACCTGTCCTCTAGGTGATGTAAACCCCTCTTGCAAGGAGGTTTCTTCAGGGCCATGCGCCCATGAAAGAAGAGTTAGGACAGCCGTTATAGTTGCTGATTTAATCATTAAGCATGTAGATAGCTGGGTGGCTGTTGGATGCAAGGATCGCCTGGTAACATGCCTGCCTGGTGCGAAGGTAGTGGACCTCACACGCCACCTAGACAAGGTCTTAGATACTGCTGCGGAGGAGTCTATTTTGGTGGTACATGTTGGTACCAATGACAAAGTAAAGAGTAGTAGGGCAGGGAGGTTCTGGAGGCCAAATTTAGGCTTTGATAGGAAGTTGACATCCAGAACTTACAGGGTTGCATTCTCCGACATGCTTCCCATTCCACATGCAGGACCCAAAAAGGCAGACAGAGCTCCAGAATCTGAATGCATGGATGAGACAATGCAAGGAAGAGGGTTTTGGATTGGTTAGGTTAGGAAATAGGGAACATTCTGGGGAAAGACAGGCTTTTCTGAAGGACCGGCTTCACCTTAACCGGGATGGAACCAGGCTGCTGGCATTAACCTTTAAAAAGGAAATGGAGCAGCTTTTAAACTAGATAATAGAGGAAAGCCAACAGTTGCCCAAGAGCGCATGGTTCGGAAAGAGTAGTTACTCACCTGTAACAGGTGTTCTCCAGGAGCAGCAGGAATCAGTCCTCACATATGGGTGACGTCGGTGCCGACGGAGCCCCCATGCGGAACATTTCCCCAGCTTTCAAAGAAAGCCTTTGGGAATGCAGCGCGCATGCGCAGTCCCCTTCCCGCACAAGGGTGCCATCTTGCTCAGTCTGATGACATAGCTAAAAGACAGCAAAAAAACAAAAAAGAATGATATGACTGCAACTCCCAGGAGAGGAGGGAGGGTTGCGAGGACTAATTCCTGCAGCTCCTGGAGAACACCTGTTACAGGTAACTACTCTTTCTCCAGGACCAAGCAGGAAGTCAGTCCTCACATATGGAACTCCCCAGCTTCAGGCTACCGGGGACCCAAAGCTGAACAATGAGCTCCCTCTAGAGCCCCAACATGCATGATAGAATCTTCTCTGAGAACGCCCCCGAACGGTAGCCCCACACCAGGGCCAGCGGGTAGGAATTGCCTATACCTCAAAGAGATTACGGAGTACCGCCTGTCCGAAAGCACTGTCCCTGCGGGACTCCCTCTTGAGGCAGTAGTGGGCCGCAAAAGTCTGGCTTGAAGACCAAGTAGCGGCCCGGCAGATGTCTGACAACGGAACAGAGCGGAGATGAGCTACTGATGCAGCCTTCGCCCTGACACGGTGGGCCGTGACTCGACCTTCCAAGGAGAGGCCGGCTGCCCTGTACGCCCAGGCGATACAGTCTCCCACCCAGATGGACAAGGTATGCTTGGAGACAGGTAACCCCGGCTTATTAGGGTCAAAAGATACGAAGACCTGAACAGCCCTTTGATGTCCCTGCGTACGGTCAAGGTAGAAGGACAACGCCCTCCTACAGTCCAGGGTATGCAAGACCATTTCAGCCCGGCTGGCATGCGGCCTGGGAAAGAAAGTCGGAAGAACCACCTCCTGATTGAGATGGAAGGAGGAGACAATCTTAGGAAGGAACTTTGGGTGAGTCCGTAAGAACACCCTGTTCCTATAGAACCTTGTGTATGGTGGCTCTGAGACCAGAGCTTGCAGCTCACTGACTCGCCTGGCTGAGGTAAGAGCTATCAAAAACAACGCCTTCCAGGAAAAAAAGCGTAAAGGACAAGTAGCCATAGGCTCAAAGGGTGGGCAAGTAAGTTGTTGCAAGACCACATTCAAAATCCCACTCAGGTGCTGGTGGACGAATCGGAGGCTTGAGCAAAAAGAGGCCTCTGAGGAAGCGGGCCACTAAAGGGTGGCCTGACAGAGACTGACCTTCCACCGGTGAGTGGTGCGCTGACAGAGCACTGAGGTGGACCCAAAGAGTCTTTATCTTTATCTTTATTAGAGGCTTAATATACCGCTCAATGCAATCGCATCAGAGCGGTGTACAAAGTACAAAAAGGCTGCAAGGAAAAGGAAAGGAACGCCAAAATATATGATATGATAGTTAGGAGAGAAGGAAAGAGCTAAAGAGAAAAGTTGGGTAACAAATAGGGGCTACAAAAAAATCAGCGGGGGGGGGGAGAGGGGAGGGAGATGGGGGAAGGTCAAACGCAAGGCAGAAGAGGTAGGTCTTCAGACGGGTCTTGAAGGTTTTCAGGGAGGGTTCCAGGCGAAGGTCCGGGGGAAGCAAATTCCAGAGATGGGGCCCAAGGAAGTAAAAGGCAAAGGAGCGGGTGGATTCGAGGTGTGCCTGTGAAGGGGAGGGTAGGATCAAACGGTTGGCATGAATAGAGCGGAGAGAACGGTAGGGAGTGTGGAGGTGAATCTGGTCCGCAAGATAAAGAGGAGTACCTGTGTGAATAGATTTGTGAGCAAAAGTGAGGACCTTGTATTGGATACAGAAGGGGATAGGAAGCCAATGCAGTGGTATGAGAAGTGGAGTGATGTGATCGAAATGAGAGGAGCAGGTGAGAATGCGTGCTGCAGTGCTATGAACTCTCTGAAGGCGCTGAAGTTGGGACTGGGGGAGACCGGCCAGGGAGGCATTGCAGTAATCAAGATGGGTGTTGGAATTAAGGCCCAAGTCGGACAGTTGAAGCAAATATTGCAGCACCACTGGCACAGGCACGAAAACGGATCCTCCTTGTGCTGAGCACACCAGGTGGAGAACCTACGCCACTTGAGGGCATAAGATTTTCTAGTGGAGTGCCTCCTAGAGGCCAAGACCACCTCCTCCACTTCCCTAGGTAGCAGTAAGGGAGCTAGAACTACCCTTTCAGCAGTCAGGCCATCAAATTGAGGGACTGGAGGTTGGGGTGCAGGAGAGATCCCTGATCCTAAGATAGGGTTGCACCCCCAGAGGAAGTGGAGTGTCCACAGCCAACTGCAGGAGGAGTGGAAACCACGGTTGCCTCGGCCATCTGGGTGATACCAGGATCACCGAGGCCTTGTCCCGAAGCACCTTGAAAAGGGTTCGGGCCACTAGAGGCGTGGGAGGAAACGCATACAGCAGGCTCGTAGACCAAGAGATTAGAAATGCATCTGCTGCTATTCTCAGAGGATGCGGTTGTCTGGAGCAGAACCTGGGTAGCTAACGGTTGAGCAGACTGGCAAAGAGGTCGATGGTTGGAAGACCCCATCTTAGGAAGACACTCTGGAGCACCAGAGGATTCAACTGCCACTCGTGTGGTTGCAGAATCCTGCTCAACCTGTCTGCCAGGTAATTCTCTTGGCCGGGCAGATAAACCGCCTTGAGAAGTATGCCCTGTTGGACTGCCCATGAGCACAGGGCTTGAGCCTCCTGACAGAGAAGTCGAGATCCTGTGCCTCCTTGTTTGTTCACATAGAACATGGCGATTTGATTGTCTGTCTGAACCAGAACAGACTGGCGAGAGAGGGTATGAGAGAAAGTTTGGAGAGCCAAGGGGATAGCTCTGAGCTCCAAGAGGTCGATCTGCTGTGCAGCCTCCCAAGGAGACCAGAGGCCTTGGGTGCATGCCCCCTGGCAATGAGCACCCCAACCCTGAAGAGAAGCATCTGTTGTCAGTACTTGTGTTTGTGGTGGTGGCTGAAAAGGCACTCCGCGCACTAGATTCGGGAGATGCAGCCATCATTGCAGGGAGGCTGCCAGCAGTTTGGACACCCTTACTTTGTTGCTCAAGTGTCCTGTGGCTTGTAGCCACTGAGTTCTGAGGCCCCACTGAGCAGGCCTCATGTGCAGACGAGCATTTGGAGTAACATGGAAGGTGGATGCCATGTGGCCCAAGAGTCTCAGGAATTGCCTGGCGGAAACCAGAGAATTGCTGTGGAACTGTCTGGCCAAGTCCATCAGTCTGTGGGCCCTGTCTACAGGCAGATAAGCCTTCGCCTGAAGGGTATCCAGTCTTGCTCCTATGAACTCTGTGTTCTGTGAGGGGTGCAAAGTGGACTTTGCGAAGTTTATAACAAAACCCAGATACTGTAGAAGGCAGACAGTGCGGAGGGTGGCCTGTCTGGTTTCCTGTGGAGACTGACCCCTGATGAGCATCCAGGTATGGAAAGACAAATACGCCCTGGACTCAGACAGGCCGCTACCACCACCAGGCATTTGGTAAAAACCCTGGGTGCGGAGGTTAGGCCAAAGGGAAGTACTCTGTACTGAAAATGATTTCCTCCCACTACAAATCTGAGATATTGTCTGTGGTCTGGATGAATGAGGATGTGAGTATAAGCATCCTTTAGGTCTAAGGAGCATAGCCAATCTCCCTGCTGGAGGTAGGGCAGCAGTATTCCAAGGGTAAGCATATTGAACTTTTCCCTCACCATGAACTTGTTGAGATTTCACAAGTCGAGGATGGGCCAGAGGCCTCCAATCTGTTTTGGTACCAGAAAGTACCTGGAATAGAAGCCTTGCCCTCTCAGGTGGTGGGGCACCAGTTCCACCGCCTGCTCCTTTAGAAGACTTGTCAACTCCTGAAGGAGTAAGTTCCTGTGCAGAGGGAGTCTTGGAGGCTGCCCTAGAAAGTAGGGGGGGGGTAACTGGATGAAGTGGAGCAAATGGCCCTTCTGGACTATGCTGAGCACCCAGGTATCCCCTGTTATGACTGACCACTTGTGGGCGTACAGGGTCAGCCAACCTCCTGTGCTGAGAGGAGCCAGCTGAGGAGGAGAAGCTATGCCACTGGAGTCAAAACCCCGCTCCCTGCTGTGCAGAAGCCGGAGCTGGTGGCTTGGGGGTTTTCTGCCTATGGGGCCCATGTCCCTGCCCCTTGGCCTGCTGACCCTGTTGGGGAGCTGTGGAGGCCTGGTATTGAGGGTAAGATTTGTAGGCAGAAGACTTCCTCGGGTAAAAGGACTTTTTCCCCGAGCTCTTCTTCTTTTGAGAAGGGGCAGAGGTTTTTCTGGACAGCCGTGTCCTGGTCAGAGTCTCGGTCTCGAGTTCTGCAGCCTTTTCAGCTATGGGCTTGCCAAAGAGGTTTTCACCTCGGCAAGGGACATCGACCAACTTGTCCTGCATCCATGGCTCGAGGTCCGATGACTGTAGCCAGGTCTGACGGCGTGCATTGATGCCGGCCGCGGCTACTCAGGCCTAAGCCTCAAAGCCATCATAAGCTGCTCGAGACAAACTTCGAGCACTCTCGGATCCCAGTTGACAAGGCTGTGAACCTCTGCAAAGGTTCCTCGGAGAGACAAGTAGGGAACCCAGCAATCTCCTTTGCCAGGTCTCGAAGGTACATGCCCATGTACAGCTGGTAAGTCTGGGCACGGCAAGCAAGCATAGAGCCCTGGAAGCAGTTTCTACCGAGGGCATCCAGGTTCCGGACCTCCCTGCCTGGAGGCACCGAGGAGTGCATCTTCTGACTCTTCAGACGATGCTTGGACGATTCCACATCCATGGAGTGGTGCGGCAGCTGTGCCTTCTGGAACCCAGGGTTCTTGCAGACGCGATAAATGGAATCGACCCACTTGCTAAGAACCAGCGTCGAGGCCAGCGCCTCCCTAATGCGGAAGAGCAACCGTTCCAGCATTGGAGGAACTGGTATAGTAAAGGTCTCCTTGGGGGGAAGAGTCATACTGCAGGGCCTCGAGCTCCTTGGCTCAAGGCTCCTCCTCGGAGTCCGCGGGGAAGGACAAGGCCTTGGCCATGTCCCTCACGAAATCCAAGAACCGGGTATCCTCCGGGGAGGGAGGGACCTTCTCAGAGGTTCAGACTTCGGTGATTCCGAAGGGACGCACCGGGTCCGAAAAGTGTCCGGGGACTTCTCGTCCTCCGTTTCCCATCCCGACCCCTCCGAGGAGTCGTCGAGCGGCTCCGGTCAGGCGGGCACCGATGCCATCCGCCCCAACGCCAAGGGCACCGGCGTCGAGGCGGGCACCAATGCCATCCGCCCCCGACGCCAAGGGCACCGGCATCGACAACCTCGGTCCCGCACGGCCGAGGATTGACTCGAGATCTCATAGACTCGAGGATCGGCTCGGCCTCCGGTGTCGACTTGGACGTCGAGGTCCCGGTGGTCAGGGCAGATGCACCGGTGAGACCGGCTTTCAGTACCCGCTGCTGTTCCATGAAGACAGCCAAACTGCTCTCCAAGGCCGTCAACCTGAATCAGAGCTTAGGAGACCCAGCAGCCTCCGACTCAGGCCCCGACGGCAGCTCCCCCGGAGGAGAGTCCACCATGACTACAGTACTCACGTGACCCGGGGCCTCCGTCTCTACACGAGGTTGTTTAGCAGGCCTCTCCAACTCCGAAGACCTGGGACGGCGGTCAGGGCTATGCGACCTGTCCCTTGAGGAGCCAAGAGCGTCCACCGACGCCGCCCTCGCGGGTTTCTTCTTCCTGTGGTGCTCCAGCAAAGGAGACCCGACGACGCTTGGGGTTGGACTCCCGAGACGTCGGGTCCGCTGCTTTTTGACATATTCATAAATGACCTGGAAAGTGGAATAACGAGTGAGGTGATCAAATTTGCAGATGACACAAAACTATTTAAAGTTGTTAAAACCCAAGAGGATTGTGAAAAATTGCAAGAGGATCTTGATAAATTGGAAGACTGGGCATCAAAATGGCAGATGAAATTTAATGTGGACAAGTGCAAATTTATGCACCTAGGGAAGAACAACCCAAACTATGGTTACAAGATGCAAGGTTCCACATTAGGAACCACCACCCAAGAAAACGATTTAGGCGTCATTGTGGATACCATGTTAAAACCCTCGGCCCAGTGTGCAGCGGCGGCCAAGAGAGCAAATTTTAATTAATTTAATTTAATGATTATTTATATACCGCTCCTTCCATTGATCAGGTGCGGTTTCCATATAACAACAATAAACAGGGTGAACTGTTTTTACATATAACAATTTGTAGTTAGGTAATTACAGTTAACAAGTAACAATTAACAATTAACAATTAGAGAACTATGTACAGTTGAACAGAATTAAACTATATACATATTTTTGTTTTTCATCTTTCTTAATCATTTTGTCTAAGGGTTACAGCGCTTCATTCTTTTGTTGAATAGTGTATTACCTTGGGTAGGATTATCCCTTATCTAGCTGGGGGGTGAGAGATGGGCTGATCATAGATCCAAAATGCTTTGTGAATAAAAATGTTTTGAGTTTTTTTCTGAACTCTATTATATCAGGTAATTGTCTTAATTCTATTGGGATTGTGTTCCACAAGATGGGGGCTGCATGGGAGAAGGCTTTCTTGTTAGTGGATTTATTGGCTCTAATGAATTCTTTTGGTGGGGTTAATTTATTTAGCTGGCCTCTCCTTTGGAGATTATGGGTGGGTTCTATTTTGATAAGGTTATTTATGGACAGGGGTGCTGTTTTTGTTATGGCTTTGTAGGTGGTTAGGATAGTTTTGTATTCTATTCGGCTTTGAATCGGGAGCCAGTGTAGATATTCTAAAATCGGGGTTATGTGTTGGAAAGGTGGGGCTTTCGTAATGGTTCTTGCTGCTGCGTTTTGTGCTAATTGGAGTTTCTTTAAGGCTTCTTTAGTTACGCCAAGTAGGGTCTGATTTGCGAAGTCAAAATGTGGGGTTATGATTGCTTGTATGACGCGTTGAAAATCCTGTAAGTGCATTAGTGGGCGGAGTTGCTTTAGCATTTTTAGTTTAAAGTAAACTTTTTTTGTTATATTCCTTACATGTGTGTCCATACTGAGGTGTTTATCCAGTATAACACCCAGGTAGCGTATTTCAGATTTTAGTATGATATTATTTTGTAATGTAATATGAGTGGGAGGAATGAATGTTGTGCATTTAGTTACTATTAGCGCTTCTGTTTTTGAGTGATTAATGTACAGATTGTTTTCACTTAGCCAGATGTTGATTTCAGTGAGGCAATCGTTAATGAGTTTTATAGGGATATTTGGGATTTTGAATGCGACATACATCATTATGTCATCCGCATACAGGTGATAGAGGACATTGAATTTTTTAAATATTTTACAGATGTGTTTTAAATATATGTTAAAAAGTAACGCTGACAGTGCTGAGCCTTGTGGGAGGCCTATTTCTTGTTTGTATGTTTTTGATGTGAGGTTCCCGATTTGTACCGTTTGAGCTCGGTTTGTTAGATAAGAAGTAAACCATTTTAGAACAGTGGATTTTATACCTATTTGTTTAAGTTTATTAATCATTGTTGAATGGTGAACGCTGTCGAAGGCTGCAGAAACATCAATGAATATGAGTAAGAATGCTTGTTTGGGTTTGTCTATTCCCCTCACAAGTGTATCAATTAGCACTGTTAGGAGTGATTCTACTCCGTGTCTTGGGCGAAACCCGTATTCCTGGTCGTCAAGTGGTGCTGAGCTATCAATGAACTCCTGTGTTTGAATTTGTACGGTTTTTTCAATTAATATGGCCATAAACGGAATACTTGATATGGGTCTATAAGAATTAGGTGATGATTTGTCAAGGGTGGTGTTTTTTAGGATTGGGCGGATCTGTGCGTGTTTTAGTGTGGAGGGTAGGTATCCGGTTTTTAGGGAGAGATTTATTATTGGGAGAATGAATTGAGAGAGTACAGGTATGGAGTTCTTTATCCAGGTTACTGGACAAGGGTCCAGTAGTGAGGTTGTAGTATTAATGTTTGTGATGATGGATTTGAGCTCCACCTTGGTTAAGGGTTGAAATTCAGACCATTCGTCTGTGTTATGTAGTTGCGAAGTATCTACTGGTTTAGGTTGTAGGGGGTGATACGTTATCTTGTTCATGTAGTAATTTGCCAGTGTCTGTGGGGTAATGTCTGTGATTTCATTGCTGGAGTTGTGATTATTATTTGTCAGTTTTTGGACTATTGAAAAAAGTTCTCTAGGTCTGTTTAATGCTAGGTATGATAAGGAAAGGAATGGAAAAGAAAACAAAAGATATTATAATGCCTCTATATCGTTCCATGGTGAGACCGCACCTTGAATATTGTGTGCAATTCTGGTCGCCGTATCTTAAAACGGATATAGCGATTTTAGAAAAGGTTCAGAGAAGAGCCACCAAAATGGTAAAGGGGATGGAAGGATACTCCTATGAAGAAAGGCTAAAAAGGTTAGGGCTCTTTAACCTGGAAAAGAAACGGCTGAGGGGAGATATGACAGAAGTCTATAAATTAATGAACGGAGTGGAACGGGTAAACGTAGATCGATTGTTTACCTTATCAGAATATAGAAAGACTAGGGGACATGCAATGAAGCTACAGGGTAAACTATTTAAGACTAATAAAAGAAAATATTTTTTCACTCAACGTGTAATCAAACTCTGGAATTTGTTACCGGAGGATGTAGTAAAGGCTGTTAGTGTAGCTGGGTTTAAAAAAGGTTTGGACAAGTTCCTGGAGGAAAGGTCCATAAACCATTATTAAGAAGTGACCGAAGATATCAATGCTTGACCCAGTACAAGCATTGTGGAACTTGTGTCTCTTGGGGAAACTGCTAGGTACATATGACCTAGATTGGCCACTGTTGGAAACAGAATACTGGGCTTGATGGACCTTGGTCTGACCCAGTATGGCATATCTTATGTTCTTATGTTCTTAAGTCCAGGCTCGGCCAGACGCGGAATCAGAGAAGATCCTTTCACGTTGATGCTGCCGGCTCCTCAATGCCTTGGAGGACATTTTGCCACACGGGACACAGACCAGCAGGTCATGGTCGGGCCCGAGGCACCAGAGGCAGCAGTCGTGTGTGTCAGTGAGAGACATCAGTTTCTTACACCGATCACACTTCTTAAACCCCCTGGCAGCCATCGGGGGGAAAAAGAGCCCCTGCAAGGTCAAAAGACTGGGCTGCCAGGAAAAAATGAAAAAATGGCGCGAACACTAGTCTCTAAGGACAAAAAACAAAAAATGAAATCCGGACTCGATACCGGTGTACCGGGCCCAGGCGGGAAAGGGAACCGGCGTCAAACCGAGAAAAAACACGGATCCACACCGAAAAAAAATCAACTTTTTCACAGGTGACCATGACACACTCGCGTTGGGCTCTACGGAAAAAAAGAAGACTGAGCAAGATGGCACCCTTGTGTGGGAAGGGGACCGCGCATGTGCACTGCATTCCCAAAGGCTTTCTTTGAAAGCTGGGGAAATGCTCCGCATGGGGGCTCCGTTGGCACTGACGTCACCCATATGTGAGGACTGACTTCCTGCTTGGTCCTGGAAAATAATGTATCCTTGAAGGATACTAGCAAAATACTGAAGTTAGGGCATATTGACAGAGAGGTTCCAATAAAGACAAAAGTAACCCAAATGCCCTTAAGTACAGAGCAGACAGAGCTTAAAGATTCCAAATTACCCCTGCCTACCAATAACCAGATTAATATGAATAAAATACAGCCTCTAAAACAGGGGTTCTCAACCCTGTTCTAAGGACCCACCTAGCCAGTCAGGTTTTCAGGATAACCACAATGAATATGTATGAGAGAGATTTGCATACACTGCCTCCATTATATGCAAATCTCTCCCATGCATATTCATTGTGGTTATCCTGAAAACCCGACTGGCTAGGTGGGTCCCGAGGACTGGGTTGAGAACCCCTGCTCTAAAATGTTTGAATGCAAATGCTAGACGTCAAAAAAATAAGATGAGAGAGTTAAAATATATTTTATTTATTTATTTAAAAGGATTGATATACCGCTTTATCCTGAAATCAAAGCGGATTACACAGCAAACAAACCAATTACACAGCAAACAAATCAAGTGGCTGGGTGCGTGGGTGTGGGCATGCAGTGAAAATTGAGGTGTGTGAGTGGTGTGAGGAGGTTGATTGCGTGGTGAGCTATATACAGTATGAGCTATGTACAGGAACTACGAGGGTTGCTCAGAAAGTAATGCCCCACATGTTTTTTCTCAGTCCAGAATGAAGATAGAGGTGTGAAATTGAAAGGGTAGTAACTTGGAACTTCAAAGGACACGTGTGTAATTTTACAGTCATCCGACAAATAGTGAGAGGTGGTAGTGATCCTTAAAATGGCGTCTGTGAGTGACACACGGTACAAACAACGATCTGTAATGGAATTCTTGGTGGAGGAGAAAAAGTGTGAGAAACATTCACAAACGGTTGTGTGCTGTGTATGGAAGTTCTGCGGTAGATAGGAGCACCGTTGGATGATGGGTGAAGAGAGTAAAGGCTTCAGGAAGTGGTAAAATGGAACTGGAAGATCGGACGCGGTCTGGACGTCCTGCCTCAGCCACCAGTCCAGACAAGTTGCCGCGCGCTGATGACATTATTCCTGCGGATCGGCGCATCATGAGTCGGGAATGGTCCATACAGCTTTCCGTCAGTAGAGGTAGTGCAATGGCAATTATTGACTCTTTGGGATATTCAAAGGTGTGGGCAAGGCACACCGCAACAGCTTACAGTATTTTAATGCCCACTGGCAGCTATCGCAGGGCACTGCAACTTGTCTGGACTGGTAGCAGAGGTATTTAAAAGGTGATGCCACAGAAGACTTACTATTAGTTATCTGTGAACTATCATTAAAATCATCTGTAATACCTGAACACTGGAGGATGGCCAATGTAACGCCAATTTTTATAAAGGGTTCCAGGGGTGATCTGGGAAAATACAGACTGGTGAGCCTGACGTCAGTATTGGGAAAAACAGTAGAAACCATTATAAAGAACAAAATTACTGAACATGTAGATAATCATGGTTTAATGGAAGACAGCCAACATGGCTTTAGCCAAGGAAGGTCTTGTCTTACTAATCTGTTATATTTTTTTGAAAGTGTGAACAAACAGGTAGACAAAAGTGAGTTGGTTTATGTTTATTAAAACTTTAACCGCCCTTCACAGTTGTACCAGAGTGGTGTATAATATAAAAACAAAATATGAAAAGAAAATGATAATTACACTTACCTGGCAATTCTAGTTCCTTGAGTGATGACAGTTCAGTCCTCTACCTCTGGGTTGTCAACGTTCTCCTGCAGCTTGGAGACTGGGCATGTCAAAATCATGACATCACTGGATATAGCCTGCTGACCTCTCCCATCAGCCCCAGTGAACTACTGACAAAGCACACTCAAAAGAAGCAACAAATAAGTAGCTAACTATAAACTCTAACTTTACACAGAACCCTGCACGTATAATGCAAACGACACAAATAACTTTTTTTTTTCACGACCTTGAAACTAACAAGGCTCTTCTTCTTCCCCCATCCCTTTCGCCTTAAACCACAAGCAGAAAGGATATCAGAGGAAGAAACAGTACAGCAAAGCATGAGAAACATTAATAAACCTTAACACTCATACCTACCGGTAGTGCCACCACGCCTCCGTCAGACTATCCCTTGCCAACGAACCTCCCTGGGCGGAAATGAGGAATGAACTGTCGTCACTCAAGGAACTACAATTACCAGGTAAGTGTAATTATCATTTCCTTATCGTTCCTCCAGTTCAGTTCTCTACCTCTGGGAAGTACCAGAGCAGTATTCATTGGGAAGAACCTCTTCTACAGGCCCTTAAAACGGCCGAACCGAAACAGGCATCCTTCGCCGCCAAAACGTCCAAACAGTAGTGTTTACTAAAAGTATGAAGGGACGACCATGTCGCTGCCCTACAGATCTCCCCAGGTGGAACCAGACCATGTTCCGCCCAGGAAGTGGCTTGTGCCCTGGTAGAATGCGCTCTAATCCCCGCTGGAACCAAGCGCCCTTGCAGCAAATAAGCCGATGGGATCGCCTCTCTGATCCATCTGGCAATAGAAGCCTTTGCACCGCCGAACACCACAAATAGACGGTCCGACTTACGGAAGCTCTCAGAAACCTGCAAATATCGTTGCAGAGCCCGTTTAACGTCCAGACGACGTAATGTACGATCTGCCTCACTGTCCTCCGATGACCCTAGCACTGGAAGAGACACAACTTGATTGAGGTGAAACGGCGAAACCACCTTTGGCAGAAAGGAAGGCACTGGATGTAACATCACTTTCTCTCTTGAAAAGGACAAAAACAGCTCTCTACAGGACAACGCTTGAAGTTCTGAAATGCGTCGCGCCGAACAAATAGCCACCAGAAACACTGTTGTCAATGTCAAATCTTTAACTGATGCCTGGTGTAATGGCTCAAAGGGAGCTTTGATTAACGCCCCTAAGACCAAATTGAGGTCCCAGGGTGGCACCAGATTTCTCCGCACAGGCCGCAGTTTGGCTACAGCCTTCAAGAAACGCAATACATCCGGATGAGCCCCAAGTGCAGCCCCCTGCACTTTGCCCCTGTAACAAGACAGTGCTGCCAGCTGCACCCTCAAGGAGCTGGCTGCTAGCCCCTTTTCAAACCCATCTTGCAGGAAACTCAAGACGCAGGAAACAGAAACTGAAGTCGCCTTCACTTGCCGTTGCGAACACCACTCCTCAAAAATACGCCAAATCCGGACATAAGCCAGAGACGTGGACTGCTTCCGCGCTCTAAGCAAGGTTGCCACAACCGCCGCTGAATAACCTTTCTTCGCTAGCCTTACCATTTCAATGGCCAAACCATAAGCGAGAACCGATCCACCTGCGGCATGTGCAATGGCCCTTGAATCAACAGATCCACCGACACTGGTAACCTCCATGGACCCCCGTCGAGCAGCCGAATGAGATCGGCGAACCACGGACGTCTCGGCCAGTCTGGAGCTACCAGCAATACTCTGCCCCGGTGACCCTCGATATGCTGAATCACCCGTCCTATGAGCGCCCACGGGGGAAAGACAGAGAAGACCCGTCGACGGCCAGGGCTGCATCAGGGCGTCGATCCCTTCCGACATCATTTCGCGTCTCCTGCTGAAGAAACGACTTGCTATGGCAGACTGAAAGGTCACCATTAAGTCCATTACTGGCTGCCCCCATTTGCGGACTATTTGCGCAAACATGTCCGGATGTAGCTCCCATTCCCCGGCATCCACCCGGACCCTGCTGAGAAAGTCCGCCGTTACATTGTCCTTGCCAGCGATGTGTGCTGCCGAGATCTACGTCAGCCGACACTCCACCCGAGCGAACAATGTGTCTGCATCCTCTTCCATGGCTGCACTTCCTGTGCCAACCTGCCGATTGATATATGCCACTGTTGCTGAATTGTCCAATAACACGCAGACCACTCAGCCCGACACCACGTCCTTGAACCGTTGCAATGCTAGAGATACCGCTCTTAGCTCTAGCCGGTTTATCGACCATGCACCTTTCTTGCACCAACCACATGCCTTGAGCGAACCATGCTTCACAATGTGCCCCCCATCCCGCGAGACTCGCGTCTGTCAGTAGCGGGAGCCACTCCGGCTGCTCCAGAGGCATTCTGGCAGACAAGAATTCCGGAATCAGCCACCATCGAAGAGCCTGCCTGACCTTCACTGGGCACGGAAGGCGCTTGTGCAATGAATCCGTCTGGTGCGACCACCAGCGGAGCAGTGCTCTCTGGAGCGATCGCATATGAAACCTGGCCCAAGGCACCGCCTCCAAAGTCGCCGCCATGGTTCCCAGCACTCGTAGATAATCCCACGCAGTGGGAGCCGGAGTGGCTCGGAACTGGCGATCCAGCTGACAAAGAGCCCGAACTCGCCAGTCCGGAAGAAACACCGCTCCTTCCTGCGTATCAAAACGGACTCCCAGATACTCAAGATTCTGGGAAGGAATTAAGCGGCTCTTGGCCGGGTTAACCACCCATCCAAGATTTTGCAACAACTTTACCACCTGGTCTGTCACCCGGATGCTCTCGACCTTGGACTTGGCTCGAATTAACCAATCGTTGAGATATGGATGAACCAAAACACCCTCTCTTCATAGCGCCGCCGCCGCCACCACCACCATTACTTTGGTGAACGTCTGCGGAGCTGTCGCCAGCCCGAACGGTAAAGCCTGGAATTGATAATGACCCCAGGGCAGCGCGAACCGCAGCAACCTTTGATGGGTCACCCTGATCGGGATGTGCAGATACGCCTCTGTAAGATCAAGGGAAGTCAAGTACTCCCCTTGCCGTACCGCCACAATGATGGAATGCAACGTTTCCATCCTGAAGTGGGGTACCCGAACGCACCAATTCACCCCCTTCAGGTCCAAGATAGGTCGGAGGGTCCCATCCTTTTTTGGCACCACAAAATAGATGGAGTATCGACCTGTGCCGTAATCTTCTAACGGCACCGGCACGACCACCCTCAACTGCAAAAGACGATCCAAAGTCTCTTGCACCGCCAGGGTTCGCTGGTGATCTCTGCAGGACGACATCAAGAAGGAATCCCGTACAGGCCTTGCCAATTCCATAGCGTAACCTTCGTGGATGATCTCCATCACCCATTGGTCGGTGGTTATTTGGGTCCAAGCGGGAAGGAAGTCCCGTAGTCGCCCATCGGTTGACTCCCCGCCGGGACCCGCCTCCTTTCATTGTGGCTTTCGGCCTGCCGCCGAGGAAGCTGCAGCGAAGCCCCTATTTGCCCAGCGGAAGCCACGAAACCCCTGGGCTCTGGTAGCAAATCTTCCTCTTTGGAAACCACCAAGCCGGAACGCACGGAATCTTCGGAGGTCCCAAAATAAGCCTCTAGAGCAGGGGTTCTCAACCCTCTCCTCAGGACCCAGCTAGCCAGTCGGGTTTTCAGGATAACCACAACAAATATGTATGAGAGAGATTTGCATACACTGCCTCCATTATACGCAAATCTCTCCCATGCATATTCATTGTGGTTATCCTGAAAACCCAACTGGCTAGGTGGGTCCCGAGGACAGGGTTGAGAACCCCTGCTCTAGAGCCTTGAAAGACCTTCCCTTGCTTGGGCTTATCCTCCGGAGGTCTCCCCCCCCTTGGACTCCCCGAGGACCTTGACCAGCTTCTCCAAATCTTCACCAAACAGCAACTTACCTTTAACGGCAGCTTACTGAGCCTGGATTTGGAAGAACCATCGGCCGCCCAACTCCTCAACCAGACAGATCGCCGCACAACCACCACGGACGCTGTACTATTGGTCAACGCCCAAATTAAGTCATAATGCACATCCGCCAAATATGCTGTTACTGACTCAAGACGATCCAGCTCACGCACCTCTTCCTGTTGCAGGTGCGTGGACTGCCGTAAGCACTGGGTCCACCTGAGACATGCCATCACCACCCAGGCCCCACAAATGGAAGCCTGTAGGGACAGAGCGTCTGCTTCAAAGGATTGTTTCAATAAGGCTTCTACCTTCCTATCCTGTGCATCCTTCAGAGCTGCGCCACCTTCCACCGGGATAGTGGTCTTTCTAGTGGCCACCGCTACGGCTGCGTCGACCCGAGGAAACTTGAATTTCTCCCTGTCCGCCTCTGCCAAGGGATACAGTCTGTTCATAGTCCTAATTCCTCTGAGACCAGCCTCCAGCTGATCCCACTCCTCCTGAATCATTCGGTCCACCATCCGATGAACCAGGAACACCACCTGTGCTTGCCGCACCGCCTGAATGATAGGATCTTCTACTCCTTCTTCCTCGTCGCCTTGTTGTGCCGTAGCAAAATTGAGAGTTTGAAGGGATTCTGCGATTAGCTCCTCTCTCCGGAATACTCAAATAATCTTTGCCTGATCATCCGGCTCTTGTATCTCGCCTTCTTCCAACTCCTCCCCGCCGCCTTCGTGCTCCCCATCGGCGTCCTCCGCCTCTGGCCACTCGCCCTCCGCAACCAAGGGCTCGCTTGGCCTGGGCCTCTTAGGGGCTCTCTGGTTGCAACCGCCCATGCCACCTACCGCGGGAAGCTGCTCCTGGCTAAATATTGCCCCATCGGGGAGCTTTGCCTGCCGCTGCAGGCAAAAAGCCTGATGCATAAGCAAAACAAACTCTGGGCAAAAGTCCCCTAACTGGGACCCCGTCCCCAAGGCCGAGGGAGCGCCGGACAGCCAGCGACCGCCTCCTGGGTCAGCTCCCGGCGCCGTGGCCAGCAGGGACTCGAGCTCGGCCCCTGTAATGGGCTCCTGGGAGTCCTGCGCAGTTTTGACGTCCACCTGATGCTCTACACTTGTAGAAACTAGCGCACAACCCCGGCAGATCCCAGAGTCTGCGGCTGTACCCCTGCGAGTACCGCAGATGACACACTGCAGGCGCGCAGCCATAGAGCCAAGCACTAGTTGAATATAGAACTATATATATATATTTTTTTTTTTAAACAAACATGACAAAGAAAGAAAAATGTTCAGAGCCAACTAACTTCTCCTTGTTAACGATAACGATGACCTGATGCTGTTTAGCTAAAGGCAATACCCCCCAGGCCTGAATGCGAGCAACACAAGGGCTCTAAAAAAACCCAAAATAAAAAATAATAGCTGTATAGCCGATCCTGTATGCCCCCAGGCTCAACGCGGACCCCGGGCCCCCACCTAGACGCCCCAAGTCTGCCGACATGAGCGCCGACCACGCCGTGCACACGCGGCTTCAAAATGGCCGCCAATCAGCGTGCCTGCGAAATGGCACCAAACCCCGCTCTCAATCAAGCCGCGAGGATTACAGCCGAAGCCGGCCCTCTCTCTCAGCGCCCGCCGCGAAACACAGTTACCTGCGTGCTGCTCAGGCCGCCGACCAGGCAGAGAGCCTCCCGCCTGCCCGACTCCGCTCCCCGTTCCAGTGAGCGGGCTATTGCAAGCGATTTCAGTTCCGTCCGTACTCCGCTCCCACGAATCTACTGCCCCTGAGGGAGACCGCCAGGAGGGGATTGCTGACCGGCGAGCTCTCCTCCGGACATTCAGGGATGAGAGATCTGCCCTGTGCACATTCACAAAATAAGGCACAGCAACACAGAAGGCAGAGAGAAGGCGGTGCAAGCAGAAATTCCTTTTTCATCAGTTTTTTTTTTTTTTTTTTTTAAAGAGACGGGCTCAATCCAGCTCAATCAGTTCAAAACCAACACAAAAAAATCTAAGTCAAAGTCAAATAAAACTAGCGACTCTAACAGTTCCTTATCAGCCCTCGAGTGAGCTCAAACCTAGGCTCACACGTCCTCCAGCTGCATGGAGACTGGAAACACTGGGGCTGATGGGAGAGGTCAGCAGGCTATATCCAGTGATGTCACGATTTTGACATGCCCAGTCTCCAAGCTGCAGGAGGACGTTGACAATCCAGAGGTAGAGGACTGAACTGGAGGAACGATAAGGAACAGAAATATAATGCCAATAGTCAGAAGACAGAGGGAGCTTCATTCACACAGGGTAACAAAGAACATGGGGAAATCAGAAAGGTGGTGTGGGGGGGTGGGGGACTTCAGGAGGGGAAAGGTTAAATGCTACATTGAAGAGGTGAGTCTTTAGGAGAGATCTGAATTTTGTATAGGATGCTTCTAGTCTGAGGGTAGAGGGGAGAGAGTTTCATAAAGCAGGACCAAGAACATAGAAGGCAGAGGAACAGGTGGATGATAAATGGGTTTGTGAAACGGAGGGAAGGTGCAAACAGTTAGCGTGAATCTCACACGGAGGGCATAGTGAAGAGTGTGAGGGATTAAGGAATCTTGAGAGATAACAGGGGAGACCAGTAGGTAATGCGTGATGAATGAGAATAAGTAGCATGAACTGAAAACGGAACTGCACTGGAAACAAATGGTGATGGATGAGGAGTGGTGTAATGTGATCAAATCTTGAGGCATGAGACAGGATACGAACAGCGGTATTTTGAATTAATTGCAAACTGCGGAGCTGGTACTGAGGTAGACTTACTTAAGGTGAAATTAGACCTTACCTGCTAATTTACTTTCCTGGAGTCCCTTCTTATCCAGTCCAGACCAATGGATAGTGCTTGTCCACCAGCACTGGAGACTGATCTGGAAATTTCTTCTTGTGATGTCACGCTATATCCTCTGAGGCTCCTTTCTCCTACCTCAGAACACTATCGACAAAACAAACAACTTCCTTCAACTGCAGGAACTAGCTAGCGTGGGACTCACAGAATTGAACCCTCTGCATATTCTGAGCCATGTATCTTGGCACCAGAGACAACTGGCGTGATGTCTCGCTTTTTTAAATTTTTTTTTTTTTAAATCATACCCCAGATTGTGCAAACACAAAAGGGTCAGGCCACCTCCGAGCACCCGATAGTAAGCTGACAAACCCCCTATGATTTCCAGAATCCGTTCAACCAATCTTCCGGGCTCACACCTACTCTACAATAAACAGAATAGGACGAGTCCTGGACTGGACCGGAGGGACTCCATATGAGTAAATTAGAGGTAAGATCTAATTTCATCTCATCCATGTCCCTCCAGTCCAGTCCAGACCAATGGGATGTACCACAGCAGTACCTGACGGGAGGTATCTGTGAGCCCCACCCTCGAGACCTGATCTCCAAAATGTGCTTCCTGCATTGCCTGCACATCGAGACAGAAGCGCTTGGCAAAGGCATGTAACGATGACCAAGTCGTTGCCCTGCAGATATCCTCTGGTAGCACAAGGCTGAACTCGGTCCCAGATGCCATCTGGGCTCTTGTGGAATGAGCACGCAGCCCCTCCAGGGCTGGCTTCCCTGTAAGCAGATAGGCTGAGGCAATAGCCTCCTTCACCCTGCGAGATAGGGGACGCTTTAGAGGCCGCTGCGACCCTCCAAAGAGCACAAAGAAATACTCCGACTTACGGAAGGGCTGGGTGCGCTTCAGGTAGCATTTCAATGCTCTGCGAACATCCAGCTTGCGCAGCTCCCTGTCGGCAGCGCCTATCTTCACACCTCGGGAAAGGCTGACAATCTCACAGTCTGGTTGATATGAAAAAGGAGAGACTACCTTTGGCAGAAATAATGGAACCGAGCACAACACACTCTCTCCTTAGCTAGAATCGGAAATCACTCTCTGCAGGACAAGGCCTGCAGCTCGGAAATGCGTAAAGCTGAACAGATGGCCACCAGGAAGACAACCTTTAATGTTAGATCTTTGAACGTTGAATGACCGAGGAGCTCGAACGGCGGATCCGTTAGGACAGACTGCATGAAGTTAAGGTCCCAGGGAGGGACGATGGTCCTGCCAGGTGGCCGAATCTGTTTATAACTCGCAAGAAACGGGTAATATCCGAATGGCTTGCCAGAGAGACTCCTTTTATCTTACCCTGGCAACAGGATAAAGCAGCCACCTGAACCCTTATGGAATTCAGCTTAAAAGTCCCTTCTCCACTCCCGCCTGCAAAAACTTCAGAACATTTACCACCGATGTTCCCATAGATCACACCCTGCAACTCACACCAGTCCTCAAAGATGCGCCACACATAGGCATAAGACAAAGAGGTAGATTTATTCCTTGCTTTTCAGAGGGTGCAGATCACCGCCGGGGCATAGTCCCGGCTTCAACAAACTTGCCTGCTCAAGGGCCAGACTGTAAGCAAGAATCGATCCACTTGAAGCATGAACACCGGCCCTTGTGCGAGCAGATCATCTGACACTGGGAGCCAACTAGGCTGGTCCACCACCAACCTGATCAAATCAGTGTACCATGGAATTCAGGGCTACTAATATCATGCGACGGTGGTGCCCTGCAATCCTCTGCAGGAGACAACTGATGAGGGCCCATGGAGAAAACACATACCACAGCCCTTCCCGTGTCCACAGTTGCGCCACAGCACCCAGCTCCTCTGACATTGGCTCTCTCCGTCTGCTGAAAAAATGACTAGCTTTGGCGTTGTTTACTGATGCCATGAGATCCATAACTGGTGGGCCCCCACAGCAATCTACTATGCCTGCAAATGCGAAATTCCCCAGCGACCACTCCGCTGCACTCAGTCGATGCCTTCTCAAATAATCCGCTTGTATGTCGTTTTTCCGGCTAAGTGGGTGGCCAATAATGCCACCAGGTGCTGCTCGGTCCACTACACAAGCAGTTCAACTTCAGTCGCCAAAATGGCACTTCCTGTGCCTCCTTGTCTGTTGATGTAGGCCACCATTGAGTCACTGTCTAAAGCCTCATACCGCCCAGTTTCTTGGGGTGGGCTTGAAGCGACCGAATGCCTTCCAGGCCGTTCTGAGCTCCAGCCGATTAATGAACCATGCGCTTTCCTCCACTGCCCATTGTCCCTGGCCACTTGAGAGCAACGATGTGCCCCCACCCAGAGAGACTAGCATCCATGTTCACTAACACCCAATCCAGAGGTTCCAGTGACACCCCTTTCTCAAGATTTTATCTGTTCAACCACCATTGCAAGGCAGTCTTGGTGTCCCCCAAACATTGAATTCAGCAGGACAGAGTCTACGTCTGAGGTGACAATTGGGAAAGTAGTGCCTTCTGAAGTGGCTTCATGTGAGCTCTGGCCCAGGGCACCAGATCGAAAGCCGCTGCCATCAACTCCAATGCCTGCAGGTAATGCCAGGCTGCCTGTCTTGACATCAACAAGAACCGACGCAGCATAAGAACATAAGATATGCCATACTGGGTCAGACCAAAGTTCATCAAACCCAGTATCCTGTTTCCAACAATGACCAATCTAGGTCATAAGTACCTAGCAGTTTCCTCAAAAGACACAGGATCCACAGTGCTTGTATTGGGTCAAGCAGCGATATCCTGGGTCCCTTTTAATAATGGTTCATGGATCTTTCCTCCAGGAACTTATCCAAACCTTTTTTAAACTCAGCTACACTAACAGTTTTTACTACATCCTTCAGGAACAAATTCCAGAGTTGATTACACGTTGAGTGAAAAAATATGTTCTCTTATTAGTCTTAAATAGGTTACCCTGTAGCTTCATTGCATGTCCCCTAGTCTTTCTATATTATGACAACGTAAACAATCCATCTACCCTTACCCATTACACTCAATTCATTAATTTATAGACCTCTATCATATCTCTCCTCAGCCGTCTCTTTTCCAGGTTGAAAAGCCCTAACCTTTTTAGCCTCTCTTCAAAGGGGTATCCTTCCATCCCCTTTATCATTTTGGTGGCTCTTCTCTGTACCTTTTCTAACAACACTAAATCCTTTTTAAGATACAGCGACCAGAATTACACACAACATTCAAGTTGCGGTCGCACCATGGAATGATACAGAGGCATTATAATATCCTTCATTTTATTTTCCATTTCTTTCCTTATGATACCTAGCATTCTATTTGCTCTCAGCCACCACTGCACATTTGGCGGAAGAATCCACGATGACGCCTACGGTAAATCTTTTTCCTGGGTGGTGGTTTCTAATGTGGAACATTGCATCGTGTCACCAAAGTTTGGGTTATTCTTTCCTAGGTGCATAACTTTGCACTTGTCCACATTAAATTTCATCTACCATTTCGATGCCCAGTCTTCCAATTTATCAAGATCCTCTTGCAATTTTCCAGAATCCTCATGGGTTTTAACAACTTTAAATAATTTTGAGTCATCTGCAAATTTGTTAACCTCACTCATTCATAAATGACCTGGAAAAGGGGATGTCAAAAAGCAGCGGACCCAGCACAGATCCCTGGGGTATTCCACTATTCAGCTTTCTCCGTTGGGAAAATTGGCCATTTAGCCCTACCCTCTGCTTTCTATCTTTTAACCAGTTCCTGATCCACAATAGTACACTGCCTCCTATCCCATGACTCTTTAGTTTTGGGAAAAGTCTCTTATGAGGGACCTTGTCAAAAGCTTTCTGAAAGTCCAGATACACTATATCAACCGACTCACCTTTGTCTACCTGTTTATTCACACCTTCAAAAAAAACATAACAGATTAGTAAAACAAGATCTTCCTTGTCTAAAGCCATGTTGGTTGTCTCCCATTAAGCCATGACTATCTACATGTTCAGTAATTTTGTTCTTTATAATGGTTTCTACCATTTTTCCTGGTACTGACGTCAGGCTCACCGGTCTGTAGTTTCCTGGATCACCCCTGGAACCCTTTTTAAAAATTAGCATTACATTGGCCACCCTCCAATCTTCAGGTATTAAAGATGATTTTAATGATAGTAATCTGTGAACTAACAGCAAGTCTGCAATCTCATATTTCAGTTCTTTCAACACCCTTGGATGTATACCATCAGGTCCAGGTGATTTGATACTGTCAGGCCCTTAGCCCCTTACATGGGTATGGAGGGGCGTGGGTTTATTTTTGTCACTGTGGTGCTTCAACTTTCTGGCCTTTTCTAACTGGATGCCTTTAAATGCATTCTGGGAAAGGTAGTTCAGTTAGATATCATTTGGGCTCAGATGAAAAAAAAAACCACCTTCATTGTAGTTGGGTTTGAGTGAGTGCAATTTATTCATTAGCACAAAAAAAAAAAAAAAAAAAAGACACGCTAGGTTCACAGATCCACCTTTTAAGATATTTTCACCAGGAATTCTTGTAACTCATTATAGGATAACGAACTGGAACAGACAGCTTTCCTCAGCCTTAATTAACAGCACTTGCTTTCAGCAGAGCTTTGCCGTATAGATCAAAACAAACAGAAAAACTTTTAAACCAGGTTTCTTTTCCCTTTCCAGTCCAGAACAAATACATGGCTATCTTGTATGCTTCAACTCAGCACTTCATACAGATAGTCCAATTCATACAAGCAGATAAAAACTCTTTTCCAGGTTTTCTCAGTAGTTAGACAAACAAAAGCATTTCTTACTTCCTTCAATTGAAACTGCAACCAAAACTGAGCTCTGCACTGCTCACAGCTGTTTCTCAAAAGATAATCAGGAAGATTCAGCCTTGCACTGCGTCACACTTTTTCTGAGCTTAGAGCATTAACAAGCAAACACAGCTCTCAGGGCTTTGGACACTGGAGGCTTCTCTTTACGGTTGACATCCCTGGCAACCATTCTTAATTGGCAGACTGGCATGCAGAGCAGTCCATGTATGAGACCTCTTCATCACAAGATAAATCTGGCTCCCCCAATTCCATTGGTTCACTGTCTGGCTCAGATTCAGATAGTTTACTTGACTGTTTTCTGCTATGATTAAGGCCGTCTCTGGCAAATACATATTGCTCCTTATTAGCTAAGCTTCTGGGGCTCATACCTTGATAAAAGCCTGTAGTAGCTTCACTTCTTACATGCTCTGGCCAACACCTAGCACGTCCTGTTCTCCAATTAGTGCTTCTGGCTCTCACTGCTCCATTCCTTGAGTAGGCAAAACTTCTGCTCTCTCTTTCCCTCTGGTCAGCAGTTGCAGCACTCTCTGGTCTCAGGAGTCCTTCCAGTTCCTCTCCATGTGTCCTGCTTGTCCCTCTTCGTCCTCTTGCTCCTCCTCTGCCTGCTCGACTGCCTTCTCCTGCTTTGCCTCTCTCTGACCTAGCTGAGCCAAACTTAAACCCCTCAGGCTCCTGCTCCACCCTCTCCCTTCTCAGGTGAGAAAAATCAAACTCCCTCATGGCAGCTGTGTGATTAGGGGATGCAGTGACGTAAGGGTTCCTTACCCTGGGCCGGTATTCCCTATCCTTTCTACCACTAGGGGCACTCTGTTCCTCAATGCAGCCAGGAATTACTGGCTTTCTAGGAGCAAATGGAGTTTTAAGTCCTGGACCTTTTAAAATGGGTCCCTTTATTATGGTAAATTCCTTCTTTTTACCCCTCTCTTCTAGGTCCTGATAAGATTCCTTATCACAATACTCTTCAGTTTATCAAATAGTTTTAATACATTTTCCCAGTGTATCGATATTTCTTTCAATTCTTCTGCAGTATCACTTTTAAATACCACTTCAGTCATTACATCTTCCTTAGTAAAGACCGAAGCAAAGAATTCATTCAGTCTCTCAGCTATGGCTTTGTCCCCTCTTAGTGCCCCTTTTACCTCTCTATCATCTAATGGTCTAACTGACACTCTCAAAGACTTTTTCAAATATATTTGTAGCAAAAAAACTGTATTATGCGTTTTTGCTTCCACAGCAAGCTTCTTCTCAAATTCTCTCTTTGCCTGCCTTATCAATGCCTTGCATTTAATTTGCCAGTTCTTGTGCCATCTCCATTTTTTTTCATTTGGCTTTTTTCCCCCCATTTCCTTAAAGATGCTTTTTTGGCAACAGTCTCTCTGACCTCACCTTTAAACCATGCTGGCAGTTTCTTTGGACTTCCTTCCACTTTTCTTAAAGTGTGGAATACAGCTGGTCTGGGCTTCCAAGATAGTATTTTTAAACAACACCCAAGCTTGATGTAAGTCTTTAAACCTTTGCAACTGCTCCTTTTAGTTTTTTCTTAACTATTTTCCTCATTTTATCTTAGTCTCCCAGCCGAGCTCTTGCTGGAAAAGTACCACTTTCTGATTCACCTCCCGATTCTCGGTTTCTGACTTTGCTCAGATGAGCCAGTTGTCCAGATACGGGTGTACCAGTATGCCCATCCTTCTAAGCACGCTGCTGCAATGACCATGATTTTGGTGAAGGTTCTGGGTGCTGCTGCCAGCCCACAGGGCATCGCCTGGAACTATTAGTGACCCATGAATGTTGCAAACTGCAAAAATGTCTGATGCTCTGGGTGCATGGGAATATGCAAGTAGGCCTCTGAGGTCCAAAGCCGTAAGAAACTCGCCCTTCCTCACTGCCACTAGCACGAAACGTAGCATTTCCATACTAAAAAGGGCTACCCGTAGGACCCTGTTGACCCCCTTGAGAACCAGAATTGGAAGATAGGTACCGTCCTTTTTGGGTATCACAAAATAAATGGATTAACGACCACTTCCGTACCAATTTGGCTCTGGGTACTACCGCGCTCAAAGTCAATAGACGATCCAACGTGTCCCTTACCAACTGGACCTTGCCTGATGATCCGCACGGCAATAGTACAAATGCGTCAGCCAGAGCATGCTGGAACTCGAAGGCATACCCTTCGCGTACAATTTACAGCACCCACTGGTCCAAGGTAATGTGGACCCAAGAGGGAAGGAAATGCTGCAGATGGCCTCTGATGCGCTCCCTGACCTCCTGGGCCCCCCTGGCTTCATTGGGACTTCTTGGTGGAATTAGCAGCTGCCAAATAGTACCCTCGGCCAGCTCCGTGGGTCCAAAAGGACTGACCATGAAAGGGGAAAATATCCTCTTTGTGGAGGCACAAACCTCGCAGTCTGAAAGTGGTGGAAATCCCAAGATTCCCCTTTAGTCTGAGATGTCTGTCCTCTTCCCCATTGGGGCTTGTCCTCTGGGAGTCTATCCCCCCTTAGATTCCCCCAGGTCCTTGAACTCCTTGAGGGACTCGCCAAACAATAGTTTCCCCCGGAAGGGAAGCTTGCTAAGGCTCTTGGCAAGAAACATCAGCCGACCAGTTTTGGAGCCACAAAAATCTGCAGGTTGCCACCAAGGCCATACTTTTGAATGAGGAGCGCACTAAGTCATAACAGAGGTCTGACAAGTACACTGATGCAGATTCTAACTTGGGCAGCTCGGGGGGTGGGGGGTCAGAGTACCCTTCTCCCAAGTCATCAGGCAGTGCTTGCACCCAATGCATGAAGGCTCTTGTGATGTAAGCCCTGTAGATTTGCTTCAGCAGGGATTCCAGTCAGTGATCCTCAGGATCCTTGACGGACGTTCCTCCTTCTACCGGGATCGTGGTCTTTGTTACTGCTGTGACCAAGACATCCACCTTTGGGGTCTGAAATAGTTCCTTTTGCGCTTTGGGGACTGGTAGAGCCGCCCCATAGTGCGACCACCCCACAAGCCTGCTTCTAGAATATCCCATTTCGCTTCAAATCACCTGTATGCTAGCTTTGTGTATCGGAAGTTGCAGAAGTAACAGTGGATCTTCCAGTGGAACCTCTGTCTCCGGTGCCCGAAGAGTGATAATTAGAGCTGCTAGGAACTGGGAAATAAGTGTTACAAGTTCCTCCTTGTGGGAGACCTCCAAGAATTGCTGTATCCTCTCCCGGAGGAAGGTCTCCATCCTGTTCTAGGGGGTTCTAGATCTTCTCCTTCACCCAAAGGACCCTCCCCCGAGTCCTCCCAGCCATCTGAAGCCCCCGAGGCCAGGTCCTCCTGCATAGGACTTTGGAGAGCCTCTGGTGCTTAGAGCACCCCTGCTCGGTCTCCAAAAGCGATGGGCGCTTAAAGCTCCGCATGCTGAGGGCCAACCATCTGTCCTCCTTGTGCTTGTCCCTTCTTCAGCATGAAGGCCTTGTGAAGTAGAAGGATGAACTCTGGAGAGAAGAAAGAGTTCTCCTCCGAAGTAGCTGCTGAACAGTGAAGCTCCTGAGCCTCCCCTCTAGTATCCGTCTGCCCCAGCTCTCTGTCTGGGATGGCTAAAGCAGCTCCCGGGCTTCCTGATAACATGGCCACCAGTGAAGAAACACAGAAAGACTCCCACGTCAAAGACAGAAGGCCTGAGTCCTGCTCCAACTACCCCTGAGAGTCCTGCAACCCCCCCCCCCCCGGGCACGGGACAGACTCATTCTGACATTCTTCTAACTCGTGGCTCTCTCTCTCGCACGCCTTGCAAGAGCTGGCATAAGAGAGAGAGCCCGGCATGCGCTGCATGCCGCACAAAACGATTTAGGCATTATGAGACGGAAAAGCCAAGATCCGGAAATCAAGTCAGCAGTAAATCATTCTAAACAGCTGCGCACAGACACACTGACTTGCTGCAGGAACGAATAGGGATGGTGCTCAGCTCCTCAAGCCGCAGGGCTGCTGCTGCTGTCGCCGTCGGGACCCTTCGACACCAATTGAACAGCTCGCTGTGATCCCACAGGGGTCTCTTCCCACCCAGAATGACTGCCAGGCCGCAAAGGAGAAAATGCCACGCTGCTCTTAATGAAGAACTCCTGCTTCCTTTGCTTTCTTTTTTTTCTCCTTTTTTAACACACACGCAGTGCAGTTTGAGCCCCCCTGCCAGGAACACGTCTGCAATTCCAGAAAACAAACTTAGGGGCCTCAGGAAACTAACCACTCCTTCCACACCAATGAATGGATGGATTCCGGCACTGTATAAGCTTTCTGTTGTCATGTAAACCGCACTGATGTTGAATAGCGCGGTATAAAAGAGACTGTAAATAAATAAATAAATGTACCCCAGCTGCTGGAGATTGAAGTACTGAGGTAGGAAAGGGGAGCCTCAGAGGATATAGTGTGACATCACGAGAAAAAATTTTCATATTAGTCTCCAGCTGCTAGTGGATGAGCACTACCCATTGGTCTGGACTGGAACAGAGGGACATGGATGAAATAATATTACAATATTTACTTTTGGATATGACTAAATAAATAATAGGGTAGCAATGGAATGAGGTGAGAGAAAAGGCAGGATAGCATGTATTTGGCAGAATGATAAAAAGCAACAACATAAAGAGGACAGATGAGTCTGAAAGGACAGTGCTGGGTCCAAAACACCACCCAACTACCAGAGGGAGTTCACCAGATGGAGAGGAGAACCAGTGAGGGAGGGGACCAGGGGGGAGGGGAGCTGTCAAAAATGAACCAAATAGCTGCTGATTTACTAGAATTCAAATGAAGGAAATTATTGGATAGCCAGTTAAAGACAGTAGAAACGCAGGTATTAAGGGGGGCAACGTCAGGGGTAGTTGGATTGGTATGGTATAGCAAGATGGCATTGCAGCATAGTAATGGGCTGAGATACCATGTTGCTGGAAAAGGAGGGCTAGGGGGAATCATGAAAATTTTGAATAGAAGAAGAGGTGCAAGAACAGAACCCGGAGGCACACCACAATGTAGGTGTTAGTGAAGAGGATGAGGTGAGCAAGGGAGAGTGATCAATAAGGTCAAACACTGTAGAAAGCTGTAGGAAAACTGCCACTGAGATATTACCGCGATAGTGGGTTTGGTGCAGCTCTCTGAGAAGAGACAGTTTCAGTGCTATCATCAGAGTGGAAACTGGATTGACAGGGGGGGGGGGGGGTGCAAGGCTAGAGAAGAATCCAAGTGAGAAGAAAGTTGTGCAAAAACTAGTTTCTCAAGGAACTTTGAGAGGATAGAAAGCGTGTAGACAGGCCAGTAATTAGACAGGGAAGAAGGGTCAAGGGAAACCTTTTCAAACAGCGGACGAACAATGGCATGTTTCAAAGGAGATGGAAAAACCCCAGAGGTAAAGCTGTTAAGAATACATAAAGCAAACAGAAGAACAGGGATGGAAATCCAAGAAGGAGGAATGGGATCGGTTGTAGTGGTTGTCTTATGGGAAGTAGCAAGGACTTTAAAGAGTTCAGCTGAGGTAATCAGTGAAAAAGACAACAGAGTGTGAAACAAGGCAGAGCTAGAAAGCTCAGTGGATGTCTCTACATTAGGAGGCTCAAGAGAAGGTAAAGGCGGTAAGAGAGAGGGGGATGGGGGACATTTTGGAAAGGAGGCATGTAGAGTGGAAACTTTGGAACTAAAATAGTCCGTAATGTGCTGTAGCAAGGGGGGAGGCAGAGAATCAGTAGGAGAGAATGAACTAGTATAGAGCATGGTGAGTGATTTAAATACAGAGTTCAGGTGGCAGAAGGAGTTGGCAGAGGTGGCGATAAGATTTGAGTAGTTGCCTTGGGCTAGGTGAACTTGGGAACAATAGTATTGGTGGGTGAGCTTATAATCGTGAAGAGTAGTCAGAGAGGGGTACTTGCGCCATTGACACAGTACAACGGAGTTGGCGGCAGTGAAGTCGTCGTCCTGGGTGAAACCATGGGTAATTATGCCTGGGATTTCTTCAGAGAGGGCAGAGGAGCAACTAAATCTAGGGTAGCAGAGAGAGGAAAACCAAAGATCAACCTGGAAGTCAACAGAAGAGAGGTGAAATCCAGAGGAAATAAAGAATGAGCTGTAGGAAAACAGTCAATAATTGCAAGAGAGATTGCAGGAATACATCGGAGCTGATGAGTGAGAGGAGCTACAGAACAGAGAAGTTGAGACAAGGAAATATCAAAAGGAGAAGAGAATACAGAGATGATCAGACCATGGAATTGAAAAGGAAGTGAGGGAGGAAAGATCAAGGGAGAAGGTAGGGGAAGAGAGGATCAAATCAAGGATATGGCCTGTGGAATGGGTGGGAATGATATTCTCTGACCTATACTTTCATCAGCATATAAGACAGAGTTCTATCACCAGCCATTGTGGGGGAAGCAAGGGACATTAAAGTTACCTGGAACAACGAGTTGAGGATAGAGAAGGGAAACTTTGGAGAGGGAGTGAAGGAAGGAGTCCTAAAGATGCGAGCGCATAGCTGAAGGGGCATAGACTAGGAAAAAAGAAGTGGGTGGAGAGCCAGAGGCGAACAAGATAAAGATACTAGCATGAGGGGGGGGGGATCGTACCAGAAGGGCAACCCTCCCCCAACACAGCCCACTCTAGGGGCTGAAGCCAACATAGCCAGGTGGGGAGACATCGGTGAAGGAGGGGATCCTCTACCTCCTTTAACCACGTCTCCATCAAGAACAGGAAGTCAAGATCGTAGCATTCCAGGAAATCATGAACAAGTAGTATTTTTGCCCCGAGTGAATGACATTTTATTAGAGCTAAGGACAGAGAAAGAGAGAGAGTGGTTGAAGAGGGTGGGGAAGAGGTTAATAGATGACAAGTTATCAAATTCACAGATATGCGAGCAGAGCCAGGTACAGAGGGTGACGTACGGACAGGATTTGAGACCATGGAGGCAATAAGACACAGCCCTATTGCAATAAGTAATATCAAACACAGGCAGGTTCCATCTCCGTCGACACCAAGACCCAAAGGGCTACAGTCATATCTTTAATAAAGTCCTGAAAGGACATGTCCTTAGGAGGAGAACGGTGCATTCACACAGTGGTGAAGGGTCCGAGGGAATGTCCTTGTAGGGATCAGAATTGACAGATTCCTGTTCCAAAAGCTAAGGAAGCAGTGTTTGAAGCAGGCAGGAAGCCAAAGTAATCTTTGTCAGTACCCTGGTACAGACGATGCTCCGATAGCTGATGCAGATGAGAAGGGCGGGAAGCCTCAAAGCTAAAAACAGCACTGGACGCAGCGGTTCTGAGTGCACTGAAGTTGGTGCATCGGTAGGGCGCCATGAAGATAGTATTGGGGCACCGAGCTCTGCCAATGTATCCGAAGGCCTTGAGGGCCCCAGCACGAAAGCAGCCAGTATCGCTGCGAGGCTTGTCTCAAAGGCCTGCATGTGGTTATCGAGGATTGGTGCAGGGGATTGTGTGGCATTGTGTCTGGAGACCTGAGCCATAATGTCAAAGCACAGTATTGGGGACTCCACTGAGGACCTAGCCTTGGTTGCATCCCTGAGCCCCTCTGAGGCTTTGGAGGATGTATCCTCCTGCCGGGGCTGCTTGGCCAGACGGCCTGCATCGGGATCCGTTGATGAATGCCGGTGCCGATGCTGGGCATCAAAGTCCGAGGCCGAAGCAGATGAACGGGATTCCCTTTGATGCTGGCTCTGATGTTCTTGCTGCTGTATGCTCCAGAGAGACTCCAATCGATGCTTTTTCTTATGTTTGGAAATGGAAGACGAGCGGGGAGCACAAGATAGGCAGCATAGACGCTCCCAAGAAGTGTACCAAATGAGCCGAGTCTGTCCGAAACAGCTTAACCCTCTGATTGTCTCAATTCTTCCTCCCCCTAGCCATCATGCGTTTGCAGTGGGCACAGGAAACCACATTATAGTCTGGGCCCAGATGTGGTGTATTTAAATTTCAGTAAAGCCTTTGACACCGTTCCGCACAGGCGACTTATAAACAAACTGAGCACCCTAGGGATGGATCCTAAAGTTACTGCATGGGTTAGAAATTGGTTGAGTGGGAGGTGACAAACGTACAGGTTAATGGAGCTCACTCTGAGAAGAAAGTTACCAGTGGTGTGCCCCAGGGATCTGTCCTTGGTCCGATTCTTTTTAACATCTTTGTTAGTGATATAGTGGAAGGGCTATCGAGTAAGGTTTGCCTCTTTGCGAATGATACCAAAATCTGCAATAGAGTAGACACCCAGGAAGGTGTAGATAACATGAGGAGGGAATTAGTTAAGCTTGAATGTTCTAGAATTTGGCAGCTGAGATTTAATGTTAAAAAATGCAAGGTCATGCATTTGGGATACAGCAACCCAAGGGAGCAATATAGTATAGGGGGTGAAGTACTTCTGTCCACTAAAGAAGAGCGGGACCTAGGCGTGATTGTGTCTGATGATCTTAAAGTAGCTAAACAGGTAGAAAAGGAGACAGAAAAAGTTAGAAGAATGCTTGGGTGCATAGGAAGAGGAATGGCCAGCAGAAGAAAGGAGGTGATAGTGCCTCTGTTGCGACCTCATTTTGAGTATAGTGTGCAATTCTGGAGACCACACCTTCAAAAGGATATAAACAGGCTGGAGTCGGTACAGAGGGTGGCTACTAAAATGGTTAGTGGTCTTCATTTAAAGCATATGAGGACAGACTTAAGGATCTTAATATGTACACCTTAGAGGAAAGATGGGATAGAGGTGATATGATCAAAATGTTTAAATACCACCGTGGCATAAATGCATAGGAAGAGAGCCTCTTTCGATTGAAAGCAAACTCTGCTACGAGGGGACATGGGATAAGGGTGAAAGGGGATAGATTCAGGAGTGATATGTGGAAATATTTCTTTACGAAAAGAGTGGTGGATCCATGGAATAGTCTCCCAGTGGAGATGGTAGAGATGAGGACAGTATCTGAATTCAAAAAAACATGGGACAAACACAGAGGATCTCTAAAGGAAAAAAGGGAACTTTTGTAGTGGTTGATATGGAAGGCCAGACTAGATAGGCCATGTGGTCTATTTCTGTCGTCATGTTTCTATTTCAGATATCAATCATGCTCGTCGGTAGCTGATATGAAGCTGAAGCATTTTGTGCACGTTTTGAACCCACTGCAGGTTTTTTCCATCCTTGTAAAAATAAGGCACAAAGTCAAATTGGGCAATGTTGCCCAAATGGGCACGAGGCCCAACGAAAAAGTATTCAATGAAAAGAAAAAAAATTAAGTAAGTAGAGAAAATAAAAATGACAAAAAAAAAGGGTACCAGAGCTACGGGTAGCCGAACCAGTCGACGGGGAAGGCAACACAGCATTGAGAAGGTACCTAAAAAGAAAATTTAGAAGTCTCTGCACGGCAGTGATTGGGCCTATGTCCCCATGGCTCCATGGGGGAAAAAAAAAAAAAAAAAAAAAAAGAGACGACGACTGAAGAAACTGGTTGGGAAGACAGGAAGGCAGAAACATGTGTGCAGCAACGCTCCCAAAAGCATTCAAATTGGATGCTGAGGAGTGTTCCTGTGCCAGGCTCTGTCGATGCTGACATCACCCATATGTGACGAATGCATTCCTGCTTGTTTTTGGAGATTAAGGTGAAATTAGACTTACCTGCTAATTGTTGTTCCTGGAGTAGATCCAGTCTAGTCCCGGACCTCTGAGTTGTCCACCTTATTCAGCAGCTTGGAGACTGAGGAACCTCCTTTTTCTGTGATGTTATCTGTATATCCCTCCGAGATCCACCTTCCTCCATCAGTTCCCTATTGACAAAGCAGACTCACCGGAGCAACAAGTAAGAATCAACCTCACTTACACCGTGAAAGCCTCAACTTTCGAAAACTTGTCACTAGCCTGAACACTAATCTTAAAACAAAAGAATTTACCTATATAACATTTAAACTCTAAACGTGCTAAGGCCATCCCCTCATCTGATTGAAAGAAACATGCCTTAGAGACAACATCCTCTCCCCTCCCCCAGGGAATTGATCCCTAATCTCAAACTTTTCTTACCTGCCATCTTCAAGACCTTCAGGATGCAATCCGTAATCACTCGATACTGGGGAGGGACTCGGGACTAAACTGGATCTACTCCAGGAACAACAATTAGCAGGTAAGTCTAATTTCAACTTCCTGATTGTATCTCCAGTCTAGTCCTGGACCTCTGAGTATGTACCAGAGCAGTAAATTTAACAGGAGGGACCCGCTACACCAGCCTGAAGTACCGCCGAACCAAAACACACATCCTGTGTCGACTGAACATCTAGTCGATAACGCTTTACAAAAGAATTCAAAAGATGACCAAGTGGCCGCCTTGAAAATTTCTACCGGCAGCACTAACCAAACTTCAGCCCAGGAAGCCGCCTGAGCCCCTCCGGTATCGGTTTGCCCTTCAACATGTATGCTGATGCAATTGCCTCCTTAATCCATCTAGCGATGGAGGCCTTTGACGCCGCTTCTCCCCTTCTAGGGCCTGCGAAGAGGACAAACAGCCTTTCAGATCTATGAAAACTCGCTGTCCGCCGCAGATACTTCTTCAATGCCCGTCAGACATCCAATTTCCTTTTGACCTGAACTGCCGTGTCCCTACTGAACACCGGTAAAGAGATGTCCTGATTCAAGTGAAACGCCGACACCACCTTGGGCAAAAAGGCCGGCACTGGCCCCAAAACCACCTTAGAATCAAAAAATGAAAGATAAGATTCCTTGCAGGATAACGCCTGCAATTCTGAGATCCTTCTTGCTGAACAGATGGCCACCAAGAACACCACCTTCAACGTGAGATCTTTCATTGACGCTTTATTCAATGGCTCAAACAGCTCCCGCTCCAGTGCCTCCAGTACTAGCGGTAGTTGCCATTTGGGTATCATGTGCCTACCCGGCGGTCTCAACAGCGACACCGCTCGTAAGAAGCGCTTAATATCCAAATGGCCCCCGAGTGTGTGACCACCGATCCTTCCTCTGTAGCACGACAAGGCTGTCACCTGCACCCTAAGGGATGCAGCAGCTAACCCCTTGTCGAATCCATCCTGCAGAAACTCTAGGATTTGTGAAATGATTGCCCTTAATACCTCCGAGGCCCTTTCTACACCATGCCTCAAAAACTCTCCAGACTCGTACATAGGCTAAGAACATTGACCTTTTCCTGGCCTTTAACAACATGGTAATCACCGCCGTGAAATAACTTCTCGTCTTCAACCGAGCCCTCTCAATAGCCAAGCCGTAAGCGAGAACCGATCCACGTGAGGCATGAGTAGAGGACCCTGTGATAACAGATCCGCCAGGGCTGGAAGACGCCACGGCCGCGCTACCAGGAGCCTTACTAGATCCGCATACCACGGGCGTCGGGGCCAATCTGGCACAATCAAAATCACCTGCCCCCTGAACCTCTCTATCCGTTGGACTACTCTGCCTATCAAAACCCACGGAGGAAAGACGTACAGCAGCTGACCCTCCGGCCAGGCTTGGATGAGAGCATCTAGGCCCTCCGCGACATTCTCTCTCGTCATCTGCTGTAGAAGCGACTGGCTTTTGCTGACTGGAACGTTGCCATGAGGTCCATCACCGGCATGCCCCAACGGCGCACTAGCATGTCGAACACCTCCTGATGAAGACAGATGAACACCTCCTGGGCCCTCCTGGATCTACCTTCACCCGACTTAGGAAGTCGGCCTCCACATTGTCCACCCCTGCGATGTGCGCTGCCGACAATGCTAGGAGATTCTCCTCGGCCGAGCCATACAGGCCCTCTGCCTCGGTCTCCAGCGCTATACTGCTGGCTCCCCCTTGCCGATTGACATACGCCACCGCAGCTGCGTTGTCGGAGAACACTCGTACCGCTGTCCCATTGAGGAATACCTGGAAGCTCTGCAGGGCCAGCGACACCGCCCACAACTCTAACCTGTTGATCGACCAAGTCCTCTCCTGGGCGTTCCACTGCCCCTGCGCGAACTGTCCCTGGCAGTGGGCCCCCCATCCCAGGAGGCTGGCATCCGTCGTTAAAGGCATCCAGTCGGGCGCCTCCAATGGCTTGCCGCTCTCCAGCGACCCAGGAAGCAACCACCAGCGAAGGGCTACACGCGCCTCAGCCAGACAGGGGAGTCTCCGTGACAGCGGATCCTGCTGATGTGACCAGCGCCTGAGAAGCGCCCTTTGTAAGGGTCTCATGTAAGGGTCCTTTGTAAGGGTCTCGCCCACGGCACCATCTCTATCGTCGCCACCATTGTATCCAGCAGCTGTAGGTACTGCCATGCTGTGTGTTCCTTTTTCTTTAGGAACTTTCGAACCGGCGTCCGCAACCTTTGCGCTCTCCGCCGAGGAAGAAACACCTGTCCAGTCATCGTGTCGAACCGAGCCCCTAAGTATTTTATACCCTGTGAGGGCACTAACTGGCTCTTTGCCAAGTTGACCACCCAACCCAGACTCTCCAGAAAGCTCACTACCCTGGACGTAGCTCTTTCGCTCTCGCTCCTTGACTTTGCTCGAATCAACCAATCGTCTAGGTAAGGGTGCACCAGAATGCCGTCTTTGCGCAAGGTTACCGCTACCACCACCATCACCTTGGTGAACGTGTGCGGCACCGTTGCCAGGCCAAACGGCAAGGCTCAGAATTGAAATTGCCCAAAAGGGACCACAAAGCGGAGATACTTGTGATGCTCCGGCCGAATGGGAATGCGAAGGTATGCCTCCGACAGATCCAGGGAGGTGAGGGATTCTCCTCTCCGAACCGCCACTATTATTGATCGCAGGGTCTCCATGTGAAAATGAGACACGTGAAGACAATGATTCACTCCCTTGAGATCCAGAATGGGATGAAATCCTCCGTCCTTCTTCGGTACCACATTGCCCTGACGTCTAGGAGCCTTCGTACCGTCTCCCTCACCGCCTCGCACTTGGCCGACGACTTGCAGGGGGACTGTACGAAGGCGTCACGCACTGGCCATTGTAGCTCCAATGCATAGCCTTCTCGGATGACATCCAGCACCCACTGATCTGAGGTGATTTGGACCCAGGCGGCATAGAACTCCTGCAACCATCCTCCCATGGGAACTATGGATGCCTGGGCCCTCCTGACTTCATTGCGCCTTTCTAAGGTTAGAGGAGGCAGAGGAGGAGGAGGAGGCCACAAATCCTCTCCCTGCTCCCCGAAATCCTCGAAACCCTAGACTTCTACTGGCAAATCTGCCTCTCTGTCCGGAATTAAACCTTTGGAAATGAAACCGGCGAAAATCCCGTTGCTGTCCCTTGCCAACAGTACCGCTCGTCCCTGGTTAGGTTTGTCCTCAGGTAATCTGCCGCCCTTCGATTCACCCAGATCCTTGACCAACTTCTCCAGGTCTTCACCGAACAACAGGCGCCCTTTAAAGGGAAGCTTACTCAGCCTCGCTTTAAATGAATTATCTGCCGCCCAATTACGGAGCCACAGATAACGCCTTGCCGCCACCGCCGAGGCCATGCTCTTTGACAAACCACGCATAATATCATAATGAATGTCCGCCAAATAGGCCGCTCCCGACTCCAGCCTGGCAGCGTCTCCGGTCCTGTCGCTCTCCTGCCCCCCTTGGGCCCGCTGTGACCACCGCAAGCAGGCCCTGGCCACCCATGCTCCACAGATGGCCGCCTGGAGAGACAGGGCATTCACATCAAAAATCTGCCCTAGCAAAGCATCCAGCTTTCTGTCCTGAGCATCCTTAAGGGCTGCGCTACCCTCGACCGGAATGGTGGTCTTCTTTATCACTGCCGCCACGGCCGCGTCCACCTTGGGAGACTTAAAAATCTCCTTATCCTGGTCTACCAAAGGGTAAAGCCGGCTCATCATCCTTGAACCCTTCAGAGAAGCCTCCGGGACGTTCCACTCTTCCTGGATCATTTCCTGAAATACCCTGTGTACCAGAAACACCCTTTGAGTCCTTCTAAAGACCTGTAACAACAAATCCTCCAGGGTCTCGTCCTCTGCTGTCCCCTGGGCGGCATGTTTAAGGTTCTGAGCGTCTCCGCAATGAGCGCCGGCAGCTCGTACCACTCTAGCTTGCTCTTCCTTGTCGTCGAACTCCCCTTCTTCTAATTCCTCTTCAAGGGCCACACTCTCACCTTCCTCATCAGATAGCTGTCCCTCTGAAACAACTGACTGAGCCGTGACCTCTCCGTCTAAGCGCGGCCTCTTGGCCCTTTGCCGAGCCTCTGTGGCGGGAGCGGGTCCAAGTCTCTTTGCTCCGCACCCCTCGGGGTTACCCTTCGCCTGCTTTAGTGGAATGCCCCCCACTGCTTGCTGCAGGAGGGCCACAAACTCTGTTGAAAAGATGGACTCCAGCTTCTTGGGCCAGGCCGCAGGCGAAGAAGGCATGTCCGGAGCAGAAGACTTCACCGTCACCGGCTCCCCAAGGGGTATGCTTGTCAACTGAGCGACCGAGGGACCTGCCTCTACCTGCCCCCCCTCCGGCCGCTCTTCTATGTCTTCTTCTAGTGTGCTCCATGACCGATGACTCCTTTGAACAGCCCGTACACACCCCCGAATCCGATACTGTGCCTCTCCTAGCCCCACAGACAAAACACTGGGGCCTAGCCGGCATCCCAGCACTGAGCAGGGTCCCTGGAACCTTTTGTTCACGTTTATTATATTTTCTTTCTTTTTTTTTTTTTTTTAACTCGCCCGTTAAGATTAAAATGCAGGACCTTTCACTAGGGCCCCAACCGCGGCTTCACACAGCCGGAAAAAACAAGAAAACGCTAATTTTAGTTCCGATGCTGTTCCTGCGCTTCCCCGCTGGCGCCACGTGGCTAGGCCTGTCCCTCGATTCGCGCTCCCACGCGCTGACAGGAACCGCTTACAGCCCTGTTTCTTACCTTTGCCGGCCATCCCGCAAAGGTTCAGCGTGCCTCCGCCATCTCTCCACTTCCGGGGAAGGAAAACTGGCTCGGGGCTAAGAAGTGTGCACCGCGCGAAGGTCTGCCGCCGGACTATCGCCGCAAACAGCCAGAGCGCGCTCACAGGCAATCCCTCTGCTTGACGCCTGGCTGTGCACCTTTCCGTTGTGAATCAGCTCCACTGGCTTACAAGGAGCGAATTCTGCTCTTTCAGTGTCCACTGCTGAACTACCCAGCCGAAGCAGCGACACACACAGAATTGGGGAGAGCCTTCTGCACCTTCAAAGCACAGCACTTTCGAAATTTAAAGGTATAGTACCCTTTCTTTTCTGTTGTTTTTGTTTTTTTTTGCAATCTGGAACCTAAACCCCAACTATTCCTATCAACTATCCTTAATTGTTCCTCCACTGAGCCCGGCCCCCCCCCCCCCCCCCCGGCTCACCGACCCCTTCAGCTGCTTGGAGACTGAGGTAACTGATGGAGGAAGGCGGATCCCGGAGGGATATACAGATGACATCACAGAAAAAGGAGGTTCCTCAGTCTCCAAGCTGCTGAATAAGGTGGACAACTCAGAGGTCTGGGACTAGACTGGAGATACAATCAGGACCAGCTTACTTCTGAAAGGGAGCTTGCTCAAATGCGACTTAAAGGAGACATCTGCTGACCAGTTCCCGGAAAAACAGGTAGCAACAGGGCGCCACCACTGAAGTCATACTTTTGGACAAGCCTCAAATAAAGTCATAAAAGGCATCTGCCAAATACACCCCAGATTCTAACTTAGCCACCTCTGGTGGGTACAACTGCGAGCCCCCCCACTGACTCTAAGACCCCTTGCACCCATCATAAACAAACCCATGCCACACATCAATGCCAGTAATGACTGGGCATTTTATGTCATATGCCTGCTTAAGAAGGGTCTTGATCTTCCTATCCTGGCAACAAATTTAATCCAATCCCAAGCAACAGATCACACAGATTTAAAATTCAAGGTGCCACTATCTGTGAAATCGGGGAAGGGAAAGCTATTATATATTTAATCACAAAATTTAATTGCTGCAGATCTGCATTCAGTGATACGCAGACCCCATCAACAGCTCCATACCAAAAAGAAAAAGAGCAGATAAAACATAAAATATCATCAATTCCTGTCTCTAGGAGGCGACTTCTCCATTGTATTTACACCGTAGCTAGCTTCTAAAAAAGTTAAATCATTTCTAATCACCAAGCACCAAAAACAAAGCTCCAAGGGATCGCATCATCATTGTGCTTGCAGGGCAGACATAATAAAACACTAAATACACTAAATAAATTATACAAAGTCTATCAATTAAACAAAAGTAAAACAATAAATATACTAAATCAAGTTGTACTTTCTGCGTTCTTGCCACCTAAAACTGTGTCATCGCCCCCGTTGCGAGCTGCTCCTGCAGGCCCGCCACGTGACATGCACGCGGGAAAATGACTGTTTCGAAGTCAGGTCCTGCCTCGGCGCCAAAACTCACAAGGCCGTCAAGGAGTGTCCCGGCCCACGGCGCGGCCTCACAGCCATCCCCCTGCATCCGCCAAAAATCCAAGAAGAATGAAGGCATTCCCTTACCGGTGCGGTGCCCTGCTCTAGCTCCAGCGGCGTCGCTCAGCCCGAAAGCCAGCTGACGTCCGCAGAGCGAGCTAGACTCTGTGTATTACCCCCCACTGCTGCCTCGCGGGAATCCGGCACCGGATAAAACCTGGATTTACGATCTGCAGTGCTCTCCTCCGTTCAGCCCAGGAGGAGAGAGCTGCTAGGGAGATTGGTCCAGCACAGTAAAAGGGAGAGAAGAACAGGCTGAGAAACGACTCCAGCCCTGCACTAAACCCTTTATTCTTTTTTTTTTTTTTAAAGACACAGCTATCATCAATAAATGAATGAAATTATAGGGATCCAAAAGAAATTCTAAATACTACACTAACTGCTCCTTATCTATTCCACAAGTGAGCCCAGCACCTAGGCTCACTACGTCCTCCTGCTGCATGGAGACTGGACACACTGGGGCTGATGGGAGACACCAGCAGGCTATATCCAGTGATGTCACGAATTTGACATGCCCAGTCTCCAAGCTGCAGGAGGAGGTACACAACCCAGAGGTGGAGGACTAAACTGGGACCATCATTTACTATGTTACTATTATAAGGAATAAGCAAAAGCGCAGGTCCGTGCCTCATTCCACTCATGTGAACAGCCCGGCTGGCATTGCCCCTCTGATGTCGCGTTAGAGAGCGGGATTGGCCTGCTGCTCACATGAGCGGAATGAGACATGGGCCCACTCTTTTGCTTAATTGGTTGTCTGAATTTAAAAAGACAATCAAACAAAAGCAGCAGAGCTGCGCCAAATCGCTATCAAGTCACCTCAGCAGAACTGGGTGCTGCCGCAGTTGCCAAAGAGAGATGTTTTTGGGTATGGATTGTTATTTTTTGCATCTCAGCGAGACAGAGCAGGTTAGTGGGGCTGGGGGTGAGCAGCATCAGACAGATAATTTGTCACTGGCGTTGGTAGAGAACCAGAGTTTAGGGGAACATCCTTCCATTGTATCACCTCTGGGACAGCAGTGGGCCTCAGGCAAGGCCCTTCGGATTTGAGTTTGGCAGAGGATATTGCACAGAAGGTAGTCCCATAGCTCTTTTGGAAAGACCCTCTCATCTTCAGGAGGTGCCTTTTTTTTGGCAGAGTTCACACATCAGATTTATTTTTCTATGACCAGATTGATAAGGAGGGAAGATATAAAGAGAGCAAAACTAATCCTGATAGCCATGAAAAAATAATTTTCTCTTATTAGTCTTAGTCAACTGTAGGGTGTTGGTGGGGGGTTACTGAAATATGGATTGTCTTTGAGCTTTAATGTCTTGCGTTCTTTATGCTGCCAGAATGAAATTTAAAATATTTTTGTCAGTCAGACTCAAGGAAGATGAAATTAGACTTACCTGCTAATTGTAGTTCCTGGAGTAACTCCAGTCTAGTCCCGGAATCTCTGGGGTTGTCATCCTCTTCCAGCAGCTTGGAGACTAAGAAACGTCACTTTTGTGATGTCACTGGTACATAAGCCCCGGATCCGCCTCCTTAGACCAGTTACCTATTGACAAAGCAGACTCACCGGAGCAACCATTAAGTAGCAAACTGTACTTCCAGACATTTGAAAAACCACTATCTGAACACTAAAAATTGGCAAACCTAACTATGTACACAGGTTCTGCCCCACACCTCTTCGCTGAGGTCCTGATCTTCCCCCCCTGTGAAGGAAACGGACCTCCCGGCCATCCCTACGCTCCCCCCCTTGCCATAGGATACTAGGCCGCAACCTCGTCCCCGGAAACTCTTACCTGTTAGTTCATCCGTGCTTCTGCCCACGGTCCACTCATCAATAGGGCGGGACACGGGACTAGACTGGAGTTACTCCAGGAACTACAATTAGCAGGTAAGTCTAATTTCATCTTCCTGATCGTCCCTCCAGTCTAGTCCCGGAATCTCTGGGGATGTAACAGAGCAGTGACTACATATTCAACGGGAGGGCCCCGCTAGACCAGCCTGAAGCACCGCCGATCCAAAACAGGTATCCCTCTCCGCCTGAACATCCAGACGGTAATGCTTCACAAACGAGTGTAAAGAAGACCAGGTCGCCGCTTTACAGATTTCCACCGCCGGCACAAGACAATTTTGTGAAGTGTAATTTCTGTTCACTGTAAACCGCGCTGATGTCGAATAGCGCGGTATAAAAGAAACTTTAAATAAATAAATAAAAATAAAGACTGCACTCTGCCCAGGAAGCCGCCTGCGCCCTAGTGGAATGGGCTCTAAGCCCTTCGGGAACCACCAGGCCTTTCAACATATATGCCGACGCGATCTCCTCTTTCAACCATTGGGCAATAGAAGCCTTAGATGCTGCCTCGCCCTTACGTGCCCCTGCAAATAGCACAAACAATCTATCCGACTTCCGGAAACTGGCCGTCGTACGGATATATCTTTTTAACGCCCTGCGAATATCCAAGTGATGCAACTGTTCCGCAGACCGATTGCTGCTTTCCGCCGCGAATACCGGCAAAGACACTACTTGATTCAGATGAAAAACGGAAACCACTTTGGGCAAAAAGGAAGGGACTGGTCGCAAGACCACCTTATTATCGAAGAAAGACAGAAAGGGCTCTCTACAGGACAACGCTTGTAACTCCGAGATCCGCCTTGCAGAAGCAATTGCCACCAAGAACACCACCTTAAGTGTGAGATCCTTCAGAGACGCTCTCGCCAATGGTTCAAAGAGCGCTTTCCCCAAAGCCCCCAACACCAAAGGCAGATCCCACGACGGTACAACTTGCTTCCGCGGCGGACATAACAGGGTCACGGCCCGCAAAAAACGCTTAACATCTGCATGTGCTCCTAACGCTTCGCCCTGCACTTTACCCCTATAACAGGACAGCGCTGCCAACTGCACCTTTAAGGAAGCGGCCGCCAAACCCTTCTGAAAACCGTCCTGCAAAAATGACAGCACCTGTGCAACCGAAGCCTTTAAGGGAACGCACCCGTTTTGCTCACACCATCCTTCAAAGATGCGCCACACTCTAACATAAGCCAACGAAGTAGGCCGCCGTCATGCTCTCAGCAAGGTGGAAATCACCCCTGCCGAATAACCCTTCGCTCTCATCCTAGCCCTCTCAAGAGCCAAGCCGTAAGCGAGAACCGATCCACCTGAGGCATGCAGAGGGGCCCCTGGGTCAGAAGATCCCGCCGAGCTGGGAGCCTCCAGGGGTCCCCTACCAACAGATGGACTAGGTCCGCGTACCACGGCCTCCTCGACCAGTCAGGAGCAATCAAGATTACCGGACCCCTGTGTCGCTCTATGCGCTGCAACACGCGCCCGATCAGCACCCAGGGTGGAAATACATAAAGGAGCTACTCCTCCGGCCGGCCACGCCTGAATAAGAGCGTCCAGGCCTTCCGCCATTTTTTCTCTCCTTCTGCTGAAGAAGCGATCGACCTTCGCCGATCGAAAGGTTGCCATGAGGTCCCATCACCGGCTGCCCCCAGCGACGCACCAGCAGCTCAAAGACGTCGGGGTGTAGGACCCATTCTCCTGGGTCCACCCGCATCCGACTCAAGAAGTTGGCCTCCACGTTGTCTATTCCTGCGACATGCGCCGCTGACAGAGCCACTAGATTGATCTCGGCCCACTCCAACAAACTCTCCGCTTCTTCCTCTAGAGCTACACTGCTGGTGCCCCCCTGCCGATTGACATAAGCTACCACCGTCGCATTGTCCGAGAACACTCGAATGACCTTTCCGCATAGCACCGGCCGAAACACCTGCAATGCCAGAGCTATCGCCCTCAATTCGAGCCTGTTGATCGACCAACTCTTCTCCAGCTCCGACCATTGTCCCTGCGCAAACTGACCTTGAAAGTGAGCTCCCCAGCCTAGAAGACTGGCATCCGTCGTCAGAGATATCCACTCCGGCGATTCCAAGGGCATCCCTTTTTCCAGACACCCAGGCCTCAGCCACCACTGGAGCGCTTTGTACGTTTACGGCGGGCAAGGCAACCTCTGAGACAGCTGATCTTTCTGATGTGACCACCTCCTCAACAAGGCCCTCTGCAACGGCCGCATGTGCGCCCTTGCCCACGGGACTAACTCAAACGTCGCTGCCATGGTCCCCAATACCTGAAGATAGTCCCAGGCCATGGGACTCCAGCTGTGGAGAAAACATCTGACCAAGGATCTGAGCCCCAGCATCCGCTGCCGCGGTAGGAAGACTCGTCCCAGCTTCGTATCGAAGAGAGCTCCCAGGTATTCCAGCCTCTGGGACAGCTTCAGCTTGCTCTTCGCCATGTTGATTACCCAACCTAGACTCTGCAAAAAGGACACCACTTTGGCTGTAGCCGCCACACTCTCCTCTCGGGTCTTCGCTCTGATCAACCAGTCGTCCAGATAAGGGTGAACCAAAATCCCCTCCTTTCGCAAGGCCGCCACCACCACCACCATCACCTTGGTGAACGTACGTGGCACCGTGGCTAGGCCAAAAGGAAGCGCCTGAAACTGGAAGTGACCCATAGGCACTGCGAACCTGAGAAACATTTGATGCTCCTGCCGAACAGGAATGTGAAGATATGCCTCCGAGAGGTCCAGAGACATGAGAAACTCGCCCCTTCTCACCGCTACAATGACGGACCTGAGGGTCTCCATACAAAAATGGGACACCCTCAGGCAACGATTTACCTTCTTTAGATCTAAAATTGGCCGAAAGGTTCCTTCTTTTTTGGGAACCACAAAATAAATGAATGGAGTATCGACCGCAACCGCACTGGTCGGGAGAAACCAGCACTATGGCCTTGAGGGCGAGCAGTCTCAAAACGGTCTCCCGCACAGCCTTGCGCTTTTCTCTTGCTCTGCAAGGGGATTGCACGAAAGAATCAGCTACTGGCCTCTGAAATTCCAACACATAACCGTCTCGGATAACTTCTAACACCCATTGATCCGACGTGACTCGGGCCCAGGCAGGGTAAAAATCCCGTAACCGACCCCCCACGGGAAGCACCCCTACCTGGGCCCCCCTGACTTCATTGTGACTTCTTGAAGTTCGAGGAAGAGGGGGAGGTCCCAAAACCCTTACCTGCTCCTCGAAATCCACAAAAGCCTTGGTTCCTACTGGGAAAACGCCCCCGCTGAGCCTGGCCAAACCTCGTGGCACGAAAACGGCGAAAATCCCATTGTTGACTGCGCAGCACGGGATTGGACCGACCCTGCCTAGGCTTATCCTCTGGCAAGCTACCGCCTTTAGAGTCTCCCAAATCTTTCACCAATTTCTCCAAATCCTCACCAAACAGCAGCTTTCCCCTAAAAGGGAGCTTACTCAACCTTGTCTTGGAAGCACCATCCACTGCCCAATTATGCAGCCAAAGACATCTGCGCCCCACAACCGCAGAAGCCATACTTTTGGACAAGCCCCTAATAAGGTCATAGTGAATGTCAGCCAGATAAGCCGCTCCGGACTCTAATCTAGACACCTCCTTGGCTATGTTGTCCAAGGACTCCCCCTGCATCCTCTGCGCGCCCAGCGGAGGCAGGCCCGCGCCACCCAGGCCCCACAAATCGAAGCCTGTAACGAGAGCGCGTTAACCTCAAAAACTTGCTTCAACAAAGTCTCTAACTTACGGTCCTGAGCATCCTTGAGCGCTGCACCACCCTCAACAGGAATTGTGGTCTTCTTGGTAACCGCCGACACTGCCGCATCTACCCTAGGCGACTTAAACAAATCCTTATCCTGATCTTGAAGCGGGTAAAGACGCAACATTACACGAGACCCTTTAAGCGCAGCTTCAGGGGTATCCCACTCCTCCTGAATCATCTCCTTGAAAACTCTATGTACTGGAAAAACCCTCTGAGTCTTTCGAACAGCTTGCAATAGCGGATCTTCAAGTGTAGTCTCCTCAGCGGGTCCCTCTGTCGGCATATTAAGGGTGCTGAGCGACTCCGCGATCAGAGCCGCCAACTCCTCTCTACGAAACACGCGGACCACCCGCGCTTGATCCTCCTGCTCGACAATCTCGCCCTCTTCGAGATCCTCATCCAGGCCCATGTCCGGATCCAGGTCCTCCGACCGAAGATCCTCCCAAATCACCGACTCCTCAGCCCGGCTCAAGACCTCCCTGGATCTCTTCGTACCTACGCCTGACACTGCCGCTGCTACAGGCGACCCCGGCCTCTTCCGCCCTAGCCTGGCTGGCGAAGAACTGGAGTCCTAATCTGAGAACCAGACAAGGCTTGCTGGATCAAGGAAACAAACTCTGGCACAAAGATGGCCGCCAAACCCCCCGGCAAGGAGGACTGCACCGCTGGAGGATCCAGAACCGCCGATGTACTGGGCCCCGGCTCCCCTGTGGCCACCAAATCTACCTCTGGTTCCGCAGGGCCAGCAGCCCCGTCCAGAACCCCTGACCCAGCATCAGAGCCCTTATCCAGGGCTCCTGAGTCTTGGCTGCAGCCTCTGCAGACCCCATCCGCAGACACAGCACCCCTCCTGGAGCCGCACAGCAAGCAAAGCGGCCTAGAAGGCATGGTGAACCCCCCTGATTCACCTGGAATTCGCACCCAGCCCTCTCAACAAAAACCCCGTGCGTTGAGAAAGGCCCGAGTTTCTTTTTTTTTTTACAATTACCAAAGGTACAGTGACTTTAGCCAAGCTGTCCCAGCCAGAATATGAAGACGGGAACTTGAAACGAGGCTCCTTGAAGAAACTACAGGGCTTTATAAATTACAACAGGAAGCCGCGATTCCTGCGCGAGAGACAGGCGGTCCGGCCTGCCACGTCAGGCCCACGCCCCCTCTACTCTTCTCGCACTTCTAAAACACCTCTAACTGCTCACTACACTGAACGGCGCCAGGTGCACCCTCTCCTGCACTTACCCGCTTCTGAAGTTGGCAAAACGGGCTGGAACGCAGGGCTTCTGTGTTAAGCCTTTATTCCTCCTCCGCAAAACCGTTACTGAGGCCGCCGGCTCTAATCGCATTAGCAGGCAGCTCTTCTGCTCGTGATGAGCCCTGCCGGCTGACGATTCCTCACCCTTGCACAGTGGGATCGGTAATCGGTCTGGTCCTCTGACCCTTGGAAATTACCCCAGAAAGGAGTCTCCCCGAGGTTCCTAGTCCATCCCCAGATAAGGAGGAGAGGGGGGGGAGCAAGCAACACTTAACGGAGGACCGTTCACAGGAGGGAAAAAAACAGCAGCAGAGAACTCCTCTCTACAAATTCGTTATTATTTTAAACTAATCTTAACTCTCCTCACACTAACTCTTCTTAATTGTCTCTCCAGTGAGCCCCGAGCTCACCAACCTCCAGCTGCTTGGAGACTGAGATAACTGGTCTGAGGAGGCTGATCCGGGGCTTATGTACCAGTGACATCACAAAAGTGACGTTTCTCAGTCTCCAAGCTGCTGGAAGAGGATGACAACCCCAGAGATTCTGGGACTAGACTGGAGGGACGATCAGGAAATGTTCAATTTTTAAAGGAATCTCTGTTTAATTGTGTGTAGTATCCTGATATCTTCACCGCTGCTGAGTTCCAGACTTTCCAGCTCTAGCACAATCCAATCCAGCCTTTAAATTTGTGGCTACCAGGATTAGTTTTTCTCATTTTATATCTTCCCTTTTCATCAACAATCTGGTCATAGCAAAATAAATCTGATGTGCAGATACTTAAATTGTTGTGATTGGGGGGGGGGTGTAAGTGGCTTTTCATTAATCAAATTTAATGTTTTATTATTAACATCTGTTTTAGTAAATTGCATGTGTATGTTTGGAAGCCACCTAGGATTTTAGATGGGTGGCATATACATTTAAAAATAAAGTATACTAAATTTATGCACATGATGCCGCAAGTGAGTCTCCGCTCGTGGCCCTACACCACTGGGAGACGGAGGAAAGCAGAAACCTCAGACTGGGACCTACATGATCAGGGAATAAAATGGTCAGACAACAAAGTTCAAAGAGAATGTTGTTTTCAATATAATTATCTGACTTGGTGCTTTCTTTATATTTTACACAGTACATGGAAATGCATCTCTTTCTATTTCTGTGGTATTGCACTGTATGCTGAATCTGGCTTCTTGGGGTACTCTATTTTTATTCCTAAATTGTCGTGACTTATTCTGTACTTGGTAAGGGTCTGTGTTGTGATTGTGCAACCAAGACCAGGTGTTCTGTCAACATGGAGTTTGTATGTAGAGACCTGTACTGTAGTAATCTGAATTGTTCAGCTTTTCAAATAGGTGTTTGGATGTTCCAGGGCCTACTGTAGTATTTACAGTGATGCTTTTTTTGGATGGGCTCCTTATGTGAGTTTTGGAAGTTGGTGATATAGCACAGTTACTTACCTGTAACAGGTGATCTCTGGGAACAGCAGGAATAAGTCTTCACATATGGGTACGTCGGTACCGACGGAGTCTGCACGGGAACGCTTCCCAGCGTCCAATCAAAGAGCTTTTGGAAGCATCCCACCACGCCTGCGTGCTGCCTTCCCGCCTTTCCCAATTGCCTCTCCTCAGTTAAGTTTTAAAGCTGAGACAAAGAGAGAGAGTAAGGAAAGGAAAGATAGATAGAGATACAACTCCTGGGGAGGTGGGTGGGTTGTGAAGACTTATTCCTGCTGTTCCCCGAGATCACCTGTTACAGGTAAGTAACTGTGCTATCTCCAGGAAAAAGCAGGAATGAGTCTTCACATATGGGGACTCCCAAGCTGAGATGCCTGGAGTCCCAGCATGTCATAGGTTGGAACATGCTACCCCCCAGAACACCAGGCATCCTGAGGATGGAGGGTAGGAGTTGAGAAGAAAGGTGCTGTGGAACAGCTAACCTAGTATAGGATTGCAGTCAAGGAGTCCATGTGTGGATAAGAACATAAGATATGCCATACTGGGTCAGACCAAGGTCCATCAAGCCCAGTATCCTGTTTCCAACAGTGGCCAATCTAGGTCATACGTACCTAGCAGTTTCCCCAAAAGACACAGGTTCCACAATATCCTGGGTCCCTTCTTAATAATGGTTTATGGACTTTCCTCCAGGAACTTGTCCAAACCTTTTTTAAACCCAGCTACACTAACAGCCTTAACTACATCCTCCGGTAACAAATTCCAGAGTTTGATTACACGTTGAGTGAAAAAATATTTTCTTTTATTAGTCTTAAATAGTTTACCCTGTAGCTTCATTGCATGTCCCCTAGTCTTTCTATATTCTGATAACGTAAACAATCGATCTACGTTTACCCGTTCCACTCCTTTCATTAATTTATAGACTTCTATCATATCTCCCCTCAGCCGTCTCTTTTCCAGGTTAAAGAGCCCTAACCTTTTTAGCTTTTCTTCATAGGAGTATCCTTCCATTCCCTTTACCATTTTGGTGGCTCTTCTCTGTACCTTTTCTAAAATCGCTATATCCTTTTTAAGATACGGCGACCAGAATTGCACACAATATTCAATACCCATATGATAGCTGGGTTTAAAAAAGGTTTGGACAAGTTCCTGGAGGAAAGGTCCATAAACCATTATTAAGAAGTGACCGAAGACATCAATGTTTGACCCAGTACAAGCATTGTGGAACTTGTGTCTCTCGGGGAAACTGCTAGGTACATATGACCTAGATTGGCCACTGTTGGAAACAGAATACTGGGCTTGATGGACCTTGGTCTGACCCAGTATGGCATATCTTATGTTATGTTCTTATGAGCCTCGACAGTCAGGTAGATAAAGCAGACTACATATCTACTGATAGTAGAATATCTCGACAAATACATATATATATATATATATATACACATTGTTGTTTCAATGTAAACCGCACTGATGATGAATAGTGCGGTATATAAAAAATGTTAAATAAAATAAATAAATAAAATAAATAAATATGTGTGTGTATGTATGTGTGTATATATATATATATATATATATATATATATATATATATATATATATATATATATAAATACATACAGACACACACACATATTTATTTATTTTATTTTATTTATTTTATTTAACATTTTTTATATACCGCACTATTCATCATCAGTGCGGTTTACATTGAAACAACAATATACCTGCCAATACATGACTGATCTAGGTGTACAGATAACAGGGAAGATAAACTGGGTGTGAACTGGGGATAACTATCTACATAATTATATATACATTGAATAGGTTACATCAAGATTCGAATTTGACAAGAATACAGAATACAAGAATACAGTGTTTTCACATTTTGATCCTTTGTTCTGGATTGCTGTTATGTGTAGAAGTTATCTGAGTGGGCGATAGCCGGTTCTATTGTGTGTATGGTAGCCTGAAGTGCAAAGTGAATAAATAGTGCTTGATGGACTTTCTAAATTGGGTGGTATCCCTGATTGATCTGATGTTTGGAGGTAGATTGTTCCAGCACTTGGGAGCATAGGACACAAAAGCTCTGTTAGTAGTTTGTTGTGTCCATTTTGTGGAGATACTAGGAGTAACTAGTGTGTTGTCTGGTACTAGTCTCCTGGGTCTGTTGTTTGGTGTCAGGGTGATGAGATTTGAGATCGATGCAGGAGATAATTTATTAATAGCTTTGAATGTGATGAGGAGGGTTTTGTATATTATTCTGCAGTTTATCGGAAGCCAGTGCAGATCGATCAGTATTGGTGTTATATGATCTCTTATAGAAGCTCCAGATAAGATGCGGGCTGCCGCGTTCATCGCCAGTTGAAGTGGATTTAGTGTATTCTTGGGGAGGCCATGAAGGATGATATTCGCATAGTCAAAATGCGGTGTGACTATCGCTTGGAAGACTGTACGGAAGTCCTTTGTCTCCATCATTGGTTTCAGGTGGCGCAGTGTTTTTAGTTTGTAGTAAATTGACCTTACTGTGTTCTTTATGTGCTCTTTAAGATTGAGTTTTTGGTCGAGTATCACACCGAGGTACTTTATGGAGGCCTTGATTGGGAGTTCTGCATCTCTTACTATGAGGGTGGTTGGCGGAGAAAATTGCTTGTTTCTTGTGGCTATGAGTACTTCGGTTTTCTTGAAGTTTATTCTCATGTTCTGATTGAGAAGCCAGTCGGTTATTGTGTTGAAACAGTTGATTAATGGAGAGTAGTCAGGGTTTGATATATTGATCGGTGTGAATATTAGCACGTCATCCGCGTATAGTAGGCAGGATATACCGAAGTCTCTGGTGATTTGGCAGATTGGTTGCATGTATATATTAAAAAGCAACGCAGATAGAGATGAGCCTTGGGGTACTCCCTGTTTCTGTTTGAAGGGTTCAGATGTAATGTTGCCTGTACGGACTTGTTGCCAGCGCTCATCTAAGTAAGATTTGCACCAGTTCCAGGCTTGGTTACGGATGCCTTTTTCGTGAAGTCTAGCTAGCATAATCTTTTGGTCGACTGAGTCGAATGCCGCTGATATGTCCAGAAAAATCATTGCAATGGCCATGTGAATGTTGTCAATCCCACAGATGAGTTTGTTAAGTAGTGAAGTCATGAGTGTTTCTGTTCCGTGAGCTTCTCGGAATCCATGTTGGCATGGGTCCAACGGGGCTGCTGTGTCAATGTGGTGTTGGATCTGCCTCTGAGTTTCCTTTTCAAGTATCTTGGCTAGATAGGGAATACTGGAAATTGGGCGGTAAGACTCTTCCTTCGTTGGGTCCATCTGGTTGTTTTTTAGCAGAGGGCGAATTGATGTTTGTTTAAGGGCAGTAGGGAAGATCCCAGTTAGATAGGAGATATTTGCGATCTTAGCTATGTGAGGGCTAAGCTCGGCACGTAATGTTTTGATCCAGTGTGCTGGACATGGGTCATTTGGTGCCGTGGTGGTGTTTATGGTAGCGATAATTTTTTCGATGGTTTTTCTTGATGGTGGTGAGAATTTATCAAGTGATGCTTGAGCTTGCGGGAGTTGGATTAGTATTTGTGATGGCGTTGTGTTCGCCTTGACCATTTTGGCTTGGATGAAGTTAGCATATAGCTGTGGTTGTACAGATTCTTGATGTGGTGGCGATGGATCTTTGGTTAGTGTTTTTACTAGATTGAAGAGATCGCGTGGTCTGTTTAATGTTTTGCTGAGAAGGTTGGAGTGGAATTCTTTCCTTGTAGTCCAAGTTAGTTCGCGGTGCTTCTTGAGGTGGGTGAGATACTCTTCTTGATCCTGGCTGTTGTGGGTGTGTCTCCATTTTCTTTCTAACTTCCTTAATTGGAGTAGAGATGTACGTAGTTCTGGAGAGAACCAAGGGGCATCCTGTTTTTTATTGGAGCGATTCCTGGATGGGAGCTTCTTGTCCATGCTTGGTTGATGGGCATACTGATAGAGAGTGTCGTTCCAGTTAGAGATCAGCTCGTTTAGATTGTCCGTTGGCTTGGATAGTTTTGGTAACGCTTGTTTAGTGAGGGTCTCTATGTCCAACGGCTTAAATCGCCTTGCGCTTGTTGTTGAGGAGACTGGCTGGGCGAGTGTGTTTGAATTTGTTGGAATCTGGAATAAGATCAAGCTATGGTCTGACCAAGGAACTGGGATAATAGATGGTTTGGTGTAGTTATATAAGCTTGAGACTGCTGACGGAACGAATATCAAATCGAGGATGTTCCCTTGTTTGTGTGTGGGGTTGTGCACGACTTGTTTGTATCCAAGGTCTGTCATGGCTTCGAGGAATGTACTGGATAAGTCATGATGTAGAGAGGCAAGGTTAAAATCACCTAACAACCAGTTTGGTTTGTTGGGGTTGTCAGGATTGCAGGCTAAGTTTATTATATCTGAGAGATCTTCTGATACTGCGTTTGGTGCTGAATAGATGAGATTGATAGAGTTGCTTCTATTTGCGATCGTTATAGTATCTAGATGTTGGGAGCTCCTGGTTAGGGACACTCGGTATTGCAACTCGGACTTTGCTATTATGAAGACTCCTCCCCCTGTTCTATTATCTCGGTTACAAGCGAAGAGTGAGAAATTGGGGGGCGTGATTTGGTTAATTAAGACAGTGTCTGAGTCAGAGAGCCATGACTCAGTGACCATTAGGAGGTCTAGATTGTAGTTGGATATTAGGTCTGTGATGGCTGGCCATTTGTTGCGCACAGACCGTGCGTTGATGAGTGCACATCTAAGCTCGTGTTGCAGGTCGTCTTTGTTGGTCTTTTTGTTAGTAATGGTCTCCAGTATTATGTAGAGCAGGCGTGATTGTCTCTTGTGTTGAAGGTTTGGGTAAGGTTGATGATAGTTGTAGTGATGTTTTCTATTTGATCCTAAGAGTGCTGGGATAGGGTTATGATCAAGTATGTATGAAACAGAGTCATGAATGGTCATGGCAATAGTATAGAGAAAAACGAGCATTATGGTTGATGTAGTCATGATTATCTTTTGGTGTTATTCCTGTAGGGTCACGGTATAAGGGCACGTCGAATGGTCTTCAGGTGAGGCCTGCTAGGCGCGGGTGTGCCTGCTGGTGCTCTCTTTAAGCGATGGCTGCTCGGCCCTGATGGGGTAGGGCGGCTTTGGGAGGGAGGATTGTTGCTTTGATACTTGGATGCTATAGGCAGCAGTAAAATTGAACGCTGTTGGTATCAGAATACTTGGGTGTTCTAGGCAGTAGTAAGTTGAATGTTATTGGTAATAAATGATTGGGCTACTGGCAATAGTACTAATTGAGTGCCACTGGTAATAGCTTTACTTGAGTGTTATGGCAACAGTAATAATTGAATGCTATGGTTACAGTAATACTTAGGTGCTACTGGCAACAGTAATAAATGAATGCTATGGTTACAGTAATACTTAGGTGCTACTGGCAACAGTAATAATTGAGTGCCACAGAGATGATGAAAGTGGTTATGAGGTATGGTACATTTATACGATTAGTCTGTATACTTGCTGTGGTTGAGAGTTGTGTAGAGAGGCCCACGTTCACGCCTGAGTTCAGTTGTTGGTAGACTGTTGGTTTCTCGGTCAGGCGGCCGGGCGTTGAGTGAAGCAGGCGTCGAGTCACCAGTGAGCTGATGTGGAATTTGTCATGTCGCCTATCGTGCCTTGCCTAAGGGCTACGCCAAAGGGCCCTCTGGCGAGGCCCTCAGGCGCGGGCCCGCCAGTCACGGGCGCGCCTGCTGGCGCGAAGTTTAAACTGAAGCAGCTGTGCCACGATTGGGCCGCGGTGATCGGCAGGCCCCTCCTGCTGCCGGTGGCTCGATCCCCGGGAAGGGGAGAGCTGCTGGTGGTGGTGGGGGGGGCTCTGGGAGGCCGGCGCCTGCTGGCGCGAAGTTTAAACTCACGCAGCTGTGCCCCGATTGGGCCGCGGTGATCGGCAGGCCCCTCCTGCTGCCGGTGGCTCGATCCCCGGGAAGGGGAGAGCTGCTGGTGGTGGTGGGGGCTCTGGGAGGCCGGCGCCTGCTGGCGCGAAGTTTAAACTCAAGCAGCTGTGCCCCGATTGGGCCTCGGTGATCGGCAGTCATCATACATACACAGTCATCCCTCAGTTATCGCGGTTAATAGGGACCAGAACCGGCCGCGATAAGTGAAAAACCGCGAAGTAGTGTCACCCTCTCATTTTTAACATACGTACATTTTTTGTGTATGTATAAGCACTATTTTGCACAAAAAGACACAAGAGAACAGCAAAAATTAGCACACCTCGAGACTAAGCATCACTCAAACATTGATTTGAATGAGTGCGGTCGTCTTCGCTGGGTATGAGAGCGAAGGTGGGGGAAACGTCTAGGCCAATCAGCTTGCGAGATTTCCGAATCGGGAGGAATATCAAATGGCGGGATGCTAACAGCCAATCAGAGACGTGGATTTTGAATTGTGTGGGCACTCCCTGCCTTCTGCTGGCGTGCGGGCAACTTTCGCGCCATAATTCCTCAATTTTGAATTTCTGAACAATCCGCGATGTACTGAGGCCTCGATAAATGAACCGCGAAGTAGCGAAGGATGACTGTACACACACATATTATATACACATATACACACACATACATATATATAATATATAGATATATGAGAATATATCTACAGTGAGATATGAAGGGTATAAACTACTCACACATGAGACATCTGTAGGATGTGTGCTATAGGTATTTTTTCCCATGTGCATGCCTGGAGGACATATTCTGTCTGCTTCTTGCAGACTTCCAGATATATATATAGAAGTCTGCAAGAAGCAGACAGAATATGTCCTCCAGGCATGCACATGGGAAAAAATGTGGAGAGGAAAGATTCATCTAAGAACAAGAAGGTGAAACCTACTTGAGAAGACATATAGAGAATGAATTCCCAGTGGTTATGGCTACAGGGATGCTAGGTAGTAGAATAACCAGGATGGTTACGTGAAAAGCAGAAGAGGATATCAGTCAGCAGCCCGCAAGACCTGAGTATTTTAGAACTCTAGCATGGTAAGTGAACAGAAGATGCATAGGAATGAGATACCATACTGACCTGCTTAAGGGCAAAAAGGTATCATGCGTTCTTACCATGAGGACGAGCTGGAAGGAGAAAACATATTCCCTATTGGAAATACTATGGACCAAGGCAGGAAATTAGCAACTCCTTAAGCTTTCATGTAAGAGTAGGCCCATGTGCTTTATAGTAAAAAGGGGAAGTTTTCTAGTCATGGGAGACATGACTGAAAAAAACTTTTTTCAACCATCTGGTATAGCTGTTGGAGAAAAAACTCCCCATGCTCTCTAGCAAGGGCCCATAGTGGAGAGCTTCTCTGTAGAATTGCAGAGAGCATTATGCAGGAGAATGAGGAGATAGCTACTGGCTTTTCTGCAGCCAGTTCTATGTCAACTATACTGTCAGACCCATGGGAATGGAGATGGTAGAAAGAGAAGGCAATCCAACAAGTCTGTAGTGACAAAATTTCCAAGACAGAAAGACAGCACTGACTTGGAGTCACTACTAAGACCAGACAGAATGTTAGTGGAGGACAAATCTGGTTACTGGTGGACAAGAACCAGTGGTCGAAACACGAAGGCTCCTGCATTGGTAGCTGCTTGCCAGACAGCAGAAGAATGGCACTGTTTAAAAACAGAAAGAACAGACAAAACAAGAGTAGAAAACTCTGGACGTGTCTAATAAACTGCTGTCAAGCAAGATTGAAAAAGAGGAGTTAACTCAGAGAAGAGAGCTCCACACTAGAAAAGTAAGAAAATTAGAGAGGCTGAAGACAAGCCCTCCAGTGAGCAATACCACACTTACAGAGGAAAAACCCTGGTAAGAGGGTAAAGAAAAGGGAGCTGAAGAAAACTTACAAGCAGTAAGTTATTAGAAAAGAAAGGAAAGGAGACATGCTGGCACAGGAAACTATCATTTGATAGTGGATGGACCTCTTTCCCTAGTAGGAAAAAGAGGAGAACCCTGTGAGCTAAAAGCATGAACATCCTGACAGCTCACATAGAAAGAATGGATGTCTTTCAAGAAGAGATCCATGTCTAGGATTTAGAATGACAGCAGTGGATTGTCTCTATTGAGAAGAAACAACTGCAGATTGTAATCCCCAGAGTCTCAAGCATCTGATGGGTTGATTAGAAACCCTGTGGTTGCTGGGTTTGCTGAGTCTGGTGAGAGATTGAACTCTGCAGACCAGGACGATGCTTCCCCTGTTTGGGAACATCTGTAGGATGGGCAGATGATGCATAAAACCTTCTTCTCCTATGTGAAGAAAGTTTGGCAGGACATTTCCTACCTACTGGGACAGAAGAAGATGCAGAAGAGCCCCTAGGAACAGGTAAGTCAGTGGAAAACTGAGTAACCTGACGTAAAGACTCCTTGTTGAAAAGATTATCTCCAGTGCAAGGAGTATGTCCCAGTCTGTGCTGTGCCCATCTGTCCAAGCCTGAAGCTTGGAGCCAGGCTCTACGTCGTGCCCCTATGGTTATAGCAGAAGTTCTGCTAACAGACTCAAAAGAGTCTAGGGAAGCACGAGTAAGAAACCAAGAGATATTTTGGAGATGCTTGAGCAGTGAAGAGTAGTCTGCACTCCTGGACTCTGGAAGGGAAGGAGTCAAAAGATGTAACTGCTTTGTAACCTCCTCAAGAGATAGACTCATATAGAAAATATATGAGAGAATTCTTGCAGAAAGCATAGATGTTTGGAAGGTTTGACGTCCAAAGGCATCAAGCATGTTAGACTCACGACCTGGCGGATAAGAAGAGTGCTTTTTCTTGCTCTTCACCCGCCTCATTGCTGATTCCACAACTATGGAATGATGAGGAAGATGAGCCTTTTGAAATTCTGGAGAGGGGGGCACCTGCTATAAGAGATCAGTTGCTCTGGAAGGTGGGGGTACCCTTAAAGGTGTTTCCCACATTCCTAGAAGGAGATCCTGCAAGGAATGATGCAAAGGAAGCATTATGTTCTCCTTTGCTTTGGTAGAAAGAGAGGCCTGTGCAGGACCATGTCCTGGGATAGGAATGGCAAGAGATCTTGCTATATCCAGGAGGAAACTCTGAAAGGAGGGTTCCCCAACAGGAATTTCCCGTGGATAGGTTAGATCTGAAGAACTAGCCTGAGCACCGACAGAGCTATCCAGATATATAGGAATAGAAGATCCTGCACAGTGCAGTGTGGAATGCTTAAAGGATGGTCGCCGGTACTGACTGTCAGGAGCAGCGACCGACATTACCACATTGTCCATGCCAGGTATCGACTCCAAGCTTGGCATAGAAGGGAGCGATCCTGTTGAAAAAAGCATGCCAGAGTTGGCCACGATGGTCCTGTGGATACCGGTACCAATGTCAATACCGGTACCGATGTCAGAGTCGAGCCCGACAGAGACATCGGAACAGTCATCGGAGACCGTGCAATCGGTACCGAGGCAACCGAAGACCTCTGGGTGCTATCCTCGGTACCGAGCCACCGGTATCGATCGGTGTCGGTACCAAATGATATTGGTACCAAGTCTTCCAGACTAGAGAGCGATTCTAAACTGGGCATCGAAGACACCGACCGTAAAGGTAATGAGGACATCGGCACTGGCTTCAGTACTGTGCCTGATACCGGTGAATGAAGGTCAGCCAGTGGCCACTCAGTGGGCCTCGAGGGAACCGAGAGTTGCGGATCCGAAACATCGGAACCGAGCCTTCGGTACCGGTGGGGCCGGTACCAAGGCGAGTCGGTACCCAGTCCTCCAGACTGGAGATCGATTCCAGACTCGGCATCGAAGGAAGCGAGGCTATCGATGCACGTCTGGAGGGTACCGACATCGGTGGTGGTATCGGTGTTGGTACCGATAATGGAAGGTCAGTCTAGAGAGTATCCACCGGTCCCGAAGGCACCGAGGACGCCAGATGACCATCCCTGGTGAGGAGTGTTTCATCCAATACCAGTGCCGATGTCGGGGTATCGGTACCGCTCGAAGCGGATGCCACCACCAGACACGGCTTAGGTATGTTCTGTGAGGGGTGAACCCCAGGTACAACCTGAAACCCCTTATACGCTTTGGAGACCGGAGACTCCCGCCGGGGATTTGAACCAAAGGGCCCTCGAGGGCAAGGCCGGAGCCGTCTACATGCTGTGCATGAGACCTACCACTCGAGGGCTGGCTAGTCTTAACAGACTGTTTGTGGGTTACCTGATCCTGTGTAGAAGAAGAAAGGGATGGTGCCCTGAAGCTGGAGGGAAACCGTGTATCGAGGGAACCTCGATATTGAAGACCTCTTCTCACCAAACTGTTGTCAGGACCCAAGCAGGTTAGACACCGACTTCGGGGGTCTAAATATAAAGTTGTACCGCCACAGTGTGAACATTTCTTGAAGAAAGTGGCTGGCGGTTCCATGAAGGAAAAGAAGAGGCCGTTAAGGCCTAAAAACTGTGAGACACTATGAAGAAAATATTCCCTGAAGGAGGAAGATTTTACAAGAAAAGAAAACACCGGCGGTACCGGTGGCGTCGGGAGACAGCCGCGACCACAAGAAAAAATAAAGAAATAAAACAAGAATTTTCTGCGGTGACAGGAGGATGTCCTGTCGGCTCCGCGGAAAAACGAAAACTGAGGAGAGGCAGTTGGGAAAGGAGGGAAGGCAGCACGCAGGCGTGGTGGGATGCTTCTAAAAGCTCTTTGATTGGACGCTGGGAAGCGTTCCCGTGCAGAATCCGTCGGTACCGCCGTACCCATATGTGAAGACTCATTCCTGCTTGTTCCTGGAGATAGTATGGGGTATGGTAAATTTGCTGTATAGATCCTCAGTGACTTTGTTGAAGGATTTTGTATTAGTTCACAATATGCCTGATACTAGAGCAGAGGTACTCAAATCCAGTCCTGGAGGGCTGCTAACCAGTCAGGTTTTGGGGATATCCCTAATGAATATGCATGAGATACAACTGAGGCAGTGCATGCAAATATCTCTCATGCATATTCATTAGGGATATCCCAAAAACCTGACTGGTTAGCAGCCCTCCAGGACTGGATTTGAGTACCTCTGTACTAGAGAATGTTTGTTGTAAGTGAGATGATCAGAATCAGATTTTTTTTTTTAAGATATTGAATTCTGTGGGTGAATATCCTGGTTCTGCTCTGCACTCACTCGTGAACGGGGTTCTGTGGATGCAAAATATATGTTCAAAAAGAAAAAGCAAGAACCATAACGCAGTTTACAACAAAATAAAAAAGAGTTATAATTTAGTTTTAAGAAGTGTGCTGTGGTTCTCGCTCTTAGTTCCTTGGTGTGCAAATATCTTGCATTTCCTCCATTTAATTTAATCGGCTTTTTGGTTTAGTTCAGTCCCTGACTGGAGTTTTGAGAAAGGCCCCCCTCCTCTACGAGGGGGAGGGGGGCACCATCTCAACCTTCGACCTTAGCAGATTGCCTTGAGCCGCCCCTGTCCACGAGCCCCTTCCCCTGGATCCTTCCTATATATATCCAATCTTTTGCTAAACTCCAGAATTACAGATGGGTCATTATTTCAGGATCTCAGCACTACTTTTCAAAGTGTTTTGGAAGGTAGAGCTTCCACTGAGAAAAATCACCATACATTTTATGTCAAGAGGTTCCTAAAATATTCCATTTGGCACTTATCTATAAAACCCCAACAAAACCCACAAAATAAGAACATAAGATATGCCATACTGGGTCAGACCAAGGTCCATCAAGCCCAGTATCCTGTTTCCAACAGTGGCCAATCTAGGTCATATGTACCTAGCCGTTTCCCCAAAAGACACAGGTTCTACAATGCTTGTACTGGGTCAAGCATTGATATCCTGGGTCCCTTCTTAATAATGGTTTATGGACTTTTCCTCCAGGAACTTGTCCAAACCTATTTTAAACCCAGTTACACTAACAGCCTTAACTACATCCTCCGGTAACAAATTCCAGAGTTTGATTACACGTTGAGTGAAAAAATATTTTCTTTTATTAGTCTTAAATAGTTTACCCTGTAGCTTCATTGCATGTCCCCTAGTCTTTCTATATTCTGATAACGTAAACAATCGATCTACGTTTACCCGTTCCACTCCGTTCATTAATTTATAGACTTCTATCATATCTCCCCTCAGCCGTCTCTTTTTCAGGTTAAAGAGCCCTAACCTTTTTAGCCTTTCTTCATAGGAGTATCCTTCCATCCCCTTTACCATTTTGGTGGCTCTTCTCTGAACCTTTTCTAATAACGCTATATCCTTTTTAAGATAGGATGACCAGAATTGCACACAATATTCAAGGTGCGGTCTCACCATGGAACGATATAGAGACATTATAATATCTTTTGTTTTATTTTCCATTCCTTTCCTTATGATACCTAGCATTCTATTTGCTCTCTTGGTTGCCGCTGCACACTTGGCCAAGGGTTTTAACATGTTATCCACAAGGACGCCTAAACCTTTTTCCTGTGTGGTGGTTCCTAAAGTGGAACCTTGCATCGTGTAACCATAGTTTGAGTTGTTCTTCCCTAGGTGCATAACTTTGCACTTGTCCACATTAAATTTCATCTGCCATTTTGATGCCCAGTCTTCCAATTTATCAAGATCCTCTTGCAATTTTCCACAATCTTCTTGAGTTTTAACAACTTTAAATAGTTTTGTGTCATCTGCAAATTTGATAACCTCGCTCGTTATTCCACTTTCCAGGTCATTTATGAATATGTCAAAAAGCAGCGGACCCAGCAAAGATCCCTGGGGTACACCACTATTCACCTTTCTCCATTGGGAAAATTGGCCATTTAGCCCTACCCTCTGCTTTCTATCTTTTAACCAGTTTCTGATCCACAGTAGTACACTGCCTCCTATCCCATGACTCTTTACTTTTGCCAAAAGTCTCTGATGAGGGACCTTGTCAAAGGCTTTCTGAAAGTCCAGATACACTATATCAACCGACTCACCTTTGTCCACCTGTTTATTCACACCTTCAAAAAAACATAACAGATTAGTAAGGCAAGATCTTCCTTGTCTAAAGCCATGTTGGCTGTCTCCCATTAGGCCATGACTATCTAAATGCTGAATAATTTTATTCTTTATGATGGTTTCTACCATTTTTCCCGGTACTGACATCAAGCTCACTGGTCTGTAGTTTCCCGGATTACCCCTGGAACCCTTTTTAAAAATTGGTGTTACATTGGCGATCCTCCAATCTTCAGGAATTAGAGATGATTTTAATGATAGTTCAGAGATTACTAATAGCAGGTCTGCAATCTCATATTTCAGTTCTTTCAACACCCTTGGATGTATACCATCCGGCCCAGGTAATTTGCTACTCTTCAGTTTATCTAATAGTTGTAATACATCTTCCCGATGTATCGATATTTCCTTCAATTCTTCCGCACCTTTAAATACCACTTCAGTCATGGGTAACATCCCTATATCTTCCTCAGTAAAGACCGAAGCAAAGAATTCATTCAGTCTCTCTGCTATCGCCTTGTCACCTCTTAGTGCCCCTTTAACGCCTCTATCATCTAATGGACCAACTGACTCTCTCACAGGTTTTTTGCTGCGAATGTACTTGAAAAAATCTTTATTTCGCGTTTTTGATTCCGCAGCAAGCTTCTTCTCAAATTCTCCCTTTGCCTGCTTTATCAATGCCTTGCATTTGACTTGCCAGTGCTTGTGTTGTTTCCAGGTTTCGTCGTTTGGCTCTTTTTTCCATTTCCTGAAAGATGCTTTTTGGCAACAGCCTCTCTGACCTCACCTTTAAACCATGCTGGCAGTTTTTTTGACTTCCTTCCACTTTTCTTAAAGCGTGGAATAAAGCTGGCTTGGGCTTCCAAGATAGTATTTTTAAACAACACCCAAGCTTGATGTAAGTCTTTAACCTTTGCAACTGCTCCTTTTAGTTTTTTCTTAACTGTTTTCCTCATTTTATCATAGTCTCCCTTTCGAAAGTTAAAAGGTAGTACTGTGGATTTCCTTACTATCCCTCCTCCACTAATTAAATCAAAGGCAATCATGCTATGATCACTATTGCCAAGTGGCCCCAACACCCTTATCTCTTGCACTACATCTGGTGTTCCACTAAGGACTAGGTCTAATATTGCTTCCCCTCTGGTCGGTTCATGAACCAGCTGCTCCAAGAAGCAGTCATTTATTTCATCTAGGAACTTTATCTCCCTAGCATGTCCTGCTGTGACACTGACCCAGTCGATGCCGGGGTAATTGAAATCACCCATTATCATTAGTGCACTGTAACTTTTGCTAGCTTCCTTGATTTCTTTGAGCATTTCATCATCCATTTGTTCATTCTGGCCAGGTGGATGATAGTACACCCCCACTGCCATCGCCTTCCCCTTTTTACATGGAATTTCAATCCATAGAGATTCTACAGCAAATTTTGTTTCTTGCAAAACTTTAATCCTTTCTGACTCAATGCCCTCTCTAACATAGAGCGCAACCCCTCCACCAATTTGATCACCTCTATTATTACGATATAGTTTGTACCCAGGTATCACAGTGTCCCACTGGTTGTCCTCCTTCCACCATGTCTCTGATATTCCAATCATATCTAACCTCTCGTTTAGTGCTATATATTCTAACTCTCCCATCTTGTTTTTTAGACTTCTAGCATTTGCATACAAGCATTTTAGAGACTGTATTTTATTCATATTAATTTGGCTATTGGTAGACATGGGTAATTTGGGATCTTTAAGCTCTGTCTGCTCCATACTCGAGGGCATTTGGGCTACTTTACTCTTTTTTGGAACCTCTCTGCTTTTTGTAGTATCCTTCAAGGATACATTCTTCCGAACCATGCGCTCTTGGGCGACTGTCGGCTTTCCCCTATTATCTAGTTTAAAAGCTGCTCTATCTCCTTTTTAAAGGTTAATGCCAGCAGCTGGCTCCATCCTGGTTAAGGTGAAGCCCATCCCTTCGGAAGAGCCCCTCCTTTCCCCAGAATGTTCCCCAGTTCCTAACAAATCCAAACCCCTCATCTCTGCACCATTGTCTCATCCACGCATTGAGACTCCGGAGCTCTGCCTGCCTTTTGGGTCCTGCGCGTGGAACGGGAAGCATTTCGGAGAACGTTACCCTGGAAGTTCTGGATTTCAACTTCCTACCTAAAAGCCTAAATTTAGCTTCCAGAACCTCCCTACCACATTTTCCTATGTCATTGGTACCGACATGTACCAAGACAGCAGACTCCTCCCCAGCACTATCTAAGACCTTATCTAGGTGGCGCGTGAGGTCCGCTACCTTCGCACCAGGCAGGCATGTTACCAGGCGATCCTCACGTCCACCAGCCACCCAGCTATCTACATGCCTAATGATCGAATCACCAACTATAACTGCTGTCCTAACCCTTCCCTCATGGGCACTTGGCCCTGGAGAAACCTCCTCGGTGCGAGAGGGGTTTACATCACCTGGAGGACAGGTCCTAGTTACAGGATCACTTCCTGCCACACCAGGGTGATGCTCTCCTGTCACGTGACCTCTCTCCTCCATGGCAACAGGGATGCTGCCAGACTGGAGGTGGGATATCAGGACTATATCCCTGTAGGTCTCGTCTATGTACCTCTCTGTCTGTCTTATGTTTTCCAAGTCTGCTACTCTAGCCTCTAGAGAACGGACTCGCTCCCTGAGAGCAAAGAGCTCCTTGCACCTAGTGCACACATAAGACCTCTCACCAGCTGGGAGAAAATCATACATGTGACACTCAATGCAAAAGACTGGAAAGCCCACATCCCGCTGCTGGACTGCTGTCTGCATCTTAGTTTTAAGTTTGTGTTTAGATCTTTAAGTTCTTTACGTACTAAAGGGTGCTATGGATATTTATACCACTAAAACTGTACCTAATAAGTTTAATATACCTTGTTCACCTGAAGCTTAATTAATCTCAGGTCCTTAGTGTATGACTGATTTGGGTAATGAGCTTCACCTGAGAGCACCTCCTGTTTTTTAAGTTGTACAAGTACCTATAAAGCTGTGATTATCCCAGGGGAGGGTGGGTGTGGGGAGGGAGGAAGGGATGTAACACTTATTAAAAGAGGGCTGCTACACAGTACCCTGTCCTGTGCTGCTGAGGTAAGCTATATTCTGATTTGATTTAAATTATAGCTCTTTGCTGATGCTAGACCCTAACCTATTATGAAATTTAAACTACAAGCTCTCTGCTGGATTCTAAAGTTAACCAGAAAGCTCTCTTCTGTGTTTTAAATTGAAACTATAAGTACTTTGCTAATGCTTGGCTCTGAGTGACTATGAAATTTAAACTACAAGCTCTCTGCTGGATTCTAAAGTTAACCAGAAAGCTCTCTTCTGTGTTTTAAATTGAATCTTAAACTGTTGCTACTAGGCCCTGACTGATTTAACAAAAAATAGTGGGTTCACAGATTAATTAGCTTTAAAAGAAAAAAAAATTCCTTTCAGAAAAATTCCCAGAAGTATATACTCACAATTTCAGATTTCTCTCCAGAAGTAACAGCCCCCCTTTCTAGTCCTTCAAGACTCATCAAAATATAAAATCTCACAATTTTCAAGCATATTATAACTTAAGCACGTGAAATTGGATTAATAAAACAGTCCAGTGGTTAACAACTTTCAAATAAACGTCTGTAATTTTAAGAGAGAAGAGTACTAAGATGCCAGTGAAATCTCTAGGCTTCTAGTATGCCTCCCTCTGTTTTTGTATATCCATACATTGCCTTCCTTGGGGAAAGAAAAAAAAAAAAAAAAGAGTAATCCTAAGCTTATGAAGGCTATTTCTGCTCTCCAACAGACTCCCAAAGTTTAGGTTTTGGTGGCCTACCTCCTCTACAACCGTGATGAGCTGCTCCACTGTAAAGCTGCTCAGGTCTCCCACCAGTAAAGTCGTCTTGATGTTTTCTTTAGTGATGTTTCCCTTGTTCTTTTTCACAAAATAGACTCCTTTGGTTTTAAGGATGGCTGGGAAGCCCAGAGTAGCATACAAAGCGCCTGCTGCATTGGTGGAAATGACAAGCACCAGAGGCTCTTGTTTATCAAAAAACGTAGAGAGTGCCACCTTGTTATCCTCAATGGTCAAGAATTTTGTCCATTTATCTGCCTTTAACTTCAAGGACAAAAGAGTATAACTTTGCAAATATTCTATTCTTATGTCATGTGCATCCACATGTGGTTCAGCTTTCTCCATTTTCTTCTACACAATAAAATCTGTATTCCAGGACTTATTTTCTCTTCACAAAATTCTTCCTACAAAACTAAAAACAAAGATTTATTTTTGCATGTAGTAAATTTGCCTCTTAACTAAATTAGTCATGATATGACAACAAAATATCCATGAAGGCATCATACTTTAAAAATGGGAATAAGACTTACCTGCTAATTGGGGTTCCTTGAGGAACTCCAATCCAGTCCCACATCTCTGGGTAGTGCACCTCTCACAGCACCTTGGAGACTGAGCATGTCATCTTTTGATGACACCCTTGTACATAGCTGGCACCTCCCACCAGCCCCAGTAACCTATTGACAAAGCAGACTCACAGGAGCATAAAATTCTCTTATTTAAAGAAACAATTCATCTACATAACCTAGATCAACACCCACCTGGGGAGAAATCCCCCATCCCCCCAAGCATGAGGAGGCTTACCTGTGGGGCACCAAGTGACGCCACACATCCTGGAGCGTGAGACCAACAGCTCTCCAGGTCAGTCCCCCTCCAATGCCGACCCTCTGTCCACTTCTTCACGTGAACTAGCTTTAGGCCCGGGACACTACGGCAAAATACCTAAGAACACTAATGGGAGGGATCTGGGACTGGAGTTCCTCAAGGAACCCCAATTAGCAGGTAAGTCTAATTTCCATTTCTTTATCGTCCCTCCAATCCAGTCCCGCACCTCTGAGATGTAACAGAGCAATAAAACTAACGTGACGGACATGCAGAACCGGCCTGAAGCACTGACGATCCGAAACAAGCATCCTCTACCGCCTGGACATCCAGGCAATAAAGTCTTACAAAAGTATGAAGTAAAGACCAAATTGCCGCCCTGCAAATCTCTACTGGTGGCACTAAACTATACTCCACCCATGAAGAAGTCTGCGCTCTTGTGGAATGCACCTGCAATCCCTCCAGCACCACTCTGCCTCTTAGGATGTAAGCAGACACAATTGTTTCTCTGATTCAACGAGAAATGGAGGCTTTCACTGCCACCTCTTCTCTGCGCGGCCCTCCACAAACACCACAAATAATTAGATTTCCGCAATGGCGCTGTCCTCTTCAAATACCGCTGGAGAACTCTTTTAACATCCAAAAGGTGTAACTTGGGGTTGGCCACACCCCCAAGGCCAGGAGGGAAACCGATTGGTTCAAATGAAAGACCGAAACCACTCTGGGCAGGAAGGAAGGTACCAACCGAAGGACAACCTTCTCCCTGGAGAAGGAAAGCACAGTTACTTACCTGTAACAGGTGATCTCTGGGAACAGCAGGAATAGTCCTCACATATGGGTACGTCGGTACCGACGGAGCCTGCGCGGGAAAGCTCCCCAGCTTCCCAAAAGGAAAGCTTTTGGGGCTTCCCACAGCGCATGCGCGCTGCCTTCCCGCCTTCCTGACCAACTCTCCTCGGTTCGAGTTTAAAGCTGAGACAATAGAGAGGAAAGGAAGAGAAAGAGATACAACTCCTAGGGGAGGTGGGTGGGTTGTGAGGACTATTCCTGCTGTTCCCAGAGATCACCTGTTACAGTTAAGTAACTGTGCTATCTCCAGGAACAAGCAGGAATGAGTCCTCACATATGGGGGACTCCCTAGCTGAGATGCCTGGGAGATCCCCTCCGTAGGTATTTCATCTTCCGATGGATCTCAGGCATCCATTAAGGGAAGGTGGGCAGGAGTTGTTTAAGAATGGAACAGGTGTTTGAGGACAGCCTGACCAAATAAGGCATCCCGGCGGGAGTCCTTATCCAAGCAGTAATGGGCTGTGAACGTATGAACCGAGGCCCAGGTGGCTGCTCGACAGATCTGATCTATGGATACAGAGTGAAGATGAGCCATAGAGGTGGCCATGGCTCTCACACATTGTGAGCTGTGACATGGCCCTCCAGAGAAATGTTTTTACTCTGGTAAGCAAACGAAATACACTGAGCAATCCAATTGGAAAGTGTTCGTTTTGAGACTGGAAGTCCCAAATGAGAAGGATCGAAAGCAACAAAAAGTTGGGAAGACTTTCGATGTGGCTGAGTCCTATGGAGGTAAAAGGCAAGAGCTCTTTTACAGTCTAGAGTATGAAGGTTCCGCTCTGCACTGGATGCATGAGGAGCTGGAAAAAAGACAGGTAGGTATACCTCTTGATTAAGATGAAAAGGTGAAACCACTTTAGGCATAAAGTGTGGATTTGTCCGAAGGACTACCTTATGATGGAACCTTGTATAGGGTGGATTCGCCACTAAGGCTTGCAGCTCACTGATGCGACGAGCTGAAGTGACTGCAATGAGGAAAATAACCTTCCAGGAAAGAAATTTCAAGGAGGTAGTGGCTAAGGGTTCAAAAGGTTGCTTCATAAGCTGACCAAGAACCAAGTTTAAGTCCCATGCCACCGGAGGAGGCCTAATGGGAGGTTTAGTTAAAGTTAGGCCTCTCATGAATCTTGCAATAAGAGGATGAGAGGACATAGATTGTCCATTGAAAGGCTTGAGGGATGCTGCAATAGCACTCTAATGGACCCTTACTGAATTCGTTTTAAGGCCTGCATTGGAGAGATGCAGGAGATATTCCAATAGAGAATTGATAGGAAGAGCAAAAGGATCAAGATCCTTTTGAGCACACCAAATGGAAAATCTTTTTCCATTTAAAAGCATAAGAACGCCTTGTGGAAGGTTTTCTGGAAGCATGGAGGATATCTTGCACTTGTTGAGAGACATTTAAGTCTTGAAGGTCTAGGCCTTCAGTAACCATGCTCTGAGGTGGAGGGACTTGGGGTTTGGGTGCCACAAAGTCCCCTCCTCCTGAGACAGGTGGTCTGGAGCAGCTCCCAGGTCTAGGGAGGGACCCTGGGAGAGATGCAGAAGTAGAGGGAACCACACTTGGCGTGGCCAGCGTGGAGCTATGAGGATCATAGATCCGTGATCCTTCTGCAGTTTGAACAGAGTCTTGGGAATCAAAGGAATGGGTGGAAAGGCATATAGGAGGCCCTGACCCCAATGAAGGAGGAAGGCATCCCTGGCCTGAACCCCCTGACATGGAGTTCTGGAACAGAACCGGGGAAGTTTGGCATTCCAAGGACTTGCAAAGAGGTCTATGTCCGGGGTTCCCCATTTCTGAAAGATTCTGAGTACCTGATCCATGTGCAGGGACCACTCGTGTGGAAGCAGAACTCGGCTGAGTCTGTCTGCCCAAGAGTTTTGAATTCCTGGGAGATATACTGCCAGGAGATGGATTTGATGCTCTCTGGCGAAGGCCCACAGTCTGAGAGCTTCGTTGCAAAGCGACAGAGAGCCAGTCCCTCCTTGTTTGTTTACGTAAACATGGCTACTTGATTGTCGGTATGAACAAGCACTGTCATGTTGTAAAGGAGGGTATGAAAGACCTTGAGAGCAAGAAAAATTGCTCGAAGCTCCAGAAGGTTGATATGAAGGGCAGTCTCCTGTGGAGACCAAAGGCCTTGAGTGGAGAGGTCTTGAAGATGAGCTCCCCAGCCAGTCTGGGAGGCATCTGTTGTGAGGGTTGCCTGGGGTAGTAGCGGTTGGAAGGGGGACCCCAGCAACAGGTTTTGAATGGACATCCACCACTGGAGAGACCCAAAGAGACGTTTGGAGGTTTCTATTTGGTCGGAGAGAGCTCCTGATGCTTGGGTCCACTGAGTGGACAGAGTCCATTGAGCTGCTCTCATATGCAGGCGAGCATAAGGCACCACATGAACTGTGGAGGCCATGTGGCCTAGCAATTGTAACATCTCTCGGGCAGTCAGGTGAGTTCTGGACTGAATCTGAGAGGCCAGGTGCACTAGCCGGTGGCAACATGCCTGGGGAAGATAGGCCCTTGCTGTGGTGGTATCTAACCAGGCCCCTATGAATTCTAGGGATTGAGTAGGGGTGAGTTAAGACTTTGGCAGATTGATGACAAGTCCCAGATACTGCAGAATGCAGATGGTGTGGTCCAGGGAAGTCTGAGCCTGAGACTGAGAGGGAGCTCGGATGAGCCAGTCGTCTAGGTATGGGAAGACAAAGATTCCCTGAGAGCGTAGAAATGCAGCCACTACTGACATGCATTTTGTGAACACTCTTGGAGCAGAGGCTAGACCGAAGGGGAGTACTCTGTACTGGAAATGTTTTCCCTGGAATAGAAATCGAAGGAATTTTCTGTGGGATGGATGGATGAGTATATGTGTGTACGCATCCTTTAGGTCTAGAGAACAAAGCCAGTCCTGACTCTGAAGGTAAGGAAGGAGAATACCCAGAGAGAGCATTTTGAATTTTTCCTTGAACAGGAATTTGTTTATTTCTCTCAGATCTAGGATGGGTCTGTGTCCTCCTGTTTTCTTTGGTATCAGAAAATAGGGGGAGTAGAACCCTGAGCCCTGTTGGAGGAGGGGAACCTGTTCTATGGCCCCTTGGGCAAGCAGGGTATTCACCTCCTGATACAACAGGTGTAGGAGAGATGGGGGAGAGACGAAATGTCTCACCCTGGGATAGATAGGAAGGCTGGGAAAATGCAGTTTGTATCCCTCTCTGATGATAGAGAGGGTCCACTGCTCTGATGTAATCTGTTCCCATCTGGGAGCAAAATGAGTCAGCCTTCCTGGAATGGTGAGAGGCTCTGGTTGCTGCAGAGCCAGAAAGGGTATGTTCTCTAGAAGTAAGTCAAAAACCCTGAGGGGGTTGGGACTGTTGAAGCGTAGCAGCTGCTGCAGGGTTTGTTCTGGCCTGTTTAGTCTGCTGTTGCTTAGGAACAAAGCGAGCTTGAGCAGATGACTGGCCAGCATTGGAACCAAATCTAGGCTTTTTGTAGAAAGACTTCTTAAAAGACTTCTTTTTGACAGGGAGTGAAGTAGACTTAGAGAGTCCATCCAAAGCAGCATTCTCTGCATCCATTTGAATGGCTTTGACTTGCCACTCTTTGCCAAAGAGATTTTCACCTGTACAAGGTAAATTGCCTAGGCCATCTTGCACCCAGGATTCTAGGTCAGTGGCCTGGAGCCAAGCAATTCGACGAGCAGCTATGGCTATGCCAGATGCTCTACTAGCACCCTCTGGAACTTTCCCAGCTGCACTCAAACAGACCTCAATACGTCCCCTATTAAAGAACAACCAGATCGACCCGAAGAAGGAAGAATCATACCGTCCAATCTCCAGCATCCCGCTGCTTGCCAAAATACTGGAGAAAGAGACTCAACGCCAAATTCAGCAATATATTGATACATCCTCCCCTCTTGATCCGTGCCAACATGGATTTAGGGAAATGCATGGAGTCGAGACTCTCATGACCTCCTTAATCAACACGCTCATCTGTGGGATCAACAACATAAGGTCTGGCGTCGCCATGATCTTCCTTGACATATCTGCGGCGTTTGACTCAGTAGACCATAGCATACTACTAGCACGACTCTACGAAAAGGGTATACAAGGCCTAGCATGGAACTGGTGCAAAACATACCTTGAAGATCGTTGGCAACATGTTCGCATTGACTCCAGAACATCCGAACCATTCCTCCAAACGCAAGGGGTTCCACAAGGCTCCTCCTTATCGGCACTCCTCTTCAACATATATATGCAGCCGATTTGCCAAATCACCAAATCCTTTAATGTCTCCTGCCTTATTTACGCAGACGACGTGCTTATCTACACCCCGTTTGATATAACAAGTCCAAATTACACTAACCTAACCAACTGTTTCAATGCAATAGCGGATTGGCTCTTAGATCAAAACATGCGAATCAATTTCAAAAAGACGGAAGTTTTATTGGTCACTAGAAACAAGCTCTTCTCCCCCCCTGCATATCTTAAGGTACGGGACGCTGAGCTCCCAATCAAGAATACAATTCGTTACCTAGGTGTGATCCTTGATCAACGACTGGATTTTACCTCCCACATAAAAAATACAGTAAAAAAGATTTACTTCAAGATAAAAACATTACGCCACCTAAGACCCATGCTAGAATACAATGATTTCCGCTCAATATTCCAAGCAATAGTCACCCCTCACTTTGACTATGCGAATATTGTATTACATGGTCTTCCAAAGAACACTATAAACCCCCTGCAACTAGCAATGAATGCTGCGGCTCGCATCCTAGTTGGAGCATCAAAGAGAGACCATATTACACCAATTCTTAGGGACCTTCACTGGCTCCCTATAGAATGTAGAATTAGATATAAAGCTCTCCTCATTACATTCAAGGCCTTCAACAAATTATCACCAGCAACGACTTCAGATCTCATTAGTCTAACTCCCAATACAAGATCTAGGAGACCATTTGCCGAAAACACCCTAATCATTCCGAGTGATTCCACAAATTGGTCCCAATCATCGATCAACAGAGCATTCAAATTCTATGCGCCTAGAGGTTGGAATAAACTTCAGCCAGAAATTAGAGCAATATGTGACATGAAGCAGTTCAGAAAAGCTATCAAGCACTACCTCTTCACTGAATACTTCCAGCCACCGTAATGCTATCTAATATATCAAAAGACAGTCTAATAGCCAGAAGCATAAACACTACTCCCTAGAATTAAGAAATTTTGGATTTAATTACAGCTGTACACTATATTCTCTGCTCTGTTAGTTGTTTTATACAAACAGTCAATCATTATTGTATTGTAGATAGTTACCCTTGTTGACCAAGTTTTCTGCCCTGTTATCTGTAACTCATACGTATTTCAAATGTACTGAGATTGTTCTGTTATATGTAAACCGCGCTGATGATAAATAGCGCGGTATATAAGAGACTTTAAATAAATATAAATAAAAAAAAAAGAGTCAAAGGCAGCCCTATTGGAGAACTTTGACACATCTTGGATATACTTTAACAGAAGCAGGAACTCCTCTTTTCTATCCTCTGGAATAAAGGGGAGAAAATCTTGTACTTTAACAGCAAGCTCCTTTAGAAACATGCCCATATAGAGGCTGTATGAGTTGATTCTGGCAATAAGCATACTAGCTTGAAAGATTTTTCTGCCAAAAAGCATCCAAAGTTCTACATTCTCTTCCTGGAGGGGTAGAAGAGTGCCTTTTGGTACTCAATCTTTTTCATAGCAGACTTCACCACAATAGAATGGTGAGGAAGCTGGGGTTTTTGAAAACCAGGAGAAGGAGAGACCCGATACATGGTATCCAACCGACGAGAATGTGGAGATAGTGTAAGAGGAGCCTCCCATAAATCCATCATATGTTCTTGGAGAATATTATGAATGGGTAAGGTGACTGCCTCTTTGGGAACCTTAGAGTATCCTAAAATGTCTAATTTTTTAGCTCTAGGTTCCCTTTCAGAGGATACTGTAATGGAAAGTCCTTTGGCAACTTCCAAGATGAAGTCCTGAAAGGACAAGTCCTCTGGAGGAGACATTCTTCTCTTTGGGGAAGAAGGCTCCTCAGGAAGAATAAGGGATGCTTCATCAGAAACATCTGAGGTATCGGCATCCTCAGAAGACTCGAAGTATCGCCTACTTGCTTCCAGAGATTGATACGGGTCCCGACCGGTATCGACCTCGGGCGTACCGGGAGCCGGGTCGGTACCGAGAATATCGTGGGAAGCAAAAAATGGTACCGGCCTTCTACTGGAAGTAGATGCTCTGGGTACCGGTATCGGTTGTGGTACCGGAACCGGGGTCGGAACCGACGGTTGCGGTACCGAGGGCGTCGCAGCATTAATAAAAGCCATTATGGCCTGCTGCATGGATTGTACCATAGTACCCATTGACGCCACAACTGCCTGGATGTCGGTACCGGTTTGAGCCGGTACCCCAGAGCAGTCTAACAGGTGATCGGTCGAGGCCGTGCCATCGATGTCAACCTGTAACCCCATAGGAGGAGCTTTGGAAGCCGGAGCTTCCCGCCGGGGTTGTTTGGCTGGGGCAGGGTCTTCAGGGTCGAACCCAAGGGCCTCTCTCTGCTTTGAGGGAGATTTGCCCCTTGAAGACTTGCCCGAGGAATGTTTGGTTACCTGAGATCCATCCGGAGATGAAGACCTGGATGATGCTGATGCTGGATTATCTGCAGAAAACAGCACATGAAATTTAGCTGCTCGGTTCTGTAAGCCCCGTTTGGACATCAGAGAGCAGGATGGACAATCCGGAACCGAATGGTCAGGGCCCAAACATTTAAGACACCACTCATGGGTGTCTGTGACTGAAATAGTACCAGAGCACTTGGTGCATTTTTTAAAACCAGAAGATGGTTTCTCCATGAGGGAGAATTTGTAAAGGCTGGTAGGCCTTACAAAAAGAAATACACCAAGTGTGGAAAAAGAAAAATATATATATTTTTTTTTTAAGAAATAAAGAAATAAAGACCGGCGGTACCGGTTCGGAATCGGGGAAGGCAGATACGCGGTCAGAACAACTTTTTAAAATAAGAAATTCTTCAGCGGTGACAGGAACGCGACCTGCTGGCTCCGCGGAAAAAGAAGAACTGAGGAGAGTTGGTCAGGAAGGCGGGAAGGCAGCGCGCATGCGCTGTGGGAAGCCCCAAAAGCTTTCCTTTTGGGAAGCTGGGGAGCTTTCCCACGCAGGCTCCGTCGGTACCGACGTACCCATATGTGAGGACTCATTCCTGCTTGTTCCTGGAGATAGGAAGGGCTCCTGAAGCGCCGAAATCCTGCGTGCTGAGCAGATCGCCACCAGAAATACCTTCTTCAAAGTCAAATCCTTTAGAGATGCCCGACTCAATGGCTCAAAAGGCTCCCCGGTAAGTGCCATTAGCACTAAATTAAGGTCCCATGGCAGTACCACCGACCTCTGCAGCGGTCTCAGGTGACTGACCACCCTCAGAAATCTCAACATGTCAGGGTGGGTACCTAATGACACCCCTTGGAACTTTACCTTATAAACAGGAAATTGCCACAGCTGAACCCTCAAGGAACTAGAGACTAAACCCCTATTGAAGCAGGCCTGCAAGAACTCCAGGATGTCAGGTATGGATGCCATGGATGGATAAGACGTCCTATCCGCACACCACGACTCAAAGATGCGCCATACCTGGATGTGGGCCAAACAGGTAGATCTCTTCCGGGCTTTCTGCAGAGTTGCAATCACCGAAGCTGCATGCCATTTCTTCTTTAACCTCACCCTTTCAAGGACCATGCCATAAGCAAGAATAGATCCACCTGAAGCATGCGTATCAACCCCTGCATCAGAAGATCCTCTCGAGCCGGACGCCGATATGGTCAATCCGCTTGAATCCTCACCAGCTCTGCATACCATGGGCATCTTGACCAATCTGAGGCGATCAGGATGACGTACCCCGGTAAGCCTCTATTCATTGTACGACTCGGCTTAAGGAGTGCCCATGGAGAAAACAGAGGAGATCCTCCTCGGGCCATCTTTGTACTACAGCATCCAGGTCCTCTGATATATTCTCTCTTCTCCTGCTGAAGAAGCAGCTCGCCTAGGCCGACTCTAACATTGCCATTAGGTCCATTACTGGAGTGCCCCACCAATGTTGTCGAACACAATCTACTCGAACACAATCTGGTTGAGACTCCACTCGCTGGGGTCCATGTGTATTCTGCTTAGATAGTCCACCATCACGTTGTCGACCCCTGCCATGTGGGCTGCCGATGAACGCCAGTAGCTGGCCTTCCACCCAGCCGAACAGCAGTTTGGCCTCGTCCTCCAAGGCTACACTGCCCGTGCTTCCCTGGCAGTTGATGTAGGCAAACGTGGTTGCATTGTCCAAGAACACCTGGACTGCTTTGCCCTACAACTAGGGTCCAAAGCTCCATAGCGCCAGGGCCACAGCCTGCATTTCCAGCCTCTTTATTGACCAATGGGTCTCTTGCGGGCCCTGTTGTTCCCACGCAAAGCGACCCTCGAGGTGAGCCCCCCAACCAGATAGACTGGCATCAGTCATCAGCAGGATCCAGCTCAGCGACTCAAGGGGCATGCCCCTCTCCAGGTTCCCTGGATGAAGCCACCACCAGAGAGCTTTCCTGGTCTTCTGCGGACAGGGGAGCACCTTGAACGAGGGCTGCGTCTGATGCAACCCCCAGCGTAGCAGAGCTCTCTGTAACAGCCACATGTCTGTCTATCTATTTAACATTTATAAAGCGTTTCAAATGTACGAAGCACTGTACATACATGAAGAAAAGACAGTCCCTGCTCATCAGAGCTCACAATCTAGTCAATCTACACTGGTTACCGATATGCTCCAGGCTAACATAAGATTCTGCTAAGAACTTTCAAGATTATTAACAACATCGCTCTCGACTCTCTCAAGGATTTTATCACTCCTACCCCAAAAACCAGATCTAGAAGAACGACATCAGATAACACACTAGCGATCCCCAAAGACTCCATAAGGTGTTCACTATCAACCAGTAGAAGAACATTCGCCCACTACGCTCCAAAATGTTGGAACGACCTGCCGCCTGATATCAGAGCAATCCAAGACCTGCTACAATTCCGGAAAGCAATAAAGCACCATCTCTTTCTTCTCCACTTCTCTTAAGCTACCCCCCTACCACCAAGAAACCATCCCCGATCCCCCACTAAATCCCTCCACACAACATAACGCTCAAATCCTAAGGTTCCGCCCCATCCTGGAAGCTTCTCACATTCTCCCATACCAACAATTAGCGAATATGACACACCAGCATGTATATAGTTTATTTTATTTCAACTCGTTTGGACTTATGTTATTCTGAAAATTCCCATGTTCCCCAAGTTCTATTCCCTGTTTTAATGTAAACCCAATCAGTCTCCGCTGATCTGAGTATTCTTTGTTATTTGTAAACTGCGCTGATAAAAATAGTGCGGTATATAAGAGCTGTAAAAATAAATAAATAAATAAATAAAAGAAGATTACAAAATACAAATAAAATCAAGACAGACAAAGTATACAATAAACAAGAGCAGCAAAAACAAGAATCAAGAACAGAAAGCAATACAGAAGAGATGGGTTTTCAATATGAACTTGAAGAGGTCCAAAGAGGGCGCATTGCGCACAGACAGAGGTAGATTGTTCCAGGCAAAGGGTGCAGCCAGGTGAAAGGAGCTTAGTCTAGAATTAGCAGTACGAGTGGAGGGCATAGATAGACGAAGGCTGTTCAAAGAGCAAAGAACGCAAGAGGGGATGTAAGTAGAGATAAGAGATGATAGGTAGTGGGGAGCTGAGGAGTGAATGCATTTATAGGTCAAGAGGAGGAGTTTGAATTGGATCCGGAAGCGGATGGGAAGCCAATGAAGGGACTTGAGGAGAGGAGTGAAATGGGAAAAGCGATGCTGATGGAAAATTAGTTGAGCAGCAGAATGTTGAATAGATTGAAGGGGAAAGAGATGGTTTGCGGGAAGGCCAGCAAGGAGAATATTGCAGTAATCAAGATGGGAGGTGATCAAGGAGTGGACAATCATTTTAGTAGTGTCATCAGAAAGGAAGGGGCGAATTTTGTTAATGTTATAAAAGGAAGAAACGGCAAGTCTTAGCTACGAGTTGGATATGAGTGGAAAAAGAGAGAGAGAGGAGTCAAAGATAATACCCCGGTTTCGGCCGAAGAGACAGGAAGGATTAAAGAGTTATCCACAGAGACTGAGAAAGGGAGTAGAGGAGGGGAGGCATTGGGGGGAAAGATAAGGAGTTCAGTCTTAGCCATATTTAATTTCAAGCAGCGGTGAGACATCCAAGTAGCAATGTCTGAAAGGCAAACAGTGATCTTGTCATGGATTGCTGGAGAGATATCAGGCGAAGAAAGGTAGATTTGAGTCATCAGCATAGAGATGATAATGAAAGCCATGGGAAGAGATAAAAGCACCAAGAGATTGGGTATCGAGAGAGAAGAGGAGCGGTCCCAGGACAGAACCCTGGGGAACACCAACTGGGAGTGGGGTGGCAGAGGAGGAACTGCCACCAGAACACACACTAAAAGAGCAATGGGAAAGATAAGAGGAGAACCAAGACAGAACAGAGCCTCTAAAGCTGAGTGATGACAGGGTGATAAGAAGGTGGTTGTGGTCAACAGTGTCAAAAGCAGAAGAAAGATCAAGAAGGATGAGAACAGAATAAAGACCTTTGGATTTTGCTAGGAACAAGTCATTTGATACTTTAGTGATAGCTGTTTCAGTGGAGTGCAAGAGATGGAAGCTGGACTGTAAAGGATCAAGAAGGGCATGAGACGAAAGGAAATCAAGACAGCGAAGGTGGACAGCACGCTCAAGTAGTTTAGAAATAAAGGGAAGGAGAGAGATGGGTTGATAGTGAGACGGACAGGTAGGATCGAGTGAGGGTTTCTTGAGGAGGGGTGCGACTATGGCATGCTTGAAGTCAATAGGGAAGGTAGCAGTGGAGAGGGATACTTTGAGGATATGAGAAATGGAAGGGACAATAGATGGATGAGATGAGGCATAAGAGACGGGTGGGGATGGGGGTCGGAGGAGCAGGTAGTGGGTTTGGAGGAAGAAAGAAGGAATGCTGTTTCATCATCAGAGACCACAGGGAAGGAGGAGAGGGTAGCAGAAGTTAGTGGGGAGAGATGGGAGAAAGGTGAGGTAGAAGGGGTAATGGGGAATTGGAGGGTAATCTTATGGATTTTATCATGGAAGAAATCAGCTAGTGTTTGGGCAGGAAGAGAGGGAGGAATCAGCGGTGGAGGCACATTGAGGAGAGAATTGAGAGTATTAAAGAGACGACGAGGATCAGAGGCGAAAGAGTTAGTCAGATGGGTGAAGTAGGCTTGTTTGGCAAGTGCTATGGCTGATTGGAATGAGAAAAGCATGAATTTAAAGTGAAGGTGGTCAGAACGGCAGCGGGATTAAAGCCAAAAATGCTCAGCAGAGCGGGAACAGGAACGCAAATATCGGGCAGTGGGTGTGAGCCAGGGCTGGAGAGAGGAACACCTTGCTCTTGCCCACGGGATAAGGTTGAGTGTGGCTGCCATAGTTCCGAGGACCTGTAAATAATGCCAGGCTGACAGCGCCGTCACCTTCAGAAACTGGTGCACCAAGTTCCACAGTACCGTGCTCCCTGTTCCAGAAAGAAAACCTTCCCTATGCTGGTATCGAAGCGTGCTCACAAATACTCCAGCTCCTGGAATGGCACCAAATGGCTCTTGCTCTTGTTGACCACCCAACCAAGACTTTGAAGCAACTGCACCACCCGCTTCATTGCCTTCTCGCTTTTGTCCCTGGACTTTGCTCTGATCAGCCAGTCATTGAGGTATAGGTGTACGAGAACTCCTTCCTTGTAAAAAGCCTCCGCCACAACCACCATGACCTTGGTGAAGGTATGTGGAGCTGTTGCCAGTCCAAAGGGCAAGGCCCGGAACTGGAAATGTCCCATCGGCATGGCGAAGCAGATAAACTGCTGATGTTCTGGTCAGATGGGAATGTGTAGATACACTTCTGTGAGATTGAGAGACATTAGAAATTCCCCACTTCTTACTGCTACTATGACGGACCGCAGTGTTTCCATATGAAAATGTGGTACCCACAGACAACGGTTCACACCTTTGAGATTGAGGATCGGGCAAAAGGAACCCTCCTTTTTAGGGACCGCAACCACACTGTCTTGGGGCACCAGCACCACAGCTCTTAGCTGTAGAAGCCATGTCAAAGTGTTCTTCGCTGCCACTGCCTTGCCTAGCGCCTTGCAGGGAGACTGAATGAAGGAATGGCTCACTGGCTGAGCCCATTCGAGAGCATAGACCTCCCGGATGAGTTCCAGGACCCACTGATCCAACGTGATCTGGGCCCAGTTGGGTTAGAAATCCCATAATCGGACCCCTCATGGTTTGCATCCACCGCCTCCCCGGGGCCCCCTCACTTCAATGCAGTTTGCTGAATCCCGAGGTCAAGGTGGCACAGAAACCCCAGCCTGCTCCTCAAAACCCCTGAAACCTCTGTCCCCTAGAGGGGAATCTGCCCCTCTGGTAAGGCATGAAGTGGGACGCCCAGAAAATTGAAATTACACTTACCTGGTAATTGCAGTTCCTTGAGTGACGACAGTTTAGTTCTCCACCTCTGGGTAGTGCACCTCCTCCTGCAGCTTGGAGACTGGACATGTCAAACTCATGACATCACTGGATGTAGCCTGCTGGAATCCCCCATCAGCCCCAGTGAACTATTGACAAAGCAGACTCAAAAGAGCAAAAGAGCAACAAACAAGTAGCTAACATTTTAATGATAACCTAAATACCAATGACAGGTATAACTGAACAACTTATCAAACCATTAACCTCCCCTTTAAAAGGAAAGGGTGAGATTTACCCTATTAATGTTCTCCTCCCTGCTGAGCCAGGAACTAAGAAGAGGAAGGAAAGACCGGTTGAAGAAGTAAGAATGAGAACGACAGCCAATCATCTTAAGGCGATACTCACCTGCACACCTGAATTTCGCTCCAGAAGCGTGCCCTGCTAACAAACCAATCCCTGGGCGGGAATGAGGACTAAAATGTTGTCACTCAAGGAACTACAATTACCAGGTAAGTGTAATTTCAATTTCCTTATTGTTCCTCCAGTTTAGTCCTCCACCTCTGGGATGTAATACAGCAGTACTAACGGGAGGGACCCTGCCAGCCTGTTGCACACCGCCGACCCAAAACATGCATCACTCGCCGCCAGCACATCCAGGTGGTAGTGTTTACTGAAGGTATGAAGAGTGGACCAGGTAGCAGCTCTACAAATCTCCACCGGCGGAACTAGGCTGTGCTCTGCCCAGGAAGCTGCTTGCGCTCTAGTGGAGTGAGCATTCAGACCCACAGGTGCCGGGCGGCCCTGCAAAATATAGGCTGAGACAATCGCCTCCTTAATCCACCTGGAAATGGAAGCTTTCGCTGCCGCCTCCCCTTCCCTGGGACCTCCAAAGAACACGAATAGATGATCTGATTTGCAGAAAGACTCGGAGACTGCCAAATATTGACGCAACACTCTCTTTATGTCCAAGCGGCGCAATCCCCGATCAGAAGCGCACCCGACCTCCGACTGTAAGATTGGCAAAGAAACCGTTTGAGTCACATGAAAAGAAGAGGACACCTTTGGCAAAAAGGAAGGCACTGGCCGAAGAACCACCTTTTCTCTAGAAAAGCACAAGAAAGGCTCTCTACAAGACAGGGCCTGCAACTCCGAAATGCGCCACGCCGAACAAATGGTCAAATGCTTGATGGACGCTTGGCTTAAGGGCTCAAATGGACTCCTTACGAGCACCCCTAAGACCAAGTTGAGGTCCCACGGAGGAACCGAAATTCTACACGCCGGACACATTCTGGTAACTGCTTTAAGAAAAACGTACCACATCAACGTGAGCCCCTAGAGACATACGTTGGACTTTACCTCTATAACATGCTAGGGCTGCTAATTGAACTCTCAAGGAACTGGCGGCCAGTCCTTTCTCGAATCCGTCCTGCAGAAAACGTAATACCAAAGGTAGAGACGCCGTAGCGGCACGGACCTGATGTCTCGAGCACCAGTCTTCAAAAACCCGCCAGACACGCATATAAGCCAACGATGTTGATCGTTTCCGCGCCTGAAGCAATCCTGCAACAACCAACTTTGAGTAACCTTTCTTTTTTTTTAGCCTCGCCCTTTCAATAGCCAAGCCGTAAGCGAGAATCGATCCACCCAAGGCATCTGAAGCAGACCCTGCAACAGCAGTTCCTGCAAAACTGGAAGCCTCCATGGAACCCTGTTGAGTAACTTCACTAGGTCAGCGTACCACGGACGCCTGGGCCAGTCTGGAGCCACTAACAGCACACGCCCCCGATGCGCTTCGATACGCTGAACCACGCGACCGATGAGGACCCACGGAGGGAAGACATAGAGGAGACCCGTCGACGGCCAAGGCTGTATCAAGGCGTCGATCCCTTCTGACATGGGCTCCCATCGTCTGCTGAAAAAACGACTTGATTTCGCTGACTGGAAGGTTGCCATCAGATCCATGACCGGAGTTCCCCACTGGTGAACTAATTGCGCGAATACGTCCGGATGCAACTCCCATTCCCCTGCACCCACTCGGACTCTGCTGAGAAAATCCGCCGCCATGTTGTCTTTTCCTGCAATGTGGGCCGCAGATATCGCTTGTAACTGAGTCTCTAATCCAGGAGAACAGACCTTCTGACTCCTCCTCCATGGCCACGCTTCCGGTACCACCCTGTCGATTTACGTAGGCCACCGCTGCGGCATTGTCTGACAGTACTCGCACCGTTCGTCCCGTCACCATGGTTTTGAAGCTTCGCAGGGCCAGAAACACTGCTCTCAGCTCCAGCCGGTTGATCGACCATCTGCTTTCTTCCGCCGACCAAACGCCTTGCGCAAAGTCCTCTCTGCAATGCACCCCCCAGCCTGCGAGACTTGCACCCGTCAGTAGTGGAATCCACTCCGGCTGTTCCAGAGGCATTCCCGCTCGTAGGGACGTGGGTAGCATCCACCATCGAAGGGCCTGCCTGACCAGCAGAGAGCAAGGGAGACGTTTGTTCAACGAGTCTGACTGGTGTGACCAGCGGCAAAGCAATGACCGCTGTAAAGGCCTCATATGGAATTTGGCCCACGGAACTACCTCCAAAGTTGCTGCCATTGTCCCCAGCACCCGAAGGTAACTCCACGCCGTGGGCGCTGGAACCGCCCTGAAGGTTCGCACGAGCTTTTGAAGTGCTTGGGCTCTCCGCTCCGTCAGAAACACCGACCCTTTCCGAGTGTCAAACTGTACTCCCAAATACTCGAGGACCTGAGACAGAGTCAAGTGGCTCTTGACCGGATTGACCACCCCGCCAAGTCCCTGGAGAACTGTCATCAGCTTTGCCGTGGCCCGCTTGCTCTTGGGCTTTGGATTTTGCTCAAATCAACCAATCGTCGAGGTATGGATGAACCAAAACCCCTTCCTTCCATAGGGCCGCCGCCACCACCACTACCATGATCTTGGTGAAAATCCGCAGAGCCGTTGCGAGACCGAACAGCAATGCCTGAAACTGGTAATGCCCCCAAGGGAGCATGAACCGTAGGAACTTTTGATGAGAGGCTCTGATCGAAACATGGAGATACGCCTCCGTGAGATCGAGACACATCAGATACTCTCCCCGACGTACTGCCACAATGACGGACCGCAGCGTTTCCATTTAGAAATGCGGCACTCGGAGACAATGATTTACCCCTTTGAGATCCAGTATTGGGCGAAGGGACCCGTCTTTCTTTGGCACCACGAAATAAATGGAGTACCGCCCCACGCCGTACTCTGCTACAGGCACTGGCACAGTGGTACCCAGCTGCAAGAGATGGTTCAAAGTTTGGCGTACCACCAGGGTTTTTTGCTGACCTCTGCAGGGTGACATCACGAAAGAGTCCAGCACCGGCTTCGCCAGATCTAGTGCATAACCATCGCTTATGATCTCCAGTACCCACCGATCGGACGTTATGTGGGCCCAGGCAGAAAGGAAACCCCAAAGTCTACCTCCAATCAGTTGATTTTCTGCCGGGACCCGCCGCCATTCATTGCGGCTTTCGAGCAGCCCCTGCGGACGCCGCTGCGAATTCTCTACTTGCTCCGCGAAACCCTCGGAACCCTTGGGCCCGAGAAACAAATCTTCCTCTTTGGAACCCCGCGAAACGGGAAGAGCGAAATCTTCGAAAATCGCTAAATTGACCCCGAAAGGCCGTCAAGGATTTTCTTTGCTTGGGCTTCTCCTCCGGAAGTCTACCGCCCTTGGACTCCCCGAAATCCTTAACCAGCTTGTCAAGGTCTTCTCCAAACAATAGCTTCCCCTTGAAGGGGAGCTTACTGAGCCGCGACTTAGAGGAACCGTCGGCTGACCAATTCCTTAGCCACAGGGATCGCCGCACAGCCACCAACGAAGCCATACTATTTGCTAAAGCTCTGATCAGGTCGTAGTGCACATCCTCCAAATACGCGGACCCTGATTCTAAATGCTCTAGCTCTCTTACACTGTCCTGCTCCAATGAAGCCGACTGCTGTAAGTGTTGAGCCCAGCGGATGAAGGCCCTTGCCACCCAAGCCCCACAGATGGAGGCCTGCAAGGACACCACATCCACTTCAAAGGATTGTTTTAACAAGCCATCCACCTTCCTATCCTGCGCATTCTTTAAGGCTGCGCTACCTTCCACTGGAATAGTGGTCTTCTTAGTGACCGCTGAGACTGCAGCATCAATTCTCGGACAGCGGAATTTCTCCTTGTCATTATCCGCCAGGGGATATAGTCTGTTCATAGTCCTTAGCCCTCTGAGCCCCGCTTCGGGTTGATCCCACTCATATTGGATCATCCGATCCACCACCTTGTGGACAGGGAATACCACCTGCGTCTGACACACCGCCTGAATAATAGGCTCTTCCCCATCCTCTTCCTCGACCGGCTGCTCCGTAGCCAGTTTGAGCGTCTGTAGGGACTCCATAATAAGGACCATCAACTCATCCTTCCAGAACACTCGGATGATCCTCGCCTGATCCTCAGGCTCTGGGATCTCCCCCTCTTCCAACTCATCAATATCTACCTCCATGTCTAACTCTGCCTCCTCCACCTCCTGCCACCCCAACTCTGAGGGCGAGTGATCCAGTGGGCGAGGCCTCTTGGAGGGTTTAAGTGCAAGGCTTTCGCGATCCGCCAACCCGGATCGCAAAACAGCTGAGGGGAGAGGCAAGGGCTCCAGCAACTTACCTTGTCTGAGACAGAATGCTTGATGCATCAGCAAGACAAAGTCTGGGCAAAACTCCCACAGCTGGAGATCAGAGCCGAGACCCGAACACGCACCAAGGTCCCCTGATGTAGCCTCTGGGCCGGATGTGGATGGGACCGCCATCCATGCTTCTCCCTCCGTCGCCGCTGCAGACTCCTGGAGAGCGGGGACGACGGAGTTCTCCATCTGCTGTTCCACACTGGCCGAGACAGCTGCACAACCCCGACAAATGCCAGTATCCGCGACTGTGCCTCTATGGGTGCCGCAAACGACACACTGCGGGTATGCTGATATGAGCTGGTCGTCCCTCAGGCTGCCCCTCAGAGTATAATAAAGAATGACCTCTTTCTCTTATACTTTGATTTTTTTTTTTTTTTTTAAGTGAACCCTAACAGAGGAGCACTGTTTGTACCGGGCCTGTGAACTGCTTGAGCTAAGCCCCTCCAAGCTAAAACCCCAAGAGACTGCTGCCTTAAAACGTAAAATAAAGTAAAGAAATCAAGGACAACGGCAAGTAACAGAAAACTGCATAAAAACCTAACAGACCCAAAACTAACTACTCTAAGGCTTTTAAAATCATCCCTGTCGGCCAAACCCCGCTGCACTCCGGGCCGACGACGACATCGCACCAAGCTGACATGCGGCGAAAACTGCGTGTTCAAAATGGCTGTGGCTTCTTCACAGAGATTTTGGCGCGCCCCGAGGAATTCTCCCCCCCCCCTCCGGCCGAAAAAAACTCACCCGGACGCCTCTGGACCGCTGGAAAAGAGAACAAAAACAGCTGAGAGCCGGCCCCCAAGACCCTGCCAGCAGTGGCGTTGCTCCATGCTAACCGGAGCGGCATCCACAGCGAGGCCTGAATTACAGACGCGCCCGTTCTCCGGCGCAGCTCCTGAAGCCGGACCTGTCCTTGCGCCATCTTAGAAGCTCTGCCCCGTGCCTTCAAGGGGCAGAAATCCGGGAAGGAAAGTAGAGGTCTCGGCTTGGCAGGGAAAGGAGCACCTGTTATCTCAGCTTTCCCTCTTTTTTTTTTTTTTTAAGAAATATCACCCCTTAAAAGGAAAAGAAATTTAAAGGTATCAAATTGAAAGAAAATTAAAATAGAAATTTAAGGACATTTAAAGAAGTTTAAATCCTAACTAGCTTAGCTCCTTATTAGTTTCTCTAGTGAGCCCAGCACCTAGGCTCACTACATCCTCCTGCTGCATGGAGACTGGACACTGGGGCTGATGGGGGATTCCAGCAGGCTACATCCAGTGATGTCACGAGTTTGACATGTCCAGTCTCCAAGCTGCAGGAGGTGGTGCACTACCCAGAGGTGGAGGACTAAACTGGAGGAACGATAAGGAACGCTTAAATTCCCGCGGCTGTCCTTTACCCGAAGACGGAGTACGGTTCTGTGTCAGCTTATCTTCGGACAAGCGACCTCCCTAGGACTCGCCCAAGTCTTTCAACAGCTTATCCAGATCCTCTCCAAAGAGAAGCTTCCCTTTGAAGGGAAGCTTGCTAAGACGGGCTTTAAAGGAACTGTCTGCCGCCCAGTTCCATAGCCACAGGTAGTTTTGTGCCGCTACTATGGAGGCCATGCTTTTCGATAGTCCTCTGATGAGATCGTAGTGGGTTCTGGCCAGGTAGGCCGCCCCTGGCTCCAATTTGGCTGCCTCCACTGACAGGTCTGTTGCCGGCTCTCCCGGCTGCTGAACTCGTTGCGCCCCGCAGAGGCAGGCTCTAGCCACCCAGGCCCCGCAAATGGAAGTCTGCAGGGAAATGGCGCTGATATCAAATGCCCGTTTCAATAAGGTGTCCAACTTTCTGTCCTGACCATCCTTGAAGGCTGCCCTGCCTTCCACCGGAATAGTCGTCTTTTTAGTGACTGCCGATACAGCCACATCCACCCTTGCTGATTGTAGTAGCTCCTGCTCTTGTTCCAGCAGCAGATACAGGTGCGCCACAGTGCACTTCCCCCCCCCCCCCAACCCCAAGGCCTGCTTCTGGCGAATCCCATTCATCCTGGATTATTTGCCTTACTACTCTGTGCACCGGAAAAGCTTTGTGCCTTCCATACCGCCTGAAGCAGTGGGTCCTCCATCTCCTCCTCTGCTGTTGGCTGATTGGAGGGCATATTGAGGGCCTTCAAGACTTCCCCAATGAGCGTCGGCAACACTTCCCGACGGAATACCCACACAATTCTGGACTGATCTTCCTGTTACGGAATATCACCTTCTTCCAGTTCACCTTGCCAATCCAGTTCCATGTCCGTGTCTTCACTATCCGACCTCTCCGACAACGGAGACTGAGCGTGCCACTCCTCTGAGGCCCTAGTCCTCTTAGGAGTCACCATGTCCGCCTCGCTCTCTTTCCTGTCTGCTTTGTTCTTAGTGCTACGCTCCTGTGCTGTGTTGGCACAGACAAAACGCTTTGTGCAGAAGCAGGACAAATTCTGGCGAGAAACCTCACGGGATCTCCCCCGCTCCTGGCGCAGTTGAGGTCCCCTGAGTAGCCAAAGTTGCCGAAACTGGTTCTCCTGAAGCCAGCATGGATCCCTCTCTGTCCTCAGTTTCCCGAGGCTGGGATGAAGTTTCCTTCTGCCCTGGATGGGTGCGCGCAGGACCTGTTCCACTGTTGAAGCCTCCCAAGTACAACCTCTCTGACCCCACTGGTGCCGCAGACCAGTCACTGCGGTCTGGCTGGCATGATGGGTCTGCAGCCCTACTAAGGCCCCCCTACCATTCTCACTAAATAGGAATTACACTTACCTGGTAATTGTGGTTCCTTGAGTGACTCCAGTTTAGTCCTCAACCTCTGGGTAGTGAACCTCTTCCTGCAGCTTGGAGACTAGGCATGTCAAACTCATGACATCACTGGATATAGCCTGCTGTTCTCTCCCATCAGCCCCCAGTGAACTATTGAGAAAGCAGACTCAAAGGAGCAAAACATCAGTAACTTTAACTTATTATATTCAAGGGCACGCAGAACATATAACCTATCTACCTACTACTCCCCTTCCAGAAGGAAAGGGACTGCTTCCTGCATGCTCTCCTTTCTGTCGAATGCCTAGCCCTAAGCAATCCAGAGCAATATAGCAATATATACAACAATATCATAATATAACAACAATATAGCGCAAAACAAATGGAAGCATCAAAACGACTGAACACCAGTGAAGACCTGTATCCACTTTTAACCTTGCACTTCCCCCAACAGAAAGACCACTGCTAAGACCCCATCCCCAGGCGGGAATGAGGACTAAACTGGAGTCACTCAAGAAACCACAATTACCAGGTAAGTGTAATTCCTATTTCCTTATCGTTCCTCCAGTTTAGTCCTCAACCTCTGGGATGTATCAGAGCAGTAATCATTGGGAAGGAACTTTCCTCCCTGAAAACGGCATCCTTAGCCGCCAGAACATCTAGGCAGTAGTGCTTACTGAAAGTATGGAGAGACAACCAAGAGGCCTCCCTACAGATGTCCACTGCTGGAACCAAACTGTGATCCGTCCAAGAAGATGTTTGCACTCTGGTAGAGTGAGCTCGTAAGCTCCCTGGGACTGTACGGTCCCGTAGAAGATAAGCTGACGCACTCGCCACTCCAATCCATCCAGAAATGGACTCCTTCGCCGCCGCTTCCCTTTGCGGGGCCCTCCAAACACCCCGAAGAGAGACGATCCGCCTTACGAAAGTTTCTGAAACCTTTAAATACTGCCACAGGACTCTCTTAATGTCCAAACAGCGCAAGCTATGGTTCAATACACTCCCCTCCGCCACACCTAGCGCTGGAAGAGAGACCATTTTAGTTAGGTGAATGTAGAAACCACCTTTGGCAACAACGACTGAACCAGATGCCAGGCTACCTTCTGTCTGGATCAGACAAAAAACGATTCCTGACAGGTCAATGCCTGCAACTCCGAAAATCGCCTCGCCAAACAGACGACCATCAAACATTCCGTCTTCAAAGCAAAACCCTTAACCTACACCTGTTGCAAGGCCCCAATGGCACGCTAGCTAACGCTCCTAAAACCAACTTGAGCTTCCCCGGTGGAATTAATATCCTACGAGAGGGTTACAGTCTGGTAACCGCCTGAGAAAGCGTACCACATCGACCTGTGCATGAGAGCCACTCCTTGTCCTTTGCCCCTATAGCAAGACAGAGCTGCTAACTGAACTCTCCAGGACCTGCCTTTACCAAATCCGTCCTGCAGAAAACTTAATACTGTTGTCGCGTGAGCGTGTCTCCGCACGCACCCATCTTCAAAGATGTGCCATATACGCACATATGCAAGGGACGTAGACTTTTTATTTTTTTTGCGGCAAGGTGGCAAAGACTGCTGCCGAGCAACTCTTTTTCCTTAAGCTTGCCCTATCAATGGCCATCCTGTAAGCGAAAACCGATACACCTGAGGCATTCGAAAGGAACTCTGTAGCAACAGAATCTCCAATGTCGGAAGCCTCCCTGGATTCCCGTCGAGCAACCGTATGAGGCAGGCATACTACAGGCGCTTTGGCCAGCCCGAGGCCCCCAACCACACGTTTCCCCAAAGTGCTTCGATACGCAGACCCACTCGACCTATGAGTGCCCCCAGTGGAAAGACATAGAGAAGACCACATGACGGCCGCCGTTGAAACAGTGCGCCGATGCCTTCCAACCTCCTTTCGCGTCGTCTGCTGAAAAAGCGACCCATTTATGCAGAGTGAAACGCTGCCATGAGGTCCATTACTGGGTGTCCCCATATGCGACCGATCTGTACGAACACCTCCGGATGCCACTCCCATTCTCTGGCATCTACTTGGACCCAGCTGAGGAAATCCACCATCACAACGTCCTTACCCGCAACATGCGCCACCGAAAACACTGGCAGCCAAAGCTCTATCCACATACACAGACCCTCTGCCACGGCCTCTATGGCCATACTTCCGGTTCTGCCCTGCCGATTGATGTAGGCCACCGGCGCGGAGTTGTCGGACAGTACTCGCACCGCTCGACCTGTCACCATAGTTTCGAACGCCTGCCACGCCGGGCGTATCGCGCGCATTTCCAGTCGGTTGATTGACCACTGGGTCTCCTGTGTACTCCAAGAGCCTTGGGCAAAATGATCTCCGAACGTAGCGGAGTTTAACAAAGTTTTTGGCCAAGCTCCCGGATGAAAGGTCCATAACCTTTTATTAGAGAGAAGCTGGAAAATTACAAGGCACACAACCCAACAGAGCGTCACATCTGTTGTACATGCAAAGGAATCCTTAAAATATGAGCATATATGACTCCACCGCTTGCCCCGATACAAGCATTGAGTAGCCTATTCGTCTTTTTCGAAACCAGCCAGGTCCTTAAGACCTGGATTGGCTACCCTAGGAAACAGGATACTGGACCTGAAATAGCTTGGTCTGACCCAGTATGGCAGTTCTCGTATCCTTATGAACGGAACCTCCCCAAGGTCTCTGCTTTGGAAGTAACAGGCTGCGCCTGGCCCTATGGCTAGCTCATACGGAGCAGTACGGCCTAATGGTTAAGGCAAGTTGCCAGAGGACCAAGGGTTTGAATTCCAATCAAGACCACCAACCTTGGGCCATAAAAACTGGGGTTTCTGCTCCCACAGGTGGTCCTTCTGGCCTTCGTTAAGCGACTTAACACTCTGCCTCAGGTACCAATACATAAATTGTGAGCTCTTCAGGGACAAGGGAACTAGAAATACCATAAATCGACTGTATGCCACCCTGACCTGTAGGCAATCAGTATACTCAAATAAATAACTGACTGGGAATATGTGACCGTAGCAAACACTGGCAGTGGAGAGACATCAGAGCTGGTGCTTGTTCCTGGTCTTCCTTTCTCGCTCTCCCAGTCCTTCTGCCAGCATTGAGAAAAGGCTGAGAATAGATTGTCCAGTGGGCCAGGGAACTTGCGTCCTGGACATCAGAGAGAAAGAGGAGCTAGGATCTGGGAGCAAAGCCCAAAGAGAAAGGGAAACTGGTGACTGACACTGTAGCGCCTCCGGACGGCTCACTCCACAGCAGATCCCACGACTGCATCTCCAAACCCATGTAACATCATGAGGACCTCAAGTACATTATTACAATCGACATCCCCCCATTACTGGAGAAATGACCTTAGCCTGATAATACAGTCTGAGCAAAGAAATGCAATCTCACTCTGCAAAGAGTGCACCCAAAAATCATGCCTAAGCAATTGTGAGCACATACAAAATGCACATCTACATATACGGGTGACCCAGCACCTGTCACTCAAACACAGTGCAGTGAGCACGCTTGAACATAGGCTGAATGCATGGAGCATACACAGAGTATTGATTTCCACTATGAAACCTTCCAGTGCCCTGGAGCGCTAAGCCCCAGACAGTGCTACCTAGACGTCCTTCTCTTCACCCTCAGCATGGGCCCTTTAACAAGATGGCACAGACGGGTCAGTGCCCCTGCTAAGTGCTTAAAGCCCTACTCTGACAGCACAGGCTCTAGAAATAGATGAGAATTTCCTGGGATGGGCATGCTAAGTGGAGCTACGAAACACCCAGGCACCCCCCCCCCCCCCCTCCCCAGCCTTCCTGCAGTCAGAGAAATAGCAGTGGGATACACTAACCCCTGAGTGCCCATGAGGTGGCCCTGTGATTATTTCTTTCCTGACTTGCAGAGATCAATCTGATGATGGCTGCATACACACGGTCACAGAAAGGCACTATTGAGTATACCAGCTTCCCTCTGGTGGCCATAGACCATAGCACAGGTACTTCTTGGTTGACAGTTTAACTGTTATTATTATTATATATTTTTTTATATCCTAAGGTTTCCTAAACCTGTCCCTGTGAAACCACAGGCGTTTGGGCAACTTTCACTATAGAATACATTTGCAGACCGTGAATACAAAAAAGAGCTACTGTCTCAAGCACACTTCCAGTCTGTCCCTCCTTCCACCTACAAGTTAGGGCTCTGCTCTTGAAGAACCTAAAAGCTGGCAATTTGCCTAATATCCCAGGACTTAACAGATGCTCCTCAGAGACATAATTAGGCGGGAAAGAACATGTGGCATCAGAGATCAATGCCAAAACTGCTGTCCTATAAAACTAAGAATAAACTTAAAAATAAAGAAGACTGACAACAGCCCCCTTAAGGCTGAGGAACCCCCCAAGCCTCAAAAAACCTACAAACAAAAGAAAGAAACACTAGACCTAAAAATCTAGCAATTCTGCCTGTCGTCTTCCTCACACAGGCAGCTTGCTGCAACTCCCGCCAGATGGTCCAAATATCTAGAGAGAAAATGGCCGCCCCTTTGCCGATGAATTTTGGCGCCAAGAACAACAGCCGCTGCAAAAAGGAGGCCTCAGCAGACCAACAGAGCCCGAAGCCTTACCTGCAGGGCTGAAAGCCACGCAGCATGCTCCTACTGCCTTGAATTCATCCGATCCTCAAGCCGCGCTGCTGCACCCGGCAGCCGCGGCGAGGACCGCTCAGCTGGTTCCACAGAGTAAAATTTAAATCCCGCAGCAACGGAGAGGCTCCGTCTCACACAGCTTCAGTGTGGCTGTATAGGTCTCGGAGCTCTCTCCCGTATCGTCCAGGGAGAGAGATACGCACTGGCGAATGCCTGCAGCAAGTGAAAACAACTGACAAGGAGGGAAGGCGGGAGCTGCTACTAATTTAAAGAGCCAGGCTCAAATTTAAAATTACTGTAAATATAAGGAAATTTGCTCCTAACAACTAAAGGGAACTAATCCCTGATTGCCAATTAACCAAAGGTAACTGAATTAAGATGAAATTAGACTTACCTGCTAATTGTTGTTCCTGGAGGAACTCTAGTCTAGTCCCGGACATCTGGGTTTAAGCACCTCCTCCTGCAACCTTGGAGACTGAGCACATCACCCTTTTTTGGTGACACCAGCATAAATAGATGCGGAACCGCCTCCTTGATCCAGTAACCTATTGACAAAGCAGACTCACCAGAACAATAAGTAAGTAGAAATCATCCTAACGTTATATAACTATTGAACTATAAAAATTGCATAAATTTGCCTAACAATAACAATACCTGGACACTTACCAGGAAAGGCTTATGCATGCTTCCGCATAGGCCTGCTCCGCCTCTCCCCAGGACCTTTCAGCAGGAACCTGTAAGACTGTACTGTAAAGAACGTACAGTACTGTAAAGAACGTACCATTCCCTCCCCACAAAAGGACCATATCCTATCCAGTCACATGTCTAAGGACTGCATATTTCTCTTCAGGCTTTGGCCCAAAACACCATAACAGGGAGGGATACGGGACTAGACTAGAGTTCCTCCAGGAACAACAATTAGCAGGTAAGTCTAATTTCATCTTCCTTATCGTCCCTCTAGTCTAGTCCCAGACATCTGGGAATGTAACACAGCAGTAAAGACTTTAACGGGAGGGACCCGCTAGACCAGCTTGAAGAACCGCTGATCCTAACCTAGCATCCCCTTCCGCTTGCAGATCAATCTGATAATGTTTGACAAAGGAATGCAACAACGACCATGTCGCCGCCTTGCAGATCTCCGCTGCCGGCACCAAACTGAACTCTGCCCAGGAAGCCGCTTGTGCCCTGGTCGAGTGCACCCTCAAACCATTTGGCACAATCTTTCCCTTCAAAAGATATGCTGAGGCAATAGCCTCCTTAAGCCACCTTGCAATGGAAGACTGATGCCGCTTCCCCTTGCTTCGGCCCTCCAAACAAGACAAATAACCGATCCGTCTTGCGAAAGAAAGCCGTCCTTTGCAAATAAGTCCTTAATACTCGACCAACATCCAGCCGATGCAACCGACCTTTCGACTTCTCGTTGCTACTTTTCTCAAAGACCGGCAAAGAAACTACCTGATTCACATGAAACACCGATACCACTTTTGGCAAGAACAACGGCACGGTTCTCAAAACAACCATCCTGTCGTAGGAGGACAGAAACGGCTTCCTACACGACAAAGACTGTATCTCCAAGATCCTCCTTGCCGAAGAAATAGCTACAACACCAGCTTCAGCGTCAGATCCTTCAAAGTTGCTTTAGCCAAAGGTTCGAACGGTTCACCTATCAACGCTTCCAACACCAAGATGAGGTCCCATGTCGGAACCGGCTTCCGGCATGGCGGCCTCAACAGAGACGTCGCTCTTAAAAACCGTTGCACATCCGGGTGAGACGCAAGGCCTATCCCTTGCACCTTCCCTCGTTAGCAAGAGAGTGCCGCCAATTGAACCCGTAAAGAAGCTGGCGCCAGCCCCTTATGAAAACCGTCCTGCAAGAAAGCCAAAACCTGCGGAATGGAGGCTCTCAGTGCCACCATCCCCTTTATCTTCACACCAATTCTCAAAAACTCGCCACACGCGGATATACGCCACCGAGGTAGATCTACGTCTGGATCTCAATAAAGTGGATATTACCGCTGCTGAATACCCCCTAGACATCAACCTTGCCCTTTCAATAGCCAGGCCATAAGTGAAAACCGATCCACGTGAAGCATCTTCAAAGGTCCTTGCATCAGCAGATCTTCCCTGACTGGCAATTTCCACCAGAAGCCGCACCAGGTCAGCATACTATGGTCTTCTGGGCCAATCCGGCGCTACTAGAACCACTTGGCCCCTGTGCCTCTCTATCCTCTGTAGTACCCGACCTATCAAGACCCAGGGTGGAAACACATATAGAAGCTGGTCCTCCGGCCATTTCTGTTAACAGGGCATCCAAACCCTCTGACATTCTCTCTCCCCTTCTGCTGTAAAACCTTTCTACCTTTGCTGAAGCGAATGTCGCCATGAGATCCATCACCGGAATTCCCCAGCGATCCACCAGTAACCGGAACACCTCTGGATGAAGAACCTACTCTCCTGGATCCACCAAGACCCGACTCAAAAAATCGGCGGCCACATTCTCCACTCCTGCCACATGCCCTGCCGACAGAGCTTCTAGATGCAACTCAGCCCAAGCTAACAGGTCTTTCGCCTCTGCTTCCAGAGCTACACTGCTGGTGCCCCCTTGCTGATTGATGTAGGCTACTGCAGTGGCGTTGTCCGACAGCACCCGAACTGCGTTCCCTTGCAACTGATGCTGGAAAGCTTAGTGCCAGCGTGACCGCTCTGAGCTCTAACCTGTTGATCGCCCACTGCCTTTCCTGTTCTGTCCATTGTCCCTGGGACAAACTGGCCCTCGAAGTGTACTCCCCAACCGAAGAGACTGGCATCCGTCGTCAAGGGCTTCCATTGCTGCGATTCCAGCAGCATGCCCCGCTCTAGATTCCTGGGATCCAGCCACCACTGTACAGACAGCCTTGCCTGCCTCGGACAGACCAACTTCTTGGACAACTGATCTGACTGAGACCATCTCCTGAGCAAAGCTCTCTGCAATGGCCTCATGTGAGCCCTGGCCCACTGCACTACCTCGAGCGTGGCCACCATCGTACCCAACAACTGCAGATAATGCCACGCTGAGGGAGCCCGTTTTGCCAAGAATTCCTGAACGAGACGCCTTAGTCCCTGGGCCCTGACGAGAGGCAGGAACACTCTGCCTCTCTGTGTCGAAGCGGGCTCCCAAATACTCCAAATCCTGAGAAGGCTCCAACTTGCTCTTTACAGTATTTACTACCCATCCTAAGCTTTGCAAGAACTGAATCACCCGGTGGGTAGCCTCCTCGCTTTCCTTCCTGGACTTCGCTCAAATCAACCAGTCGTCCAGGTACGGGTGAACCAACACCCCTTCCTTGCGTAATGCCACTGCCACTACCACCATCACCTTGGTAAAGGTCCTTGGCACCGTCACCAATCCAAACGGTAACGCCTGGAACTGGAAATGACCCATCGGAACCGCAAAATGCAGAAACTGCTGATGCTCCCCCCTGATGGGAATGTGCAGATATGCCTTGCAGAGATCTAACTGAGGTGAGATACTCTCCTTGCCGAACCGCCACTACGACGGACCTCAGAGTTTCCATGCGGAAGTGAGAGACCCTGAGACACCTGTTTACCCCATTTGAGGTCCAGGATGGGCCGCCAAGACCCCTCTTTCTTGGGTACCACAAAATATATCGAGTATCGACTGCATCCGTACTGCTATGTTGGCACCGGTACCACCGCTTTGAGGTCTAGCAACCTTTGCAGAATCTCTAGCACTGCCTGACGTTTTGGCTTTGTTCTGCAAGGAGATTGGACAAAAACGTCCAAAACTGGCCGCTGGAGTTCCAAAGCATACCCGTGTTGAATGACTTCCAGCACCCAACAATCCGACTTAATTTGGACTCAGGCAGGATAAAACTCCCTTAGCCGACCTCCTATGGGTACCAATTCTGCCTGGGTCCCCCTCGCTTCATTGTGACTTCTTGAAGGTTGAGGAGGAGGCTCCAAAACCTCTCCCCGCTCCTCTAAACCCCTGGGATCTATTCTGAAAATGGCCTCTCTGAAACTGTCCAAACCTGGGTGTACGAAATCTCCGAAACTCCCTCTGCTGGCTCCTTGAGGGCATCAGAGGACGATTTGTTTTTTGCTTATCCTCGGGCAGCCTCCCTCCTTTAGACTCCCCGAGATCCTTTACCAATTTATCCAAATCTTCTCCAAATAGGAGCTTCCCCCTAAAGGGGAGCTTCCCCAGTCTTGCCTTAGAGGCTCCGTCCGCCGCCCAATTACGAAGCCACAGATATCTGTGCGCCGCCACTACGGACGCCATGCTCTTCGCCAGACCCCTAATGAGATCATATTGCACATCTGCTAAATAAGCTGCCCCCGACTCCGTCCGGGCCGCTTCCTCTTCTACCTCATCTTCCCAATTGAGCTTCATTCTTTGGGCCCACCGTAGGCAACCTCTTGCTACCCATGCCCCACAGATAGAAGCCTGCATAGACAAAGCACTGATATTGAATACTTGCTTTAGCAGACTATCTAACCTCCTATCCTGCGCATCCTTAAGGGCAGCTCTTCCCTCCACCGGGATTTTCGTCTTTTTGGTGACCGCAGGTACTGCGGCATCCACTTTAGGAGATTTGAAAAGCTCTTTATCCTGCTCTTGCAATGGGTACAGACGTGTCATTACCCTGGAACCTCTCATTCCAGCCTCCGGCGTGTCCCATTCTTCCTGGATCATTTCCCCGAAGACCCTATGCATCGGGAAAGCTCTGTGGGACTTTTGAATCGCCTGTAGCAACGGATGCTCCAGAGAAGCATCCCCGTCTTGCTCCGCCGCCGGCATGTTAAGCACCTTCAGTGTCTCAGCAGTAAGGGCCGGCAACTCATCTCGTCTGAAGACCCTGACCACTCTTGCGTGCTCCTCCTGCTCTGTGATCTCACCTTCCTCTAGGTCTAGTTCCACCTCAGAGTCCTCCTCTTCCGAAACAATCTCTGAAGCAATCGCTTCTACCTTTTTCTTTCCCAATCTAGGTCTCTTAGCCGGGGCGCCTCCCACCTCCCCTGCCAGAGAAGCCCCAGCTCACTTTCGACTCTGATCTACGTTCGCCTCCGCAGCTCCCTGCTTCCCTGCCAGGGCATGCTGGAGCAGAGCCATGAAGTCCTGGGAGAAGATTGCCGCCAGACCCCCCTGCAATACAGATTGGGATGGACGGACTTGGCACTGGCAACGGAGGAGGCAGAGCTGGAGATAGAGGTTCTGGAGAACCCGACGCTGCTTCCCCCTGTGCTTCTCCCTCCGGAAGCATCTCTTTAGCCGTAGCTTCCTGTTCACAGCCTCTACAGATACCCCCCTCCGACACTGAGCCCTTCCTGGCTCCACACAACACATTGAGGCCTTGAGGGCATGTTGGTAAGACACCAAAAACTCCCGATTCCAGGAAAGATTCCTCTGCTTATTTCTCTTCTCTCTCTCCTTTTCTTTAATTTTTTTTTTTTTAAACGAGACTCTGAAGTCCCTCACTCCAAGAGCTCCCCCACGAAGAGCCCCTTGGTCTCAAAGCCTTGCCCGAACTATAATTGAAGATCCCCATAGCCCCACAAGGCCTCCCGCGGGTACACCACGTGGCCAAGGCCTGTTCCCTCACAAGCTGCCCAGCCACGCCCGTTTCACTTTGCCGCGCTTTTTTTTTTTTTTTTAAACAGCGCAGCTACGTGGCCTATCTCCAGTCCCCCAGCCTGCCCCAAATGTCTGGGCACGGACCCCAACGCCAGCGCTACGCTCCTCTCACCTCTGAATGAAAAGCAGAATGCCTGCTGCCTATCTCCGGCTCTCGAGAACGCTGCCGCGGCCAAGCACCCCCTGACTGCCGCGGCTCTGCTCTGCCGACTTGAACATCGTTCCCTCTACGTCTCCTCACCTGATTCACGGGTTTGGGAGACGGAGGCCCCAGACACAGTTCCCGCACTCTACCTCGGTACTAGAGAACCTCCAGGTAGGAGGGAGAGGGGGGAAGCGTAGCCTTGCTCTTGCCTAATTCGGCAAAAAAATCTAGCCGCCAGATTTAAAGTGGCAGCACAGCTTTAAAATGCATGAGTCTAAATATTACCAGTAAGAGATTCTTCTCTTTTTTTTTTAACTTAATTTTCTAACACTACCAAAACTCCTCAATCATTACTCTAGTGAGCCCCCTAACTCTGAGGCTCACACCTCCTTCAGCTATCTTGGAGACTGAGCTAACTGGATCAAGGAGGCGGTTCCACATCTATTTATGCTGGTGCCACCAAAAAAGGGTGACGTGCTCAGTCTCCAAGGCTGCGGGAGGAGGTGCTTAAACCCAGATGTCCGGGACTAGACTAGAGGGACGATAAAGAAAAGAAAAATTACAAGTAAAATTAAAGGTAAAAATCAAAAGTAAAATCAGAATAGAATTTGTCACACTAAATGCTCCTTATCTGTTCCCCCAAGTGAGCCCAGAAGCTAGGCTCACTACGACGTCCTGCTGCATGGAGACTGGACACACTGGGGGCTGATGGGAGAGGCCAGCAGGCTATATCCAGTGATTTCATGAGTTTGACATGCCCAGTCTCCAAGCTGCAGGAGGAGGTTCACTACCCAGAGGTTGAGGACTAAACTGGAGGAACAATAAGGAATTGCAATTAAATTAGAAACTTAACAAATCAAATTGAAAGTGAAAATAAAGTAAATGCAAGTAGAATGAAAGCAGAACGAATACAAAATGAAAGCCCCCAACTAGCCTAACATCTAGAAAGTATCTAAAGCTGGGACTCCTGCTCCTCTAGCTGTTCTGCAAAGGCTGGGGCCCAGGTGAATCATTGCTAAATGTTTCCCCCTCCCAACAAAGTTAAATGCCGCAAGAGAACCATCTGTCGCCCAGGCCCCAAGTGTGACAAACGCAACTTCACCTTCCCATGCACCTCAGCACAAGTGGCTTTAGGCTGTGCCCCCAGCTCTGATCAGCTCCACTCCCAGCTAAGGTGGAACAAATCTCCCGAGCCCCGCTTACCTCGGCCTCTGGCACTGCAGCTCAGGTGTTCTTCCCCTCGCGCTCAGTTACCACTTTCTGGCTTTGGCGCGGAAGGGGGGCCGCCCGGGAGCTGCTTGTAGGCCTCGGCTCTGTCTTTGAGGCAGCTCCTCACCTGCTGAAGGGTTTGGGAGCTGCCCTTGGCCTAAAGCAACGGCTGTCGCTCTCCCAATCAACTTCCTGGAATACCTGGGGGGGAGGAGAGAGGGGGGATTCACAGAGTCTCTTCTGAAATGTTTCCCCCAGCTGAAGTCATTCTCTCTCTGTTAGAAAGTATATTTATATATATATATTTTTTTTTTAAATAGGGGAAAAAAAGGAGGAGGTCTCTAGCCCCAATGGAAAGAACCAAGAACCTAATTATCGCTAGTCCTTATTTGTGCCTTCAGTGAACCTTGCACCCTTTCTCACCACTCTCCAGCTGTTTGAAAACTGAGCATACTGGGGCTGGTGGGAGATGCCAGCTATACAAGTACAAGGATGTCATAAAAAAATGACATGCTCAGTTTCCAAGCTGCTGTGAGAGGTGCACTACCCAGAGGTGCAGGACTGGACTGCAGGAACGATAAAATTATCCAATAGAATAAATGCAGCTTCCTTATCATCAGGAAGAAAAACAATTTTGAACTACATTTACAAAGAGACACTAATGCATTTTTTTAAAATCGTAGATCCCATTATATCCAACAGGACCCATTTACAAATAACCTGTGTTAACACCGATAAAGTGTTTTAACAGGGTAGCATACTTTAGCAAATCTAGCCATTTGCTATTAATATAAATAGGGTTATCCAATAGGTGAACTCTCTCTTCACAGTGAAATAAGTGGAAAGACAGACACAACCCATAACATATTTTACCTCAAGCTGAAGAAAACCCCGTGATCTGGCCACAATACCACAGCTCTTTTGGTCCCTCAAGCAGTGAGAAACAGGCAGAGAGTAATACAGAACACAATCACACACACACAGTGCTACTTTCTTTGAGCTCAGAGGGAAAACGGCAGACGGTCTGTGGACACGCACAGTTCCACGCCTGCCGGATTCAAATTCTTCCTCCTGAAAAGCTCTTTTTATTAAAGAAAAAGGGGAAGTAACAGTCATTTATTATAAACGTGAAATAACACAAGGTGTCACCAAAGTTCTTTTTACAGAATAAGATCTGATTACAGTGTATTAGATGAAATTTACTTGATTATGACAAAATTATTTATAATTGCAAAGTTACAAAAATTATGTTGTGTCAGCATTGACTGTACAATGAACTATGGTTGCGCAGTTCATAGCCTATGTTTACTCTTTATGCTTGCGTTAACAATGTTCCAAACTATTTTAAAGACGGTTACACAGAACTCATGATCATGACATCCTATTCTATTTAAGAGAAAGTAGGTGAAAAGCCAAACTTCTAAACACATTCTGTATCAAGAAATTCATCCACCTTCAATTACATATTGGGGATTCTGGTATCCCCTTTATCTGTCCATTTCCACTGCTATTAATATAAATAGGGTTATCCCATAGGTGAACTCTCTCTTCACAGTGAAATAATTGGAAAGACAGACACAACCCATAACATATTTTACCTCAAGCTATAAGGTCAGAAGCAATGCATTTACCCTAACCCTGCACAAAATTTGTATCAGTTCCTTTTAGAACAAAGTAATATCCACCAATGGAGTGCTGGACATCTCATGAACTTTTACTAAATGCACTAGTAGCCTGTAATGATTCGCTGCTAGCATTAAGGAGAGAATTACATCAGCTTTGTTTCCATATAAAAGTTCAAAGTTTTGCTATTTCCTAGTTAAGTTTTCAAAAGGAGGCTGATAGTAAAGAGCTTTTATTTTTTTTTTACCTTCCTTTATTGAAATAAACAAGTCATACAAAAATAGCAGCACAAATAGATTGGAGGAGTAGTCTACTGTTTAGAGCACCAGTTTGGGAACCAAGAGACCAGGGTTTGATTCCCACTAGCGCACTCCTTGTGGCCTTGGGCAAGTCACTTAACTCTCCATTGCCTCAGAAGAATCCAAGTTATCAATGTTACATCAGTGTTCTTCGGCAGCTGGCACCACCCACTAGCCCCAGTAAACTATTGACAAAGCAGACTCACAGGAGCAACAAATAAGATATCAGTGTTCATCTCCCCCCCCCCCCCCATAACGAAAAACACATAACCTTGACAACTTTAAGGAAAAACACCATTCCCTACAACTGCAAAAAATGAAGGCATTCACAATTTCCTGAGCAGACTTTCTTTAAGATATGGGAGACCAACCATCTCCTTTGCTACACCTCTGAACGCAACACTCCGCTGTCTTTTCTCAGACTATATACCCCCCAAACTCTTCTGTCAGCCTGGAGGGAACTGGTAGCTGCTATGTGCCACACATGACCCACAAACTACAGTAAACCGATGACACTCTTCGTCCAGGGTCACCATCCCTGAAAATATTTGGGCAGGTCACGGACTGCACTGGAGGTCCTCAAGAAAAAACAGTTGGCAGGTAAGGCCTAATTTTACTTTCCTTATCATCCCTCCAGTGCAGAGTCCCTACAAGCCCGGCCTGAATTACAGCCGCCCCGAATCTTGCATCCCCCATCGCCTGTACATCCAGATAATGCTTCGCAATGCAAGGACACCCAGGTGATTGTCCTGCAAATGTCCACTGGTGGGATCAGGCTAAATTCCACCCATGACGCTGCCTGTGCTCTGGTGGAATGTGCCCGCAAGCCACTCAACACTTGTCTGTGTCGTAGCAGGTAGGCAGAAAGAAACAGTTTCTTGAATCCAGCATGAGGTAAGAGGCCTCGGAGGCTGTCTCCCCTTTGTGCAGCCTCCCAAACAAATGAACAAGTGCCTATTCTCTTCAGATAGCGTCACAATGCCCAATAGCAGCAAACGTGGCTCCCGCCGAGCTGCCTCTGTGCCCGCAAACACAGATAGAGTGACTGGCTGATTCAAATAAAATGGCAAGATAACCTTGGGTAAGAAGGACAGAACCACCCTCAATTCCACTTTCTCCTTTGAGAAGGCAAGATAAGGTTCGCGACATGAGAGCGCTTGCAACTCCGAAATCCGTCACACGGAACTTATCGCCACTAGAAACACCGTCTTCAACGTGAGATCTTTCAACATACAAGTCCCCAGCCCAGCTTGTAGGAATGCCAGGATCTGCGGGATCAATGCCGAGAGAGGCTGGTAGCAGGTGCTTTCGCACCACACCTCGAAAATCCTCCAAACTCAGATGATGAGAGTGATTTAGAGTATTTACGGGCCTTGAGCAAGATGGAAATGACTGCAGTCAAACAGCCCCTCTTGCTCAACCTTACCCTTTCAAGAGCCAAGCTGTAAGCAAGAATCAATTCACCTGTGGCATTCGTATTGATCCTTGGCAAAGAAGATCCTGTCTGTGGGGATGTCGCCATGGTCAATCCACCATCAACAGCAGCAGGTCCGCATACCATGGCCTGCAAGGCCTGCCTGGGGTAACAAGGATGACTAGCCTGACGTGCCTCTATTCTTGAATCAAATGGCTAATCAAAGCCCACGGTGCAAACACGTACAGGAGTCCATCCGCTGGCCAAGGCTGTACTAGGGCATCCAGTCCCTCAGGCATCTGCTCCCTCTACCGGCTGTAGAAATGATTCACTTTGACAGAGGAAAAGGTTGCTGTTAGATCCATGATCAGTGTCCCCTATCTGCTCACTATTTGTGCGAAGACTCGCAGAACGACCACTCTCCTGGGTCCAACTGAACCTGACTGAGATAGTCAGCTGGTATGTTGTCGGTTCCTGCGACGTGAGCTGCCCAGATTGCCTGCAGATTCTCCTCTGCCCGGTCCAAAAACGGGACTCTCGCAACCTCAAGCTGTAGACTGCTCGTACCACCCTGCCGATTGATAAAAGCCACTGTGGTAGCATTGTCTGAGAACACTCGTACCACCTTGCCCTGTACTGTGGGGTGAAACTTCTGCAGTGCTAAAAATGAAAAAAAAAAACTGTTTGCATTTCCAGAAGATTGATGGACCACTCCTTCTGGTCTATGATCCAAAACCCCTGCGCTATGAGATCTTGACAATGGGCACCCCATCCCTCGAGACTGGCATCTGTCATTAACAGTATCCACATGGACGACTCCAGGAGCATGCTTACCAATAACTGTGCCAGCCGTAGCCACCACCAAAGCACTGCTCACGCATCCTTGGGGCAGGGTGACATATATCAATGGGTGGCACTGTGCTGACCACCATCTGAGCACAACTTTCTGCAAAGGACACATGTGAGCCCGTGCCCATGGAGCCAATTCAATCGTTGCTGCCATGGACCCCAGGAGTTGTAGATAATGCCATGCCATGGGTATTTGCATGCTGACGAACTGCCTGATCTGCTTATGCAATGTCAGCATCCTGTCTCGTGGCAGGGCTACTCTACCCTTGTCTGTTTGAAACCTGGCTCAGAGATCAACAAGGCCTTGGGAAGGCGCCAGTCAGTTCTTTGCAAGATTGACCACCGGGCCGAGTTCCTGCAGAAACTATCACTTGTGCCATGGAGCGCTAGCTCTCCTCTGCGGACTTTGCTCTGATGAGCCAGTCATCCAGGTACAAGTGCAGCAAAATGCCCTCCTGTCAGAGGGCCCCTGCGACTACCACTATTATCTTGGTAAAAGTGTGAGGAGCAGTCGTGAGCCCGAAGAGTAACGCTTGGAAATGGAAATGTCCCACTGGCACCGCGAAACAGAGGTACTTCTGATGCTTCGTCTGAATCAGGATATGCAGGAAGGCTTCTGTGAGGTCCAGGGAGGTAAGACACTCACCTGCCCTTATGGCTACAATCACTGATCACAGTGTTTCCATGCAGAAACAGGGTATGTAGAGAGACAGATTTATGTGTTTTAGATCCAGTATTAGCCAAGAAGTACCTTCCTTCTTGGGAACCAAGAAATAAATGGAGTATCAACCATAAGAACATAAGATATGCCATACTGGGTCAGACCAAGGTCCATCAAGCCCAGTATTGTGTTTCCAACAGTGGCCAATCTAGGTCATATGTACCTAGCAGTTTCCCCAAGAGACACAAGTTCCACAATGCTTGTACTGGGTCAAGCATTGATATCGTCGGTCACTTCTTAATAATGATTTATGGACCTTTCCTCCAGGAACTTGTCCAAACCTTTTTTAAACCCAGCTACACTAACAGCCTTTACTACATCCTCCGGTAACAAATTCCAGAGTTTGATTACACGTTGAGTGAAAAAATATTTTATTAGTCTTAAATAGTTTACCCTGTAGCTTCATTGCATGTCCCCTAGTCTTTCTATATTCTGATAACGTAAACAATCGATCTACATTTACCCGTTCCACTCCGTTCATTAATTTATAGACTTCTATCATATCTCCCCTCAGCCGTCTCTTTTCCAGGTTAAAGAGCCCTAACCTTTTTAGCCTTTCTTCATAGGAGTATCCTTCCATCCCCTTTACCATTTTGGTGGCTCTTCTCTGAACCTTTTCTAAAATCGCTATATCCTTTTTAAGATACGGCGACCAGAATTGCACACAATATTCAAGGTGCGGTCTCACCATGGAACGATATAGAGGCATTATAATATCTTTTGTTTTATTTTCCATTCCTTTCCTTATTATACCTAGCATTCTATTTGCTCTCTTGGCCGCCGCTGCACACTGGGCCGAGGGTTTTAACATGGTATCCACAATGACGCCTAAATCTTTTTCCTGGGTGGTGGTTCCTAATGTGGAACCTTGCATCGTGTAACCATAGTTTGGGTTGTTCTTCCCTAGGTGCATAACCTTGCACTTGTCCACATTAAATTTCATCTGCCATTTTGATGCCCCGTCTTCCAATTTATCAAGATCCTCTTGCAATTTTTCACAATCCTCTTGGGTTTTAACAACTTTAAATAGTTTTGTGTCATCTGCAAATTTGATAACCTCACTCGTTATTCCACTTTCCAGGTCATTTATGAATATGTCAAAAAGCAGCAGACCCAGCACAGATCCCTGGGGTACACCACTATTCACCTTTCTCCATTGGGAAAATTGGCCATTTAGCCCTACCCTCTGCTTTCTATCTTTTAACCAGTTCCTGATCCACAATAGTACACTGCCTCCTATCCCATGACTCTTTAGTTTTGCCAAAAGTCTCTGATGAGGGACCTTGTCAAAGGCTTTCTGAAAGTCCAGATACACAATATCAACCGACTCACCTTTGTCCACCTGTTTATTCACTCCTTCAAAAAACATAACAGATTAGTAAGACAAGATCTTCCTTGTCTAAAGCCATGTTGGCTGTCTCCCATTAGGTTGTGACTATCTACATGCTGAGTAATTTTAATTCTTTATGATGGTTTCTACCATTTTTCCTGGTACTGACGTGAGGCTCACCGATCTGTAGTTTCCCGGATCACCCCTGGAACCCTTTTTAAAAATTGGTGTTACATTGGCGATCCTCCAATCTTCAGGTATTAGAGATGATTTTAATGATAGTTCACAGATTACTGATAGCAGGTCTGCATCTCATATTTCAGTTCTTTCAACACCCTTGGATGTATACCATCCGGCCCAGGTGATTTGCTACTCTTCAGTTCATCTAATAGTTGTAATACATCTTCCCGATGTATCGATATTTCCTTCAATTCTTCCGCACCTTTAAATACCACTTCAGTCATGGGTAACATCCCTACATCTTCCTCAGTAAAGACCGAAGCAAAGAATTCATTCAGTCTTTCCGCTATCGCCTTGTCGCCTTCTTAGTGCTCCTTTAAACTCTTTATCATCTAATGGACCAACTGACTCTCTCACAGTTTTTTTGCTACGAATCTACTTGAAAAGGTCTTTATTTCGCGTTTTTGCTTCCGCAGCAAGCTTCTTCTCAAATTCTCTCTTTGCCTGCCTTATCAATGCCTTGCATTTGACTTGCCAGTGCTTGTGCTCTTTCCAGGTTTTGTCATTTGGCTCTTTTTTCCATTTCCTGAAAGATGCTTTTTTGGCAACAGCCGCCTCTCTGACCTCACCTTTAAACCATAGCCGCACTAGTCTCATAATACTTCTACCACTGCCCTTAATTGCAGCAGCCGCAAGATAATAGTGGTAGTCGCAGTGTCACATTGAAGACAGTGTGTCCTCTACAGCTTGCCGCTTGCCCGCTGCCTTGCAAGGAGACAGAATGAAGATGTCCGGGATGGGCCTTGCCAACTCCAAAGCGTAGCCTTCCTGGATGATCTCCAGAACCCACTGGTTGGAGTTGTTGTGGACCCAAGCCAGGTAAAACTCCTGTAGCCAACCTCCCACGGAAATGACATCTGGCTGGGTCTCCCTCATCTCATTGTGTCTTCTTGGGAGCCGCTGAGGTGGAGGAGTTAAAAACTTCTCTCAGATCCTCAAAACCTCCGAAAAGCTTGTCCCCGGGCTGGATAGCACCCTCTTAGATAAGGCACAAACCGTATTGCCCAAAAGCGCTGAAGTCTCACGATTGATCCCTCACCGGGCCCACCAGCCATCCCAGCTTCTGGTTATCCTCTGGAAGCCTACCACCCTTGGTCTCCTCCAAGTCCTTGACCAATTTATCCAAGGCCTTGCGAAAAAGCAGCTTGCCCTTATATGGTAATTTGCTCAACCGAGACTTCGAGGAGATATCCGCCAACCAATTTCACAATCAGAGTAACATCTGGCTGCCACCACTGAGGAAATACCCTTAGACAGCCCCCTGATCAGGTCATAAAAGGCATCCACCAAGTATGCTGCTTTGGACTCCAGCTTTGCTGCTGCCAGGGGCTATGACTGCTCTTGCTCCATGGTCTCTAAGATGCCCTATGCCCAGCATAGAAGGCCCTGGCCACAAATTCTCCACAGACCAAAGCTTGAAGCAACAGGGCATCAATGTCAAAAGCCTGCTTCAGCAAGGCTTCCAAGTTCTCGTCTTGCAAGGTCTTGAACACTGTGCTCCTTTCTACTGAAACGGTGGTCTTTTCGTGACCACCGACACCACTGCGTCCACCTTAGGGGAGAAGAGGATCTCTTTCTCTTGCTCCAGCAGGGGATAGAGGCATGCCATGGTCCTCATTCCCTTCAGGTTGGCTTCCAGAACATCCCACTCATCCTCAATCATTTGTTTGATCACCCTGTGCATAGGAAAACTACTGCGGCTTTCGCACCACCTGAAATCGGATATTCTAAGGGCTCTTCCTCCTGGGATGCCCCCGAACTGCAAGGGTGCCAATAATGTTGACTACAACTGTACCCAGGCAATCTGTACCCAGAACCCAAGGTGGGAGGAAGATAACACCTGGACAGAACTGCCCTGCCAAAGGCACCATCTATACCAACTCCCACAAGCAACCTGTGTTACATCACAAAGGCTCTCAACGAAAACCCAACAGTTGCCTTACAGGTGTTCCCTGTAGACATTGGGTCTGAATCAGCCCAGGAGGCCTACGCCGTAGTGGGATGAGCTCAGACTTCCTCCAGCACATGTTAACCAGCCAGAATGTTTGCTGAACAATGGCCTTATCAATCCAGTGGCCAATAAAGGACTTAGCAGTCCAAGAAATGGTCCAGCAGTGGCCAAGGAGGATAAAAATAACCTAGAAACATAGTGAATGATGACGGATAAAGATCAGTATGGTACATCTATGCCTACTAAGATGCCTAGAATTGTACATGCTGCTCAAGGCAAGTTACCCCTCTCTATTTAGAAGTTATTTGCATTTGCTTAGATTTTCATCCTCTTGCTAGAGTGATCCTGTGTGTCTGTCCCATGCCCATTTGTGCTCCTTCAGGAGAGCATTCCAGGCATCCACCATCCTGTCTGTGAAAAAGTATTTCCTGATGTTATTTTAAGTTTACCTCCTTGCATCTTCATTTCAAGAAGATCATGTGACTAAGGAAAGAAATGAGAATTCCCAGTTATCGATCAACACCCTCTGCACTTTCACCAGCTGCAGTAAAAGAGGTCCTATTGAAAATCCTTCTGCAAGGAGTGCAGAATGGCAATCTGGTTAGGATGAAATAAGAACCTTAACTTTGGGAGAAGAATGGCACAGTCTCCAAGAAAAAGGAAGCAGTCAAGATGACCAAGGCCCTTGTAAGCCCAAGCCTGCAGGTTGGACACATCCACCTGTTGGATGCTAGAGCCACCAGAAAAATCACCTAAAAAAAGGTCCACTCCTTAAGACAGGCCTTATAAGGGCGTCAAAGTGAAGCACCGTTCCATGCCTTCAATACCAGAAAAACTCAACTGAGATAAAACTGGACACTTACGACAGAACTGCTTCACTACCGAGAGGAAGTGGGAAACATTGGGCTGTACTGCCAATGAAATCCCTTGGATGTGACCCTCTGTAGCACATCAGGACCACTAAATGAACCTTGCAAGTTCAGGGTCAAGTCCTGGTCCAGACCAGATTGCAAGAAGGACTCAAACAGCGACAATGTCTTCTTTTCTGGTCTCCCTGAATGGAGAGGAATACTAACTCTTGAAAGCTCTCTAGACATTCACATAAGCTAAAGACAGAGGTCCTCCGGGCTTTAAGCAGGGTGTTTCCTAGCATTCCAGAGCAGCCTTTTTAGGAGAGCCTAAGCCTTGCAAGGGCCAAGCCATAAGCCCTTGTCGCAGGAGACCTTCACAGGTTTAAGAGAAATGTATACCACAGCCTGTGAGACCCTTATGGGCCAACAGGATCAACATGCCCAGGTGGGCCCGAATCCTGCACAGAGGACAGCTGACCAGGGAGCCAGGGACGGATGCCTACAGAATCCCATTCTGAGATCCATCCTGGGCTATTTCATCCAAATCCACCATTCATTGATCCTTCCCATGGCTGCGAACCCCTTCACTGTACTATTAGGCGCATACCTGAAGAATGGACATCCCCCCCTCAGCCAGATCGACAGAGTTCCAACTAAGGAAAGTCTGTATATTGCCCCTGCCTGCAATGTGCACTGCAGACAGGGTAATCAGATGCTCCTCTGCCCAATAATGCAGCTTCATGATCTCAAGAGCCACCTTGGTGCTACAAGTTCCGCTCCGCTTGTTGATATAAGTCACTACCTATGGCATCGTTTGAGAACACTCAGACCATTTTTCCACTAGGAGAATCCTCCATTCTTCAAGGGCCATGCAGGAATCAGAATCCCTGGATCAATTGACCCAGGCAGTACACAGCCCAGCCCTTCAGGCTGGTATCCGAAGTGAAAATTGCCCAATCCAGTGCTTTTAACTACATCCCCAGCCATTAGATGGTGGGACTGCAACCACTACCTCACTGCTCCTTGATCTCCCAGGAAGAGGAAGGGCATGGTCAATAACTAGGGACAGGGAGACCACAGGGGTTAGCAAATGCATCTGCAGCAAGCCACGGACCTGAGCATCTAGAGATTGTATTCAGTCACTTCCACGGGTCTGGAATTAAATGCCCTGACTGGGCTCTGCAGCATGAGTAAACGTTACCAAGGAGAGTATGGAAACATGCTCCGAGGTACTCTGAAACGTGGGACAGAAGTAGGCCACTCTTGGGATCATTGTACATCAACCCCAGCCTTTTTGACCAGTTAATCATAACATCTGCGTCAACTGCATTTCCCCAAGGAGTCAGATTGGAACAGCCAGATGTCCAAGGATGGAAAAATGCAAATGCCCTGCTTGCACAGATATGATGCCGCCACCACCACCATTGCCTTGTAAAAGATATGGAAAAATGTAACCAGGTCAAAGAACAGGGCCCAAAACTGGAAAAGGCAACCCAGAACACAGCGGCTGAAATGCCACCAAAGCTGCTCCCACAAAGGGATGTAAAAACACACACTGGCAAGGTCTAGGGAGGCGAGGTATTCACCCTACCTGACCAAACTGAAGGTTCTCATACAGAAGTGAGGGATTTGAAGGTCATAACTCCCCCAGAGCTCCGCCGCATCATCTTCTACCTGCTCGAGTGCTTGCTCAACAGAGGAGCCCCTGCCCCATCAATTGCGACAGCTTTCCACGCGTTTCTCTCCTCGGGAAGACTCTTCCCCTGGGTCTGATTGAAAAAGTGACTCCCCTGCAGCATTACTGGGAAGCTCCTCCGCTGTTGCCTGTCTCTTCTTAAGGCAATAGGCCTTGTGCAGAGACAAAATAAACTCCGGGGAGAAAAGGCCCTCTAACCCTTCTGACCCTGCTGGAGTTCCCATTTGGATAATGTGCCCGCAGATTTCTTTGCTTTGGTTTAATGCTTACCCTTCTTTTCTTGCTCCCCTGGCAACATGGCTGGTGTCTGCAAAATGGTCACGGTTCCCCCCAGGAACCGCCGGCTTAGGGGAAGAACTGACTGAAGCCGCAATGTCTTCTTTCATTGCTCCCGCTAACAAAAACCTTTCCAGCTGACTCTCCCGATGCAAACAGGAACAGCAAAGCCCTGCTGGCCACAAGCCATGACTGTTCCCACACACTGCGCATGCTGGAGAAGCGGTGCACATGCACACCTCAAGCTCCAGAGGCCCATGAAGCAGACTCCACAGAGCTCCACGAGAGAGGAGAGAGCGAGAAAAGAGCAGAGTGCTGCACCGCCCAAAGTGACTCCCCCCGCTGACCAGGCAAATCCCGCAAGGACTTGCCCCCGCAGACAAGTGGCTTCTGACATATTTTTGTGCATAGAGATAGCTACAGTTTCTCTGGCTAACAGATCTCTGGCTATCCCGCTGGGAAAATGGGAGGGAGGGACCTGGGGCTCCCAGGTATACACACCTCCGGGCAGTCTCCGGTGCTCGCCGCTAATTTCGAGGCAGGTCCTTCATCAACTGCCTCCTGCACTCCCCTACTGGCCTGGAGGGACGAAGAAGAACCAAATACAGCCCATATGCTGTTTCAACAGTTGCTTCTCCAAGACAGCAGAAAAGGACCCCTAGAACTCAAGGGAGGCTGCTGGTCAGAGCTTGAAGCCTCTGCATTCTTGATTAACAATGCACAGTTGCCCCCACCCCCACAGGGCCACCTCTCCCGCAGGCGGAAGGGTGCACTGAGCTCAGAGGTGTCAACATTGGCATGGGGTCCTGACAATGCCAGGGGGTAGTGGGGGTGGGGCGGAGGGGAAGGGGAAGGAAAAAAAATCAAGCCCTGGCATCACCCATCATAGAAGAGGAAACTGAGTCTGACATGAGAACCCCACAAGGCACAATGCTGGAGAGTGGCCAAGATAAACATGATCCACACAGCTTAAGAAAAAAAAAAAAAACACAACACACCACTGTGGAAAAACTAACAAGCTGTTAACACCTCTGGGGGGGGGGGGAAGACAGGCCATGTAAAAAGGCACCTGAGAAGGTAAATCCAGCACCTGACATATGGTTGCGGAAATATGAGCAGGGCTTTCCCCTAGCTGCCGCCTAAAAGGTCCTGCTGCCAAAGGTGGCCTAACATTTTTGTTTTAAACTTAAAGATGCCTTATATTAAGCAGTTACGAGAGCCAAATACTGCCCCATTTAAGATAATGGGCAGAAAACGGAATTCAAATTAAAGAAAAAAATTTCCCCCTTCCCCCCCAAATATCTAGCAAGTAGATCAAGGATAGCAAGAGGGACGGGGAGGGGGAGGGAGGGGGAATGGATAAGCCCCAACTTACGAGCCCACTTCCCCCCCCCCCCCCCACGTTTTCAGCAGTCCCATGAGGTCCTCCTACTCTTTTGTGGTCTACCTGTGCTAGAACCCGTGAGAAACAGGATTTGGGAACAGGGCAGCTATCAGCTGCAGAAGACAAAGATGTACCTTGTTCTGAGCAAGACTGGGCCCTACTGAACTCGACCACAATACTGTAGTATAAGCCAGGAGAGTCAGGTCTATCTGCACTGCTGCACCAGTCCACACACCCTGCCACCTGCTGGAGGCAGAAAAAGCATAGTTACTCACCTGTAACAGGTGTTCTCCAGGGACAGCAGGAATCAGTCCTCACTTAACAGGTGACGCCGGCACCGATGGAGCCCACGTGGAGCAATTCCCCAGCTTTCAAAGAAAGCTTTTGGGATTGCTACCATGCATGCATGGTCCTCTTCCCGCCCAAGGGTGCCAGCTTGCTCAGTCAGGTCCCTTAGCTCAAGCCCTACCAAGCAGATGGCAAGAGGAGGACAAAAATTCAGCAACTCATCAGGGGAGGCGGGAGGGTAGTGAGGACTGATTCCTGCTGTCCATGGAGAACACCTGTTACAGGTGAGTAACTATGCTTGCTCCAGGAACAAGCAGGAAGTTAGTCCTCACTTATGGGACTCCCTAGCTACAGGCTACCGAACCTGTAACCAAAAACCGCCTCCACGAGACCATGAGCAGAAGCCGAAGCCTGAAGGAGCCCGTGTCCTCGACAGCTGTGAAGAAGGGTGGGAAGGCAGGAGTTGCTTATACCAAGAACAGATTACTGAGTACAGCCTGGCCGAAGGCGCTGTCCTGGCGGGAGTCACTCTCCAGGCAGTAGTGGGCAGCGAAGGTATTCGTAGAAGACCAGGTTGCCGCTCGGCAGATGTCCACCATGGGCATGGAGCGCAGCGAGGCCACCGAGGCTGCTTTGGCTCGGACCCCATGTGAAGTGACTCGACGATCCAAAGAGATGTCCACCTTCGCATGGGCGAACGCGATGCAGTCCGCCACCCAAACAGAGTGCGCTTGGTGACTGCTTGCCCCTGCCTATTGGGATCATAGGTCACGAAAAGTCTGTCAGACTAGCGGCGAGTCTGGGTACGCTGAAAGTAGAAGGTGAGGGCCCGCTTGCAGTCGAGGGTGTGGAGAGCCGCCGACGCCTGATCGGCATGGGGCCTCGGGAAGAAGGTCAGGAGCACTCTCTCTTGGTTGAGATGAAAGGCAGACACGACCTTGGGTAAGAACTTAGGATGGGTCCGGAGGACCACCCTGTTCCGATAAAGCCTGGTGTAAGGGGCACCAGCCATGAGCGCCTGAAGCTCACTGACTCAGCGAGCCGAGGTCAGTGCCACCAGGAAAGCCACCTTCCAGGACAGGTGCCAGAGCGAACACGTCGCCATCGGCTTGAAGGGTGGACGAGTGAGCTGCGTGAGCACCACGTTCAAGTCCCATTCCGTCAGAGGGGGACAGATGGGTGGCTTGGATAACAGAAGGTCCACCATGAAGCGGGAGACTAGCGGTTGCCCCGAAAGAGGCTTTTCCTCGATAGGGAGATGATTAGCCGATATGGCGCTCTAATGAACCCTAACAGAGTTCAGCTTCAGCCCTTCCCTCGAGAGGTGGGGGACGTACTGGAGAACCCACCGAACTGGGCACGAGAAGGGGTCGATCTGGTGTTCCGAGCACCAGACGGAGAAGCGTTTCCACTTAAAGGCGTAAGCCCGCCTAGTGGAGTCCTTCCTCGAGGCAAGGAAGATTTCCTCAACCTCCTCCAGAAGGGCCAGAGTGGCTAGAGAGACCCATTCAGCCGCCAGGCCGTGAGGGATAGGGAGGGTAGGTTCGGGTGTAGTACCCGACCCTCCTCCTGCATCAGCAAGTCCTGGCAGAGCCCAGGGGAATCAGAGGCTCCGACGACAGTCAGAGCAGGAGCGAGAACCAAGGCTGCCGAGGGCACCACAAAAATCAGCAATGCCCCATCCCGTTGAACCTTGAAAAGAGTCCTCACAATGAAGGGGAAAGGAGGGAATGCATATAGGAGACTGGAAGACCAGTCCAGGAGAAATGCATCAGGGACCTCCCTGCCCGGGTGCGGTACCGGGCAGCAGAAGTGAGGGAGCTGTGTGTTCTGGGGGCTGGCGAAGAGGTCCATTGCTGGAGTGCCCCAGCATAGAAACAACCAGCCTGCCACTCTGGGATCTAGGCGCCACTCATGGGGGCGAAAGATTCTGCTGAGCCTGTCCGCCAGGCCATTCTCCTGACCGGAAAGGTAGGTCATCTTGGGGTACATCCTCCGTTGAGCGGCGAAAGAGCAGATGAGGACTGCTTCCCTGCAGAGGAAGCGCAACCCTGTGCCCCCCTCTTTGTTGATGTAGAACATTGCTACCAAGTTGTCGGTCTGCATCAGAACTGGCTTCCCGCCGAAGACATCCTTGAAGGCCCTCAAGGTCCACCGGATGGCCCGGAGCTCCAGCAGGTTTATCTGCTGCTGAGCCTCCACAGGCGACCACTGCCCCTGCGTGCAGAGAGACCCGCAATGGGCTCCACACCTTAACAGGGAAGCATCTGTGGTCAATACCACATTGTGCTGTAGGGCCTGGAAGGGCGATCCCCGCAGGAGGTTGTGGGGATTTTGCTACCAGTTCAGGGACAAACGAAGGTCGGGAAGAACCCTGACAGGATCCCTGAGGTGTCCAAGGGAATGACTCCATTGGGAGCTGAGACACCATTAGGTCGTCCGCATGTGCAGGCGGGAGTGAGGAACCACATGCACGGTTGAGGTCATGTGGCCCAAGAGATGTAGCATGGACCGAGCAGTGTCCTGGTGGGTGCTTTGGACGCGACCTGCCAGAGCCCAGAGGCGGGTGGAGCAATCCACCAGCAAGAAGGCAATGGCCTGCTGAGTATCGAGGCACACCCCAATGAACTCGAGAGCCTGTGCTGGTGAGACTTTGGGTAGCTGACCAAGAACCCCAAGCTCTCTCTTCGTGAAGACCTGTGGGGTAGATGCAAGGCCGAAGGGAAGCACTCTGTACAGGAAGTTCTCTCCCTGCACCCTGAAACGCAGGTACCGCCTGTGTTGGGGGTGAATCAAGATAAGGACATAAGTGTCCTTTAGATCCCAGGAGCACAGCCAGTCACCCTGCCGGAGGAAGGGCAGCAGCACGCCAAGAGATAACATCTTGAATTTCTTCTGCACCAGGAACTTGTTTAGCCTGCGGAGGTCGAGGATGGGCTGCAGACCACCCATCTTTTTCGGGACGAGGAAGTACCAGGAATAAAAGCCCCTACCTCGAAGGTGGGGAGGGACCTTCTTGACTGCCCGTTGGGCAAGGAGGGAGTGTAATTCCCGCTGCAGCAAAAGCCGGTGTGCGGGGAGTCGAGGAGGATCCACGAGGGAGAAAGGGGTAGAAGCCTGTCGAAGTGGAGGAGATAGCCATCCTGAATGACCTGGAGGACCCAAGTGTCCGAGGTGATAAGCGCCCACGACGGGGCGAAGCAGAACCAGCGTCCCCCCACTGGCTGCTATATCGTCGGAGGGTGAGGGGCTATGCCGCTGGTGTCAATACCCCTGAGGGGGTTGTGGGGGAGCTGGCGTCTGGGCCGTCGGGCCCTTTGGTTTACGGTGGCCCTGGCTGGGCTTCCCCTGCACAGGAGTAGTTGGCGTGGGAGTAGCCAGGAACGCCGGATAGCCACGGTACTGGAGGCCTTTCCTGAAGAAGAAAAAGGGCTTCTTGGCAGGCTGCTTCTTCCAAGGTAGCGCAGAGGTCTTGTGGGAGAGACAGGTCCTAGTGACATACTCTGTCTCGATCTCCGCAGCCTTCTCCTCCATTGGCTTACCAAAACGTTGTTTGCCGAGTTTCTCCTGCACCCACTGCTCCAAATCCGAAGAATGGAGCCAAGCCTGGCAGCGGGCTCCAATGCCTGCAGCTGCCACTCAAGCCGATGTCTTGAAGCCATCATAGGAGGCTCGAGAGATATACTTGGAGGAATCAGCCACCGATTTCAACAGGGTGCTGAACCTGTCAAGGGGCTCGCCCTCAAGGCCCACGGAGAAACCTCCAAGTTCTTTTGCCAAGTCGCGGAGGAACATACCGATATAGAACTGGTATGCCTGGATGCGACAAGAGAGCATGGAACCTTGATAGGCATTGCGGCCCAGGTCATCAAGGGCTCTCGATTCTCAGCCTGGGGGTACCGACGAGTGGGACTTCGGGCTTTTCTGCTTCCTCATGGCTGATTCCACCACCATCAAGGTGTGCGGAAGTTGGGTCTATCAGAAGCCTGGCCCTCGCTGCACCTTGTACATTGTGTTAAGGCGCTTGCTCACAATGGGAACCGAGGTCAGGGCCTCCCACACGCAGAGCAATAGCCGGGAGAGAATCAGCAGCAACGGCACAGTGAGGGATTCCTTGGGCGGGGCCTCGTACTGAAGAATATCGAGTTCTTCAGCACAAGGGTCCTCCTCGGTCTGGGTGACCAGGTTGAGAGCCCGAGCCATGTCCCGTATAAACACCAAAAAGAAGGTGTCCTCGGGCGTGAACGCTGCTGGAGACCAGGCGGCGAGGAGTCCGACGGAAGATCCTGGTGGGTGCGGGTCTTTGGGGATGTGTCCCCAGCCGGTCGAGGGATCCGAGCCGGGCAGTTTGCCCTGTCTGATGGTTGGCGGCCTGGAGCCGGAGGCTCTGGACAATCACGCCCTCGAGGAACAGGAAAGCGAGCGAGACCGTCGTCAAGGACCCTCACGAGGCCCATGACTCTCAGGGGTTTCCTAGACGGATTTGGGTGTCCCACGCAAGGGACCCGTGGTCTCCGGGCACAAGTCAGCAAAGTTGGCCATGAGCACCTGCTGGGAAGGAATAAAACGCAGAAACGCTGCATTTCAGCACCAGCATACGGGACTACCACGCAAGTGTGCGGCCCTGGGATGGTCACCGGATCAGGCATCAAGGAGGAGAGGGGGTTCTCACCGGGATGGCCGTCAGGAGACTAGGCGCCTTCGCCGGAGGCCTCAGTTTCTCTGCGAGGCACCTAGCAGGGCCGCTCCTTGTCCGACTCTCAGGAATGCCGAAGGGGGCTAAGCGACCGGGCACGGGAGCGCTCGCGCTTGTTGGGGGCCCCAGACAGCGACTTTGAGACCTCCTTTTTGCACCATTCCACCTCGGGGGACCCCTGGTCAGAATGCCACCTGGAACGCGGTGCTGCAGGGGGAGAACCCACCGGAGTGGAGACAACCGAGGGTGCCACCGGAGACTCCGAGGCGACCTTTTGAAAAATGTCTTCGGACTTCTGCTTATGGCTGAGCAGGGTCTTAGAGGACATTTTCTTACAGAGTGAACAGAGCTCTGGGTCATGGCTGGCTCACAGACACCTTAGACAACAGTAATGAGTGTCTGTAAGCGAAATGTTCCTACAGCATCTATCACATTTTTTAAACCCGGTGGCCATGGGGGCAAAAACGGCCCCTGTGAGGTCGAACTAGTGGTTAGGAAGAAAAAAAAAGGGTGTGAAGCCCATAAAGAGAAATTAGACTTACCTGCTAATTGTTGTTCCTTGAGGAACTCCAGTCCAGTCCTGCACCTCTGGGTAATGTAACTCTTCAGCAGCTTGGAGACCGAGCATGTCATCTTTTTGATGACACTAGCGTACATATGCAGCTGGCACCGCCCACCAGCCCTAGTACCTATTGACAGAGCAGACTCAAAAGGAGCAACAAATAAGTAATTAAACATGCAACAAACACTTCTACGTCTAAATAAACTAGTACCTCCTCCATCCCCTAGAAAGGATACCCCGTTCCCCCCTCCAGGATGGGGAGGCCTACCTGTTGAGCGCCTGAGCAACTCCAACCAGCGGGAAGCGAGCAATCAACAGCTCTGCTGGTCCGCCCCTCCCCCAAACACTGATTACACAACCCTCCCCGGCTCCCCCTGGCCACTTCCTCCAACAAGGGAACCAGCTTCAGGACCGGGGTGTGCACAGATTATCACAGAAAGCACTCAGGGAGGGTTCCGGGACTGGAGTTCCTCAAGGAACAACAATTAGCAGGTAAGTCTAATTTCTCTTTCCTTATCGTCCCTCCAGTCCCGCACTTCTGGGATGTATCAGAGCAGTTAAACTAACGGGAGGGGCCCGCACAACCAGCCTGAAGCACTGTCGATCCAAAACAAGCATCCCCCACCGCCTGGACATCCAGGCAAAAATGTTCAGATAAAAGTATGCCACCCTATAGAACACCAGCGGAACTAAACTATACTCTGCTCACAAGGCAGCCTGAGCCCTCGTGGAATGCGTCTGCAACCCCGCCGGCACTGCTCTACCCTTCAAGATGTATGCAGGTGTGATTGCCTCACTGATCCACCTGGAAATGGAGGCTTAGCTGCCACCTCACTTTTGCGTGACCCGCCAAAACAGAACTAACAGACGGTCCGATCTCTGAAAGGACAATGCCCTTTTCACATACCTTCACATCCAAGTGGCACAGCTGTGGAGTGGCAGAGCCCATATCTGCTCTCGCCCACATTCACGCTCGCCAGAGACAGTAAGGAAATGGCCTGATTTACATGAAATGCTCACACCACCTTGATCAAAAGTGAAGGTACTGGGTGCAGGACCACTTTCTCCTTGGAGAAGGAAAGGAATGGCTCTTGGCATGACAGGATCCGAAGCTCTGAAATCCTACATGCCGAGCAAATCGCCACCAGGAATACCATTTTCAGAGTCATATCCTTCAGGAAAGCTCGACTCAATGGCTCAAAGGGTTCCCCAGACAGCACAGTCAGCACCAGATTGAGATTCCAAGGCGGGACCACTGCCCTCTTTGACAGACGGAGGTGGGTCACCGCCCCTAGAAAGCTCAGCCTGTCTGGGTGTGTACCCAAATGGCACCCTGTGGACTTTCCCGCGATAAACGGAAATCGCAACCATTTGCACCCTCAAGGAACTGGCAGCTAGACCCTTATCAAAACCGTATTGCAAGAACGCCAAGATGTCCGGGACAGAGGCAGTAGAAGGACGTGCCTGCCTCTCCCCGCATCATGATTCAAAGATGTGCCCTAGGCAGATGCACGCCAGGTTCGTAGACCAACTCTGGGCTTGTAGCAAGGTTGCTATCCCCGAGCCTGATTAATCCTTTCTTCTTCAACTTTGCCCTTTCAAGAGTCATGCCGTAAGCAAGAATTGATCTACCTGGGGCATACGAAGCGGCTCCTGTGTCAAGAGGTCCTTCCAACCGGAAGCCACCACAGTCAGTCAACCCACCAGTAAACAAATCAGATCAGCATACCACTGGCACCTTGGCTAGTCTGGTGCCACCAGAATTACAAATTCCCGGTGCACCTTTAGCCATTGTACTAAATGGCCTATGAGGACCACGGGGAAAAACAGAGAAGACCCTCTTCGAGCCACTGCTGAATTAGAGCATCCAGGCCCTTAGACTTCCTCTCTTCTTTTGCTGAAAAAACGACAGGCCTTGGCCGACTCGAACATTGCCATTAGGTCCATGACCGGTGTGCCCCATCGGCAAACCACCTGCTTGAACACCTCCTGATTGAGCTGCCATTCTCCGGGGTCCATGCACACTCGGTTGAGGTAGGCTGCTGTCACACTGTTAACTCCTGCAACGTGTGCCACCGATAACACCTGGAGACGAATCGCTACCCATCCGAACAGCTTTTCGGCCTCCTCCTCCAGGGCTGCACTGCCTCTGCCTCCTTGCTGGTTGATGTAACCCACCGGGGTCACATTGTCCGAGAAGACTTGGACAACCTTCCCCCTGCAACCATGGCTCGAAACCTTCTAGCACCAAGGTCACCGCTCGCATCTCGAGCCTGTTGATCGACCACAGGGCCTCCTGCGGACTCTTGTCCCTGAACAAAGCGTCCTTCACAATGGGCTCTCCAACCTGACAGGCTGGCATCAGTCATCAAAGGAACCCACACCGTGGACTTCTTCCAGGCTCTCCACATGCAGCCATCAACTGAGGGCTCTCGTGGCGCTCCACAGGCAGGGGAGTACTTGGGACAGGGGTCAACTTTGATGGGACCATCGACTGAGCAGAGCCCTCTGCAGCGGTTGAATGTACGCCCTTGCCCATGGGACTAGCTCGAGAGTGGCCGCCATGGTCCCCAAAACCTGCAGATTCCGCCACTCTGATAGTCTTGCCATCTTCAGGACCTGCCGTAACCACAGTCATAGCTCCTGCGCCCGGCAAACCAGCAGGAAAATCCTGCCCACGCAGGTATCAAAGCACGCTCTCAAATACTCTAGCTCCTGGGCCGGCCGTAACTGACTCTTGGCCAGGTTGACCCCAACTGAGATTTTGAAGGAACTCACACCCACACTGTTACTCTTTTCGCTATTGTCCCTGGACTTCGCCTGGACCAGTCAATCGTCTAGGTACGGGTGGATGAGAACCCCTTCCTTGTGGAGAGCTGCCGCCACCACTACCAAGACATTGGTAAAGGTATGAGGGGTGGTTACCAGACCGAAGGGCAACGCTCAAAACTTGAAATGGCCCCTTGGCACTGCAAAGTGGAGAAACTGCCGATATTCTGGAAGGATGGAAACGTGCAGATATGCCTCTGAGATCGAGAGTCACCCAAAATCTCCGCTTCCTACCGCCATTATTACTGTGAAAATGTGGTACCTAGAGACCATAGTTCATGCCCTCGAAGTCAAGAATTGGGCCAAAGAAACCTTCCATTTGGGCACCACAAAATACATGAGGCATCGACCACAGACGTACTGGACTCATGGAACCAGTTCCACGGCTCTCGGCTGCAGGAGACAAGTCAAGGTCTCTTTGACTGCTACCAACACCGCTGCGCCCACTTTGGGTAATCAAAGGAGCTCGTTCTTGATCCAGCAGCGGGTATAGACGCGTCATGGATCACACCACTTTAAGGCCAACCTCCGGCAGATCCCACTCATCCTGGATCATCTGGCTTTCCTAACAGGGGCTCTACAGGACAACCAACAATACCTAAGCTCCACAAACAGAACAACGGCTGGGAAAAATCATATCACTAAAGCTGTTGCCCCTGTTACAGCTTCTTCCTCGGTCCAGATAGAGGTCCTAATGCCAGTTGAAGGACCGGTTCCATGTGCAGGGTGCCTGCATGCTGAAGCTCTGAGGAAACAAGTGGAGGAACTCAGAGAGGAGGTGGCGAGGCTGAGGAGCATTCAAGACAGTGAGAAGTACATTGATGAAATTCTTCTTGCAGCAACCAAGCTCTCCAGCAGAGGAGAAGATGGGTGCCAACAGAATGTCGATGGTTGGACACAAGTCACCAGGGCCTGCAAAATCACCAATCCAACTTCTCCAGCCCTTGAACTGAAGAACCATTATGCAGTCCTGGAAGTGGAGGAGGTGAAAGCATCCCTGGAAAGTGAAGAACCAGAGCTCAAGTACCCCAAAGTTGCAGAATCAGTGACCACAAAGAAACGAAGTGTAGTGGTGGTTGGAGATTCTCTTCTGAGGGGTACTGAGGCATCCATCTTCCGACCAGACTTGGTGTCCAGAGAGGTATGCTGTCTGCCTGGTGCCAAAATCCAAGATGTTACGGAGAGTTTGCCGAGACTCATCAAGCCCACTGACTATTACCCAATGCTGCTAATCCATTTTGGAACAAATGATACTGCCAGGTATACCTTGGAACGTATCAAAAGTGACTTCATAGCTCTGGGACAGAGGGTGAAGCAGTTAGGTGCACAGGTGGTGTTCTCTTCAATCCTCCCTGTTGAGGGTAAAGGCCAAGGCAGAGAGGCTCGCATCTTGGAGATGAATGCATGGCTGCGTGGATGGTGTCATCGAGAGCGTTTTTAGTTTCCTAGACCATGGGATGCTGTTCCAAGGGTTGCAGAGCAGAGATGGCATCCATCTGTCCAAGAAAGGTCAATGCGTCTTCGGTAGTAGACTGGCTAATCTACTGAAGAGGGCTTTAAACTAGATTCGTTGGGGATGGGTGAAGAAAGCCCCCAGGTAGGCGATACATTAAATATCTTTATGGAAATGGGTAATAGGGGTAACATATGGAAAGCAGTGTGTATAAATGCCCGTGGCATGGAAAATAAGATCCCTGATGTTGAAGCTTTGGTGGGAGTGGCTGACTTGGATTTAGTGGCAGTTACAGAAGCATGGTTCACAGAAAACTATGACTGGGATGTAACTATACCTGGCTATACTTTATTCAGAAAGGACAGGGTAGGAAGAAGGGGAGGAGGAGTGGCACTATATGTAAAAAATGATAATTACACTTACCTGGTAATTGTAGTTCCTTGAGTTGAGTTACGACAGTTCAGTCCTCTACCTCTGGGTTGTCAATCTCCTCCTGCAGCTAGGAGACTGGTTTGTCAGAATGATGACATCACTGGATATAGCCTGCTGCACTCCCACTTCAATCTCAGTGTAAACTATAACAAAGCAGACTCAAAGGAGCAACAAATAAGTAGCTAAACAAAACAATAACTACCACCTAAAGAAATGCACTCCCCCCGACAAGGCTTTCGTACTCTCTGCCCCGTCATTGAGAAGGAAACAAAGCACAGAAAAGAAGAAATGCAGACTCACCTGTAACCATCTGCCGCCTGCTACTAATCAGGAACCCCCTGACACATCCGGGTGGGAAGGAGGACTGAACTGTCGTAACTCAAGGAACTACAATTACCAGGTAAGTGTAATTATCATTTCCTTATCGTTCCTCCAGTTCAGTCCTCTACCTCTGGGATGTACCAGAGCAGTGATTAACGGGAGGGACCCTTCCAGCCGGCAGATAAAACCGCCGCACCGAAATGAGCATCCGAAGCGGCCGCAACATCCAGACGGTAATGCTTGCTGAACGTGTGCAGCGACGACCAAGTCGCAGCTCTACAAATGTCCCCCGGCGGAACCAAACTATGCTCCGCCCACGACGACGCCTGCGCCCTAGTAGAATGTGCTCTTAGCCCCACCGGCGCAAGGCGGCCGCGAAGCAAATAAGCGGACACAATCGCTTCCCTAAGCCAGCGGGCGATGGAGACCTTAGCCGCCGCCTCCTCTTTGCACACTCCTCCGAACAGAACAAACAATCGCTCTGACTTTCAGAACAGCTCCGTGACCTGCAAATACTGCCGCAAGGTCCTCTTCACGTCAAGATGCTGGAGACTCCGCCCCGAGGCGTCACCCCCTACAGACCCCAGGACGGGCAAACACACGGCCTGGTTCACATGAAAGGGAGACACCACCTTAGGCAAAAAGGACGGGACCGGCCGCAAAACCACCTTTTCCTTGGAAAAGGACAAAGGTTCGCGGCAGGACAAAGCCTGTAGCTCTGAAATTCTCCACGCGGAACAAATAGCCACCAGAAAAACCGTCTTCAAAGTCAAATCTTTCACCAACGCCAGACGCAAAGGCTCAAAGGGGGACTCGGCCAGAGCCGTGAGAACGAGATTCAGGTCCCACGGTGGGACGAATACTCTACGCGCCGGGCGCAACCGAGAAGCAGCCCTAAGAAAGCGACATACGTCAGGATGAGCCCCTAAGGGCACGCCGTTGACCTTGCCCCGATAACAGGAAAGAGCCGCCAGCTGAACACGCAAGAACTGGCCGCAAGCCCTTTTTCAAAGCCGGCCTGAAGAAACTCCAAGACTAGCGGAACTGAAGCCGAACTCGGCCGAACCTTGCGCGGCGCACACCAATCTTCAAAGATACGCCAGACACGCACATAAGCCAGGGAAGTGGAATGCTTACGCGCTCTCAGTAAAGTCGCGACCACCGCCGACGAGTAACCTTTCTTTAGGAGCTTAGCCCTCTCAACGGCCAAACCATAAGCGAGAATCGATCCACTTGCGGCATGAACAGGGGCCCCTGGAGCAAGAGATCCGACCTCGTCGGTAACCTCCAAGGTTCCCCGTCCAGGAGACGGATGAGATCGGCGTACCAAGGACGCCTCGGCCAATCGGGCGCCACCAGTAACACTCTCCCGGCGTGCGCACCGATCTTCTGAAGCACCCGGCCTATTAGCGCCCAGGGTGAGAAAACATACAGAAGACCGCACGACGGCCACTGACGAAGCAATGCGTCGATGCCCTCCGACATTCGTTCCCGATGCCTGCTGAAGAAACGGCCGACCTTGGCTGACTGAAAGGTCACCATGAGATCCATGACCGGAGTTCCCCAGCGCCAGACTATTTGTCGGAAAACCTCGGGATGGAGCTCCTACTCTCCAGCATCCACCTGCACTCTACTGAGGAAGTCCGCGGTGACATTGTCTTTGCCGGCGATGTGTGCTGCCGAGATCGCGGTCAAGCGAGGCATCACCCACGCGAACAACTCGTCGGCTTCTGCCTCCATCGCGGCACTACCGGTGCCGCCCTGCCTGTTGATGTATGCCACCGTTGCCGAGTTGTCGGACAGCACCCGCACAGACTGATCGCGCATGACCATTTCGAACGCCTGAAGGCCCCGGAACACCACCCGCAGCTCTAAGCGATTGATCGCCCACGAGGCCTCCAGGGGAGTCCAAAGCCCTTGCGCAAATTGGACCCCGCAGTGGGCTCCCCAGCCCACCAGACTGGCATCTGTTATCAACGGAATCCATTCTGGCTGTTCCAGTGGCAGGCCGGCCGCCAGAGAAGCCAGACAAAGCCACCACTGAAGGGACTGCCGAACTCTACCCGGGCAAGGGAGACGCTTGTCCAAGGAATCCGTCTGATGCGACCAACGACGGAGCAGCGCCCTCTGGAGAGGACGCATATGGAACCGAGCCCAAGGCACCGCTTCGAGGGTCGCTGCCATGGTGCCCAGCACCCGGAGATAATCCCACGCCGAGGGTGCCGGCACCGACAGGAACTGCTGCACTAGGGACCTCAAGCCCGCGGCCCGCTTGTGCGGAAGAAACACTCGTCCCTCCTTCGTATCGAACCGGACCCCCAAGTATTCGAGGTCCTGAGAAGGCACTAACCGACTCTTGGTCGGGTTGACCACCCAACCAAGCTCCTGCAAGAACCGTACTACCCGGTCCGTCACACGGAGGCTTTCCTCCGCGGACGTGGCCCGGATCAACCAGTCGTCTAGATAAGGGTGAACCAGGATCCCTTCCTTGCGCAATGCCGCCGCCGCCACCACCACCATAATTTTGGTGAAGGTCCGCGGCGCCGTCGCCAAGCCGAACGGCAACGCTCGAAACTGATAGTGACCCCAAGGAAGGGCGAACCGCAGGAAGCGTTGGTGAGCCTCTCGAATGGGAATGTGCAAATACACCTCAGACAGGTCTAGAGAAGTCAAGAATTCGCCTTGCCGCACCGCCACTATGACTGATCGCAACGTTTCCATCCGAAAGTGTGGCACCCTTAAGCAACGATTCACCCCTTTCAGGTCGAGTATGGGTCTCAGCTTGCCGTCCTTCTTGGGCACCATGAAATAAATGGAGTAGCAACCCATGCCGTAATCGCATTTTGGAACTTTCACCACGGCTACCAATCGAATGAGCCTTTGCACGGTTTCGCGAATGGCCGCCGTTTACTCGGGACCCCTGCAAGGAGACAAGACAAAGGAGTCCCGCACGGGCCGCGCCAACTCCAACGCGTAGCCTTGTTGAATGATTTCCAACACCCATTGATCGGATGTGATGAGGGTCCAGGCGGGAAGACACTCCCGAAGCCTCCCGCCTATGGGAGGTTCCCCCGCCGGGACCCGCCTCGCCTCATTGGGCTTTACGCGTGGCGGACCCAGGGTTAGCCGAGAAGCCTCTAGTCGCTCCCCGGAACCCACGAAAGCCCTGGCCTCTAGAAGAGAACCGCCCTCTCTGGAAGGCACCAGGACGCATCGAGTGAAACCGCCGAAAATCCCGAATCTGACCCCGACCGCCCTGGCCGGGCTTGGTTTGCTTCGGCTTGTCCTCAGGCAGCCAACCTGCCTTGGACTCACCGAGATCCTTCACCAACTTATCCAAGTCCTCTCCAAATAGCAAACCACCCTTAAAGGGAAGCTTGCTGAGGCGGGACTTAGAAGATCCGTCCGCTGCCCAATTGTGGAGCCACAAAGACCTTCGGGCAGCCACCACGGACCCTGTGCTGTTGGCCAGAGCTCTAACCAAATCATAGTGGACGTCTGCGAGGAAGGCCGCACCGGACTCTAAACGATCCAACTCCTTCATCTCCTCCGGATCGATGTGCGATGATTGGCGGAGCCACTGCGCCCAGCGTAAACACGCTCTGGCCACCCAAGCTCCGCAGATGGATGCCTGAAGTGAAATAGAATCCGCTTCAAAAACCTGCTTTAGCAGACCATCAACTTTACGGTCTTGGGCATCCTTCAAGGCCGCACTCCCTTCAACCGGAATCATGGTTTTCTTCGTAACAGCGGAGACTACCGCGTCTATGCGCGGGGCACGGAATCGCTCCTTAGCAGAATCCGCCAAGGGATATAACCGATTAAGCATCCGAATTCCCCGCAACCCTGCTTCCGGCTTATCCCATTCATCCTGAATCATCTTCTCCACCACACGGTGCAAAGGAAACACCACCTGTGTCTGACGAACCGCCTGAATGACCGGATCTTCCACATCGTCCTCCGCCACAGCCGGCGGCGTAAGGTTCAAGATTTGCAAGGTTTCCACAATCAAGGCCGCCAACTCCTCCCTGCGGAACACCCTAATGATTTTAGCTTGATCCTCGGGCTGCGGAATCTCACCTTCTTCCAGGTCCTGTGATCCCTCTTCAGGATCCCATTCCGGATCGTCAGCTTCCGGCCATACACCTTCCACCGGCTCGGACAGCTTCGCCCGCTTCGGGGCTGGGGAGTCAGCGTCCAGCTCTCCCTCCGCCACTAGATGTGGGGGCTGGACCGCCGGCGACTCTGAGCACGGCCGCTTGCCCTGCTGTCGCAGGCAAAACGCCTTATGCATAAGGAGAACAAACTCCGGGCTAAAGATACCAAGGCTGGGCTCCTGATCTGACGGGGAGATGCCAGAGGGCCCTGCCTGCTCCTCCGACTCCGCCTCTGGCGCCAAGAGGCACGCTGGAGCAGGCTCCACCGCCACCGGCGGAACCTGCGCCTCAGGGGCCTCCATTTGCAACTCAATCGCCGAAGAAAGGGCAGCACAGCCCCTGCACACACCCGTGTCAGCGACTGTGCCCCTCCTAGTGCCACACACGAGGCACTGCGGCCGGGCAGCCATGAGCAGAGCCAATCAAACCACTGAGCTCGCAGACAGACAGCCCTGCCTTGAGCTAATCTGCCCAAGCACGCTGGATATGTCCTTCTGTCTTTAGGAAGGCTTTCTGCCTTAATTCTCCTTTTTTTTTTTTTTTTTTTTTTTTAACTGAGAAGGCTGTCAAAGCAATGTAGTCCCTCCAGCCGCCCCCCCCCCCCGCGATCCTGAGGGGCCGACTGAAGAAACGGACACTACACAATACCAGAAAGCAACGAAACTAAAAAGAAACTTAAGAGAAATCAAAAGAAATTAAAAGAAATCAAAACCGCTAAACGGAAAATGGAGGGCAAGCAGCTGCCACGCAGCTGCACCGCGACTCCCAAAATGGCCGCCGCGAAGTAAAACAAAAAGGGCGCGAAAGCCCTGAAGCTCCCCGCTGCCGGAGCGGTGCGGCCCTGCGAAAATAAGCAGCCGGGAGACGACGACACACTTACCGCACCAGTCACACAACTCTGCACGTTGTGAGTGCCGGGAATCCCGGGCCCATAAAAAGGACGCTGTATGCTGCCAGCCCTTCAGCCGCGGAGCTCAGAAACAGCAGCTCCGCGGTGCACAGCATCAGAGAAGGCTCACCCCCGTAAAGTCAGGGAGGTGAGGCTTCCGGGCAAAGCGGGAGAGGGGAGAGGACTCGAATAGACCTGAGTCAGAACCCCTTAGGAAGAAAACAAAGCACCGACTCAGGCAGGGTGCAAGAAAGCCTTTCTTCCTGTCACTGCTTACTGTTAATGAGCAACCGGGTCTAAAGGCTCATGCTCTGATTGTTCCGGTTTTGTTTTGTTTTTCTGTTTTTTTTAAACAGTAGCACAAAGACAACTAAGTACAAGTCACTGAACTAAACTAACACCCTTTTGGCTCCTTATCCATTCCTCCAAAGAGCCTCTCCTAAGGCTCGTCAAGTCCTCCTGCTGCAAGGACACTGGTTACACTGGGATGCAAGTGGGAGTGCAGCAGGCTATATCCAGTGATGTCATCATTCTGACAAACCAGTCTCCTAGCTGCAGGAGGAGATTGACAACCCAGAGGTAGAGGACTGAACTGGAGGAACGATAAGGAACTATTATTAAAGCTTTGGAATTACAGAGCTTAAAAGGGAGAGAGGAGGCATTCTGGAGAGGGAAAGAGAAATCTATTTGCCTTGGTGTGATATACAGACCTCCCTCACAAGAGGAAGAGGTGGACAGAGTTAATTGAAGACATACGCAGCATTCCTAGGAAAGGGGAAGTGCTACTGATAGGAGATTTCAACATGCCAGATGTTGATTGGCACATTCCTGCTGCAGTATCATCCAGAGGTAAGGAAATCCTGGATTCTCTACAGGGAGAACTATTCAGGCAATTGGTAACAGACCCCACACGTGAAGGGGCCACACTGGACTTGGTGCTTACCAATGGTGAAAGTGTTTCTGATGTTGTAGTGGGAGATCATTTTGCATCCAGTGATCACCAGATGGTGTGGTTCAGTATTAGGACTAGGGCTGTTAGAATCCATTCATAGGTGAGGATCTTAGACTTTAGGAGGACTAACTTTGCCAAGATGGGCCAATACCTCAGGGAGTCGTTAGTGGGATGGGAACAGCTGGGGGATGTAGAAAAACAGTGGGCAAAACTGAAAGGGGATATTTTAAGGGCAACCAACCTTTTTGTAAAAATCGTAAATAAACGTAAAAGGAAAAGGAGACTGCTATGGTTTTCGAAAGAAGTAGCTGAAAAAGTGAAGAAAAAGATGGAGGCCTTCATGAATATACAAGAGATCACAGAGAGAGGAAGACAGGCATCTGTATTTGGAAAAACTTAGAGAAGCTAGCAAAGTAGTCAGGAAGGCAAAGATTCAAAAGGAGGAGGAAATAGCCAATCCAATAAAATGGGGGGATAAGACATTTTTCAGATATATTAGTGAGAAGAGGAAGGGCAAAAGTGGTATTGTCAGACTCAAGGGTGCAGGGGAGGAATATGTAGAAGCTGATAAGGATAAAGCGGAATTGCTTAACAAATATTTCTGTTCTGTGTTCACAGATGAAGAACCAGGAGCAGGACCTCAGAAAACACCCACAAACAGGAACATAAGCGAGGGACATATTGAACAATTTTCAGAAGACTGTGTTCGTGAGACACTAGCTCAACTTAAAGTAGACAAAGCGATGGGACCGGATGGGATACACCCTAGAATACTGAGGGAACTTGGGGACATTCTAGCAGCTCCTCTGACTGACTTTTTCAATGCCTCGGAGTCGGGAGTGGTGCCAAAGGTCTGGAGAGAGGCTCATGTGGTGCATTTACACAAAAGCAGAAGTAAGGATGTGGATGAAAACTACAGGCCGGTTAGTTTAATTTCGGTGGTGAGTAAATTATTGGAAACGCTGCTTAAAGAGAAAATAGTGAGGTTTCTGGAGTCCAGCGGATTTCAGGATCCGAGGCAGCATGGATTCACCAGAGGCAGGTCTTGTCAGACATCTGATTGATTTCTCTGACTGGGTGACCAGGGAGTTGGACCGAGGGAGAGCCCTAGCTGTGGTGTATTTAGATTTCAGTAAAACCTTTGACACTGTTCCTCACAGGCGTCTTATAAACAAACTGAGCACCCTAGGGATGGACCCTAAAGTTACTGCTTGAGTTAGAAATTGGTTGGGTGGGAGGCGACAAAGAGTACAAGTAAATGGAGCTCACTCTGAGAAGGATGTTACCAGTGGTGTGCCCCAGGGATCTGTCCTTGGTCCGATTCTTTTTAACATCTTTGTTAGTGATATAGCGGAAGGGCTGTCGAGTAAGGTTTGCATCTTTGCGGATGATACCAAAATCTGCAATAGAGTAGACACCCAGGAAGGGGTAGATAACATGAGGAGGGATCTAGCTAAGCTTGAAGAATGGTCTAGAATTTGGCAGCTGGGATTTAATGTTAAAAAATGTAAGGTCATGCATTTGGGCTGCAGCAATCCAAGGGAGCAATATAGTATAGGGGGTGAAGTACTTTTGTCCACTAAAGAAGAGCGGGACCTAGGCGTAGTTGTGTCTGATGATCTTAAAGTAGCTAAACAGGTAGAGAAGGCGATGGCAAAATCTAGAAGGATGCTTGGGTGCATACGGAGAGGAATGGCTAGCAGAAAAAAAGGAGGTGATAATGCCTCTGTATAAGTCTTTGGTGCGACCTCATCTGGAGTATAGTGTGCAATTCTGGAGACCGCACCTTCAAAAGGATGTGAACAGGATGGAGTCGGTGCAGAGGATGGCTACTAAAATGATTAGTGGTCTTCATTATAGAACATATGAGGACAGACTGAAGGATCTTAATATGTACACCTTAGAGGAAAGGCGGGATAGAGGTGATATGGTTGAGATGTTTAAATACTTCTGTGGCATAAATGTTCAGGGAGAGAGCCTCTTTTAATTGAAAGCAAGTTCTGCTACGAGGGGACATGGGATGAGGGTGAAGAGAGATAGATTCAGGAGTGATATGCAGAGGATATGCGGAAATATTTCTTTACGGAAAGAGTAGTGGATCCGTGGAATAGTCTCCCAGTGGAGGTGGTAGAGATGAGGACAGTAACTGAATTCAAAAAAGCATGGGACAAACACAGAGGATCTGTAAAGGTAAAAAGGGGACTGTTGTAGTTGTTGATATGGAAGGACAGACTAGATAGGCCATGTGGTCTTTTTTCTGTCGCCATATTTCTGTTCCTACCCAGGAGCTTCTGTGTCGCCAGGAGTCAGGACTGACTCAAAGGCACACATTGGATTGGATCTGTCCTACTACTCCATATACTGGTAAGACTGTGATTTCCGTACCTCCTGGAACAGTGGATCCTACAGCGCCTTTCCTTCTGCCGGGAGGTTAGCAGGCATATTCAGGGCCCTTGAGGGTCTCCAAGGTACACATAGAATGTGAGACCTTTGGGGATGAGGAATTTTATCAGTACCCGCTTGTAGTGATTGCAAAGCCTTCGTCCTGGGCAGTATATCAAGAAATTGCATAAACATAAGCATAAGCATAAAGATGAGCACTGGTCGCTCCTCCCAGCGGAAAACCCAAACAATCCACGACTGATCCTCCTGTTCTAGGATCTCTCCTTCTTCCAACTCCTCCTGCAGATCTTGCTCCGTGTAAAGGTCTTCCCCATCCAGCCTCTCCGACAATGGCAATTGCTGCCACTCCTCTAAGCCTCTAGCCCGCTTAGACACCACTGCTCCTGAGTGGTGCTCTTTTGCGGCTGACATCCTCTTAGCCCTGTGTTCCGAGGCTGAGGAGCCACTTGGTAGGAAAAACGCCTTCTGCAAAAGTAAGAAAAACTCCGGTGAGAACTTCCCCAAGAGCCCTACTGCTCCCTGGGCTCAAAGGGTGGATGGTCCGGGCAGCATGCAGGGACCGGGGGCCGGATCCGTTGAAGGTAACATGGTGCCCCCCACCCCCAGGGTCTCTTGCAACTGGGAGGGACTCTCCTCCCTCATCTCATCCTGCAGGTCCTGCTCCCATGACAGCCTCTTGCATGCAGTTTAGGCAGATGCCTGCCTCCGAGACCACACCACTTCAGGGACTGCATATCTTGAGGATTTTTAGATTGCGCTGCAGTGTTGTATCTTAAATATATGAAATGGACCTTGCCCTGATTCAATCAAACTGACACGTTCTCCGAGTAAAGTTCACATTTTTATTCTAATACTACAAATGGCTATAAGGGAGTACAGCTTCCCTTACAAGCAATATTACAGATTTAATAAGTATATAATCTGGGCTAAGAGACAAGAGATGATCATGTCAGGTTACTCACTGACCATAGACAGATGGAAGGATTACATTTGCGCCCTATCCACTGATTGACTATCTTTCAAATTATATACATTTCTTGTATGCAGGTACTTACTGCTTTCCACAGAGTTGTAGCTGCTACAAACCTATATGCAGCACCTCTTTTTTTTTTCTTCTTTTTTTTTTTAACCACTTATCTTTATTACTGTCTGACTTTTTATCTGACCCTGCTCAGGAGAAAATAACAATGTCTCAACCAACTGTCACTTAGATCACCTGACCAGGCACTATAGCACTCTGAAACCTGCCCAGCAACAACCATGGCCTATCTGATTAGGCTTTTCCCACATGTCTGCATCAAGTCATTGTACACTGAATAGGTTTTGAGCTGTATAACACAAGGAATGCTTAAGGATTAAGTGGGGTTCACGCCCCTTGATACCATCCTTTACCAGGCACTGCAGTCTAGCCAGCATGGTGGGAAGGGCTGGGTCATTCCCCAGGAATGCCCTCAATCTGTACCCGGGTAGGTAAAAGGATCCCCAGCATAGTGCACCTCCACAGGCTCAGGCACAGAGCACTGGAGTACTTGAACTAAAATTAAAAAAAACCAAACCAAAATCTAATTAACTGAAACTGAAATTAAATAGAAACTGCAAATGCCCCCCTAGGAAGAGGCTGCTCTGTCCTGCTTTATTCTCCGGTGGCTGCCTCTCCCAGGCACCCAAAACACAACAGGGAGTTAAACACATGCGGGCCTAAATAAGAAGAAATTGCGCCTAAATGCAGCAGGGGGAGTTTCCCACACTGCTGCAGGCTCCCAAACATGCGACTGCAGGCCGCTCTTTGTCTCCTCGTGTTCTGGCGGTTGCTAGGGGTTCCTGTTGTTCCCCCCCCCCCCCCCACCACTTATCTTGGAGCCTCTTTGCCGCATGGCTTTTCTACCCCTTGCTCTCAGCCTTCCTTCCCAACTTTGGTGCTGAGGGGGGTGACTGGGGGGGTGACTCGGGGCTGCCAGCTTTCACTCCTGTCAAGCAACTGCAGCAGCTCCTCACCTGATAACGGGTTCGGGAGCAGCCAGAAGTCTCAGGCTGAGGAAGGCCCCCACAGAACTCCCCCTCCCCCCCAAAATCCTGGGGGGAGAGGGGGGAAGAAGGAATATCCTCCCCTCAGCCCTGTTGTCCCTGGTTCTCTCTGTTCCTTCTGATTTTTTTTGTTTTTTACTTCTGCCTTTAAAAACAAAGAAAAGAAAAATTAGACTTACCTGCTAATTGTTGTTCCTTGAGGAACTCCAGTTCAGTCCCGCAACGCTGAGTAGTGTATCTCTTCCTGCAGCTTGGAGACTGGGCATGTCAGAAGCTTGACACATCCACCGGTGGCACCTCCCACCAGCTTCCAGTGATCTATTGACAAAGCATACTCTAAGAAGCAACACATAAGTAGTTATAACCAACATGAACTGTTAACTAGAGGTCTCTCTGCCTCTGCAACAAAAACCCCTGTAAGGAGAGGATAACTGCTTCACCTCCCCCCCCCCTCAAGGAAACCAACAGTACAGATATGAAATACATGAAAGAAGGTAACAGAAAGCAGCACCGAGCAGGGCTGCCAAGTAGCCGATTACCTCACCAAAACAGGTAATAACACTTACTTTTAGGCTTTCCTTTGCGTGGCCGGCCCCCTTAATGTCACAAGATCATTGACTGAATCCCCAACCTGGGTGGGAATCGGGATTGAACAACAATTAGCAGGTCAGTCTAATTTCTCTTTCCTTACCGTTCCTCCAGTTCAGTCCCACACCGCTGGGATGTAGCAGAGCAGTACCCTAATGGGAGGGACCCGAAAAACCGGACCGCAAAACTGCTGACCTGAAACAGGCATCCCTTGCCGCCTGTACATCAAGACGGTAATGCTTACTAAAAATATGCAACGAGTATCACGTGGCCGCCTTACAGATTTCAGCTGCTGGAACACAGCTGCGTTCCGCCCAAGACGTCGCTTGGGCCCTTGTTGAATGAGCCCTCAATTCCAAAGGCGCTTGATGCCCCTGCAAAAGATAAGCTGATGCAATCGCTTCCTTAATCCACCTAGCAATGGACGCCTTGGAAGCTGCTTCACCTTTACGCGGCCCACCAAAAAGAACAAACGCTCCAACTTATGAAAAACCTCGGACCTCCGCAAGTAATGACGAAGCACTCTCTTCACATCCAGCAACCGCAAATTACGATCAGCCGCCTCCCCACCTGATGACTTCAACACTGGTAAGGCGACCGCCTGATTCAGATGAAACGGCGAAACCACCTTCAGTAAAAACAGCGGCACTGGGTGTAACACAACCTTTTCTTTGAGGAACATTAGGAAAGGTTCCCTGCAAGATAAAGACTTCAACTCCGAAATCCGACGTGCCGAACAAATAGCCACCAGAAACACAGTTTTCAACGTCAAGTCCTTCACCGAGGCCTCACCTATCGGCTCAAAAGGCTTTCTTGTCAACGCCCCCAACACCAAATTGAGATCCCATGGAGGAATCAACACGCGGCGAGGAGGCTGCAAACATGATACCGCTCTCAAAAAATGCAAGACATCTGGGCGAGTTCCTACTGCATGACCTTGCACCTTACCACGATAACAAGCTATAGCAGCCAGCTGAACTCTTAAAGAACTGGCCGCCAAACCCTTATCAAAGCCATCCTGAAGAAAACTCAGCACTTCCGGAACCGAGACTACAGATGGACGCAACTTCCTAACGTCACACCATCCTTCAAAGATCGCCAAATGCGAATATAAGCCAAGGAAGTGGAACATCTTCTAGCCGCCAGCAAAGTAGCCACCACCGCCGGTGAATAACCTTTCTTCTTCAACCTAGCCCTTTCAATGGCCAAGCCGTAAGCGAGAATCGAGCCACCTGCAGCATCCGAAGAGGACCCTGCAAGAGAAGATCCTCCCAGACCGGCAATTGCCAGGGCTGACCTTCGAGCAGCCTCACCAAGTCCGAGTACCACAGACGACACGGCCAATCCAGCGCTAATAAAATCACGGTTCCTAGGATGTTTCTCTATGCGCTGAACCACTTGACCTATGAGTGCCCAGGGGGAAAAGACATAAAGAAGACCCTGGTCCGGCCACTTTTGAATTAAGGCATCGATCCCTTCGGACATTCTTTCTCTTCTTCTGCTGAAAAACCGGCTGGCTTTGGCCGAGTCGTAAGTCGCCACGAGATCCATCATTGGCATTCCCCACTTGATTACCAAGGTGAAATTAGACTTACCTGCTAATTATTGTTCCTTGAGGAACTCCAGTCCAGTCCCGGAATCTCTGGGAATACTGTACCTCCAGCAGCTTGGCGACTGAACAATGACACTCTTTTGATGTCACTGGTATAAATATCCGAGGGACCGCCTCCTTGCTCCAGTTTACCTATTGACAAAGCAGACTCACCAGAGCAATAATTAAGTAGCTAACATTGCTATCAAACTTTAACAAACATCAACTATAAACTAAGACACCAAATGTGCCCTTAAATTAACACTGTAATTGTCCTGTTATGGTCTGTCCTCCGTCTCGAAAGAGGAATATGACCTTCTAAAGATCCCCAAACTTTCACCCTCCCCATATGGACTGTAATTCAATTACCTGACCCATAAGCTTACCATGTCAATACTATACCTCTTTGCTTCAGGCCGTAGTCCAAACAAAAGCATATTAGGGAGGGATGCGGGACTGGACTGGAGTTCCTCAAGGATCAACAATTAGCAGGTAAGTCTAATTTCACCTTCCTTATCGTCTCTCCAGTCCAGTCCCGGAATCTCTGGGGATGTAACAGAGCAGTAAAACCTTTAACGGGTAGGACCCGCTAGACCAACCTGAAGCACTGCTGATCCAAAACAGGTATTCCTTTCCGCCTGTACATCTAGACGATAATGTTTTACAAAGGAATTTAACGATGACCAAGTAGCCGCCTTACAGATGTCCACTGGCAGTACCAAACTGTACTCAGCCCAGAACGCAGCTTGCGCCCTTGTCGAATGCACTTTAAGCCAGTCAGGTATTGCCCTACCTTTCAACAAATACGCTGAAGCTATAGCTTCCTTGAGCTACCTGGCAAAAGACGCTTTCAAAGCTGCATGACCTTTTCTTGCACCCCAAAAGCCTATCTGTCTTACGGAATTCTTGTGTCCGCTTTAAATATGTCTTTAATGCTCTACGCACATCTAAAAGATGCAATTTTCTGAAATGAACCCCCTTGGCACTATCTTCAAATACTGGTAAAGAAACTACTTGATTGACATGAAAAGCCAACAACACTTTGGGTAGAAATGAAGGTACTGGTCTCAAAAATAGAAATTACACTTACCTGGTAATTGTTGTTCCTTGAGTGACGACAGTTTAGTCCTCCACCTCTGGGTTGTGCACCTCCTCCTGCAGCTTGGAGACTGGGCATGTCAAAGTCGTGACATCACTGGATATAGCCTGCTGGTATCTCCCATCAGCCCCCAGTGTACTATTGACAAAGGAACAACAAATAAGTAACTATACCATAACTTTAAATAACTCTCCATTCCTCAACCTGAAGAACATTTTTAACCTTATCAGTCTTATATTTTCTTTTTTAACTTTACATTCACGTCCCCCCTATGCAAACACGTTTCCTATACCATCCCCTCGTTTAAATAAGAGAGAAGGAACAAACAACAGAGAGGGATACTCACTGCGATCTAGAATCTGAAAGGATCTGTCTACTCCTTGAGATTGATGCTCCACTCCGCCTGAAAATAAACTCTGAAGAAAATCACACCCTTGGGCGGGAATGAGGACTAAACTGTCGTCACTCAAGGAACGACAATTATCAGGTAAGTGTAATTTATATTTCCTTATCGTTCCCCCAGTTTAGTCCTCCACCTCTGGGATGTAACAGAGCAGTAATCATTGGGAGGGACCTATCCAGCCAACTCACCACACCGTCGACCCGGAACAGGCATCCTTTACTGCCAGAACATTTAGGCAGTAGTTACTGAGGGAATGAAGAGACGACCTGGAAGCTGCTCTAACAATCCCCCCTGGTGGAATGAGACAGTGATCCACCCATGAAGCTGCTTGCGCCCTGGTAGCAAGAGTCAGAAAGCCCCACGGAATCGTACAACCTCGCCACCAGAATGCTGAGGCAACCACCGCCTCAACCCAGTGTGAAATGGCCGCCTTCGCTGCTGCTTCCCCTTCGCGGGGACCTCCAACCAACACACAAAAACAAAGAAATGAACGCCGCACCCTGCATTTTATGTTTCCTATTGGCGTATGCTATGAATAAAAACCTCCCCTTCCAGAAAAACCGAGAACTGGAAGAGAAACCAATAGGCTCAGGAGAAAAATCAGATACCACCTTTTGGAAGGACGACGGGACTGGTCGCAAACACCACCCTCTATCCAGAAAGGGTGAAAACGGCTCATTACATGACAACGCCTGAAACTCCGAAACTCGTCACGCCGAACAAAGAGCTATCAAAGCCACTGTCTATAACAGCAAATCCTTTACCGACGCCTGGAATAAAGAATCAAAGGGCTCTTTAGTTAACGCCTCTAAGGCCCAATAGGTATCCCACGGCGGCACCCAAACTCTCCTTGAGGAGCGCAGTCGGGTCCCAACTTAAGGAAACGCCACACATCAATCCGAACACGTAGCGCTATTCCCTCCACAGAACCTCTACAGCCGGAAACAGTCGCCAGCTGGACCCTCTAAGGAACTGGCCGCTAGTTCCTTCAGACACTGTCCTGCAGAGAACTCAGACCAAGGATACAGACACCTTTGTCTCCCAGACTTGCCGCCGTGAACAGCAGCCTTCAAAAAGGCGCTAAGCACGGACCTATGTACCAGACGCAGCCTGCCTCCTTGCTCTCAACAAGGTGGCGAAGACTGCCGCAGAATAACCCTTCTTCTTCAGCCCCGCCCATTCAAAGGCCAAACCATAGGCGGGCACCGATCCACCTGAGACATTTGTCGCGGACCTAGCCGCAGCAGAACGTCCGCTACCGGCAACTTCTAGGAAATGCCCGTCGAGTAGGCGAATGAGATCAGCCTAGTACGGCCATCTCGTCCAACCGGGCGCTACCAAGAGTACCTTTCCCCGAAAGCCTCAATACGCTAACTACTTGCCCTATGAGAGCCCACGGGGAAAGGACAAGACAAAGACTTTTAACTGGGAGCTTACTGAGCCTCGACTTGGACGAACCATCTGCCGCCCCATTCCTCCACCAGAGAGACCTCCGGGTGAACCCCAAGGAAGCCAATAATATTAGCTAGCGCTCGAATTAAACCATAATGCACATTTGCCACATAAAGCAAATCAGGCTCTAGTCGATGCAACTCCCTGATCCTTTCCTGTTCCAGGCGAGTAGACTGCTGCAAACACTGCGACCACCTGAAGCATGCTCTCGCCACCCCAGGCTCCACAAATGGGGGCTTGTAAGGACAGAGCATTGCCCCCAACGATCGCTTCAGTGAACCATCTACTTTCCTAATCTTGCACTAAAGAAGATTGCTAGGGCTCTCTTCCATACAGTGAGTCCAAACCCCCTGGTAGTGCAAGGTGTGCACCCACCCACGTAGTACCCAGGCCTGCCCCTGCTTAGCCTCAAAATGTCAAATCAAGAACAAGCAAATTCAGGACAGCTGAATACTTTTTTTTTTCTTCACAAAGACACCTCTTAACCAAAAATTCCTTCAGCATATGTTAAGAGAAGCTCTTTCCGTGCCAACAATATGAAGTAGAAAGAACTCCCAATCACAGGCATACTAATCCACGGCCTTCCTGCTAGAGTAACGCCCCATTCTGTCTGACTGCACAAAGATGGACTTTATATTTTAAGTTCAACTAGCACCTGGTGTTAGGAAATACAGCTTTCTCATTCCGCAGTGGCAATTGAGTCAGCAATGAAGAAGTCGAGAAAATGCAGACAAGTTCCCATTATACCACCTGGAAGAGACTCCACTTTTAGACCACTGAAGCAAAAAAGCATGCGAGAGTGCATTGTGTCCTGCCAGTAGCTGATCAAATTTAAATGATTCAGTGTATGCAGGGCATTTTCCAGAGAACGCAAGGTCCCTCATCCAGGCTGCCTCCACATTCACAGTCTAAACCGGCAGCCATCTTGGCTGATGCCGATCAGCGTGGAAGCCATCTTGTAAGCCCAGCGTATGATGTATGCCTACTAGAATCTGAGCTTCTGCTATTGCTGCTAGAGAACTAGCCTGGCTGCGTACTTCTGGCCCCCATTAAGGCATTCGCTGAACACTAGCAGATACTCTCCATACTGGAGAACCTCTGATAAATGGAATAGGAGCATAGATAGCTTCAAAGGCCAGAGTTCTATTTTGCAACCTCTCTCCGCTGAGCTGCCTTTTCCATATGTAAAATTAAACCACATATAGCCAAAATTAAGACATTACAAATCTACCATAAAATCTTATAATTTGGGCAAAGCCAAACTAAACAGGAATATTTTCCATTAAGAAACCACACAACTATAAAACCCCTCTCATGACATAATGCTTATGGCAGAGCATTCCACATCTGTGGACTGACCATGAAGCTCACCCAAGCACCTGTTACAACTGTCCAAGAGAGTTATCACCATAATTCCTTTTGACTTGAATATGTTTACAGCGGATCATAGCGCTATATCACAGCAGCTAAGCCAAAATATTACCCTGCCATATAAACCGACCTTAACGCTTTATAGGACCTCCTATGGATAGCGGAAGGAGATTCTTGTAAATCAACATAGCTATGCCCTTTTTTTTTTTTTTTTTTTTTTTTTTTTAAAAGTATAAGACTCCAAAAACCAAGTTTCCTCCAACTCCAATGAAATCAAAGCAGATCAGCTAAAATTACCCGAACTGCTCCTATAGCTTTGCAAGAAGCTACCAGCTCCCGCAGCACCCAGCTTTCCTTCCCCCCTTATCCTGAGGGATTCAGCGTTGCAGGACGTGTTGCACACCCCCTGCCATAATTCCTTTTGACTTGAATATGTTTACAGCGGATCATAGCGCTATATCACAGCAGCTAAGCCAAAATATTACCCTGCCATATAAACCGCAAAAAAGGAGGCCTCAGCAGACCGACCGAGCCCGAAGACCTTACCTGCAGGGCCGAAAGCCACGCAGCCTGCTCCTACCTCCTTGAATTCCTCCGATCCTCAAGCCGCTACGCCGGTTCCACAGAGTAAAATTTAAATCCCGCAGCAACGGAGAGGCTCCGTCTCACACAGCTTCAGTGTGGCTGTACAGGGTCTCGGAGCTCTCTCCCGTACCGTCCAGGGAGAGAGATCCGCACCGGCGAATGCCTGCGGCAAGTGAAAATAACTGACAAGGAGGGAAGGCGAGAGCTGCTACTAATTTAAAGAGCCAGGCTCAAATTTAAAATTACTGTAAATATCAGGAAATTTGTTCCTAATAACTAAAGGGAACTAATCCCTGATTGCCAATTAACCAAAGGTAACTGAATTAAAAGTAAAATTAAAAGTAAAAATCAAAAGTAAAATCAGAATAGAATTTGTCACACTAAATGCTCCTTATCTGTTCCCCCCAAGTGAACCCAGAAGCTAGGCTCACTACGTCCTCCTGCTGCATGGAGACTGGACACACTGGGAGCTGATGGGAGATACCAGCAGGCTATATCCAGTGATGTCACGACTTGACATGCCCAGTCTCCAAGCTGCAGGAGGAGGTGCACAACCCAGAGGTGGAGGACTAAACTGGAGGAACGATAAGGAACCACCTTCTTTTTGTAAAATAATAGAAAAGGCTTTCTACAAGACAATGCCTGTAATTCCGAAATCCTCTGTGCTGACAAAATAGCTACCAGAAAAACTACCTTGAGAGAAAGATCCTTTAATGACGCCCGCAACAATGGCTCAAACAGTTTGCGCACCAAAGCCTCCAACACCAAATGGAGATCCCAAGTCGCAACGGTTGGTCTACACGGTGGCCTCAGTGAAACTGCCCTCAAAAAACGCTTCACATCCGGGTGTGCTCCTAACACCTCACCATTTATCTTACCTCTATAACAAGAGAGACCTGCCAACTTCACTCTCAATGACGCAGCTGCTAAGCCTTTCTCAAATCCATCCTGCAAAAAAGAAAGAATTTCAGAAATAGAAGCTTTTAATGCTTCAAAATCTTTGTCGACACACCATGCTTCGAATATTCTCCAAATTCGAATATACGCCGAAGAGGTAGACCTTCTCCTTGCTTTCAACAAAGTGGAAATCACCGACGATGAGTAACCTCTGGCCTTTAGCCTCGCCCTTTCAAGAGCCAAGCCATAAGGGAGAATCTAGCCACCTGCGGCATGTGTAATGGACCCTGGCGCAACAGATCTTCTCACATCGGTAAAAGCCATGGAGGGCTACTAACAACCTTATGAGATCCGCGTACCATGGTCGTCTTGGCCAATCCGGAGCTATCAATATTATGTGACCCTTGTGCCGTTCTATTCTTTGTAGAACACGCCCTATCAATACTCATGGAGGGAAGACGTACAGAAGTTGTTCCTCTGGCCACCTTTGAATGAGAGCGTCTAGTCCTTCTGACATTCTAAGAACATAAGATATGCCATAATGGGTCAGACCAAGGTCCATCAAGCCCAGTATCCTGTTTCCAACATTGGCCAATCTAGGTCATACGTACTGTCGCGACGCCACCCTGGTGGCTAATAGGCGCCAAGGCAGGTCGGACACAAATAAAGATAAGGTTGGGTTTGGTACGTATTTTTCAGGGCCCAGGGATGTATAGCCTTGGTAGCGTCCTTATTACCCAATACCCAAAGAACACAGGTTTCCAAGTGGAGGGAAAATAAGGCTTTATTTCCCTTGTCTTGCAAAGGTTCAAAGGATCAGTCCCAAAACAACAAAAGAAATGTCCTTACATCAGGTTAGAAAAAGTAAAACTCAGGTTCAAAGCAAAAACTGTTCTCTTCGCAGAGGTGATACAAAACAAACATTTCCTATTTCACCAGTTTACTGCTCACATGCTATGCAAGGATTCCAAGCTTCCAGTGGTACAATAACTACAATCCATTTCCTCATCTGAAAGGGATTCTACCAATTCCACTTGCATTGGTTCCTGATCATACGCCTCTGAAACAGAGTCCGTGGTTCTGGGCAACCTATAATTGGGCTTTTCAGCCAAACGCTGTATGACCTCCCAATGCCTTGGGTTCAGAGTGGGGCGTCGGTCACAAACTGTTCTACAAGGCGAATATTCTTCCCTCTTCATAAGTTTTATATTAGCTTTCTGCAAACATTGCTTATTCAAAAGTCTCTCATTTGATAAAAGCTTTTCATACCTTGTATCATGAGAAGTGTTACATGAACAGGGACCTTCTGTTTCTTGTCCTCTCCACAGGCTAGCTCTCTGAAGGCTGTTCCCAACTAAGTGTGGGTTACCTTGTAATGCTGGCTTCTCTCCTTGGGGTGAGGCTTGAGGCCTACTCCTGCTGAGATTCTGCCCTGCTCCTGCAATCTGGCATGGGTTTTTCAACCGTCCTTCGGTTGACTTCACACAGCTGTCCCAGTATTGCTTTCGTGTTCCCGGATCTCCTGGATCCTTCCGTACTCTCCGTCCTTTCAGGTCTCTCTGGCCTGTTCCTCCTTCCGGCGCTCCAGCAGCGTCTGTAGCTTCTGCAGTTTCTGCCACCTCTGCAGCTCCTGCCGCTCCTCCGGCTTCTGCAGGCTCTGTAACTTCTCTGCCTTCTCTGCTGCTCCTGCTGCTACCGCCACTTTCGCTTTTACCGCCACTTCCCCCCTTTCCAATCTTCCAGACTTTCTTTAAAAGGAGTTCCTGCCTTCCTGGATTGGAGGCTGGCTGGCTTTTGGTCACACCCTGTAGAGCGTGGATCCTCAGTCTTCCGGAGGTCCCTCTTGCTCCCCCTATCAGGTTCCTGAAAATACTGCAGCTTGTGCATGCCTTTTTTCGTGTTTAAAATATTTTCTTCTGTTCCCCACTGGTCTGCTGCATTACAGTACCTAGCAGTTTCCCCAAAAGACACAGGTTCCGCAATGCTTGTACTGGGTCAAGCATTGATATCCTGGGTCCCTTCTTAATAATGGTTTATGGACCTTTCCTCCAGGAACTTGTCCAAGCCTTTTTTAAACCCAGCTACACTAACAGCCTTTACTACATCCTCCGGTAACAAATTCCAGAGTTTGATTACACGTTGAGTGAAAAAATATTTTCTTTTATTAGTCTTAAATAGTTTACCCTGTAGCTTCATTGTATGTCCCCTAGTCTTTCTATATTCTGATAACGTAAACAATCGATCTACATTTACTCGTTCCACTCCGTTCATTAATTTATAGACTTCTATCAAATCTCCCCTCAGCTGTCTCTTTTCCAGGTTAAAGAGCCCTAACCTTTTTAGCCTTTCTTCATAGGAGTATCCTTCCATCCCCATTACCATTTTGGTGGCTCTTCTCTGAACCTTTTCTAATAACTCTATATCCTTTTTAAGATACGGCGACCAGAACTGCACACAATATTCAAGGTACGGTCTCACCATGGAACGGTATAGAGACATTATAATATCTTTTGTTTTCTTTTCCATTCCTTTCCTTATGATACCTAGCATTCTATTTGCTCTCTTGGCTGCCGCTGCACACTGGGCCGAGGGTTTTAACATGTTATCCACAACGACGCCTAAATCTTTTTCCTGGGTGGTGGTTCCTAATGTGGAACCTTGCATTGTGTAACTATAGTTTGGGTTGTTCTTCCCTAGGTGCATAACTTTGCACTTGTCCACATTAAATTTCATCTGCCATTTTGATGCCCAGTCTTCCAATTTATCAAGATCCTCTTGCAATTTTTCACAATCCTCTTGGGTTTTAACAACTTTAAATAGTTTTGTGTCATCTGCAAATTTGATAACCTCACTCGTTATTCCACTTTCCAGGTCATTTATGAATATGTCAAAAAGCAGCTGACCCAGCACAGATCCCTGGGGTACACCACTATTCACCTTTCTCCATTGGGAAAATTGGCCATTTAGCCCAACCCTCTGCTTTCTATCTTTTAACCAGTTCTTGATCCACAGTAGTACACTGCCTCCTATCCCATGACTCTTTAGTTTTGCCAAAGGTCTCTGATGAGGGACCTTGTCAAAGGCTTTCTGAAAGTCCAGATACACTATATCAACCGACTCACCTTTGTCCACCTGTTTATTCACACCTTCAAAAAAACATAACAGATTAGTAAGACAAGATCTTCCTTGTCTAAAGCCATGTTGGCTATCTCCCATTAGGCCATGACTATCTACATGCTGAGTAATTTTATTCTTTATGTTGGTTTCTACCATTTTTCCCGGTACTGACGTGAGGCTCACCGGTCTGTAGTTTCCCGGATCAGCCCTGGAACCCTTTTTAAAAATTGGTGTTACATTGGTGATCCTCCAATCTTCAGGTATTAGAGATGATTTTAATGATAGTTCAGAGATTACTAATAGCAGGTCTGCAATCTCATATTTCAGTTCTTTCAACACCCTTGGATGTATACCATCCGGCCCAGGTGATTTGCTACTCTTCAGTTTATCTAATAGTTGTAATACATCTTCCCGATGTATCAATATTTCCTTCAATTCTTCCGCACCTTTAAATACCACTTCAGTCATGGGTAACAGCCCTACATCTTCCTCAGTAAAGACCAAAGCAAAGAATTCATTCAGTCTCTCTGCTATCTCCTTGTCGCCTCTTAGTGCCCCCTTTAACTCCTCTATCATCTAATGGTCCAACCGACTCTATCACAGGTTTTTTGCTACATTCTCTCTCTCCTTCGGCTGAAAAAGCAATTGACCTTCGCCGACTCGAAGGTTGCCATGAGATCCATCACGGGAGCTCCCCAATGATTTATCATCAATTGGAACAACTGCAGATGCAGAACCCACTCTCCTGGGTCGACTTTGACCCGACACAAAAATCGGCCTCCACATTGTCCACCCCTGCTACATGAGACGCAGACAAAGCTCTCAAATTCATATCAGCCCACATGAACAACTGCTCGGCTTCGGCTTCCAGGGAGACACTGCTTGTGCCCCCTTGACAGTTAATGTAAGCCACTGTGGTCGCGTTGTCTGACAGAACGCGAATGGCCTTCCCCTGAAGGCAACATTGAAATGCTTGTAGTGCTAAGGCTACCGCTCTCAACTCCAATCTGTTGATTGACCAAACTTTCTTTTGTTCAGTCCACTGGCCTTGAACAAACCTCCTTTCGAAGTCAGCTCCCCAGCCCACGAGACTGGCATCCGTTGTAAGAGGAATCCAAACAAAGGATTCTAGAGGCATTCCCACCTCTAGAATCCCTGGCTGTAACCAACATTGCAGAGCTTGACGTGTCCCCGGAAGACAGGGTAGTGTCCGCGATAGAGGATCCTTCTGATGCGACCACTTCCTTAGTAACGCTTTCTGTAATGGTCGCATATGAGCTCTTGCCCATGGAACTAACTCTAACGTTGCTGCCATGGTTCCGAGCAACTGCAAGTAATGCCATGCAGTGGGCTCCTTTCTCTTCAAGAAACTGCGCACCAGGTTTCTCAACCCTAGCGCTCGTGTCTGAGGAAGAAACACCCTTCCTATCCTTGTATCGAATCGAGCTCCCAGGTGTTCTAAATTCTGCGATGGAATTAACTTGCTTTTTGCCATATTGACAACCCAACCAAGACTTTGTAACAATTCCACTACTCTGGTTGTTGCCAACTTGCTTTCCTTTTCAGATTTTGCCTAAATTAACCAGTCGTCCAGGTATGGGTGAACTAAAACTCCTTCCTTTCGCAATGCTACCGCAACTACCACCATCACTTTGGTAAACGTTCGAGGAGCTGTTGCTAAACCGAACAGCAACGCCCGAAACTGGAAATGACCCATGGGAACTGCAAATCTTAGAAATTTCTGATGCTCCTGACGAATCAGAATGTGAAGATACGCCTCCGACAAATCCAGAGACGTAAGAAATTCTCCTCTCTTTACAGCCATTATTACAGACTTCAGTGTCTCCATACGAAAATGAGTCACGCGAAGACAACGATTTACTTTTTGCAGATCCAAAATTGGTCAAAAGGACCCTTCCTTTTTTGGAACTACAAAGTAGATGGAGTATCGACCGGAGCCATGTTGGTCTGCCGGTACCGGAAGGACAGCTTTGAGATTCAAAAGTCTTTGCAAGGTCTCGCACACCACTGTACACTTGATGCACGCCTTGCACGGAGATTGAGCGAACAAATCGACCACTGGGTGTTGAAGCTCCAGAGCATATCCTTCTCGAATGATCTCCAACACCCACCGATCGGAATATATCTGGAACCAGGCTGGATAAAAATCCTGTAGACGACCTCCTACGGGTATCAAACCTGTCCGGGTCCCCAAGACTTCATTGTGATTTTCTAAGGTTCGAAGAAGAAAAGGAGGTTGCAAACCCCCTGCTTGCTCCTCAAAAACCTCGAAATCCCTGACTTCTAAAAAATTGACATCCTCTTTGAAATTGTCCGAAACATATGGAATGAAAACGACGAAAGTCTCTGTACTAGCCCCTAGTCGCCTGAGTTGAATGTCCCGTCTTCTGCCTATCCTCTGGCAGCCTGCTGCCTTTGGACTCCCCTAAGTCCTTTACCAGCTTATCCAAGTCTTCACCAAAGAGCAGCTTACCCCTGAAAGGAAGCTTACTGAGCCTTGCTTTAGAAGAAACATCTGCCGCCCAGTTACGCAACCATAGATATCTTCTAGCTGCAATAACCAAGGCCATACTCTTAGACAAACCCCTAATAAGGTCATAATGAATATCAGCCAAATAAGCCGCCCCAGTTTCTAACCGGGACGCTTCTGCCGCAGAGTCTTCCACGTTTTCTCCGTGTACTCGCTGAGACCAACAAACAAAGACAGGCTCTGGCTACCCAAGCACCACAAATTGAAGCCTGAATAGATAAAGCATTGACATCAAACACCTGTTTTAACAACGTATCCAACTTTCTATCATGGCTATCCTTAAGGGCAGCACCACCTTCCACAGGAATTGTAGTCTTTTTGGTAACAGCCGATACTGCTGCATCTACTTTGGGAGACTTAAACAACTCCCGATCCTGATCCACTAAAGGATACAACCGAGCCATGACCCTGGACCCCTTTAGTCCTGCTTCGGGCATGTCCCATTCTTCTTGAATCATCTCTCTTACAACTCTGTGTATCGGAAAAGCCCTTTGCATTTTTCTAAATGCCTGCAACAAAAGGATCCTCCAATGTGGAATCCTCCACTGGTTCAGAAGCCAGCATATTAAGGGCTTTAAGCATTTCCATAATCAACGCTGGCAACTCATCACGACGGAAAACATGAACCACTCTCGCCTGGTCCTCTTGTTCCGTGAGTTCTCCTTCTAATTCATCCTCCATTTCCAAATCCGGATCCAAATCCTCCGAGTGAATCTCCTCAGAGGTTATCAAATGCTCCTGTCGATCCTTTCCTGTTTTAGCTTTCTTAACAGGAACAGCTCCTTCAGGAACTTCCAGAGGAATACACGGACGCTTCCCTCTGAGATCCCTCCCGGCAGAGGGTAGTGAACCCCTTTGTCCATTTCCAAATGTTTGCTGAAGCAGAAATACAAATTCCTGTGAAAACACTGCCACCAAACCTGCAGAAAATATTGATAGTGCCTGAGGCAAATCTGGAACAGAAGAAAGCCCTGCAACGGATTCTGGCAGAGGTTCCAGAAGTTACCCAGAGTCCAGTATAGACATGGAAGCAACTCTAGCACCTTCTCCACTGCTCTCTAAAGCCTGCTCGATAGTTGCTGCCTCTTGGACGCAGGATCTATAGTCTCCTGTATCAGATAAAGCTCCTCTCCTAGAGCCACAGACTAAACACTGTGGCCTAGAAGTCATTACTTCACTATAAATGCTGAAGTAATATCTAATTTGCCTGATAACACTTTTTTTTTTAAACAAAGATCAGCCTTACTTCAAAACACCAAATTCTCTTTAAACGCTACTCCCTAGAATAAACGTACCAAAACGGGAGGCCCCCCCCCCCCCGAGTTCTCTGGTATTCAAAAGTTTTTTATTGCACTGCCGTTTTTTCGGTGCACGCGCCATGCGGCGCGGCCTGCAATGAAACCAACTGCCATTCCTATCTAACTGCGCTACAGGGCTCACTTACCTCAGAGCTGTAGTTTTAGAAAAATAACAACCTTTTGATCCTGACCAGTTCTCCCCATGCTCGGCCGTAACGACTGCTTCAGCGCCAGAGGAGAAACCGCTGCCACCGTACAAAGATGATCATTTAAACAAAGCTGCTCACAGCTCTGGCGGCTCGTTGAATCTGCGCTCTTCACATAACTCCTCACAGCTCCAGTGGCGCACTATAGATCTCCGCTCCTCACCTAAAACAAGTAGGTTCGGGAGGCAGAAACCTGCTCATCAAGCTGTGCCAGCAGCAGTAAACATAATCGCGGCTTCAAGCAGGTTAGAGGAGAAGAGAAAAAGAGAGGGGGGGGGGGGCGCACCACAGGACTGCTAAGCTTCAATTTAAATTATATAAGTAAATAAATTAATTAAGATCATCTCTAGATTAAAAATTATATTAATTAAAATAAATTGGATGAATTATCCATCCAGTCTACTGCTTAATTGTCCCTCTAGTGAGCCCGGGATCTCTCGGCTCATACAACCTCCAGCTGCTTGGAGACAGAACTAACTGGAGCAAGGAAGCGGTCCCTCGGGTATTTATAGCAGCAACATCAAAAGTGTGTCATTGTTCAGTCTCCAAGCTCCTGGAGGTACACTATTCCCAGAGATTCCGGGACTGGACTGCAGAAACAATAAGGAACGGCCTGAATACTTCCGGATTCAGCTCCCATTCCCTGGGATCCACACGAACCCAACTGAGGTAATCCGCCACCACATTGTCCTTTCCTGTAATGTGTGCTGCCAACACCAGAAGCCGGGGCTCTACCCACTCGAACAGAACTCCTGCCTCCTTTTCCAGCGCAACGCTGCCCATTCTGCCTTGACGATTGAGATACGCCACTGCGAAGGCGTTGTCCGACAGCACTCGAACCGCCCGCCTGAACACCACCGACTCTAACCCTTTTAGGGCTAAAGCCACCACTCGTAACTCCAGGCGATTGATGGACCACCAAGCTTCCTCCATGCTCCACACGCCTTGTGTGTAGAGCCCCTCGCAATGAGCTCCCCAGCCCACCAGGCTGGCATCCGTCATCAAAGGGACCCATTGTGGCTGCTCCAACAGCATTCCTGCCGTCAGGTTCTCTCATCGCAACCACCATCTGAGAGATGCTCGAACCTCCCCCGGACAGGGCAAGCGCTTGCTCAACGAATTCTCCTAGTGCGACCAACGATGAAGTAGAGACCTCTGCAAAGGCCGAATGTGCCCCCGAGCCCAAGGGACTACTTCGACGGCAGCCGATATGGTACCTAGTACTCGAAGGTAATGCCACGCTGTCGGTGCCTGTAGCTTCAAAAACCCGAGCACCAAGGAACGCATCGCCAGAACTCAAGCCTCCAAAAGGAAGACCACTCCGACCTTTGTGTTGAACCAAACCCCGAGATATTCCAACGACTGCGCTGGCACCAAACGACTCTTGGAGGCACTGACTATCCAACCAAGGCTCTGCAAGAACCAAACCACTCTGTCCGTTGCTTTTTCACTCTCTGCTCGTGATTTTGCCCGAATCAACCAATCATCCAGGTAGGGATGCACGAGCACCCCCTCTCTGCGGAGAAAGGCCGCTACCACCACCATTACTTTGGTAAAGGTACGCAGAACCGTCGCCAATCCGAACAGTAGGGCTTGGAACTGAAAATGACCCCACGGGACCACAAACCGCAAGAATCTTTGATGCTCTGGTCGAATCGGGATGTGCAGATAAGCCTTGGTGAGATCGAGCGAAGTCAAGAATTCCCCTTGACGAACGGCTACCATTACGGACCTTAGAGTTTCCATATGAAAATGGGTTACCCGCAGACACTGGTTGACGCCTTTGAGATCCAGAATTTTACGAAAAGACCCATCCTTCTTTGGGACCACAAAATAAATCGAGTATCAGCTGGAGCTGCATTGATCCTGAGGAACCGGAACTACAGCCCCGAGTTGCTTGAGATGTGTCAAAGTTGCACGCACCGCTGACTCCTTGTTCCGCCCCCTGCAAGGAGAAAGAACAAACGAGTCTTGAACCGGTCGAGCAAATTCGAGAGCGTAGCCCTCTCGAATGACCTCCAGTACCCGTTGATCAGATGTAATTTGAACCCAGGCAGGCAAAAACTCCCGCAGCCTACAGGCTGGACACCCGCCTGAGTTCCCCTCATTTCATTGTGACTTCTTGAAACCGGCAGCGTGAGGGCGCGCAAACCCTCTGCCTGCTCCTATGAACCCGCAAAAACCTTGACCACGAAAGGGGTACCGCCCTCTCTGAAACGATCCTAACCACGAGGACCAAAAACGGCAAAACTCACGAGCCTGACCTCTCAACGTCGCTCCAGGTCTCCCCGTTTTTAACTTATCCTCCGGCAGCCAACCTCCTTTGGACTGCCCCCAAGTCCTTAACCAGTTTCTCCAGATCTTCACCGAAAAGCAGCTTCCCCTTAAAGGGGAGCTTACTAAGCCGTGACTTGGAGGAACTATCAGCTGCCCAATTTCGCAACCAAATATATCTGTGTGCCGCCACTAAATGATAATTACACTTACCTGGTAATTGTAATTCCTTTAGAGACGACAGTTCAGTCCTCTACTTCTGGGTTGTGCTCCTCCTCCTGCAGCTTGGAGACTGGGCATGTCAAATTAATGACATCACTGGATGTACTCTGCTGGTGACTCCCATAATCCCCAGTGAACTATTGACAAAGCATACTCAACAGAGCAACAAATAAGTAGCCAACATATAAACTCAAAAACTTACTAAACCTTAAAACCTCAACACAGTAAACATTGCCCCAGACCATTTCCTCTTGTGTTCCCTAGAGCAAGCGAGAAAAAGGACAGAGCAGAATCAAGAGACAGCATTCACTAAAAATGTATGCTTACTTGTAATTGTCTTGATTTCTCCATTGAAGTTCCACCGACAACGATACCACCCCGGGCGGGATTGAGGACTGAACTGTCGTCACTAAAGGAACTACAATTACCAGGTAAGTGTAATTATCATTTCCTTATCGTTCCTCCAGTTCAGTCCTCTAATTCTGGGATGTAAACAGAGCAGTGTTCAATGGGAGGAACGCTTAAATCCGGCTCCTAAACCTGCCGAACCAAAACAGGCATCTCCCGCCGCCAGCACATCCAGCCGATAGTGCTTACTGAAGGTATGGAGCGATGACCACATCGCCGCCCTACAGATGTCTCCTGGCGGAACCAAGCTGTGTTCTGCCCAAGAGGCCACCTGCGCTCTGGTAGAGTGTGCTCGCAACTCTGCCGGAACCAAATGCTCTTGAAGAAAGTACGCCAATGCAAATCGAGAAATGGACACTTTTGCTGCCGCCTCGCCTCTTCGAGGCCTCCCGAACAGCACAAAGAGACGGTCCGTCTTGTGAAAAGGTTCCGAGACTTTCAAATACTGACGCAGCGTCCGCTTGACATCCAATAAGCGCAAAGTACGATCCGACGCCAAGCCCTCGCCTGAGACCAGCACCGGCAGCGACACCGTTTGATTTAGATGAAAGGGAGAAATGACCTTTGGAGAAAGAGTGGTTTTGAGACCTGTGCCGTCCTTTCGTTTGAAAACTGTAAAAAGGGTTCTCTACAAGACAACACCTGCAGCTTCGATATTCGTCTCACCGAACAAATGGCCACTAAAAACACCATTTTCAACGTCACATCCTTTACCGTAGCTTGGCGCAAGGGTTCGAAGGGCTCCTTCACTAACGCCCCTAAGACCACATTAAGATCCCACGGCGGTACGACGAGTTGACAAGCCGGCCTAAGTCTGGACACCGCTTTCAAGAAGCACACAACATCTGGATGGGACCTAAGGGACTACCCTGAACCTTGCCCCTATAGCAGGCCAGAGCCGCTAAGTGCACTCTTAAAGAACTGGCTGCCAGCCCCTTATCAAAACTGTCCTGTAAGAAACTCAACACCACTGGAACAGAGGCTGTGGCCGCATGAATTTGCCGTCGAGAACACCAATCCGCAAAAATCCGCCAGACTCGAAAGTAAGCCAGCAAGGTCGACCTTTTCCTAACTCGAAGCAGCGTCGCCACTACCGCTGTGGAATAACCTATTTTCTTCAGCCGCGCCCTTTCAATGGCCAGACCATAAGCGAGAACTGATTCACCTGCGGCATGCGGAGTGGACCTTGTAGGAGAAGATCTTTCGAGACCGGCAGCTGCCACGGTTCCCTGTACAGCAGACAAACGAGATCAGCATACCACGGACGCCTCGGCCAGTCCAGAGCTATCAAGAGCACCCTGCCGCGATGAGCTTCGATGCGCTGCACCACGCGGCCTATCAGCACCTACGGGGGAAAGACGTAGAGGAGCCCTTCCGCTGGCCACGGTTGCATCAGGGCGTTGAGAACCTCCGACATTCTTTCCCGCCACCTACTGTAAAACAGACTTGCCTTCGCTGACCGAAAGGTCGCCATGAGATCCATGATCGGCGGCCCCCATCTGTGCACTATTAGGGCAAACACCTCCAGATGCAGCTCCCATTCTCCGGCAGCCACCTGCACTCTGCTGAGAAAATCCGCTGTCACATTGTCCTTTCCTGCAATGTGAGCCGCCAGTAGGCATTGCTCCACCCAGGTGAACAGCAACTCTGCCTCCTCTTCCATGGCCGCACTGCCGGTGCCGCCCTGCCGATTGATGTAGGCTACCATTGCAGCATTGTCCGACAGCACTCTCACCGCTCAACCTGTTACCGTCGACTCGAAGGCCTGCAGCGCCAGACAAACTGCTCTCAATTCTAGCCGGTTGATCGACCAGCCGCTCTCTTGTCGCGACCCAGTGCCCTGCGCAAAAAGGTCTTCACAGTGAGCTCCCCAACCCGGTAGACTCGCATCCGTCAGCAGGGGCACCCCTGCCTGTAGGGACCCGGGCCGGAGCCACTACCGCAGGGGGCGCCTGACCGAGGGCGGACAGGGGAGACGCTTGCTCAACAAGTCGTACTGATGCGACGACTGCCGAAGGAGTGCCTGCTGAAGCAGCCGCATATGGAATCTGGCCCAGGGAACGGCCTCCAGAGTCGCCGCCATCGTGCCTAACACCTGCAGGTACTCCCATGCCATCAGGGCTGTAGCAGCGCTGAATCTGCGGACTAAGTTCCGTAGACCTAGCGCACGGCGATGTGGCAGGAACACAAGTCCGTTCCGCGTGTCGAACCACACCCCCAGATACTCGAGATCCTGCGAAGGCACCAAACGACTTTTGGCCAGGTTGATCACCCATCCAAGGCCTTCTAGAAACTTCACCACCTTGGAGGTAGCCTGAACGTTTTCGGCCTCTGACTTCGCCCGAATGAGCCAGTTGTCGAGATAGTTCATCCCTAACACCCCTTCCTTCCGTGCTGCCGCCGCCACCACCATCACCTTGTTGAAGGTGCGTGGCGCCGCTGCAAGCCCGAAAGGCAATGCTTGGAATTGATAGTGCCCCCACGGAAGGGCGACTCGCAGCCACTTCTGATGGGCGGCCCTGATCGGAATGTGTAAATACGCTTCCGTAAGATCCAGGGATGTCAAATGCTCTCCCTTGCGAACTGCAACAATTACCGACCTCATGGTCTCCATACGAAAATGTAGGACCCGCAGACACCGATTCACCCCCTTGAGGTCTAAGATAGGGCGCAGGGAACCGTCCCTTTTTGGCACGACGAAATAAATTGAGTATCGACCCATACCGTAATCTGACAACGGAACAGGAACAATCGCCCCCAAGAGCAGAAGCCAATCGAGGGTACTGCGGATCACCAGGGCATTCTGCGGATTTCTGCAGGGAGACATGACAAACAAATCCCAGACAGGTCTTGCCAGTTCCAGCATGTAGCCCTCTCGGACAATTTCCAAGACCCACTGGTCGGACGTAATTTGGGTCCAGGCAGAAAGAAACCTCCTGAGCCTCCTCAATATCGGACAAAAATAACTCCCGAAGCCGAGCCCTCTTCGAGGGCCTAGGGGAACTCGTACCCTTTCCAGTCAGCCTAGGCTGTTGCGAGCTTGCAGTAAGAGACGCGGAATCCAGCATCTTTCCTTGTCGTCTCATGCAGAAGGCCTGGTGCATGAGCAAAACAAAATCCGGACAAAAGTCCTCTAGTAGCGGCCCAGCCCCCAGCCCTGGCCTCCTGACCACTTCCTGAGGCCGAGGCCCCCAGCTCCTCCCCATCAGGAGCTACCGTCGCCAGCGACAGGTCACAGCTAGCCTTAGCTTCCATCTGCTGTTCCACATCAGTGGACACCACAGCGCAGCCTCTGCAAATACCAGAGTGGCTACGGTGCCCCTGCGTGTGCCACAGACCACACATGCTGATAGTACTTTTTCTTTTTTCTTTTCAATATTTTTGACCGGGACTGCAGGGGCTAGACATTCAGAAACAAGCCCAGCTTCCCTGATCTCCACGTAGTTGCTGAACTGAGAAAAAGAAACAAAGGGCCTTCTCACCAGGAACTCACTATAAGCACCTTAAAACCAAACAATGTGCCCGAGGAAATTCAGAACGCCAAAAGCATCGAGACCCCTCTAAAATGAAGGACTGCTCCCCCTCCCTGACACTTGGGAAAGGAGGGTCCCTCACTGAGACGACCCCGACGCTCAGAGGCCCCACCGGGGCTCGTGCCACGCAGCTGCCGAGCACACAAGATGGCCGCCGCTCCTGAACAACAAGAAAAAGGCGCCAAAACAACAGCAACGAAGCTGATGGTTTTCCCGTTCGACCCAGGCTCCCCGAAGCAAGCAGCGCAGCAAAAATAGAGGTAAACAAATAACTCACCCATCTTCGACGGAGCTCCAGCCCTCGCGGTTCTCCCAATCCCCGTGCTAACCTACCATCAGTATGCCGCCGTCACTGGTCAGCTCCCCGCTTTCTGAGCTGTCGGGGAAACTGCCTGCATTCCTGCCCCAGAGCTCTCCTCCGTCCTGTCTAGGAGGAGAGATCTGAAACGCTGAAAATCTGCCAATCTGAGCCTCCCAGGCCCCGCCGAAGGGAGGTAGGCAGGAATCGGCACTGTAGGCAAGCTTTACTTCATCAAATACCTTGCTCTTAAAGAAACAGCACTGCTCTTCTAGACAAATAAAAGTAAATGCAAAGAGAAACTTAAAGGTAAAACACCCAATTAAATTTGGACTACCCTGTCCTATCCTATTGCTCCTTATCTGTTCCTCAAGTGAGCCCAAAACTCTAGGCTCACTAAATCCTCCTGCTGCGTGGAGACTGGACACACTGGGGATTATGGGAGTCACCAGCAGACTACATCCAGTGATGTCATTAATTTGACATGCCCAGTCTCGAAGTTGCAGGAGGAAGAGCACAACCCAGAAGTAGAGAAGTGAACTGGAGGAACAATAAGGAAAGACGACATACTATTCGCCAAAGTCCTGACCAGGTCATAATGCACGTCCGCTAAATAAGCTGCTCCAGACTCCAACCTGGACAAGTCCTGCAACTGGCCCTGCGACAAGTCTGCCCCCTGCGAACGCTGAGACCAACACAGACAAACCCTCACTACCCATGCCCCACAAAAGGAGGCCTGTAGCACCAGGGCATTGGCCTCAAAGGCTTGCTTCACCATTGAGTCTTTCTGTTTTGTCCATCCTTCAATACCACGCTACCTTCCACCAGAATGGTAGTCTTCTTCGTTACTGCTGAAACTGCCGCATCTATACTAGGAGAGTGAAACAGCTCTCACTCCTGATCAGACAACGGATAGAGCCGAGCCATGGACCTCCCACCTCTGAGAGGTGACTCTGGCATGTCCCACTCATCCTGAATCATCTGCTTAACTACCCTATGTACCGGGAACACCGCCTGGGACTTCCTAACCGCTTGAATGAGTGGATCTTCCACACTGTCTTCCTCCACCGCCGTGGATATGGACAAGTTAAGGGCCTGCAGCGACTCTGAAATCAGCGCCACCAGTTCCTCTCTCCTGAACACCCGAATAACGCAGGTCTGATCCTCAGGTTCCTGAATCTCACCTCCCTCACCTGGATCCTCCAAGTCGGAAATTACAGATCCCACTTCTAACACCAAATCTGAGGGTGGGGCATGTACCTTTTTAAATGAAACTAGTTGATGTACAGTGATCGCTAACCACACTGTTAACACTCTTCTAAACCCTCATCATCCAAACACTCTAAAGCAGTGGTTCTCAACCTTTTTTGTACCGTGACCCCTTTTACCACTGGTCAACTTGTGGTGACCCCCAATGATAAAATCAAATGCATCTCTCTCCCTTTACCGTTAACGCATTGTCGCTGTAATCATTTGTTGAATTATTAATATGTTATAGGCCTTTGCAATATGTTTTTATTTATTAAATTTACTTATTTAAACCACAATAATTAATCACAAGTAACAATATTTGATTTCAAAATTATGATGATTTTGTAGTCAAATCACTAATATGAAATAAAATTATTTTTTCTACATTTATTGTCTGACCAATTTATTCTCTGATCATGCTGGTCCCGATCTGAGGCTTCTGCTTTCCTGTCTTCTCTTAGCTCTCTTTCTGTGGTCTATGGTCCATCTGCCATTTCTTATCTCTTCTTTTGTTTTCTTCACTTCTTTCCATCAGCCTATTTCCAGTCCCCTTCTAGTCCAAATAGCATGGCAGCCCCTCTCAGCAACCACTCCCTCTCAGTGCCATTCTCCCATCCCCTCGCATCAGCCCATTTGTAGCCCTAGCCTCCAGTTTTCTTCCAAGGCCAGCAGCTCTATCCTCCCCTCCCCACCACAGCCCATTTCCAGTTGAAGCCCCCCCAATCAGCTCACTTCCAGTGCTAGTCCCCCCTCAACCCCATTACCAGTGCTAGGCCCCCCCTAATCAGCCCATTACTAGTCCTACCCCCCCATCAGTCCATTACCAATCCTAGCCTCCTCTAATCAGCCCATTTCCAGTCCTAATCTCCCCGATCAGCTCATTTCCAATAATAGCCCATCAGTCCATTACCAGTCCTACCCCCCTATCAGCCCATTACCAATCCCAACCCCCCATTGATCAGTCCATTCCCAGTCCTAGCCTTCCCTAATCAACCCATTACCAGTCCTAGCCCCCCACCCGATCTGCCAATTACCAGTGCTAGCCCCCCCATCAGCTCATTATAATCCTAACCCGCACTGTCTCTCCCCTCTGTCCAGCATTTATCATCTGTCTGTCCAGTATGCCCCCCTGTCCATGTCAGCCCCCCTCCCTCCCTTCCTTTGCCCATGTCAGCCCCCCTCCCTCAATCCATCAGCCCCATCCCTCCCCCATGTCAGCCCCGTTGTAGGTTCCCTGCCCCCTCCTCCCCTCTCCCTATGTCTGCCTGCTACTGCCCTGTTCTTCTGCAGCCACGGCTCCCTGTCTCTTACGGAACCGCAGCTGTGCCGGTAAAGCTGTTGTGAAGCCTTCCTGTCTCTCAATGGGCTCCGTGCAGCATTATCCCGCCTCCAAAGGAAGTTGTTTACCATTTCCTTTGGAGGCGGGACAATGCTGCACGGAGCCCGTCGAGAGACGGGAAGGCTCCGCCACATTCACAGGCACAGCCGCGATTTCCTAAGAGACAGGGAGCCGTGGCTGCAGAAGAAGGGAGGCGATGAGTTTGCCGCTACCGAGAAGTGGACTGGACAGCGGCAGCAACTTGTGTGATTTTTTTTTTTTTTTTAACTGGAGTGAGGCAACCCCTGCTAAATCCTGTGGCGACCCCCATGGGGGTTGCGACCCACAGGTTGAGAACCGCTGCTCTAAGGGCAGGAACTCGTCATCCACTATCCGTGGTCGTTTGCCTGGCCTCACGTGAGAACCTTCCGCTGTCTGCGCCCCCGAAGTAACCACTCCGGAACTCAACCCTGAGACGTCCAGAGAGCCCCCTGCTTACAAAGGCAAAACGCTTGATGTAGCAGCAGCAGCACAAAATCCGGGGAAAATTGTTCTAGGGCCGTGGCCTGCGCCCCCTCGAGGCGCACTCATACCTGGCCGAGACAAAGTCGAAGCCTGTGGTGACAGAGGGGCTTCGCATCCCCCCTTTTTCCTTTCCTCCTCTCCAGCTTCTAGGGGCTTGGAGTGCGGTTCCTCCTTACTCTGATCTTGTAACTCCTGCTCCATTTGTACCACTTCCGCCGCACAGCCACGACACACGCTGTCGACAGAAACTGTGCCCCTGCGAGTTCCGCACACCAGGCACTATGGACGAGTAGGCATCAGCTACCAAACTCCGCTTTACTAGATATTGAGGCTTCTCAACCAAGCTTGCCCTTAACCGTATAGAAAACCACCTTTTTTTTTTTCTTTTTTTAAACTGGAATGCCTAACTACAGTCACTCCAGATGCTTGGGGCAAGCACCAAAAAACAATATTTTCTCAAAAATCAATGTCATGTACCCAGAAGAATTGCCTGCACATCAAAACCCATGGTCTGCCAAAAACCGTGGGGAAAAAAAAGCTACCGACGAAAATGGCCGCCTCAAAATTTAGCCCCCGGCTCTACACTAGGCTGCAGGCCTCAGACGGCAGCTAGAGGCCCCGCAGCCCCTTCGAAAGGCTCTGCTGTCTTCCCTCCCGATTCGGAAGAACAAAAGAAAATAAATACCTGGAATCCTGCCAGTAGCTGTCACTGCTCCATGCCGGTCCGACCTGATGCCAGAGAAATGCAGCCGCCACCTGAGAGCACTCTCCGACGCTGCCGACTGAATCGGCAGCCAGTTCAGAGCATGAAGCACAGCTCCCCACCATTCTCACTAGGTAGGGAGTGCTACAAGGCATAAATTAAAAAGAATGTTGAAGGGAAGGGGAAGCAGGAATCCCTTCCACTGCCCCCTTCTCTGCCCTTACCGGCTCCATTTTTTTTTTAACCTAATAGAAATAAATTAAAGGTACAGCGTACCCAAAAACAACAAATCACCCTTAAAACCAAATTTTAAACCAACTGATCTGTGTTCCTCATGCTGAGCCTACACCCTAGGCTCACAACCTCCTGCTGCATGGAGAATGGACACATTGGAAGCTGGTGGGAGGTGACACCGGTGGATGTGTCAAGCTTCTGACATGCCCAGTCTACATGCTGCAGGAAGAGGTACACTACCCAGCGGTGCAGGACTGAACTAGAGGAACGATAAGGAACCTGCACCTTAACAGGGGAAATAAAAGCAAACTCTAACTAAACCTATCTCCTTAGTTGTCCCTTCAGTGAGTCCAGCACCCTGGCTCACAACTTTCAGCTGCTTGGAGACAGAGCATACTGGGGCTGGTGGGCGATGCCAGCTGCATATGTATGCTAGTGTCATCAAAAAGATGACATGCTCAGTCTCCAAGCTGCTGGAAGAGGTACACTACCGAGAGGTGTGGGACCGGACTGGAGGGACAATAAGGAAGAAAAAATTTGGAAAAGTTATTTATTTATTTACATTCTCTTATATACCACGCTATTCTGCATCAGTGCGGTTTACATTGAACAGGGCATTATAACTTGGAGATAACCATTTTACAGGGAACATGGGCTATGGAGGGTTAAGTGCCTTGCCCAAGACCACAAGGAGCACCTGTGGGACTAGAAACCCCAGTCCTTCTGGCCCAAGGTTGCTGTCCTCTAGTGGGATTTGAACCCCTGACCTTCCGGCCTGAAGTACCTTGCCCCAACCACTAGGCCACTCCTCCACTCCAAGTTATCCCCATAAGCTATGAAAAAGAGAGCAAAGGGAGGACGGGTAGAGTACCGGTACAACCGGAAAAAAGGATAAGAGCCTGTTAAGGTGAGGAAAACAAAAATCTTTTTCTGAGGGACGAGGATGTGCATCCGAAGGGCTCCGTGGAAAAAGGGAGACTGAGCAAGATGGCACCCTTGGGCAGGAAGAGGAGCACACATGTGTGGTAGCAATTTCAAAAGCTTTCTTTGAAAGCTGGGGAATTGCTCCGCACGGGCCCCATAGGTGCAGACGTCACCTGTAAATGAGGACTGACTTCCTGCTTGTTCCTGGAGAAATAGGAATTACACTTACCTGGTAATTGTGGTTCCTTGATTGACTCCAGTTTAGTCCTCAACCTCTGGGTAGTGTACCTGCTCCTGCAGCTTGGAGACTGGGCATGTTAAACTCATGACATCACTGGATATAGCCTGCTGGTCTCTCCCATCAGCCCCCAGTGAACTATTGACAAACCAGACTCAAAGGAGCAAAAAAATCAATAACTTTTTTTTTTAAACTTATTATATTCAAGGGCATGCAGAACATATAACCTATCTACCTACTACTTCCCTTCCAGAAGGAAAGGGACTGCTTCCTGCATGCTCTCCTTTCCGTCGAATGCCTAGCCCTAAACAATCCAGAGCAATATAGCAATATATACAACAATATATAACCATATCATAATATAATAATATAACAACATAGCACAAAACAAATGGAAGCATCAAAACGACTGAACACCAGTGAAAGCCTACATCCACTTTTAACCTTGCACTTCCCCCAACAGAAAGATCACTGCTAAGACTCCATCCCCGGGCGGGAATGAGGACTAAACTGGAGTCACTCAAGGAACCACAATTACCAGGTAAGTGTAATTCCTATTTCCTTATTGTTCCTCCAGTTTAGTCCTCAACCTCTGGGATGTATCAGAGCAGTAATCATTGGGAGGGACCTTTCCAGCCGGATCTCAACACCGCCTCCCTGAAAATGGCATCTTTATCTAGGCGGTAGTGCTTACTAAAAGTATGGAGAGACAACCAAGTGGCCTCCCTACAGATGTCTTCTGGTGGAACCAAACTGTGCTCCGCCCAAGAAGACGCTTGCACTCTGGTAGAGTGAGCTCGTAAGCTCCCTGGGACTGTACGGTCCCGTAGAAGATAAGCCGACGCACTCACCGCTCCAATCCATCCAGAAATGGACTCCTTCGTCGCCACTTCCCTTTCCAGGGCCCTCCAAACACCCCGCCTTGCGAAAGTTTCTGAAACCTTTAAACACTGCCGCAGCGCTCTCTTAAGAAAATAAGATATGCCATACTGGGTCAGACTAAGGTCCATCAAGCCCAGTATCCTGTTTCCAGCAGTGGCCAATCTAGGTCATACGTACCTAGCAGTTTCCACGAAAGACACAGGTTCCACAGTGCTTGTACTGGGTCAAGCATTGATATCCTGGGTCCCTTCTTAATAATGGTTTATGGACCTTTCCTCCAGGAACTTGTCCAAACCTTTTTTAAACCCAGCTACACTATCAGCCTTTACTACATCCTCCAGTAACAAATTCCAGAGTTTGATTACACGTTGAGTGAAAAAATATTTTCTTTTATTAGTCTTAAATAGTTTACCCTGTAGCTTCATTGCATGTCCCCTAGTCTTTCTATATTCTGATAAGGCAAACAATCGATCTATGTTTACCCGTTCCACTCCATTCTGTAACGGGTCTGCAGACCTGTTACACATTCATTAATTTATAGACATCTATCATATCTCCCCTCAGCCGTCTCTTTTCCGGGTTAAAGAGCCCTAACCTTTTTAGCCTTTCTTCATAGGAGTTTCCTTCCATCCCCTTTACAATTTTGGTGGCTCTTCTCTGAACCTTTTCTAATAACGCTATATCCTTTTTAAGATACGGTGACCAGAATTGCACACAATATTCAAGGTGCGGTCTCACCATAGAACGATATAGAGGCATTATAATATCTTTTGTTATATTTTCCATTCCTTTCCTTATCATACCTAGCATTCTATTTGCTCTCTTGGCCGCCGCTGCACACTGGGCCGAGGGTTTTAACATGCTATCCACAATGACGCCTAAATTTTTTTCCTGGGTGGTGGTTCCTAATGTGGAACCTTGCATCGTGTAACCATAGTTTGGGTTGTTCTTCCCTAGGTGCATAAACTTTGCACTTGTCCACATTAAATTTCATCTGCCATTTTGATGCCCAGTCTTCCAATTTATCAAGATCCTCTTGGGTTTTAACAACTTTAAATAGTTTTGTGTCATCTGCAAATTTGATAACCTCACTCGTTATTCCAAACAGCGCAAGCTATGGTTCAATATGCTACCCTCCACCACACCTAGCGCTGGAAGAGAGACCATTTTAGTTAGGTGAATGTAGAAACCACCTTTAGCAACAACGACGGAACCAGCCGACAGGCCACCTTCTGTCTGGATCAGACAAAAAACGATTCCTGATAGGTCAACGCCTGCAACTCCGAAAATCGCCTCACCGAACAGATGACCATCAAACATACTGTCTTCAAGGCAAAACCCTTAACCTACGCCTGTTGCAAGGGCCCCAGTGGCATGCTAGCTAACTCTCCTAAAACCAACCTGAGCTTCCCCGGTGGAATTAATATCCTATGAGAGGGCTACAGTCTGGTAACCACCTGAGAGAGCGTACCACATCGACCTGTGAATGAGAGCCACTCCCTGTCCTTTGCCCCTATAGCAAGACAGAGCTGCTAACTGAACTCTCCAAGACCTGCCTTTACCAAACCCGTCCTGCAGAAAACTTAATACTAAGGGAACTGACACTGTTGTCACGCGAGCGTGCCTCCGTGAACACCCATCCTCAAAGATGTGCCATATATGCACATATGCAAGGGACGTAGACTTTTTTTTTTTTTGGCGGCAAGGTGGCAATGACTGCTGCCGAGCAATTCTTTATCTTAAGCTTGCCCTTTCAATGGCCACCCCGTAAGCGAAAACTGATGCACCTGAGGCATTCAAAGGGACTCCGTAGCAACAGAATTTCCAATGTCGGAAACCTCCATGGATTCCCATCGAGCAACCGTATGAGGCAGACATACCATGGGTGCCTCGGCCAGCCCGAGGCCCCCAACCACACGTTTCCCCAAAGCACTTTGATACACAGAACCACTCGACCTATGAGTGCCCCCGGTGGAAAGACAGAGAAGACTGGATGACGGCCACCATTGAATCAGTGCGCCGATGCCTTCCGACCTCCTTTCGCGTCGTCTGCTGAAGAAGCGACCCATTTACGCAGCGTGAAACACTGCCATGAGGTCCATTGCTGGGTGTCCCCATATGCGACCAATCTGTACGAACACCTCCGGATGCCACTCCCATTCTCCGGCATCTACTCGGACCCAACTGAGGAGATCTGCCGCCACAATGTCCTTACCCTCAACATGCGCCACTGAAAACGCTGGCAGCCAAAGCTCTATCCACACACTCAGACCCTCTTCCGCAGCCTCTATGGCCACACTTCCGATTCTGCCCTGCCAATTGATGTAGACCACCGCTGTGGAGTTGTCGGACAGTACTCGCATTGCTTGACCTGTCACCGTAGCTTCGATCGCCTGCAACACCTGGCGTATCGCTCGCATTTCCAGTCAGTTTATTGACCACTGGGTCTCCTGTGTACTCCAAGAGCCTTGCGCGAAAAGATCTCCGAACAGAGCGGAGTTTAACAAAGTTTTTGGCCAAGCTCCCGGAGGAAAGGTCCATAACCTTTTATTAGAGAGAAGCTGGAAAATTATTAATTTTTTTATTATACCGACTTTCACCAATTCAAGATGTTCTACCAGGCACACAACCCAACAGAGCGTCACATCTGTTGTACATGCAACGGAACCCTTAAAATATGAGCATACATGAATCTACTGCTTGCCCCGATACAAGCATTGAGAAGCCTATTCGTCTTTTTGGAAACCAGCCAAGTCCTAGGAAACAGGATACTGGACCTGAAAGAGCTTGGTCTGACCCAGTATGGCATTTCTCGTATCCTTATGAACGGAACCTCCCCAAGGTCTCTGTTTTGGAATTAACAGGATGCGCCTGGCCTTATGGCCCTGAGGCTAGCTCACACGGAGCAGCGAGGCCTAGTGGTTGAGGCAAGTTGCCAGAGAACCAAGGGTTTGAATGCCACTCGAGACCACCAACCTTGGGCCATAAAAAGCTGGGGTTTCTAGTCCCACAGGTGGTCCTTCTGGCCTTCGTTAAGCGACTTAACCCTCTGCCTCAGGTACCAAAACAAATTGTGAGCCCTTTAGGGACAAGGGAAATAGAAATACCGTAACCAACTGTATGCCACCCTGACCAGTAGGCAACCAGTATACTCAAATCAATAACTGACTGGGAATATGTGACCGTAGCAAACACTGGCAGTAGAGAGACATCAGAGCTGGTACTGGTTCCTGGTCTTCCTTTCTCGCTCTCCCAGTCCTTCTGCAAGCATTGAGAAAAGGCTGAGAATAGATTGTCCAGAGGGCCTGGGACCTTGAATCCTGGACACCAGAGCGAAAGAGGGGCTAGGATCTGGAAGCAAAGCCCAAAGAGAAAGGGAAACTGGGGACTGCGACACTGTAGCTCCTCCGGATGGCTCACTCCACAGTAGATCCCACGACTGCATCTCCAACCCCATGTAACACAATGAGGACCTCACGCACTTTACTACAATCAACATCCTCCCATTACTGGAGAAATTACCTTAGCCTGATAATACAGTCTGAGCAAAGAAATGCAGTCTCACTCTGCAAAGATTGCACCCAAAAATCATGCCTAAACTATTGTGAGCACATACAAAATGCACATCTACATATACGGGTGACCCAGCACCTGACACCCAAACACAGTGCAGTGAGCATGCTTGAACATAGGCTGAATGCATGGAGCATACAAAGTGTATTGACTTCCGCTATGAAACCTTCCAGTGCCCTGGAGTGCTAAGCCCCAGACAGTGCTACCTAGACGTCCTTCTCTTCACCCTCATCCCGGGCCCTTTAACAAGATGGCACAGACGGGTCAGTGCCCCTGCTAAGTGCTTAAAGCTCTGCTCTGACAGCACAGGCTCTAGAAATAGATGAGAATGTCCTGGGAAGGGCATGCTAAGTGGAGCTATGAAACACACAGGCACCCCCCCCCCCCCCGGGCCTTCCTGCAGTCAGAGAAATAGCAATGGGATACACAGACAACCTTGCAAGTGGAGGTCTTAGAGGTTGCTGCCTGTGTGAACCTGATGAGGAATACAATTTCGTATTTTACCACCCCCCCCCAGGGATGGGGGCACTGAATACTATATGTGATTCATGAGCAGTGCTGCCATCTGGTGGCCTTTAGGGCACCAGAGCCCGACAAACAATACAGAAGTTAAGAGCTTTAAATCTTGGTCATATAATCTTGATTTGCAGAACATTACAGTTGCTTGTTAAGTCCCTAACCCCCGAATGCCCATGAGGTGGCCCTGTGGTTATTTCTTCCCTGACTTGCAGAGATCAATCTGACTGATGATGGCTGCATATACACGGTCACAGAAAGGCACTATTGTGTGTACCAGCTGCCCTCTGGTGGCCATAGACTGTAGCATAGGCACTTCTTGGTTGACAGTTTAACTGTCATTATTATTATTATATATTTTTATATATCCTAAGGTTTCCTAAACCTGTCCCTGTGAAACCACAGGCATTTGGGCAACTTTCACTATAAAATACACAAAAGCACACTTCCAGCCTGTCCCTCCTTCCACCTACAAGTGAGGGCTCTGCTCTTGAAGAACCTAAAAGCTGGCAATTTGCCTAATATCCTGGGACTTAACAGATGCTCCTCAGAGACATAATTAGGAGGGAAAGAACATGTGGCATCAGAGATTAATGCTAAAACTGCTGTCCTATAGAACTAAGAATAAACTTAAAAATAAAGACGACTGACAACAGCCCCCTTAAGGCTGAGGAACCCCCCGGGCCTCAAAAAACCTACAAGCAAAAGAAACACTAGACCTAAAAATCTAGCTATTCTGCCTGTCGTCTTCCTCACACAGGCAGCTCGCCATGCGGCTTCCTCACACAGGCAGCTCGCCATGTGGTCCAAATACCTAGAGAGAAAATGGCCGCCCCTATGCCAACGAATTCTGGAGCCAAGAACAACAGCCGCTGCAAAAATGAGGCCTCAGCAGACCGACAGAGCCCGAAGGCCTTACCTGCAGGGCTGAAAGCCACACAGCCTGCTCCTACCGCCTTGAATTCATCCGATCCTCAAGCCGCGCTTGGCAGTCGCGGCGAGGATCGCTCAGCCGGTTCCAAAGTAAAATTTAAATCCCGCAGCAACGGAGAGGCTCTGTCTCACACAGCTTCAGTGTGGCTGTATGGGTCCCGGAGCTCTCTCCCGTACCGTCAAGGGAGAGAGAATCGCACCAGCGAATGCCTGCAGCAAGTGAAAATAACTGAGAAGGAGGGAAGATGAGAGCTGCTACTAATTTAAAGAGCCAGGCTCAAATTTAAAATGACTGTAAATATAAGGAAATTTGCTCCTAACAACTAAAGGGAACTAATCCCTGATTGCCAATTAACCAAAGGTAACTGAATTAAAAGTAAAATTAAAGGTAAAAATCAAAAGTAAAATCAGAATAGAATTTGTCACACTAAATGCTCCTTATCTGTTCCCCCAAGTGAGCCCAGAAGCTAGGCTCACTACGTCCTCCTGCTGCATGGAGATTGGACACACTGGGGGCTGATGGGAGAGACCAGCAGGCTATATCCAGTGATGTCATGAGTTTTTGACATGCCCAGTCTCCAAGCTGCAGGAGGAGGTTCACTACCCAGAGGTTGAGGAAAGATAAACTGGAAGAAAGATAAGGAATTACTAATGTATGTTACTGCATGCATTAATACACACAGTCTTTAACATGCATTATTAATAAGTAGGCCCATTGCATAAAAATGGATTAGGTGGTAAAATAATGTGCGTCAACAGCATTAACGTGTGCTAAAGCAGTAGCACACATTAGTAACACCAGTTATTAATTTGTACGTCTTCTAAGAACAGTGAAATTACCATGTATACCAGAATGCAAGGCGCCTTGTGTTACTAGTAACTCATCTTGAACACAGATTTGGAAAAGGTGAATACGTTTTAAAAGTCTAAAATTCACATCCTTATGCAGTTTAACAGGAATTGCTTATTCATGTGCTCCGTTACTGGGATTGACTGAAGAGGAATCTGCAGTTACTACCTGCTTCCTTCTGCTGCTACTAATTACCAACTGAACTTTAACTGCCAAAACTTTAAAGGCCATGCTAAAAATCATTAGCTGATTGGAGCGCAAACATTCTAGTAATTTACATACATATTTAGATTGGTTAATGCTGATAAATATTCTGAACATATTTGGCATTGTTTATACCAAATACCAATAGGGCATCAAATTTTATCCCCAATCTGCGTTAATGAAAATATATTTATTTATTAGGCTGTATTAACCACTTTTATGAAGATTCACCGAAGATGATGTAAAGGGCAGGCTGGCTCCAGAGTTGGTTCAAGGTGCTGACACCCTAGGCAAACCTTAAGGACCCCACCCAGGTTGTCAGAATCTGTTGTTTAGTTGTGAATACCCTACTCTTTGCTGCCGGTGCCCCTCCCTCAGAAGCGGTCGCCCTAGGCAACAACCCCAGTTTGCCCAGTGGATGGACCAGCTCTGTAAACAGGTATTGCAATTCAAAAGCAACGTATTTTAATATACTAGTATTTAGCTCACACCTTTCCCACAGTGGTTCGAGGCATGTTACAATCAGGTACAGTAGGGTATTTCCCTGTACCCCAAGGGTTTACAAACTAAGTAAATAATAATTCGTATCAACTCCAAATTATTTTTTTCGACAATAAAATCCGAAGCTTCTTTCACAAAATCATTTTCTAACCTATATCAATACATAAGCTTTATTTTAAAGCAAATTCATTAAGTTTACACATTAAGCACTATAGAGAACTAAGCCAAATTTTAAACACCACCTACCGTTAGATAACTACTACTACTTATTATTATTTGTATAGCGCTACAAAGAGTACGCAGCGAAAACTACTTTTAAAGTCTCTCCTTGTTTCCGTTTATTATGAATTAATAAACTGGACAATTTGATTAGCAGATCTACTACCTTAGATATTAATTTAACATTTCTTTGAGGGAAAAAAAAACAATTTGCAGCGAAATATAATAAACATTTAAAGGGCCCTAAATATTATGCAACACCCAGTACAAGGTAAGACAGGTGTCGGAAAGGGTCAAGTCCTTCTTCTATTGCTCTCAGAAAAGCAGAAACAACACCGCTGCACTCCAGCATTGATGTTGCGAGATTAAGGCTATTAAATGAACATAAGGACACAACAGTACTACCCCCAACCTATTGATTGATTTTACCTTGCTACCAACTCCCTTCCCTCTCTCCTGCAGCTTTGAATTTCCGCGGTTACTAGACCAGCAGAAGGTTAACGAGTACAGCGCACGCACATCAGGACAGAAACGTCACCGCCCGTAAAGTTTCCGCGGTGGTGTCACTGCTCGTGCGCATGCTCTGTGCGGGTATACTGTAGGGAAAGGCCTGGGATTGGGACTCGTTCTTCTATGAGAGTGGCATAGCGATTCGTTCAGCGTTGCTTCGAGGTAGATGTGGTTAGTAAGGTGGCTGAAGACTTGTTCCATATTTTTCTCTCGCTTTCTCCTCGTCGCTGTGTATTCTGTTTTGGAGCCTGCGCGTGCTGCTGAGGTCCTGCTTCGCTACCCTCGTGTGTGGTAGTTTTCAAAAGTGAGGGGGCAATATTGTGTTTCTTAAACGGGTGGCAAGAACCAGACGGGTTACTGTTGGCTATATGGATTCTTCTTCCTCTAGCAGGGCCTGCTGGTCTTGCCGTGTCTGTTGCAATTTCTGGGATGTTGCCTTTCAGGCTTGGTGGGTGCGCTTTAAAACACATTTTTTTTTCAAAAGTGAATTACATGTTAAGAAATGTACGTATGCAGCCCCATGAGTATTGTAGCCTGTTATAGCCTGATCTGTTATGCATCAAAATGTGTGAGTCTCTTCTGAAATTGTGAGTTTATACCCACCAAATAGCTCTGCAATGCTTCATAATCACGTGTGTTAGCTAATTTAGGTAAAAACAAATGTTTAGATAAACATCTTAAGTGGGCCATATCCCAAGGTCAAGTAAGCCTCACCTTGCTATATTTTGCTTTTAATATTCGCACTGGAGCGAGTGGTTTGCTGCTGTGATGTGTGTGAGAGAGAGAAACTGCTATCGGAACCAATGGTGGAATTTAAAAAAAAAGTGTGGGATAAGCATGGAGGATTTCTGAGGGAGGAAAGTAGATTTATTGCATATTGTTTGGTAGTTAGTATGGATGAGCAGACTGGATAGGTGTTATGGACTTAATGTTCTATGGATTTTAGGGGTTTATTTTTACTCCACCCTATGCTGAGGTAGTGTAGCCTCTTCCAAGCCCTCTTATAGTTTAGTCACAAATGTCACTGGTGAGAATTTTTTTCCCCCAGAAAAAAAGGGCTGGGGCATTTTGCTTTAAAAAGTGACCTTGGCTTTTGGTTATATTTACTTAACCCTCTCCTTGCAGTATTTCTCTTCCTCCTTTCCCCAAATCTCTTACCTTTGGACTCCAATGACTAAAATGAGGGTAAATCCCTAATCATTTCTCCAATCCAGTACGAATGGGTTGTCAACCTTCTTCAGCAGTTGAAGACTTGAGCATGTCAGATCTTGTGATGTCACAGTAGAAGAGCTCCTGCTTTGGCATCCTGGAAGCTGTACCTCAGTCCTCAGCAGCTGAAGGAGGAGCCCCTGTATGAATGGGCTCCACTGAAGGGCCTCGCCCTGTAACTATTGGGCGTCTGGAGAGAGTGAAAGAATTTGGAGACTGCAGGACTAAGCACTGCTTAATTGAATTGGGATTTGAAAATAAAAGGCTGGGTAATCTTCTACTGGAAGCACCAGTGGAGCGGGGCCAGCAGTGACAGGGCCTGTTAAACATGCTGCCAGGATCCTTTCTGAGTCTGGCAGAGCCCCGAGGGGGGGTGGGAGGCAGAATTACCTTGGATCCTGGGTCCCTTCCCCCTGCTGGGCAACCTGCCACTCTACTGAAGAGTCGTGGGTTTCAGCTCCTTGTTAGACACTATTTCATTGGAGGTGCCTGTGTTTTTAAAACTGTGGTTCAGGGAGCCAGATGCCTGCAGATGTCAGCTTCGAAGACCACAAACGTTTTTATTTTTCCTTTGTGTTCCGACAAGTGGAGTTGGTGTCTCTGCAGAGATAAATGATCAGGTAAAAGACATACGCTGACGCTGCTTAGGGCAGCAGAGCCTTTCGCAGAGGGACCAGAGTCACTGTTTTTGCCTGAATTTGTCCTTGTATTACACAAGACTTTGGTCTTAAGTGGAAGCAAGGGGACAGACACAGTGACCCTATGGTGGATAATAGTGTCCTGGATAGTCTGGTTGAGACTCTCCTGGGGAAGCCTTCCAGGGAGGGGGCACCTTCACTACAGGAAGTAGGGAGCCCCCCCCCCCCCCAGAGAGGGTTTGGGGGAGGAGGAAGCCTGGATGTGTTCGGGATGATCTTGGCCTCCGATGGAGGGGCTGTCGGACCTTTAGGGAGAATGGGTCACCCTGAGTTAGAGAGGGTGAGATCGCCTAGGTGGAAGACCCAAACGCAGTACGAGTGTTTCACTGGGACGAATTGACAGCCTTAATAGTTCATTGGTGGCGCTAAATATTTCTCCAACTCCAGCGGTGGCAGAGGAGCCTCTGGAGGGCTCCTTGTTATGGAGGTTCAGGGCATCTCGGGCAGCCTTTACAGTATGTAGGATTATCAGGAAGATGATAGAAAAGGAATGGGAAGTGCTGGAGGTGAGTTTGAGAGGCGGCAAGAGTTTCAGCTGCTTGTATCCCATTCCGCAAGAAGAGAAGGAGCTTCTGAAGATACCGAAGGTGGATGCGCTGGTCTCAGCGGTGACCAAGAAGACCATTATTCCGGTAGAAGGCAGAGCAGTACTGAAGGAATTACAGGATCGCAAGTTGGAGACCCTTTTGAAGCAGGTGTTTGACACATGTGCCCTCACCTTAAAAGCATCCATTTGTGGGGTGTACGTCACCCAGGCTTCCATCAGGTGGATCCAGGGATTGCTGGGGCAGATGACTCTCCAGAGGGAGATTCGGCAGTGGCAAAGTTGGAGTCTACATCAGCTTACCTAGTTGATGCCTTTTATGATATGGTGCACGCATTGTCAGTCAGTGACTTTGATTATTGCAACCTGACGCTTCTTGTGGTTGCAAAATTGGTCTGTGGATGTTTCTTCTAAGATTAGATTCAGTAAGCTCTCCTATGAAGGAAAGTTGCTATAGGACCGCTCCAAAGCCAGGCTCTGCCCCTCATGGCTAGCCACAAGACTATAGAAAGTTCCGGGTGATGCAGTTCACTACCTATCAGCGGGGTCGTTTTTCATCATGAGAGCAGTCATTTGGAGGCCAGCGAGTATTGGGCAGAGGCTACTACTACCCGTTGAGGACCTGATTTATCTGGGAGCTTGGTTCGACATCAAGGCCGGCTTTGTTTTTCTGCTAGTTGAGTGCGCTTAGAAGCTTTAGGATCAGGTGACCGCCTTCTTCAACATGGAGGTGCTGTCAGCATGGTGTTGCCTACAGCTCTTGGGATCTGTGGTGGCAGCATTGTACTTGGTGCAGTGGTCGTGATCTCACATGAGGCCATTGTAGTAGGCTCTGTTCTCCTGGTGGTAGCCTCAGTGTCATCCATTGTCAAGGAGACTTGTGTGCCTGTGGAGGACAAGGGTGCAGTTGCAGATTTGGCTGAGGCTGGAAACGTTGGTGGCGGGGGTGCTGATAGAGCTGCCAGATTGAATTCTGCTTATGACCGATACTAGCCTGACAGGGTGGGGAACGCATTGCAAGTCGAATGTGGCACAGGACGTTTGGTCTCTGGAGGACAGCTCGTGGTGCATCAACTGGCTTGAGCTTAGAGCAGTGATTCTGATGCTTCAATTCTTCCAGAAGTAGGTGTACCACCGGGCAGTGAGAGTCTGTTCCGCGACAACGCAATAGTAGTGGCCTACATGAATGTCAGAGAGTTGCAGGAAGTGCGATAATGGCGGAAGAGGTGGAGCTGCTATTTCTCTGGGCAGAAGAAAATCTAGTGGCGCTGTTAGCGGCCCATGTAGTGGGCAAGGAGAATTTGTGCAGTTGGATTTCTGAGCCAGCACAGGCTGGATCTGGGAGAAGGGGAGTTGAATGCGGCAGTTTTTCACAAGATCACCGTGCGCTGGGGGGTGCCATTCATGGATCTGATGGCCTTCTTTGCCAACTCTAAGGCAAGCAGGTTTTTCAGCAGGAGAAGGGAGCCCATGTCCGAGGGGCTTGACTCTCTGGCACTGCCTTGGCTGGGGGGGGGATGGTCTATTGTATGTGTTCCCTCTATGAGCCCTGACAGGCCAGCTGTTGCAGCATATAGAGAAGCACGACAGGCCGGTGGTGCTCATAGCACTGGATTGACCGTGTCAACCGTGGTATGCCGACTTGACCAGGCTGTTGATCGCCAGACCTTGGAGGTTACCGAAAAGCATCAAATCTGCTGATGCAGATTCCAGTTATAATGCTGCAGGTGGATCAATTCTTGCTTACAGCATGGCTCTTGAGAGGGCATGCCTGAGGCGTAAGGGTACTCCACAGCGGTGGTGTCCACTCTGCTGCGAGCCTGGAAGAGGTCTCTTTAGCTTACATCGGGGTTTGGCACATGTTTGAAGATTGGTGTGCAAAGAGTAGTTTGCAGCCGTTTGTGGCATCTGTCCAGATATTCTGCCATTCCTACAGTCGGGGGGTTGGCGTTAAGGTCCTTGTGAGTGCACATCTGAATGTGGCTCGGTTTCTTCAGGCAGTGAGACTGATGCATCCACTGAGGCAGCTGGAAAATACAGCCTTGGGATCTGAATTTGGTACTGTTCATGCCTGCCAAGGAGCTATTTGAGCCTTAGGCTCGAGTTTCCCTGAAAGATCTTGCTCTTAAAGAAGTGTTTTTGTTGGCAGTGTGTTCAGCCCAGTAGGTGTCAGAGCTCCAGGCGTTCTTCTTTAAGGAGCCATATTTGGCCTTTTACAAAGAGAAGGTGGTGTTGAGGCTGCTACCTTCATTCCTGCCCAATGTGGTGTCCCCTTTGGGAATTCCCCACCAGGGTGGTACAGAGGAGGACCAGCAGCTCTAATGCTTGGGAGTGCACTGAGTGTTTGAAACACTATTTATTTAAGGCGTACAGAATCCATCTATAAGTCTGACAGCCTTTTTGTGCTGTTTTGGAGGGCCACACAGGGGAGAGGAGGCCTCGAAGGACGATGCAATTTTATCCTTTATCCAGTACACAACAGAAGCCTATCTTCTTAAAGGGAGAGCAGTGCTGGAAGGTCTGCAGGCACACTCCACTAGGGCTCAAGCAGTCTCTTGGTTTGAGTATACTTTGGTTCCCCCAATGGATATCTTATAGAGTGGTAACATGGTCTTTGTTGCATACATTATGCGCCACTATCTCCTGGACATGCAGGTGGCAGGGGACGCTTGTTTGAAGCATCAGTGCTTCAAGCTGGACTGGCGGGTTCCTCCCATGTATAGTTACTGCTTTGGTGTACATCCCATTCATAGTGGACTGGGCTGTAGAGACTATTAGAAAGGAGTAATTAGACCTTATTATTATTATTATCTTTATTTAAAATTTGATAAACCGCTTTTCGTCGAAACATAAAGCGGTGTACAATAAAAGGTTGGCAATGCACATATAAGGAAAAGAACGCCAAAGTAAGATAGGAGAGCAGAAGTATAAAAGCATGAACAGGTAAAATGGACAGAACATAACAAAACAGAACAAAAGGGCCAATATTTAAAAGCATAAAGTTACTAAAAACAAAAAATTACAGCAAGGATAAAAATAATAATAGGCCCACATTGGGGAAGACTATGGGTAAACAAAGTACAAGACAGGACAAGTATACAAACAAACAGCAACTCATATCGACAAGAAAAACATCAGGGAGAACCATCGGGTGAAAGTTGAAAGGCTTGCTGAAACAGATGGGTTTTGAGTAGTGTTTTAAATTGTGAGTAGGAAGGTTCCAATCGGAGAGATGGTGGTAGTGCATTCCATAGTACCGGGCCTAAGAAGAAAAAAGCTGCATGACGAGTTTGTTCGAGGTGTGCTTGTGACGGAGAGGGGAGGGATAGACGATTGGCGTGGAGGGAGCGAAGTTGACGGTAGGGGGTGTGAAGTGAGATCCGGTCTGCAAGATATAGGGGAGTGTTAGTATGAAGGGCGCAATGAATTAGAATAAGAAACTTGTACTGAAAACGAAAACGGAGGGGTAACCAGTGCAGGCAGAGAAGAATAGGGGTGATATGATTAAAGCGGTGTGAAAATGTGATGAGTCGAGCAGCGGCATTTTGAATGCGCTGAAGACGTAACAACTGAGATTTAGGTAGGTTGGCAAGAAAAACATTACAATAGTCTAAACGGCTTATAACTAAGGCTAAGACAAGAGTAACTAAGGAAGAAAAGGGAAGGAGGGAGCTAATGGTCTTTTCTTGAGTCCCTCTAGTCCAGTCCAGGACCTTCCCTGAGGGGGAGGGGCCTAGTAGGCAGGCTTCTATGTTCGCTTCAATTTTGGAGTGGCGTGCATGCCTGGCTTGGTGGGGAAGGTCCATCTAAGACTTACATTGTCTACAATACAAGATCTTCCTTGGTGGATGGTGGGGGCAAGTCTGGCCTTGCTCTTCTGGTTCGGTTCCACAATGTATATAGTTTGTTTGGGGGGTGATATTACAAAACACGAAAAAAAAAATTCAAGGAGAGTGAACATGATGGCACAATGCTCTGTATTCTTCAGTTCTGCTTTGTCAATAAGATACTGCCTCTAGGATGCCAAGGCGGGAGCTCTTCTACTGTGACATCACAAGATTTGGCATGCTCGGTCCTTGGCTGCTGAAGGAGGTGACAACACATTCATACTGGACTGGAGGGACTCAAGGAAAAACCATAAACAGGTAAGGTCCAATTACTCCTTTGAAAGCCCTTGAGGTGCATGCATCTCAGTGACCACTGGAAGTGATCCATCTAGTATGTCTGATCTTGTGCGGGCTGTGCCAGAAGCCGTACAGCTGAGCTGCAAAAAGTGGCCGTTAAAATATCTGATGTTTGGTGAATCCAAAAGGAAGGCACATGAAGAGTATACAAGAGCCTGAAGACTAAGGGGCTTGTTTACAAAGCCGCGGTAGCGGTTCGCGGTCGTTATCGGAGCCACGGCCCCATTGATTTCAATGGGGCCGCGGCTCCGATAACGACCGCGAACCGCTACCGCAGCTTTGTAAACAAGCCCCTAAATGTTATACAAATTTGATTATTGGTTGTAATGGATAATAATGGTGCAATGTCTTATATAAAGTTAATTTCATAACACTTGTGTGCCATATATATTTTTATCACAAAGTTGAGTTAAAGGGGGCAGAGGAAAGGCCGCCCCTAAAAGTAAAGGCAACTGACAGGACCAAAAAGGAAGAGAGAGAGAGATGCAACACCACAAGGCAGGAGCCCAGGCACAGACGTGGGTGGAGGTGGTGCATGCCAGTGGAAGTAGATCCATGTGTCAGTTCTGGCCCATGGGCTATAGTTTGGCAACCCATGTTCTAGAAAAGCTACAAACTCTTTCCCAACTTATTTGCTGCTATTGCCCATAGGGACATCTCCTCTATCGCACTAGCTGTGCAGAAGAGTGGCATAGTCAGCACTATTAGTTTGGCGTGGCTTAAGTTTGGGCAGGTGATGAGAGAAGTGATCAGAGAAGCAGTATATCTCTGGGGGCCTCAGTTCTTAGTAATAGCTCTGGCAGTGATCAGAGTGACAGACTTCTTAATGTTCCAGCTGTCAAGTTGGGGTCCAGGTACAGCACCTGCATTCAGGATAAGCTCTTTAAAGTATTGTTATCAATCCAGCTTTCAACCATATACAAGTTTTTTTGCATTTTTCCATTCCTAATAGTCCCTCCAGTCCAGATGTGTGGGGTTATGCCTCCCTACCAGGAGACTGAGACTTAGAATTACTGGTTTGATGAAGTCACGGTATAAGAGTGCTGTACAACCCTCCGTTCACCATTATTTCTCAGCCTCCAGCAGATGGAGGTTGTCTAAATATGTGCAGTCTGACATGGATTGAAGAAGAGGTCGTCTAGCATTTTGGGGCATAGATCGGCCTTTGCCAGCATCAGCACCTTGGTGTACAAACCTGGTGGTTCTGGATCCTCCCCCCCCCCTCAATTCCCAAAGGAGAAGGAATCCAAGGAAAGGTGATCGTGTCCCTTCCTCATCCCTAACTTCTGGGAGAGGGTCAGGAGAGGTGGGCTGTTTTCCTGAAATTAAAAAAACCAGCAGTTTTACCTTTAAGTTGGATATGCCGGGAGTCTTATCTCTAGCTATAGAAGTGAGTACTTCAGGGTGGAGGGGGGTGACTGGTGAGCTTTCCAGCTCCAGGCCTGTTTAAGAGGGCTCCAGGGCCAACGTCCTCTTAGATGGGGAAAAGGCCCTTGATGTTGCTGCTCTTGTGGTTTTTGCAGTTATTCAGGGCAGGGCTTTGCTGATATGGAGCTCCTATGGGAAGCAAAGGGTTTCACTATCCATCCTGCTGCTGTGGTGAAGACACTGTTCAGCCAGGTTTCGCCACAGTTTTTCCGTTTGCAGGGCGCTGTGCAAAGAGCCAGCCAGCTCCAGCAGTAAGCAGTGGCAGATGCTATGGCAGCTTATTAACAGCACCATTCTCAATGACATTAATCACTTTGGGCCCAAGCACCGATCGGGCTTATTGCATACAAGTATCGAAGCAAATTGTAAGGAAAAATGAGCAAACGGCGGCTGTGTATACAAGTGCAGTGTTGTGGTAAGAAGGCTACCACAGCGGGCCGAGTAGATCGCTTATGCTGTAGAGATTGGCTGCCATTTTTCTCATGCTGTCTGCTGCTTGGGGGAGCTTGAAGGTACCCTTAATTACTGTAGGGGTGTGTTTTTTTTCTTTTAAAAGGAAAACAAAAAGGAAAGCGTTCCCTCTTACTAGGGACATTGATTAGTTTTTTCGCTTTCAGGGAGGATAGAAGCCAGGAAGACCAGCAGTTTACCTCCACTGAGATGGCCTTTATGGCCAGTAGTGTTTTAGTTGAACTGGATTCACTCCCTCAGCAATGCATTCTGCCGAACAGACCTCTTCAAAAAGAGAAAAAAAAAATCTCCGCTAATCTGGAAGGCTGAAAATATAATCAAGGACTGCTAGGAGACAGCCAAGCCCTTTCTCTAAACCGTTGTTCAACACGTTAGTCAAAATACCATAACAAAGACACTCTCTTTTTTTTTTTTTCCTCCTGATGATTTTAGGCTACCAATCAGGGGGCTTTGTCTTGTTTGAGTTATGTATGTTGGGTCTACTGACAGTCCAAGTGTTACAGATAGGAACTGAGTTTATGGTTAAGTGATAGGTATTCGGAGTTCAGGGATGTCTAGTTGTGACTGGATAGAAGCAAGAGATGCAATTAAAAAAAAGAATTACCCCAACACAAAACCAAAGTCAAATTAAATAAAATAAATAAGTGAATAACTGAAGTCGATTAGTTGAGACCAGTCTTGTTCCATGCTCTTTATTTTAGATGGGCTCACCTCATAAGGAGGGGCCTGATCTCTCTTGGTGTTCTCTATACCTTTGTATTGTGGCAGGCCCTAGTCGAGGCATTAAGTGGTCAGTTGCCGAGTGCATATATTACTAGAGCTTGCATGTTCTGTCATATGGGCTGAGTTATGGGCTACTACTGTGGTAGCCAAAAGGAGGGGGGAGCAAAACCCATTTCAAGGAAGTATTTTATTGATACCCAAGCTTGCTCCATTGGCAAGATACCTGCCTTCTATTCTATGGGTCACTGGTTTGGGATTTGCCTCTAGCTGTAAAAAAACAAAAAAAGGAACCAGCAGGGTTTTTACTGTGTCCTCTGTAGTTAGTTTGCGTTGAGAATGCGGGTTGTTGGCACTTAAGGGCCAATGCAGAAAAGCTTAGAGTGGCATTTTTTCTGGTGCTTTTCCTATGTTAGACTTGCTCTCTGATGCAGAAAGCAAGCTAGTGCCAGAAAAACAGCAAAGAAACAACTGCGCTAAATTGCAGTGCCTTGGCAAGCAAATCGCTGCAAACGTAATTGCACCCATTGTAAAAAACAAAAAAAAAAACCCTGAGCTGAAACTGCAGTTTTTTAACACTGGATCTTCATGTCAGCTTTGGGCTGGTGAAAAATTCCAGCCGGGAGCAAAAGATGTGAAGTTTGACACTACCTCAGATGATCCAGGCACTGGGGGGGCTGTACCATTCTGTACTGGCCCCCCCACCCCCTCCCCGACACCAGCCCCCTGACAGAAACAAAATCCCTGATGGCCCAGCAGCCCTGAATTTTTTTTTCCCTCCCTCCACCCAATAAAAAAAAATCCCTGGTGGCTGGACCCCACCTCCCAGTACCTTTACTATGGGGTGGGTATGTTGCCCACATGCTCCCGCTCGGTGCCACCGTCTTGAAAAATAGGAGCATCTGGCCCCATGTGGTGCATTCTGGGATGCACTAAGAGGGGTTAGATTGCCATATAAGGCAAAAAAAATGCCTTATATAGCAGTACCCCCCCCCCCATTGCATCCTGGGATAGCTCATTAAGCTGCCATCTGGATGGTGGGTGGTCTTCTGGTATTACCTCTTAGCAGTTCTGAAGTAGTCTTTTCTAAGGGGTCTGATGCCTGGCACCCATAACTCCATCTGTGAGGCAGATATGGACAGGCTCCACTCTAGGGTTGTGACCTCATGCTCAAGCTCTTATTTCCTGCTTCTGCTGATGCATTTGAATGGATTGTAGTTCTGAAGGGGTCCAAGCCATGACTTTCCTTTGTGAATACACATTATACCTGTTGGATAAGTAAGAGGTCTCCTTCGCTTGGGCGAGAAAGTGCTCCCTCTTTTTTAATCTTTGCCCCTATAGCTTGAGGGGATTTTAGCATAGTCCTTGCAGCAGAAGCAGTTGGTAGTGCTGGTTTGTGTTCTACGTCAAGGCAGGATATATTGATCACTGTTTTTCCCGTGGAGGTATGATTTTTCCATATTGCTGAGCCTCGGTGCAGTCTGGTATGCAGGATATCCTTTGTGGCATTAAGCACTGTTTTGGGTAGTACTCGTAACCTCTCTGTTTCAGTCACTTGCAGTCTCATTCGGATGGAAACGGACACTGAGAATGATTGATTGGTATCGTCATTAGGGTCTAATGACTCTGGTGGCAGTTACGTAAGGAACTGCAAGTTCTTACCTTGGGACTAGTTGCCCATGGCGTTGTCTTTCAGGCAATTGTGGGCCCTACCCTGAGCTTCCATAATGGGGGACCTGGGTGTCCATGAGGCTGCCAAGTTGCACATTTGGTAGCTCTTGGGCGGCAGTATCAAAGGATGAATGTGTTTTGGGTGGGTGGATTTTGAGGTATTTTTCCCTTGTCGGAGGTTGTGCGATGGGAGCTGTCTTCCACAGTTTTGTGCTAATGTTCTGGGAAGGTTTGCATTGCTTCCTCCTAGGGTTCCTTTCCCCTTTTGTGGAGTCCTGTTCAGAACACTTCTTCCCCCATCTCTGGTTCTCAGAGGTCATATGCCTTTCTTTTCATGGCTTAGGAGAGTCACAAAGTTTAGGTGTAGAAGGTGGCATTCTGTTGAAACACGAGAGAGGTAAGCTGGGCTCTTCGGAATCCCCTCCCCTTGGTTAGGCACTATTTTTGGTACGTACCATGCATCTGAATTGGACTGGAGAGACGATGAGGAAGGTGAAATTTAGGCCTTATCTGCTAATTTTCTTTCCCTGAGTCCCTCCAGTCCAGAACGTGCCTTTCTTCTAGTTCCGGCCCAGCTTTTGGGACACTAGTGCATTAGAGCTATGGCGCCAGTTGGCATCAGATAATTAGTTCGTTCAGTCATGCTGTTTCTCTCTCAAGCTGCAAGACTTGGCTGCAGAATTTTGATGTTCTGTGTGGCTATATAGATACAGATCTCTATCTATATCCACTTCTCCGGACTCATTTGAGAGCGGAAGTGGTGGACTGGTAACAGTGTGTACTGAATAGATAACTAGCATTTGTTTGTTCTGGAGTCTGCTTTGTTAGAGAAATACTAGTGTACGAAGGGTTGCGCAGGACCTTATACCATGACATCATCAAACCAGTGGCTCTTTGTCTCCATCTGCTGGTAGGCGAGAATAACTCCACTTGCCTGGACTGGACTAGAGGAAATGAAGGAAAGAAAATTATCAGATAAAGCCCAGTTTCACCTTTTTGTTGGTGTTTTTCCATTTTAGCAGTATATTATGACTTCTGTAAAAAAAAAAAATATTAATAATTTTGAGGTTCCCATACAACAATCTTGTATTTCAGACCTGGCAAAACTGGTGCAACCTCTAGTGGGAGAACGGAGAGCTGCATACAGGTGTTGAAAGAGCTGCAGGGGTAGTTGTATTAGTCCATTAGTTTAACCCAATACAAGCAGTGTGAAAGCAACTGTCTGAGTTAACACTACATCCAGTGCCTCACCCAGGAAATGCCTGATGAAAGCCCCTTTATAACACCATGGGCAGGAGGTGTATCCAAGTTTACGGTCTTTAAGAAAGAGGTAAGTCTCTCATGATGCGTTAATAGAAGAGCTTGTTTATACTAGTGCCCTACCAGAATAGTTCCTAATAGGTTTGCATATTTTGGGTTTGTTTTGAGCATTGATTTGCATTTCTAAGTTTTGTTTTTTTTGTTTTTGTGTACTTTTATTGCAGATTGTTGTGAGTTACACAAACAAAAATATATATTTCCTTATACAAATTTTCATATAATGAACACTATATCTCTGGTATAGACATGCAGTAACCTTTATTGCACCCTCCTCCTACCTCACCTAATCCCCCTCCCCCAACCCTGTCTAAAACTCGCAGTCCCTTAATTAACTGCTGCTGATCCAAGGTGAGTTTTTGATAAAGGAACTGCAATGCATCAGCATAAATTCTGTTACTGCTCTATTGACATGTAATATCCTCTCTCCATGTTGTCCCTCCAGTCCGGTCCGGTAAAAGAGAGAGAGTGGGTTTTCCCCCTCCAACAGCAGCTGAGGACTGAGCATGACAGGAATCTGACATCGCAGTATAAGGAATCCCCCCCCCCTTCAGCTCCAGAATCCAGGCAGCTGAGTGAGCAGCCTTCTGGAGGGAGGCTTCTCTAAATTTTCTTTCCTTATAGTCCCTCCAGTCCAGTCCCGCACCTCTGGGTACTGTACTTCCAGCAGCTTGGAGACTGAGCATGTCATCTTTTCGATGACACCAGTGTACATATGCAGCTGGCACCGCCTACCAGCCCCAGTATGCTCAGTTTCCAAGCAGCTGGAGGAGGTAGTGAGCCAGGGTGCCGGACTCACTGAAGAGACAACTAAGGAGATAGGTTTAGTTAATTTCCTTTTTATTTCCCTCTCAAGGTGCAGGTTTCTTTGTTTTTAAAGGCATAAAAGAAATGGGTGGGGGGGACTTCAGGGAAAGATCAGAAAGAACCCCGGGGACAAAAGGACTGAGGGGAGGATATTCCTTCTTCCTCTCCCCCCCCCCCCCCCCCCCCCCCAGGATTTCATGAGGGAGTTATGTGGAGGCCTGACTTCTGGTGGCTCCCAAATCCGTTATCAGGTGAGAAGTTGCTGCAGGGGCATCGGTGGATTGAGGGGAGTGAAAGCCGTCAGCCCTGAGTTGCCCCCTTGGCACCGAAGCCGGGAAGGAAGGCTGAGCGCGAGGGGTAGAAAAGCCATGCGGCAAAGAGGCTCCAAGGTGGAGCTCCTAGCAACCGCCGGGACATGAGGAGACAGAGAACGGCCTGCAGCTGCATGTTTGGGAATCTGAAGCGGTGAGGGGGAACTCTCCCACCCCCCACCTGCTGTGTTTAGGCATGATTTCTTCTTCAGACTCGTGTGCGTTTTATCCCCCTGCTGTGTTTTGGGCACTTGGGAGAGGCAGCCACCGGAGAATAAAGCAGGACAGCGAACTTCTTCCTCGGGGGGCCATTTGCAGTTTCCTTTAAATTTCAGTTTCTGTTAATTAGATTTCGGTACATTGATTTTGTTTTATTTTAGTTCAGGTACTCTGGTGCTCTGTGCCTGAGCCAGTGAAGGTGCACTGTGCTAGGGATCCTTCTACCTACCCAGGTACAGATTAAGGGCATTCCTGGGGAGTACCCGCAGCTCTTCCCACCATGCTGGCCAGACCGCAGTGCCTGGTATGTGATGGTATCAAGGGGGATGAACCCACACTTCATACCACATCCTTAAGCATTTCTGGTGTTATGCATTGAATATGTTTTGAGCTGTATGATGACTTGATGCAGACCTGTGGCAAAAGCCTAACTAAATGTTCCATTGACTTGTTGCTGGGCAGATTTTAAAGCCTTCTGGAGGGAGGCTTCTCTAAATTTTATTTTCTGAGCTTTCTGTCAAGTTTATTTTTCAATGAGAGTTAACGGAAAAAGGATTGCAGTGTGAGAGCCTGGGTGCTGGGTTCACTCTATTGGAGTAGTGGTCTGTTTGAGTGGCAGAGCCTGTCACTGGTGGCCAAGGCCTTTGCTCGGGTCTGGTAGAGCTCTGGGGTAAAATAGCCTGGCGGTCCAGGTGCCCCCCCCCCTCCCAGCTGGATTGCCCACAGATCTGGGGAGATTGCTGGCTTCCTGATGGTGCTGCGAGCTCTGCAGTGAAATAAAGTGTAAAAAAAAAAAAGCACGTAACAGTACTGGGCAGGAAAGAAACGGAAGCTACAAGTTGCGGGGGTAAGTCCTGGATTAGGTTGGGGCTCTCTGCAGCAGGCTGGCTGTAGGGAACATTGTGAGCTATGGCAGGGTTAACGTTGGTTAAACTGTCCACGTGGTAGGACTGTGCCTGCTCTTCGCGCCAGTGCACTCGGGGGAGAAGGAGAGGGGTGCATGCTAGTGGTTTCCTCACTCTGTCTACTGAGTGGGGGCCGCCGCGGGTTACAGCTGCATGTTTTTTGCCCGAATGTGTTTCGGTTTTTCATGGTCGCTGGAATGGGGCTTCGGGAAGCCAGCGATGCAGGGGATTCATCAGAGCAGGCAGATGCAGTGTCCATAGGACCAAATTCCGCAGAAAATGTGGCCATTTTAAATCAGATGGCCATTTCCTCAGGGGCAGGAAAAGCGCATGGTAAGGCAAAGATCAAGCAAAAAATGTTAAAAAGCCCTTTTCAGCACCATGCATAGCGGTCGGGGTGGCTAAATGGGCAGAATTTTTCTCACTCAATTTTATTTTAGCTCTGCATAAAGCCTCTTGCCTGAAGCTTAAGCAAGCAGATGCATCCCAGGTGCAAAGCCCTTCCCTTTCAGCAGTGAGGACACCACAAGAGGATTCCTCGAAATCAGCGGAGCCTCCAGCTAAGAAAGGGAAGGGGGAACTGGACTTTGGGGACTGTAGAGAGTCCTGCTCCCCAACACAGAGGAGCTGGGGGAGGGACCCTCCGACCTCTGAGGGAGCCAGCTGTGACTGACCTGGAGGAAGGGGAAATTCCACCAGATGACCCAAATGTTCTTAGGCAGTTTCATAGGGATGAGCTGGCTCCACTAATCAGTCATTCCCTAGCGACCCTTATTATAACGGTGGCGCCAGTGCTGTCAGGCACCATTAGAGGACCTCTTAGTGCAGGGCTTCAAGGGCTCTAGGATGTGTTTCCCTGTACATAGGGTAATTAGAAAAATGATTGAGTCTGAATGGGAGGTTCTCGGTAGGGTGATGAGTTGCCTGTACACCATTCCTCAGGAGGATAAAGAGATCTTTAAAATGCCTAAAGTGGATGCAGTGGTGACAGCAGTGATGAGAAAGATGACATTACTGGTAGAAGGCAGTGCAGACCTGAAGGGCAGCTAGTGCATTGATGCTGCAGGTGTCTATTTGTGGGGCCTATGTGTTGAGGGTGTCAGTATGCTGGCTGCAGGCCTTAGTAGTGGGCGAGTCAGAAGGAGCCAAGTTGAAGTCTGCATCGGCATACATGGTGGATGCCTGTTATGATATGGTGCAAGCCACAGCCAAGACTATATGGCCTCAATTGTTGTGGCCAGGCGTTTCCCTGGGTATGCAATTAGTCAGTGGAGGTTTCCTCCAAAACCCGTCTTAGCAAGCTGCTTTCAAGGGGAGACTCCTGTTTGGGGAGGCGTTGGACAGGTTAGTTAAGGATTTAGGTGAAACCAAGGGTGGTAGGCTACCTAAGGATCATCTGAAATGTCTTAAAAAGGGAACTCCTCAGTGGGGACAGCCTAGAGATTATCGGCATTTTCGGCAAGGCCAATATCCGTCCTTTCAGCGAGGACAGTTCATCAAGGACTGGGCTTTCAAGGCTACAGAGGGGCTGGCAGGTTTTTTTTGTTTTTTTTCCTTCTCCACCAGCAGCAATCAAAGGTGCAGTGAAGCCGGGTCAACCCAAGTGGAGATACCAGTAGGAGGTCTGTTAGAAATGTTTTACTCCACCTGGGTTGCAATCACGACTGACCAATGTGTGTTGGAGATTATTCAACGAGGCTATGCACTGCAGTTTGCATGACTCTTGGCCAAAATGTTTTTGATCTCCATGTCGAGCTCCCAGAAAGGCCAAGGCGGTGTCAGACACCCTACATTGATGACTCGGTTGCAAGCAGGCCAACAAGGCTACTGTTGATTCTCAACTTATTTTGTGATGCCGAAGAAAGAAGGATCTTTCAGCCCATCTTGGATCTTGAACATGTGAACCGAGCATTGAACATGCCACATTCTTGGATGTAGACAGTGCACTCAGTCATGTTGGCAGTGAGACAAGGAGTTTCTCATGGCTCTCGATCTCACAGTGGCTTGTCTACATATTCCAATATGGCCAGACCATCAGCAGTACTTGTGCTTTGCGGTGCCCAAGAGACATTACCAATTTTGCACCTTACCCTTTGGCCTGGCCACCTCAGCTCGTTCCTTTTTATGAAGGCCATCCTAGTGGTGGTGTCAATGTTGCGACAGGAGGTAATCTTGGTGCATCCATTCCTGGACAACTAGTTATCCAAGCAAAGACGGAAGAGGAGATATTGACTGCCACCAGTCGGGTGTTGAATGTCCTTCAAGACCTAAGCTGGTTGGTCAACCTTGGCCAAGAGTCAACTGCACCCAGTCCAGCGGTGGGTGTACTTGGGAGCCCTTTTTGATGTGAGGGAAAGGTCTTCCTACCTCTCAACAGAATTGGCAAGATACAATAACAGGTGTGTCAATTTCTGGCTGTGGTGCAGGCAACTACATCTACAGATTCTGAGTTCATGGCAGTGGCACTCAACATCTCTACAGCAAGCCTTACTGACCCTTTGGTCACCTCAAATACAGCCATTATCCATGAGACTGCGGTGTGCGGGAGAGTCTCGCATGGTGGTTGGAATCCAATCTTTTGGCAGCAGGGATGCCGTTGGAGCAACGGCAGTGGGTGACTCCCACGACAGGTGCCAGCCTCTCCAGTTGGGGAGTATATTGCCAAGGACAAGTCACCCAGGGCTGGTGATCTCTGCAGGAGAGCATATGGTCCATCAGTCACCTGGAAATGTGGGCGGTAATGTTGGCACTGCAGCACTTTCAGCCTTAGTTCCAAGGGGCAGCGGTGAGAATGTGTTTTCCAACAACACCACTATTGTGGCATACATCAACAGACAGGCACAGGAAGTGCTTCGCTCCTGGACGAGATGCAACTGTTTGTCATGGGCAGAGAGACATCTAGTAGCCCTATCGGCAGCACACATTGCGGACAAGGAGAACATTCAGGCGGACTATCTCAGTTGTCATTACTTGGATCAGTCAATACAAAAAGTCACCAGTAAAGTCCCTGAAAAATTCAAAGTTTTTGTCGGAGTGTACCGAGGAAGGAAAGAACCAGTTGTCATCCACAGCAGACAGTAAACTTCATTTTAATCAGTACAGGTTCACCAAATTTGTTCCTTATAAATCCAAACTTATCTTATAGATGTACTGCAGCTTGGTCAATCATCTTTCAAGAACACGACGTGCACGTTTCGGGATATAGATCCCTGTTTCAAGTGCTTACAACGTCTGTACTTTTGTCAACTGCCATTAAACGCCAACATTGTGATAGCGGCATTCTTCTAGGGACCAAAACTTATTGAATTGGCTGGAACGTGTTGTCATTCAAAAGGGAACCCCCAATGGGAGAAAGGGAAACCCCATCATCAGGGGAAACCCTACTTACCATTGGCTAAATCAGATAAGACTGGTCCAATCAATCTCTCTGTTATATGATTGGCTGAAACATGCTGTCATTCAAGAGGGACCTCCAATGTGAAGGGGAAACCCCATCCCCATCGAGGGAAACCCCAATTGCTTGTTTGATTGCTGAATCGGATGAGACTGATCCAATCTCTTTATTTAATCCAAAAGGCTGGATTGTATTTAGAGCATATATCCATTGTTGCTCTGACCATTGGAGCCGGTGAATCCTATCACCGTTTCTTGGATCGTCAGGTACATGATCAATTGCTGTCCAAAACAAATCTTCAAAAGTGTGGCTATGGGTTAAACAATGTTCCACAACTGGTGGTGATTGTACCTGCTGGTGTAACCAAGAAGCGTGTTCACTTAACCTCAATTTGATAGAACGTGACGTTCTACCTACATATAATAATGGACACGGGCATTGCAAGATGTACACCACAAATGATGACTGACAATTGGTTGGCCAGCATAGTAGGGGTTGTTATTTACAGACATTACTTGGATCAGGGCAAATAGGAGCTGAATGTGGCGATGGGGGGTACTGATGATGGATCTCATGGTGACCTTCTCCATTGCCAAGGCAACACGCTTCTTCGGCCAGCACAGGGAACATATCTGAAGGCCACAGCTGAGCGAGAGCGTCAGTGCCTTCAGATATGCTCTGCTGTATGCATTTCCACCCAGGGCTGTCATAGGCAGGTTGCTACAGTGCATAGAGGCCCATAGGGGACAGGTGTTACTCATTGTGCTGGATTGGCCGAGGAGACCGTGGTATGCAGATCTCCGCAGGCTCCTCATTACCGAGCCGTGGTGGCTCCCGGACAGGGTCATTCTGTTAGTGCAGGGACTGATTTTGATGCCTCAGGTGGATCAGTTCTTGCTTTCGGCCTGGCTGTTGAGCAGGCACGGTTGAGATGTAAGGGCTTTTTGGCGTCAGTAGTCACCACAATGCTAAAGGCCCGGAAGACTTCGTCGTCTTTGGTTTATGTGCGTGTATGACTTGTCGTTGAACAATGGTTTGAGACATGGAGTGTAACACCCGTGAGGGCTGCCCTGCCAGAGGTCTTGTCTTTTCACCAGGATGGGTTGAGAAGGGACTGGCACTGTCTACTCCAGTTCCCGTCCGTATCCAGCTGGGTCCACAGAAGCTGATTTTTGGTTTCAGATTGAGTATGGTGAATGATGTTTAGACTTCTGTGGGTCTGGCTGAGGCACGGTTCTGTTCATGGCAGTTCACCACTTCGCAGTTGTAGATATTTGAAAAAGTACGTGGAGTGTTCTCAGGATGGGCACTTTTCACTGTGGTCACCTTGTTTCAGCCTGTCTTTAGGGTTAGGCGGTTGTTCTGGTTGTGTGTGTGTGTCTCTCTCTGTGTCTCTGTCTGTCTGTCTTTGTATTCCTTATAGTCGCTTTGTCAATACAATACTGGATTCTGGAACTGAAGGGGGAGCCCCCTTATACTGTGATGTCCTATCATGCTCAGTCCTCAACTGCTGTTGGAGGGGGGAAAACTCACTCTTTATATCTTTTTCCTGGACTGGAGGGACTCTAGGAAAGACAATTAGCAGGTAAGGCCTAATTTCACCATCTTTCCATTCCATTGTTTATTAGATAAACTGAAGAGTAGCAAATCACCTGGACTAGATGATATACATCCAAGGGTGTTGAAAGAACTGAAATATGAGATTACTAATAGTAGGTCTGCAATCTGTGAACTATCATTAAAATCATCTGTAATACCTGAAGACTGGAGGATGGCGAACGTAACACCAATTTTTAAAAAGGGTTCCAGGGGTGATCTGGGAAACTACAGGAAAACAGGAAAACTACGGGAAAACACAATGTTCCCTGTAAAATAGTTATCTCCAAGTTATAATGCCCTGTTCAATGTAATTTCAGTTTGTTCAATGTAAACCGCACTGATGCAGATTAGCGCGGTATATAAGAGAATGTAAATAAATAATAAATAAATAAAATAAAAATACAGACCGGTGAGCCTGACGTCAGTACCGGGAAAAATGGTAGAAACCATCATAAAGAACAAAATTGCTGAACATGTAGATAGTCATGGCTTAATGGGAGACAGACAACATGGCTTTAGACAAGGAAGATCTTGTCTTACTAATCTGTTATGTTTTTTTTGAAGGTGTGAATAAACAGGTAGACAAAGGGGAGTTGGTTGATATAGTGTATTTGGACTTTCAGAAAGCCTTTGACCAGGTCCCTCATCAGAGACTTTTGGCAAAACTAAAGAGTCATGAGATAGGAGGCAATGTACTATTGTGGATCAGGAACTGGTTAAAAGATAGAAAACAGAGGGCAGGGCTAAATGGCCAATTTTCCCATTGGAGAAAGGTGAATAGTGGTGTACCCCAGGGATCTGTGCTGGGTCCACTGCTTTTTGACATATTCATAAATGAGCTGGAAAAGGGAATAACGAGTGAGGTTATCAAATTTGCAGATGACACAAAGTTATTTGAAGTTGTTAAAACACAAGAGGATTGTGGAAAATTGCAAGAGGGCCTTGATAAATTGGAAGACTGGGCATCAAAATGGCAGATGAAATTTAATGTGGACAAGTGCAAAGTTATGAACCTAGGGAAGAACAACCCAAACTATGGTTACACGATGCAAGGTTCCACATTAGGAACCTCCACCCAGGAAAAAGATTTAGGCGTCATTGTGGATACCATGTTAAAACCCTCGGCCCAGTGTGCAGCAGCGGCCAAGAGAGCAAATAGAATGCTAGGTATGATAAGGAAAGGAATGGAAAATAAAACAAAAGATATTATAATGCCTCTATATCGTTCCATGGTGAGACCGCACCTTGAATATTGTGTGCAATTCTGGTCGCCGTATCTTAAAAAGGATATAGCATTATTAGAAAAGGTTCAGAGAAGAGCCACCAGAATGGTAAAGGGGATGGAAGGATACCCCTAGGAAGAAAGGCTAAAAAGGTTAAGGCTCTTTAACCTGGAAAAGAGATGGCTGAGGGGAGATATGATAGAAGTCTATAAATTAATGAACGGAGTGGAACGGGTAAACGTAGATCGATTGTTTACGTTATCAGTATATAGAAAGACTAGGGAACATGCAATGAAGCTACAGTGTAAACTATAAAAAGACTAATAAAAGAAAATATTTTTTCACTCAACTTGTAATCAAACTCTGGAATTTGTTACCGGAGGATGTAGTAAAGGCTGTTAGTGTAGCTGGGTTTAAAAAAGGTTTGGACAAGTTCCTGGAGGAAAGGTCCATAAACCATTATTAAGAAGGGACCCAGGATATCAATGCTTGACCCAGTACAAGCATTGTGGAACCTGTGTCTTTTGGGGAAACTGCTAGGTACTTATGACCTAAATTGGCCACTGTTGGAAACAGGATACTGGGCTTGATGGACCTTGGTCTGACCCAGTATGGTATATCTTATGTTCATCCTTTTCAACCATTGCCCCACTCTTGGAGAGAGGGCCTCAATCCAGTTAGTTAACATACGCTCTGTGCTACTAACAGACTGATTACTAATCACTTCCATTTATCTTTAATATGCTGCACTCTTGTCCTGTGTGCCTGAAAATTTGAGTGGGTGTGCAGATTGCTTGTGCAAGCGCATATTGATTTGTGCATATGTGAATTTGTAGATATACACACCACAACAGGTGTGACTGCCACAATGAAAATGAACTAAATTTTTTATTTTTAAAACACTGAAGATGTTGGGCCTGCACATGCCTAGTTTCTGCATCCAGACTTTTTTACGTTTTACTAAATGTTCAGGTTAAATTATTCATTCCAAATACTTTTGAACTACTTGTGCTGATCTTCCATCGATTTCATGTATCTTCACGTGAGGATAAAATGATTGTTTTTGCCAGTGGTCAGGATCTTTGACATCTTCATGTAAAGTTGCAGACCCATTTTAAGACTTGATCTTGATATATCAGATCGCCTTCACTTTCAGCCAGTAACATAGTATCATCATCATAGGAAAAGTTGTTGTTTGTCTTCCACCAGTCTTAACATTTCAGTTGTCTTCATATAGACCTGCTTAAGTATGCAGCCTTGTATATCTTTGCTTTTTTTAAACCATTTTGTTTCTCCTTGTTCTGTTCAAACTGTTGCTTCTTGATCAATGTAAAGCTTGTGCATGAGGTGTTCTGGTATACCCAGGCTTCTTAATGTGGCCCAGAGTTTTTCTTGATTTACACAATCAAAGGCTTTGCTGTACTCAAAATACATATAGATATCCTTTTGGTATTCTTTTGTTTTTTTTCAAGAATCCATCTTACAACTGTGGTGATTCTTGTTCTCACCCTTTCTTGAATCCTGCTTGCATTTCAGGCAGTTCTCATTCCAGGTATGGTTGTAGTATCCATTGAATGATCTTGAGTAGGTAGAACCTTGCTAGCATGTGGGATCAGAGCAATTGTGTGATAATTTCCACATCATTGGGATCACCATTCTTCAATATTCATCTGAACACCAATCTTTTCCATTCATTTGGTCATGATGTCTTAGAATACTTACAAGGCTCTCCCAAGAAATTTTGAATCAATTTGCTTTCATATTTTAATGGTAATGCTATCAATGCCCAGTGCTTTGCTCTTTGTTTTCAATGCTGCTTTGACTTCCTTCATCACGAACACTTCCTGATCTTAAGGTATAGGTTGAAATGACTGTTGATCTACTTGGTCTTTTATTTATTAGTAGTATTTAGTTCACACCTTCCCAGATGTATTTTATGGCAAGTTACAACCAGGTACAGGACGTATTTCCCTGTCTCTGGAGAGCTTACAATCTAAGTTTAAATTTAAAACTCGGCAGAGAGCATTTAATGTTTAAATGTAAATCTGTTGGGGCCTAGTATCAGCAGTAAGCTTTTTAATTTAAATCAAATCAGAGTATAGCTTAACATTGAAGGAAGAATAGGGTCAAATATTCTTTGAGTTAAAAGAAATACATTGTTACCTTTACAAAGAGACCTTCCAATTAGGAGGCAAGAAAACTGAGAATTTGTTTTAAATAGGTGTTAAAGCCAAGTGAAAGGTTAAAGGCAATTTGAAAGTATCCCTCTATCAAACCAAGGGCTGTGGAAATCGCCCAGGAAATTAACAGATTACCTTAGAAGCATGGTTCTGGGACCTGTGTAGCAAAACAGAGTTACTTACCTGTAACGGAGTTCTCCGTGGACAGCAGGATAAGTCAGCCACACCTGGTGACGTCATCCGACGGCGCCATGACGGAAGTGCTCTATAGCTCAGAAGCTTCTGAGCATGTGGGAGGTCCCACCTCCCCCGGCCCGCCCCTAGCCGGCCAGTAAGTGACTAGCTATGCCCTTGCAGCTAGGTGCAGATGTGCAGGCCACCCTCATGCAGGGGAGGTGGGTGGGATCGTGTGGCTGACCTATCCTGCTGTCCACGGAGAACTCCGTTACAGGTAAGTAACTGTTTTTCTCCTAGGACAAGCAGGATGTGTCAGCCACACCTGGTGTCTCCCAAGCTACGCATTCACGCTGAGGAGAATGAGGGAGGCATGCGTAGAACAGCAATTGTGTTTATTGAATAGTATAACAGTAATACAAGTGCAACTCCTCGGCGAACTTGCCATGAGGTAAAACTAAATCCTAGAAACAGTCATATGTGCAAACTGCAAGAGGTAGATTCTACTGTGCAAAAATCATAGTGCATATCATTTGTGCAACTGTGAGGTAGCATAATGCAATCAATTCAACAATGCAAAACAACAAGTGTGCAATCAGTCCAACAATGTGACACAACACATAGTCCAAAACAACAATATTCGGGTTAGTTAGCAACTGGTATGCGTGGCCTCTGGTCCCTCCCTCATCATTGAGCTGGTTCCGTAGGGCCCACAATCAAGGGTGCCGTAGCAGCAGATAGGACTGCTCGGCCAAAAGAGCCGTCGTTCTCTGCATGGATGTCAAGGCAGTAGTGTTTCTGGAAGGTTAGTTGGGAGGACCAGGTAGCGGCTCTGCAGATCTCGCTCACCGGCACCTCCTGTGCGCAGGCCAGAGAAGCGGCTATAGCGCGGAACTGATGCGTACTCGCCTTGTTAGATGGGAGTGCGCCCGCCTTCTGCAGGCAATAGGTGACGCAGGCTGAGATCCAACGGGAGAGGACAGGTCTTCCAGGCCTGTTCGGGTCAAAGGAGATGAAGAGCTGGGTCCCCAGTCGAATTGCGGACGTCCTGTCGAGGTAGATGCGTAGGGCGCGTACGCAATCCAGGGAGTGAAGATGTTGCTCTTCGGGAGAAGAGTGTGGTGCTGGAAAGAAGGATGGCAGCTCCACCGCCTGGTTGACGTGAAAAGCGGAGGCGACCTTCGGCACAAACTTGGGATGAGTCCGTAGGGATGCCCAGTTGTGGTAGAGTTTTGTGTATGGCGGGTGTGCTACCAGAGCCTGCAGCTCGCTGACCCTCCGAGCTGAGGTGATGGCGACCAGGAAAAGAGTCTTCCAGGAGAGAAATTTTTCGGGCGCTGTGGTCAAAGGTTCAAACGGTTCCTGCATGAGCTGTTGCAGGACGACGTTAAGGTCCCATGAGGGTACCGGTTTCTGTACCGGAGGTTGCAGATTCCGAAGCCCCCTCATGAAACGCGTCACAATGGGAAGCGCGGATATGGAGCCTGAACTTGGGTATTCCGGGCTTTCGTGTAGAGAGGCAATGGCCGCGAGATGTACTTTGATGGATTGCGGTTTCAAGCCGGAGCTGAAGAGGAAGGCGAGATACTGTAAGACAGTGGGTATCGGGCAAGAGGCTGGATGGACTCCTTGGTCCTTGCACCATATACTGAAGCGTTTCCACTTCAGGCTGTAGGCCTTTCTGGTTGACGGCCTCCGTGAGGCCAGAACAATCTGCTGCACCTCCGAGGATAGGTTTGAATCGTGGAACGTCAGCCTTTCAGCCTCCAGGCTGTCAAGGCTAGTGTCTGGAGGTTGGGGTGCCAGGTTCTGCCCCCGTTCTGGGTTAACAGGTCTGGTCGCAGTGGAAGGCGAATTGGGGGTTCTTGGGCGAGCTGCAGCAGTAGGGAGAACCACATCTGTCGCGGCCAGTAGGGAGCGATCAAGATCACATGCGCTTTCTCCTTGATGATGTGCTGTATCGTGGTTGTCAGGAGAGGAGTTGGAGGAAATGCGTACGCCAAGTCCCACGTCCCCCACGGGATGGCAAACGCATCCGAAGCCACTCTCTGCTGTGACGGATGCTTGGAGCAGAACAAGGCGCATCTGGTGTTCGCTTCGGTCGCAAAGAGGTCAATCTGGGGAATTCCCCAGCGCTGGAAGAGGTTGTCTGTCACTTCCATGTGGAGCATCCACTTGTGAGGTTGGAGCTGTCTGCTGAGCCTGTCCGCCAAGGCGTTCTGATCCCCGGGGAGGTAGGTCGCCTGCAGGACGCAGTTGTTGGATAGCGCTACGGCCCATGTCTCGAGGGCTTCCTTGCATAGTGTACGGGATCCCGTGCCTCCTTGCTTGTTTATATAGAACATGGTAACTTGGTTGTCTGTTTGCACCAAGATTGCTTTCCCCGCCAGGTGTGTCATGAATGTCTGAAGGGCATATTTGACGGTCCGGAGTTCGAGAACATTGATGTGGAGGGCACGCTCCGCTCTGGTCCAGGCTCCTTGCGTGCTGAGATGCAGTAGATGAGCCCCCCATCCCGTTGAGGATGCATCCGTGGTGAGGATGAGCTGGTGAGTGAGGGGTTGCAGATGCTTGCCCACTGAGAGGTTGGTTGAATTTATCCACCAACGTAGGCTCCGGATAACATTGACCGTGATCGGTACGCGGGTATTGAGTGGTTGGGAGAGTTGCTTCCAGTGGGTCCGCAGGTGCCACTGAAGGGTGCGCATGTGGAGTCTCGCCAGAGGGAGGACCGAAGTCGTCGCCGCCATGTGGCCTAGCAGGCGCAGGATCTCGCGGGCTGAGGTGTGCTTTTCCGCCGACACTTTCCTTGCAAGCTGCATGATGGCACTGATCCGGAGCTCGGGGAGAAAGGCCTTGCAGGCCTTGGTGTCGATTATCGCCCCGATGAACTCCGTCCGCTGCACGGGTTCGAATCGTGACTTTTCCTTGTTGAGCAGGAATCCCAGTCTGACTAGTAGGTGTGCAGCTTGGCGGACTGCTCTGCGGAGTTCGGGGGCAGAGTTCGCCGACAGGAGCCAGTCGTCCAGGTAAGGAAAGATGGCGACGCCTTGCTTGCGGAGGTGTGCAGTGGCGACCGCCACGCATTTCGTGAATACTCTGGGTGCTGGGGATAGGCCAAAGGGCAGCACTCGATACTGGTAATGGCATCCCAGAGCGATGAATCTGAGGTATTTTCTGTGAGAGGCATGGACTGGAATGTGGGAGTAAGCATCCTGTAAGTCCAGTGTAGCCATCCAGCTTCCCGCTCTGATGAGAGGAAGGATGGAGTTGAGCGAATACATCCTGAACTTTTCCTTTCTGATGAAGTAGTTCAGGTTTCGGAGGTCCAGGATGGGACGGAGGCCCCCTGACTTCTTGCAGATAAGGAAGTAGAATCCATTGTTGATTTGGTCTGTGGGAACCCTCTCTATTGTCCGGGCCAGGAGAAGCTGCTGGAGGAGTTCCGAGAGTGGTTGTTCCTGATGGAGTGGAGGCTAGCTGGTGGGTTGCTTCTGCTGCCGTGGAAGGGAGGAGAAGCGCAAGCGGTAGCCTGTCTGTATTATTTGAATGACCCACTTGTCCGTGGTGATCTCCGGCCAGGCCGAGAGGAAGTAGGACAGGCGACCCCCGACTGGGTGGTCTGCCGGTCCCAGTGAAGGGCCCAGCCAGGCCGGGTAGTCAGAAGGAAGAGGTGTCTTTCCTGGATTGGGAGGGGTTGGTTTGTTTCTGTTTGCGTTGTCGCGGCTGCTGTCTCTGAAAAGACGACTTGTGATAGGTCTGCTTGAACCTGGGCGTCTGCCACTGTCGGTTGGAGCCATAATATTGTTTTGAAGAGGAAAAGGGTTTCCGGGAGTAGCTCCCTTTCCGTGACCGGGAGGGTCGTTCGAGCCCGTCCGCAGCCAGAGTCTTCAAAGTGGTGCAGTCCTCTTTCAGACCTTTCACCGTGTCTGCGACTTTGTCCCCAAAGAGGGAGTCACCCGAACAGGGTGTATCGGCGATTCGGTCGTGGGTGTTATCAGAGAGCCCTGATGCACGAAGCCATGCCCAGCGACGGGCAGAGATGGCCGTGCCCGCTGTCCGTACGGCTGTGTCAAATGAGTCAAAGGCTGTACTCATCAGGTGCTTGCTGCACTCAGCTAGTTCCTGCATGGAGGTTGAGGCGGATGTACGTGAGTCCTTGGGAAGATCCTGCAGATGGTGTTTGAGGTCAGCCAGGAGGGCGTCCTGGAATAGGACATGTTGAAATTGATGCGCTGCTATCTTGGCACTAAGCATTGCGCCTTGAAATACTCTTTTCCCCACGTCATCCAGACGCTTGGGGTCCCGGCCTGGTGGATGTGCGGCATGGACACGCGTGGACTTAGCTCTTTTGAGTGCTGATGCCACCACTATTGACTGGTGGGGTAATTGAGGCTTGTCAAACCCAGGTGCCATGTGGATAATGTACTTACTGTCCAGGCGTCTGGAGCAAGGATGGCCAGATGCTGGGGATTGCCAGAGAGTCAACTGCTTTTCCTTCAACTTGCGGTGAAGGGGAAGAGCCATGGCTGGTTTAGGGCCGCTGAGGTATTTCATGACCTCAGGTTCCTTCTCATCTGGTGTGTCCTCTGTGGCCAGCCCGAGCTTGGAAACGACCTTTCGAAGAAATTTTGGATATGTGAGATCTTCCAGCACTGGTGCCGGTGGATTCTCCATCTCATCCGCTTGGTTCTTGGAGGTGTCGGAGTCTGGTCCTAACTCCTCCCCTTCGCTTCCCTCGGAGTCCAGCTGCGCCGGGGAAGGTGCCTGCGGTCTAGAAGGTGCTGGGGAAGGAGTCCGTGCTCTGGTGGGCAACAGGCTAGGGGCTCGTGGAGAGAGGGAACGCTCCGAGCCAGGCCGTGCTACAGGGGAAACGTGCCCGATCCTGGTCCAGTGGATGGGGGGCAGTTTGTTCAACAAGGCGAGTGAGCAGATGAAGAATGGCGGAGGAGGTGGAGTCAGAAGACCGGCTGCTTCTATACCTCCTGCTGCAGTCCGAGCTGGATCTCCTGCTCCTCTTGTGTCTACGGGGGGGACCCACTGCGGGAACCTCTTGACCCCGACGGAGCTCGATGTCTGTGCTTTGCTGCCCTCTTCCTGCCCTTCTCGCCGCCATCGCGCTGTGACTTTCTGCCGCTGGAGCGGCGTTCGGGGCTCCCCTGGCACTGATACGAAGCGCAGTCAACGCCGTTTAGAGCAGTGTCTGCTTCTCCCGCGCCGGGGCTCTGTCTCGGCGCGATCGCCGTCATCTGCGCCGCTCCCGCGCCAGGGCTCTGCCTCAGCGCGATCGCCGTCATCTGCGCCGCTCCGGAGCTCCTCTGCCGCGGGGTACAAAGATGAACAAGGCAGGGGGGAGGGCTGTCTGCGCCGAACCTCGGCGGCACGAATCCTGCTTCCCGCGCCGGACCGGAGCTCCTCTGCAGCGAAAAAAGGCGTGCTGGGCAGGGGGGAAGGCTGTCGGCGCTGGTTGCTTGCGGCGGAACAGGAACTGCTGCACCCAATCAAGGAAGAGGGGGCGTGTCCGGAGGCGGAGCCAGGCGGGTCAACGAGGACGGCGCCATTTTGAGAGGCTTCGGGAGGACCGCATGGCCGGGGAGAGCAGGCCAGATTGCTGCTTACCGCAGAAGGGCTTACCCGGGGGGTAGAGGCCTCTCCGGAAGCATGTAAACAGGCAGGAGCAGCAGCGCTTGATCCCCGGTGAGCGGGAGCCTTTCCTGGATCAGTCCTGTGCCGCTTCTCATGCCGGGAACGCTCTGCAGACCTGGAAGGCCGATCGGGTCTGGGGTGCTCCTTACTTTTGTGATGCTCCTGGTTCCGGTTAGCAGGGACCATGCTCGAGGCCGCAGCGGAGGAGAGGAAATCCTGCAGGGCGTGCTCCCGGTGCTTCCTTGCCCTGGGAGACATCCGGGCACAGCTGGCACAGTTCTCTACCTGGTGAGAGGACCCCAGACATCCGATGCAATGCTGGTGAGTGTCTGATAAGTTCATCTTTCTATTGCAGAGAGGACACTTCTTGAAACCGGGTTTCGGCATGAAGTTAGAAGTTTGTGATAGGTTTGTAATGGAGAGCTAGAAATTCCGTCTTGAGGCAGGGCGGAAGAAAAAGAACTGGCCGGCTAGGGGTGGGCCGGGGGAGGTGGGACCTCCCACATGCTCAGAAGCTTCTGAGCTATAGAGCACTTCCGTCATGACGCCGTCGGATGACGTCACCAGGTGTGGCTGACACATCCTGCTTGTCCTAGGAGAACTCATCTTTTATTAAGTGTTAATTCTCTCCCATCCACCCCAGGCATAATCTTAGCTTTATAGGCTATTAAAGGGGGAAGGGTGGTCAAAATGGACTGGAGGAGTAGCCTAATGGTTATGAACACTGGCTTGGGAACCCAGAGACCAGAGTTCAATTCCCACTAGCACTCCTTGTGGCCTTGGGCAAGTCACTTAACCCTCCATTGCCTCAGAAAAATCCAAGTTATCAATGTCCCCTGTTTAATGTACATTACTAAGTTTAAGTTTCAATGTAAACCGCTTTGACTGAAATGATAAAGCGGTATATAAAACCTGTTAAATAATAAATAAATAAATAAAGTCAGTTTCAGGTTTAGCTGGTATCATCACCAGGAATAGATTAAGGCCCTGAAGTTAGTTAATCTTGAGGTGAACAAAGTCCCTTTAAAGGTAATTGGTATAGTTTAATCGGTGCAAGTATCCCTAGCAACTTTAAGTAAACAATGAAGATGCAGATAGCAGTCGAGCAGCAAGATGGGGGCTATCCAGTCTTTTGTATTAAGTGTCACACGTGTGATTTTCTCCCAGTTGGTGAGGTGTCTTAACGTGTGCAGTAGGTGCAAGGAGTCTTTGCTCTCAGGGAATGAATCTTATCTTTGGAGGCTAGCATAGAGAACTTGGAGAACAGAAGGAAGACAGAAGGGTACATAGACAAGACTTACAGGGGCATAGTACTGAAGTCCCACCTCCAATCTGGGAGCCTCTCTTGCCATGAAGGAGAGAGGTAATGTGAAAGTAGAGCATCACCTTGGTGTGGCAGGACGTGATCCTGTAGCTAGGACCTGTCCACCAGGAGGTGTAAAACCCTCTTGCACCGAGGAGTTTCTCCAGGGCCATCTGTCCATGAGGGAAGGGTTAGGATAACGGTTCATAGTTGGCGATTCAATCATTAAGCATGTAGATAGCTGGTGGCTGGTGGATGTGAGGACCACCTGATAACATGAATACCTGATGCGAAGATAGCAGATCTCACGCTCGACCTAGACAAGGTTTTAGATAGTGCTGGGGAGGAGTCTGCTGTATCAGTGGGGAGGGGGGTAGGTTCTGTAGGCTAAATGTAGGCTTTCAGGTAGGAAGTTGAAATCCAGAACTTCCAGGGTAGCATTCTGTGAAACGCTTCCCTTCCATGCGCAGGACCCAAAAGGCAGGCAGAGCTCCGGAGTCTCAATGTGTGGATGAGGCAATGGTGCAAAGAAGAGAGTTTTGGATTTGTTAGAAACTGGGCAGCATTCTGGAAAAGGGAGAGGGGTTCTTCTGAAGGGATGGAGCCAGGCTGCTGACATTAACCTTTTTAAAAAGGAGAGATAGAGGAGGAAGTGACGTCACCGGAGCCGATGGCGGCTTGAAAGAGCTGCTCCGGCATCGACCCAGCCATTTAAAAGAAAAGTGCAACCCCCCGGAGGCGTAAAGTGGTGGCCCTGGGTGCGGGAAGCTGGTGGGAGGCGACCGCGATCGACGGAATGCCGGCGGCAGTAGAATTAAGCGGCGGTGAGCCGCATGAGCGGGAGGACCGTGAGGCCGCGTGGAGGGAAGAAAATGGCGCCTGGAGGAACGGTGGAGGCGGCATGAGAAGCAGGTAGAAGATACAGCCCCGTGCCTTTAAATGTTTTGAAGCTCTCCAGAGTGGGAAAACAGCGGTGCACAGTGGTGCTGGAGGTGAGAAGGGGCCAAGGAGGGTGGCCCATAGGCTCTCAGAAGGCAGAGAACGCTGAGAGCCTGCAGTGTTGAAGCCAGTGGGAGAGCTGTGAGACAGGTGTGACTCGTGGTGGGGCACTGAGAGGAACTGGTGGCAGCTGAGCATCAGCAGAAGGACAGTGTATTCCAGAGAAGTGTGAAAGAGCTCTGTAAGTCCACACATAGTGCTTGGGAGCCTGAGAATAGAAAGACCAGTGCAGTGCCTGACAGAGAAATCCGGTGCTGAGATGACCACCAGAAGAAAAGCTGCAGATCTCAGAGAATATGTGTACTCAGGGCCGCAAGGAGGGAAGGGCGACACAGGACAGATGGAGAACAAAAAGCTCCAAGATGGGCACGGTGCGCAGGGAGGAGAAGTGGAGATGGAGAATGTAAAAGACCCTTGAATGGAATATACGCAAAATGTCACAAGAGCGGAGCTCAGAGTCTGGTTTCTTGAAATTAAAAATGAGGTGCAGTCAGTGAAGAGTGAGTTGAACGAAGTGTTGGGGCCCCTGAAGGAAGAAGTTGGAGAACTGGTGTGCAGAATAGGAGATCATGAGAACAGGTTACAAGAGATTGAACAACAGGAAGGAGAGGCACAGAGAAATGTAAAGTTGGGATCGCAATTCGAGGCCCTGTTGTATAAGTTGGAAGATTTGGAAAACCGTTCTCGACGCAATAATTTGAGACTCCGCGGAATACCAGAGGAGAAAGAATTTCAGGATAGTGAAAAGGTTGCACGTTCAGTGTGCCTGGAGGCTCTACGGAAGGGAGGTGAGGAGGTGACCGCTATGGACATACAAATTGAAAGAGCACATCGTGCACTGGGAAAGCCAGTTGGCAATAAACCCAGGGACATTATCATCTGCCTAGCACGTTATAAAATTAAGGAGAAAATTGTTAACAAAATGAGGAGGGAAGGAGCCCTCATGTGGCAGGGTTACCCAGTGCACATATATGAAGACCTCTCGGTGGGCACGTTGCAGAGGAGGAGGGCGATGCAGCCCGTTACCCAACTACTGCGTCAAGCGGACATTAAATACAGATGGCTGCATCCCTTTGGATTATCGTTTATCTTTTAAAGAGCGGACATGGCGGACTCAGACACCGGAGGAGGCAATGAAGGCCATCCGGGACGCGGGACTGAGCACCCAGGCGGCAGTCCTGGGGACAGGCCCCTCAACAGGAGGGTGGCAGGGGCAGGGTGGGGGAAGCCCAGAGCGCAGGAAGAAAAGAGCGGCTAGACAAGGGCAGGAGCTGCAAGAGGACCGGCTGATGGAGGAAACTTGAAGAAGCCTGAGGACTGAAACATAAAAGAAAATGCTGGTCTAAGTGTTGAAAGGTGGTGGTGGAGTGTTGTGGTTAAGAATGTTTGTATAAGTATCCTACAGGTATTCTGTACAGTAATATGGGGGAGATGAGGGTGGGGAGAGTGGGGAGGGAGTAGGAAGATGGGAGGGGAGGGAAGGAAGGAGATGAGGAAGGGTAAAGGGAGGGAGGTACAGGGTAGAGAGGGGAGGGGAAAGGAAGGAGGGGCAAAGAGGGAGTAGGAGTGGAACGTGGCGAGGGAAGGGGGGATGAGAATATGGGCTGGTGGAAGAGGGCGGAGGGTGAGAGGGATGGCGGAAGGGAGGGGGGAAGGGATATGTGAAGGTGTAAGGCTGGGGAAGGTAGGGGGCGCACTACTCCTGAGTTATCCTCTGGAAGTGAAGGAGGATGTGGGAGGGATGGGGAGGGGGCATGATGACTTTGGGAGGACGAAAGGGGTAAGAAATGAGAGGGGGGAAGGAGGGGGGGAAGGAAGGGGGGAGGAAGGGAGGGTGGGGAGAACCTGGGGGGGGGTGCGGGAAGCAGAGAAGGCTAAAGATTACGACATTGAATGTAAAAGGGTTGCGTACGAGACAGAAACGAAGATTGGTGGAGATGGAAGGTAAAAGAATAGGTGCGGATATTATGTGCATACAAGAAACACATTTGCGGGTGGGGCAGGAATATCTGTTGGAATCTAGGCAATACCCCAAGGTGGTTCTGGCGGGACAGAGACTAAACTCTCGGAAAGGGGGGGTGGGAATCCTGGTGGGGGGGGGGGAGTACCAGAATATGGAGAAGGATATCAGGCGAGGGAAAGGAGGTAGATGGGTGGGGGTATTATTGCAAATTGAAAGGGAGGAGGTATGGGTGATAAGTCTGTATGATCCCAATGAGAAGCAGGGGGAGGCGTATGAACAACTTTTGAAGGAGCTGGAGGGATTTGGGAGTAGTCCAATAATAATGGGGGGGGACTTTAATTTGATGTGTAACCCCAGAATTGACACAAGTGGGGGGCAGGGGGGAGGAGGGCGAGGGGATAGACACAGCCTGCATAAATTGCGAGAAAGCCTGGGTCTGGTAGATGTTTGGAGAAGCTGGCATCCGGGAGAACGGAAGTACACATTCTATTCACAAGTGCATAGCTCATATAGTAGGTTGGACATGGTATGGGGGGGTGGAATCTGGTTGGAGAGAATACAGGAAGTGGAACATGGTTCAATCACCTGGTCGGACCACGCTCCAGTGAGCGTATGATTTGATATGGGTAGGAAAGATGACAGTCTAAAATTCTGGAGACTCAATAATTCCCTGTTAGAGGAGGAGGAACATGTGGGGAAGATTAAAGATAGTATAAAGGAATACCTCTGGCTAAATGATACGGGGGAGGTATCTATAGGGGGTGATTATGGGATGGCTTAAAGGCAGTAATTCGCGGACAGTTGGTCAGTTTGGGGGCACGGGTAAAGAAAGAAAAAGGGGCAGTGGAACGAGACTTATTGCAACAGCTGCGGCGCTTAGAGGAGGTACATCAGAGGGTGGCGGACCCACGAACACTTGCGGAACTCCATAAGGTGAGAGCAGAGTTGAGTAAATTGCGGGCCCAAGAGATAGCATTCCAACTGGCAGTATTGAAGCAGGCCCATTTTGAAGGGGGTAATCGGGCGGGGAGGGTGCTGGCAAGTCGCCTGAAGGGGAGGAGGCAAGCAGCGCATGTTGAGGGTATTCGGAATAATAAAGGAGAATGGATACACAACTCTAAGGGAATTAGGGGAGTGTTTCGGGAGTATTATGAGAAACTGTATGAAAGTGAACTGAAGGTGGGAGAGAGGGATACTGCAGAATTTTTGGAGGAGTGTGGTTTATCACAGGTGACTGGGGAGGAAAGGGAATATCTTGGGCGGGAAATACAGGAGGAGGAGGTGAGGAGGGCTATAACAACGTTGAAATTGTGGAAGGCGCCAGGGTTAGATGGGTATACGGCGAAGTTCTATAAGGTCATGTCGGAACAGATTACACCCATATTTACCAAGGTAGTAAATAAGGTGCTTCAGGGGGAGGGACTCCCGCAAACAATGGCAGAGGCTGGTATAACGGTTTTGCCGAAACCGGGCAAAGATAAGGGGGTATGCGGATCATATAGGCCCATATCCTTAATAAATTTGGATGCAAAGATTTTGGCAAAAGTACTGGCAAATAGGATCCAGGATGTAGTGCCGCAACTGATTCACCCGGATCAGACGGGCTTTGTGAAGGGGCGTCAGGGTAGTGATAATGTGAGAGAGGTTCTGAATGTTATGTGGCAACTTCAGTGCACTAAAGAAATGGCAGTGCTAGTCACAGTAGACGCAGAAAAGGCTTTTGATCGGGTGGAGTGGTCTTTTATGTTTCAAGTTTTGGAGAAAATGGGGTTTGGAGGGAAGTACATCAGTTGGATAAGAGCTCTATATCAGGGACCGCGAGCTAGAGTTTGGGTAAACGGTGGGTATTCTGAGAGTTTTGAGCTCCAGAGAGGTACCAGACAGGGCTGCCCATTATCGCCCTTATTGTTTGCATTGGCTATCGAGCCGCTGGCAGCCTACATTAGACGAGCGGGGGATATCAAGGGGGTACGGATGCGCGGGAGGGAGGAAAAGATTGGACTTTTTGCGGATGATGTTATATTCACCTTGACACAGCCGCTTACAACATTACCAGTGCTACTGACGGCTATACAAAGGTACAGCCGCTTAGCAGGATATAAAATGAATCAAGGGAAAACGGAACTGCTGGGATTTAATTTGGCACCCAGGGTGGAAGAGAGCTTGCGATATCACTTTGGGTGGCGGGGAGTTTTAGATATTTGGGGATCCAGCTGGGGACCCCTCTCCAAGATTAAGCAATGGAATTATCAGGGTTTGGTAGAGACTATCAGGCAGGATTTATCACGTTGGAGGGGGTTGTATCTGTCATGGTTGGGGCACATTGCAGTGTTGAAAATGAATGTTCTTCCAAGGTTGTTTGTATATATGTCCCTGCCGTGTAGGTTGGTAAGAAAGGAAATAGATAAGATGCAAAATCTGCTTCTGCAGTTTATTTGGGATGGGAAGCGCCCGAAAGTCGCTCGGGCGACTATGTATAGGTCAAAAGAGGAGGGGGGGTTGGGGGTTCCATCGTTGCTCAGGTACTATGACGCAGCGCAACTTCAGGCACTGTTTGCATGGAAGGAGGGGGTGGAGAGGCCTGGGTGGGTGGAGATGGAGGGAGAGGAGGGGGTAGAGGTGGGAGCCTGGATTTGGGACCCTGGGGGGGGGGGAGGGAAGGGGAAGGGAGAAGGGAATCCCTATAGAGAACTTACAAGACAGGTTTGGGAGAAATGGAAGGGGGGAAACAGTACTCCCGGGAAACTCCTTTTCAGAGCATAATGGAGGGGAAGATGGGGGAGGCGGCAGGGGTCTTTAGGCGGTGGGGGGAGAAAGGGTTGCAGAAGTTGGGCCAATTGGTGGGGGATGGAGGGAGGGTTAGGGGCTTTGAGGAGTTGAAACAGAAATATTGTCTGGAGGAGCAAGATCGATATGCCTATGTTAGTCTGTGGTACTGGCTCCAGCGGAGGGAGGTGAAGCAAGATTGGATGGCGAAACCTACACCATTTGAGGAGATGATGGGGAGTAAAGGGATGCCTAATCAGATCATATCGAAGTTATATAAACTTCTGGGGGAATTTAAGCAGGGGGATATACGGGGCCAGTTACAATGGGAGGAGGAGCTGGGAGGGCAGTGGGATGCTGAGAGGTGGGAAAGAATTTATATTCGAACCCATAAATTAGCTCCGGGAACAGCAATGCTGGAAAACAGCTATAAGCTACGGTTAAGAATGTGTTGGACCCCGGTGTGGTTGCATGCCTTATATCCCAGTAGTTCGAATCAATGCTGGAAGGGCTGTGGGGCTAGAGGGGATCTGCTACATATGGTGTGGGGTTGCCCGACAGTTTGGGACTATTGGAGAGGGGTGGAAAGGCTTATGGAAGACATCACAAGGGTGAAGGTGTGCTTTACCCCTAGTATGGTGATACTGAATGAAGGAGTGATGGGAGAGGGAGGGGGAGAACTAGGCAGACTGCAGGGGTACTGTGTAATCGCAGGGCGGATGTGTCTTCTCCGCTGGTGGAAGCAACAGGGTGTTCCCCCAATAGCGGAGGTGGTGGGAAGAATGGAGCAGCTTTGGGGGTATTGTGCAATAGAAACCCATCAAAAGCAGACTGTTAAAAGGTATAACAAGGTGTGGGAAAGATATGAGTATTGGAGGGTTGGGGGGGGGGGGGGTTCCAGAGGAATGACTGCGGGGAGAAGGAGGGGTTAGTGTGAGGTTTGAGGGCATGGATGTAGTTTTCAATTCTTGCCTCCCCAAATTGTAGATGTATTGGGAGGGAAGTTAAAGTTTTGCACCTACTGTTAAGATTTACAATGGTTAATTCTGGCGAGTTCACAGTTGATTGTAATGTTGATGTGCGATATCACGATTCTGGGTTGAGTTGAGGACCTTATGCTATGAGGCCTAATGTCAGAGGGTTGGGGGGTTGGTAGTGGGGGGGGATGGTACTGGGTCGGGGGGGGATAAGGGGGGCAATATTGTGCTAACTATGCCTGGGTGGTTCCAATTGGAAGAATACTTGCCTGGTCGGTAGAAGCTAAGCTGGTAAAATATGGGGAAGTTTTTAGCGGTTGGTGAGAATTTTCGGCTGGGCCAATGTACAGTATTGTAAGTTGGGGTGGATATGTATAAAGTGCAAAAAGTGTATATGGGATGAAAAAAAAAAAAGGGTACGCACTAAGAGAGGGGACCTCTCAAGATTGTTGATGCTGTAAGGAATGTATATTGGTACATATGTGGGGGGTGCACGGTGTACGTTATGTATTGACTATTTTGTTGTGTGCCAATAAAAAACTTTCAAATTAAAAAAAAAAAAAAAAAAAAAAAGAGAGAGAGAGAGAGAGCAGCTTTTAAACTAGATAATAGGGGAGAGCCAACAGTCGCCCAGGAGTGCATGGTTCAGAAGGATGTATCCTTGAAGGATACTAGCAAAAGAGGGCAGTTGGGGCATCCCTACAAAGATATAAGTAACCCAGATGCCCTTCAGTACAGAGCTGAAAGATTCCAAATTACACCTATCAACTGATAACCAGATTAATATGAATAAAATACAACATCTAAAATGCCTATATGCAAATACTATAAGTCTAAAAAATAAGATGGGAGAGCTAGAATATATAGCACTAAATGAAAGTTTAGATATTTTTATTTTATTTATTTATTTAACATTTCTTATATACCGCCTTTCATGATATCAAGGCGGTTTACATTGAACAAACTGAAATTACATTGAACAGGGCATTATAACTTGGAGATAACTATTTTACAGGGAACATGGGCAATGGAGGGTTAAGTGGCTTGCCCAAGGCCACAAGGAGCACCTGTGGGACTAGAAACCCCAGTCCTTCCGGCCCAAGGTTGCTGTCCTCTAGTGGGATTTGAACCCCCGACCTTCCGGCCTGAAGTACATTGCCCCAACCACTAGGCCACTCCTCCACTCATGATTGGCTTTCCTCTTTCCACCAGGTCTCTGAGATACCAATGGGACACTGTCAAACCTTGGTACAAACTATCTCAATGATAAGAGTAGATCAAATTGGTGGAGGCCTTGCGCTCTTTTAGAGAGGGCATCACGTTATGCAGGATTAAAGTTTTGCAAGAAACAAAATACACTGTATAATCTCTGTGGCTAGAAATTTCATGCAAGAAGGAGAAGGCGATGGCAGTGAGGGTGTGCTATTGACCGCCTGGCCAGAATGAACAGATGGATGAGGAAATGCTGAAAGAAATTGGGGAATCTAACAAAAGTTATAATACAGTAATAATAGGTGATTTCAGTTACCTCAGTATTGACTGGGCCAATGTCACACAGCAGGACATGTTAGAGAGAGAGAGTTTTCTAGGTGAAATAAATGCTTCTTGGAGCAGCTGGTTCATGAACAGACAAGAGGGGAAGCTATTCTGGACCTTAGTGGAACACAGGATCTGGTGCAAGTGATAAGGGTTTTCGGGCCATTTGGCAATAATGATCATAGCATGATCACATTTGATTTAATAAATGGTGGGAGGACGGCAAGGAAATCCACAGTACTACCTTTTAACTTTCAAAAGGAAAACTATGATAAAAAGAAGAAAACCGTTAAGAAAAAACTAAAAGGGGCAGCTGCCAAGGTTAAAAATTTTCATCAAGCATTGGCGCAAAATAAAAATTTTTAAAATCCCCCCCCCCCCCCCCCAAAAAAAAGTACCATCTTGGAAGCCCAGACTAGAAGTATTCCGCACTTTTAGAAAAGTGGAAGGAAGGCCAAAAAACTGCCAGCATGGTTTAATGGCGAGGTCAGAGAGGCTGTTGTAGCCAAAAAAGCATCTTTCAGGAAATGGGAAAGGGAGCCTAATGACAAACACGGGAAACAACACAAGCATTGCCAAGTTAGATGCAAGGCATTGATAAGGCAGGCAAAGAGAGGATTTGAAAAGAAGCTTGCCGTGAAAGCAAAAACGCATAATAAAAGCTTTTTCAAGTTCATTCGTAGCAAGCTGTGAGTCAGTTGGACCATTTGATGATAGAAGGGTAAAAGGGGGCACTAAGGGAGGATAAGGCCAAAGCGGAGAGACTGAATGAATTCTTTGCTTCAGTCTTTACTGAAGATGGAGGAATTTTAATCATGGCTGAAATGGTATTTAAAGGTAATGTAGCAGAAGAATTGAAAGAAATAACGATACACTGAGAGAGTATATTATACCTGTTTGAAGAGTAGTAAATCACCTAGACCGGATGGTATATATCCAAGGTTGTTAGGTCTGCAATCTCATATTTCAGTTCTTTTATTATTATTAAAATCATCTGTAGCACTTGAGTATTGGAGAGTGGCCAATGTAACTCCAATATTTAAAAAGGATTCTGGGGTGATTGGGGAAACTACAGATATTGGTACCGGGCAATATGGTAGAAACCATTATAATGAATTAAAATTATGGAATGTGTAGATAGTCAGTCATGGTTTAATGGGAGAAAGCCAACGTGGATTTAGCCAAGGAAAGTCTTGTTTTATTAATTATATATTTTTGAAGGTGTGAATAAAGAGGTAGACAAATGTGAGCTGGTCGATTATAGTGTGTCTGTATTTTCAAAAAGCCTTTGGCAAGGTCTGTCATGAGAGACTTTTGGCAGAATTAAAAAGTCATTGGATTGGAGGCAGTATAGTATTGTGGATCAGGAACTGGTCACAAGATAGAAAGCAGAGAGTAGGGCTAAATAGCCAGTTTTCTCAATGGAGAAAGATGAATAGTGGAGTACCCCAGGGATCTGTGCTGGGCCTACTGCTTTTTAACATATTCATAATTGACCTGGAAATAGGAATAAAGAATGAGATGATCAAATTTGCAGATGACACAAAATTATTCAAAGATGTTAAAACGCAAGAGGCTTCTGAAAAATGGCAAAAGGACCTTGATAAATTGGAAGACTGTCGTCCAAATGGCAGATGAAATTTTTAATGTGGACAAGTGCAAAGTTATGCACCTAGGAAAGAATAACCCAAACTATGGTTACATGAGGTAAGATACCACCTTTGAAGCCACCACCCAGGAAAAAGATTTAGGAATCATCGTAGATATGTTGAAGCTCTCTGCCCAGTGTGTGGTGATGGCCAAGATAGTGACTAGAATGCTAGGAATCATAAGAAAAGGAATGGAGAATAAAACAAAGAACATTATAATGCCTCTGTATCGTTCCATGGTGTGACTGTACCTTGAATATTGTGTGCAATTCTGCTCACCATATCTTAAAAAGGATAAAGCAGAATTAGAAAAGGTATAAAGAAGACTGACCAAAAGTGGTGAAGGGAATAGAAGGAAGCCCCTATAAGGAGAGGCTTAAAAAATTGGGGCTCCTCAACTTGGGGATGAGATAGAGATCTGTAAATTAATGAATCAAGTAGAATGGATTAAATGTAGATCGACTGTTTACACCATCAAAAAGAAAGACTAGAGAACACACAGCAAAGCTACAGTACAGCCAATTTAAGATTAATGAGAGAATATTTTTTCTTCAATGCATAATCCAAGCTGTTAGTGCAGCTAGGCTTAAAAAAAAAAGGTTTGGAGAAGTTTCTAGAGGAAAAGTCCATAACCATTATTAAAGAGGACCCAGGAAATCCACTGCTTCCCCCAGGAGATGCATTGTGGAACCTGTGCCTCTGAGGACCTGCCAAGTAGGTGTGACCTGGATTGGCCACTGTTGCAAACAGGATACTGGGCTTGATGGACTTTGGTCTGACCCAGTAAGGCATTTCTTATGTTAAGTTTGTACCTGAGGCAGTCGAGGGCTAAGTGACTTTCCCAAAGCCACAAGGAGAAGCAGTGAAATTCAAATCCTGATCTTTCTGGTCCCAAGCTGCTGACCTAACTGCTAGTATTCTCCTCCACTCCACTGGTGTAATGACTGTTTGTTTCCTTTCCACCTTTTCTTGATCTTCTCAGCATCATTCATCATGGATCCTTAAGTATTGTTTAGAATTCCAATTTGATTCTAGAATTTTCTCTTGATTCTCTCATAGCGTTGGAAAAGCTAATCTTCCTTTTCGTCCCTCTAGTCCAGTCCCGGAACTATAGAGTTTTTAGTATCTCCTCCAGCAGCTTTGGAGACTGAAACACGTCATCGCTTTGATGACCTCTGCATAAGTAGCCAAGGACCGCCTCCTCCTCTTCAGTACTTGGTCTCCAAGCAGCTAAAGGAGCTTCTGAGCTCTAGGCTCACTCAGCACAAATAAGCAGAGCCAGTAGTGGGGTTTTTGTTGTTTGGTTCTTAGTTTGCTGGGCTTTAGTTATAATAGCTGATTTGTTACTTACAGGTGCTGCTGTGGCTGGAGGTCCCGTTTGTGGCTGCTGCCTGAAGCTTGTTCGGGGTTTTCTGTCTCTGTTTCTCTTTCTTCCTTCTCCCTTCTCCCCCCTCTACCCCCCCCCCCAGCTTTTTTCCCCTTCGTTACAAGGAACATTCAGAGAGCTGCTGCAGCACTTCAGCCTCCCTGCTCCCGAACCCGTGGTAATGGGTGAAGAGCAGGTTGCAGGCTCGGTACACGAGGACAGCCGGTTCAGGAGTGTGTACAGGCATTTAGGGAGCAGCTGGCACACGTGAGAGACGCCAGAGCCGAAGCCGCGGTCCGGCTGAGCTCCAGTGTTCACCCCGACTCTTTCCGACCCTCTCGGGGGCTGCAGGTGAGTCCGAGCAGCGGGGAGTATTTTGAAGAGTCCGAGGGTTGAAGGCTACAGCGGGGGCTTCGGCGAAGCAGTAAGGCCGGCCTTCTGTTTTTCGCGCGGGAAGCGTGACGGCGGCCATGTGTTAAACCTGCATAGGAATTTGGGGTTATTTTGGCATTTCCTTAGGGTGTGAAGCCTCGTTTTCCCATTCGGGGGCTGGCACGGGGCTTTTCCCGTTGGGGGGATAGTTGTGAAGTTAAAAAGAAGATAAATACAAATTTGCATATGTTTTCAGCCGTGGTGCCTGTTCTGGGGGAGAGCTATCAGTTATAGTCAGAAGAACAGGGAGGAGACAGTGGTGTCTTTTGGGCAGGGGTTATGCCGGCTAGGTGCCGCTGTCTGGTGTGTGGTACAAGGAGGGGTGAGCTATTAGGATCAGGAGTGTGTAGGAACTGCTCCCGCGAAGCGGCTGGTATGGAGGACCCTCTGGAGGGGCCCAGTGGGAACCACTTGTCAGGCGCTCGGGATAGGGGAGAGGGCCTGATGACTCCGTTGGTTGCCTGTGAGCAGGGAGGCGGGCTTCCTTCGGGGGAAGCAGGGAGCCTGCCACCTATGGACAGCCAGGCGCGGTGTTCCGTGGGGATTCCGCCAGATTTTTTCAACCTCATGCAACAAGCCTTTGCCTTATTGCAGCCGGCTATGGGGGAGCAGGCTCAGAGCCCGCTAGGGTAGAAGCGTCCAGGCTCGACTGAGGTGGGGCCGGTTCCCCTCAAAAAGAGCAGAGCAGCAAGCGTAGGGGATCAGGTGTCTCCGGTTTGGGAGGACCTAGAAGCAGGTAGCGAGGATCTCGCAGCCGGGTCCGAGGAGGATTTGGAAGAAGGTGAGCTGCCGGAAGGGGAGCAACAAAGTAGAGTAGTCCGTGTGTTCAGGAAGGAGGAGCTCCCTGCTTTGATTGCCGAGACATTGAAGACGCTGAACATGCCGTCTATGGAGCCTTCGGCAAGTGAGGTCCTGGAGGATCCGCTGTTGCAGGCGGTGCGTACGTCCCAGCGAGTGTTTCCCATACATAGGGTATTTAAAACAATGATTCAAGAGGAGTGGGACGTACCGGAGTCAGCCCTGAGAGGTTCTAGAGCAATAGCTAAGTTGTATCCCCTTTCAGACCAGGATAGGGAACTTTTTCGGTCGCCGAAGGTGGATTCGGCAGTCACAAGACCACGATCCTCGTAGAGGGTGCGGCGGCGTTAAAGGACGTACAGGACAGAAAACTAGATACCTTGCTGAAGCAGGTGTTTGATATCAGTGCCCTGTCCATGCAGGCCTCGATTGCGGGGGCATGGGTAGTGAGGGGCTGTCTGCGCTGGTCCCAGCGGTTGCAGGGGGATCAGTCAGGAGATCAGGAGGCTGAGGTGTCGCGCCTGGAGTCTGGCACCGCTTACTTGGCGGATATTCCTTATGACCTCATCAGGGGGCTTGCTAAGAGTATGGCGTCGGTTGTTGTGGCGTGGCGTTATCTCTGGTTGAGAAACTGGGCGGCGGATGGGTCGTCCAAGGCGCGTCTTAGTAAGCTTCCGTTCAGGGGCAAGCTGTTTGGTGAGGATTTAGACAAGCTGGTGAAGGATCTCGGTGAATCCAAGGGGGGGCGCCTGCCTTAGGATAAGCCCAAGCAGGGCCGCGGAGTTTCGGGATCCAAAGGGACTCAGCGAGATTTTCGAATGTTTCGGGCCTCTCGTTTCGGCCAAGTGCAGCAGGGGAGGTTTCCGCTGCGAGGGCAGGGATTCCGAGGATTTCGAGGGGCAGGTAGAGGTTTCGCCCCCTTTCAGTCCTCATCCCTCAAGAAGTCGCAATGAGATGAGGCCGGCTCAGGTAGGGGAGATGCCTGTGGGCGGAAGATTACGGGAGTTCTACCCTGCCTGGGTCTGTCTCACATCAGATCAGATCAGTGGGTGTTAGAAGTAATTCGAGAAGGCTATGCGCTGGAGCTTCATCGGCCCGTTTTAGATTCCTTTGTCGTGTCCCCTTGCAGGGCTTCGCTCAAGCTTTTCACGGTGTTGGAGACTGCAGCGTCTACTACAGCTCAAGGCAGTGGTGACCGTGCCCGAAGAGCAGTGCGGTGCCGGTCGATACTCCATCTACTTCAAAGTGCCAAAAAAGGATGGCACGTTTCGACCGATCCTGGATTTAAAGCGTGTAAACCGCTGCCTTCGAGAGACTCATTTCCGAATGGAGACACTGCGTTCCGTGATAGCGGCGGTCAGGGAGGGGGAATTCCTGACGTCCTTAGACCTCACGGAGGCATATCTGCATATCTCTATTCGGCAGGAGCATCAAAGGTTTCTGCGCTTTGCGCTGCCCATGGGACATTTCCAATTTCAGGCAGTGCCTTTTGGGCTGGCGACAGCACCTCGAGTGTTCACCAAGATCATGGTGGTGGTGGCCGCGGTGCTTCGGAAGAAGGGAGTACTAGTACACCCGTATTTGGACGATTGGTTGATTCGAGCAAAGTCGGAGGAGGAGTGTGTCAGGGCCACCGCCCGGGTGGTGCAGGTGTTAGAAACTTTGGGCTGGGTGGTGAACCATGCGAAGAGCAGTCTGGTACCCTCTCGGTCCCTGGAGTATTTGGGTGCGTGCTTCGAGACAAAGCGGGGCGCGGTTTTTCTTCCGGATCACCGGGCTCAAGCGTTGAGAAGATTAGTGGAGAGGTTTCTGGCGCGACGCGCTTCGACGACGTGGCACTACCTGCAGCTCCTCGGGACGATGGTGGCCTCCATCAAAATGGTGCCGTGGGCCAGGGCTCACATGTGACCATTGCAGAGGGCTCTCCTCCGGAGATGGTCCCATCAATCAGACTCTTTAGCTTGTCGCCTAGTCTGCCCGCCGGGAGTTCGGAGGGAACTCTGTTGGTGGTTACGGAAGGACAGCCTAGAGAAAGGCATGCCTCTGGAGCCTCCCTCCTGGAGACTTTTAACGACGGATGCAAGTCTAGGGGGATGGGGGGCGCACTGCGAGGGCCGTTTCGCCTAGGGTCAGTGGTCCCAGGCGGAGAGAGCGCAGTCCATCAGCAGGCTGGAGATGAGAGCAGTGTATTTGGCCCTGCTGGAATTTCGGAAGTGGTTGAGGGGGATGGCAGTCAGGGTGCTGTCCGACAAGGCGACCACGGTAGCCTACATCAATCGACAGGGCGGCACAGGAAGTGCGGCTCTGGAGGAAGAAGCGAGTCAACTGCTACACTGGGCCGAGCAGAATCTGAAGGGGCTGTCGGCGCAGCATGTGGCAGGAGTGGACAATGTCGAAGCAGATTTTCTAAGTCGTCGCAGGGTGGACCCAGGAGAGTGGACGCTTCATCCGGAAGTGTTTGCGCTGCTCGTAAGGCGTTGGGGTCCGCCAGTTATGGATCTGATGGCAACCTTAGAGTCGGCGAAATAAGTGAGATTTTACAGCAGAAGAAGGGAGCGAATGTCGGAGGGGCTCGATGTATTGGCTCAAAGGTGGCCAGTGGACAGCCTGCTCTATGTGTTTCCGCCTTGGGCTCTGATAGGTCAAGTGGTGCAGCACATAGAACGTCACCGAGGTCTGGTGATCCTGATAGCTCCCGATTGGCCCAGGAGGCCTTGGGATGCGGATTTGGTGAGACTCCTGGGGGACAATCCGTGGAGGCTTCCTCAGCGAGAGGATCTGCTGTTACAGGGGCCGTTGTGGATGCCTCAAGTGGCTCGGTTCTCGTTTACAGCATGGCTCTTGAAAGGGCGAGAATGAGAGCCAAGGGTTATTCCCCAGCGGTCATCTCTACGTTGTTACGGGCTCAAAGGCGATCCACCTCGTTCGCGTATGTTCGGGTCTGGCGGGTCTTTGAAGGATGGTGTGCGGAGAGAGCTCTGCGGCCGTTGGCAGCGTCTGTTCCACAGATTCTCTCTTTTTTACAAGCTGGTGTGGACAAAGGGCTTGCAGCAAGTTTGTTGCAGGTGCAGTTGGCAGCAATTTCTTGCTTTCGGGGCAAGGTTCAAGGGCAGCCGTTAGGGGCTCATGGCGACATTCGGAGGTTTTTGTGAGCCGTGCTGCTCATGCGACTGCCGCATAGATGCTCGGTGCCGGCGTGGGACCTGAACCTGGAGTTAGAGGCATTGTTGAAGCCGCCGTTTGAGTCTTTGTCCAAGGCCTCCATAAAGGATTTGACCTTGAAGACGGTGTTTCTAGTGGCGATTTGTTCCGCTCGCTGGGTTTCGGAGTTGCAAGCTTTGTCATGTAAGGAGCTGTACCTCTCTTTTTTTCGACAACAAGGTGGTCTTACGTACAGTTCCAGCGTTTTTGCCCAAGGTGGTTTCGGCGTTCCATGTTAACCAGGTGGTATCGTTGTCAGTGTTTTCGGTGGAAAGCAGTGGTCGTTCGGATAGCAGATTGCATTTTCTTGACGTGCGGCGCGCGCTACGGCGATACCTCCGTGGGACAGCGTCCTTCCGGAAGTCCGATAGGTTGTTTGTGACTTTTGGTGGCCTGCGGAAGGGAGAGGCTGCGGCTAAGGCGTCCATTTCCTGGTGGTTAAAGGAGGCGATTGCGGCGGCCTACATTTTAAGAGGTAGAGGTGTTCCTGAAGATCTCCGAGCTCATTCGACTAGGGCGCAGGTGGCGTCTTGGGCGGAGTTTAGCTTAGTGCCAGCCGTAGACATTTGTAGGGCGGCTACGTGGTCGTCATTGCACTCCTTTGCTAGGCACTATAGGCTTGATGTGCAGGCCGGGGAAGATGTGCGTTTTGGATCTGCAGTAGTTCAGGCTGGACTAGCACGACCCTCCCGTTGAGATTTACTGCTTTGTTACATCCTCTATGGTTCCGGGACTGGACTAGAGGGATGAAAAGGAAGAGGAAATTTAGACTTACCTGCTAATTGTTGTTCCTTAAGGAACTCTAGTCCAGTCCCGGATCCCTCCTGAGTTTTAGTGCTGCCAGCCTGCAGTTTGAGGAGGACAGTGGTGCTACGGGTGGCGGGGATCTGGGAGTTGCTCGAGGTAGCGAAGCACATGGGCTCTCTTCGCAGCAGTACTTCCGTAGTTAGTCAGTTATTGTTGGTTTCAGGAGCGCGTATTTTCCTGGTTGCGGCTCTGGCTGTGGGGGTACGCCTTTCCTTAGTTTAAAAAGAAAAAGAATTTGCTAGCGTTTAGCTTTCCTTGCGTGTTTCACTACTTATTTGTTGCTCTGCTGAGTCTGCTTTGTCAATAGGTACTGAAGAGGAGGAGGCGGTCCTTGGCTACTTATGCAGAGGTCAAAGCGATGACGTGTTTCAGTCTCCAAAGCTGCTGGAGGAGATACTAAACTCTATGGTTCCGGGACTGGACTAGAGTTCCTTAAGGAACAACAATTAGCAGGTAAGCCTAATTTCCTCTTGTTCTTCCTTTAATTTTCTTGTATGCACTATTCTAGTACTTCTTTGTCTCGCCTTGCTGTTCCTTTGGAAATCTTTGTAAAGTACAGTGATTACCTCACACTCTTGTCTGGCTTTAGCTTCTCTTCACTTCTGAGCAGTTTTTCAGAGTTTGTTCAGCCATCCATTTTGGTCTTTCTTGCTTTTTCACTTTTTCCATAGACTTTTCTTTCTTAGAGAGCATCACTGATCCACACAGGCCCTTGTAGCATGACAAGCCATAAACCAATGCCTTGTTAAAATTGCTTAAATGCACAGGGGACCACATCTGAAAGGTGATTTGTCATTTTAAACATCAAGATCCAACAGAGACTAGTTCAGAGAGATTACTTCTCACCAGTCTTCTTTTGTCTGACACTAAATCCACTGAGTACTGTTATAAAACTCCTTGGGCCATGGATTTAGCCTTAAGAGATATCAATTAGCCACAGTTAACATTGCATTCCTGTGCGGATATCCAGTTTAGTCCTCCACAATCGGGTAATGCCCCTCCTACTGCAGCCTGGAGACTGGACCAATCAAATCTTCTGTAGTACATATCCAGCAGGAGCTCCCAGAAGCCCCCCAGTGTGTCCAGTCTCTAGCAGCTTGAAGACGTAAAAGTGTGTCCTCCTGGGCACACTGAGTGACTATTGCAGGAGCAACACTTGTTAGTTAGTTGTTTTAGGGTTTGTTTTGGGGCATTTCCTTGCTATTTCTTTGATAGCTAGCTGTATCTTTAAAAGGAGAACAAAAGAAGAAGCCTGTCTCTCTGGAGCACTGCCACAGGAGACTAGGGGAAGTCAGACCTGTTGGCTCCTGTGTTCCTGCCTAGCCAATTTTCACAGCCCTGGGTGAGCTCCCCCTGGACAGTACGGGGTAAAGCCATACCTGATACAGTAGTGGCTGGCACTGGGAGATGTTGGCTGAATCCTGGTGGTTCCTGAGCTGGTAGGAGATTTTCATTTCATTTCTTCTTGTGTGCAGTGCTCTGTTAGAGCTGCCAGCATTTCTGTAGGCTCTCCTGAGCCCATTTGGCAATTTTTCTTAAATTTGGTCGTTTGCCCTGTATTAGAGGGTCGTTTTAGTTCTTTTCCATATTATTTGGTGGCTTTTTTATTTTAGCGCCGTTTTTTACCGCGGGTGAAAAAGTCCGGCGGCCATTTTGGATTTTAAAAGTGTGCTTTTAGAGGCACTTTTGAGCACTTGTGCACAGGTTCCCCTGCCGTTTTTGGGGTTCCTCTTGCTGGCGATTTTGCTCAGGGCACCCCAGGGAGTCTGGGGCATATTTTGTTTCTTGTAAAAAAAAAAAAAAAAAAAAAAAAATTTTTAATTTCAAATCGGGGCTGATTTGCATAGGATTGCCCCTGTGGTGTGGGCTTCCCTGTGACTGTTGTATTCTATTCCGCTGGGCAGAGGTGGCCTTGGGATGGCTTCCCAGCCCCAGTGCGTGATTTGTGGGTCCCGCAGAGCAGCAGGGACTGACTCTGGCATCTGCAGGTGCTGTGCTGCAGTGCCTGCAGAGTTAGAGCAATCTGTGAGTCTCCCGGATCAGCCTACCCCTGGGGATGCTTCTAATTCAGGGGACAGTGTTCTTTCCCCCGTGCCTCCCTCAGTCTGGGTCGGTTCCACCGGCCAGCGGGTCGGTGGCTGCGCTCCAGCAGGCGGCTATAGCTGCACCGTCTATGGATTTCTCCCCGGATTTTGTGCTCCTCATGCATCAGGCGTTTCGCTTGAGCAGGTCCGGTCAGTTGCCGGCAGTTTGGCCCCCCTCTATCCCCCGGGGTCCTCGGGGGCGGCTCAATGCACCTCGCAACCCGGGGGCAAGCGACTTCGGTTGGGGGAACAGGAGCAGGACGCCCTAGGTCTCCTGGATTCCGAGGCAGAGGGCGATCCTGAGACTGAAGCGGAGGAGTTGGAGGATGGGGAGATCCTTGAGCCGGAGGACCAGGCTCGGATCATTCGCGTGTTCCGTAGGGACGAGCTGGTTCCTCTGGTCACGGAGTCCCTGCAGGCGCTTAACCTTTCGGCGGTGCGGCCCATGGAGGAGGAGGGTCTTGAGGATCCTCTAATTCAGACAGTCAGGGATTCCCAGGTGGTTTTTTCCCGTTCACCGCGTGGTGGATCATATGATCCAGGCGGAGTGGGAGCACCCGGAATCCGGCTTGAAGGGGATTCGGACCATGACTCGGCTTTATCCCCTTGCCGACAAGGACAGGGACTTGTTCAAGTCCCCCCGGGTGGACGCTGCGGTTTCCGCAGTGACCAAGTAAACCACCATCCCGGTTGAGGGGGCGGCTGCCCTCAAGGACGGTCAGGACAAGAAGATTGATAATTTGCTCAAGCAAACCTTCGATACTGATGCCGTGTCATTGCAGGCCTCTATCTGTGGGGCTTGGGTGGCTCGGTCGTGTCTGCGATGGTCGCAGCATTTGCGCTCGAGCCCCGGGCTAGACCAGCAGGGCCTGTTGGAGGTTTCCCGGCTGGAGTCCGGCTCGGCCTATCTGGCGGATCTGTTTTATGATTTAATCCGCGCGTTGGCTAACAGTATGGCATCCGCGGTTGCGGCGCGACGGTCCCTCTGGTTGCGCAACTGGGCGGCGGACGGTTCTTCCATGTCCCGCCTCAGTAAGCTGCCCTTCAAGGGCAGATTGTTATTTGGGGAGGCTCTCGAAGTTGGTAAAGGATCTCGGTGAGTCCAAGGGGGGCCGGCTCCCGGAGGATAGGCCAAGGTCCAACAAGTCCTCCCCCTCGGCGAGGGGGTCCTTTCGGGATCAGCGCAGGTTTCGTTCCTCCCGCCTGTGGACTTCGCAGCGGGGCAGGTTTGGAGCCCGTAATCAAGGGTTTCGTACCTTCGGGGAGCCGGCAGAGGCTTCTCCGGAGCCGCCTCTTCCTCGGGCTCTTCTTTTGGGCGCAAGCCACAATGACGCGAGGCAGGCTCTGGAGGGAGGCCCGATTATCGGGGGTCGCTTGCGCGACTTTCTTTCCTCTTGGGCCCAAATCACGTCGGATCGCTGGGTGCTACAAATTATAGGAGAGGGTTACGCTCTGGAATTTGCGTTCCCACTTCCAGATTCATTTGTTCTGTCTCCCAGCAGGGGAGCGCAAAAAACGCGGGACTTCCGCGTGACCCTGGATCGGTTGTTAGCGCTGGGAGCGGTGATCCCGGTTCCTCCTTTGGAAAGAGGCGCCGGGCGATACTCCATCTATTTTGTGGTTCCCAAAAAGGGCGATTCCCTGCGTCCGATTTTGGGGACCTCAAAGGCGTGAATCGCGCGCTCCGGGTGCCGCATTTCCGTATGGAAACCTTGCGGTCAGTCATTGTAGCGGTGCGACAGGGGGAGTTTTTGACGTCCCTCGATCTCACCGAGGCCTAGTTGCACATCCCGATACATCCATCTCATCAGCGGTTTCTCCGCTTTGCGTTTCCGTGGGGCCACTTCCAGTTCAGGGCCATGCCGTTCGGCTTGGCTACGGCTCCGCGCACGTTCACAAAGCTGATGGTGGTCGTTGCGGCGGCCTTGCGCAAGGAGGGCATTTTGGTCCATCCATATCTCGACGACTGGTTGATACGGGCAAAATCCAGTCGGGAGTGCCTGCGAGTCACGAGCAGGGTAGTGGCTCTGCTGCGATCTCTCGGCTGGGTGGTGAACGAAAGAAAGAGTTGTCTGCGTTCCTCGCAGGACCTGGAGTATCTGGGAGTGCGCTTCGACACCGCTCGGGGACTGGTGTGTCTCCCCGAGCGCCGCGTCCGGGCGTTGCGGGCTCTTGTCCGACTCTTTCGGGGGATGCCCGCTCCGTCGGCGTGGTGGTACCTACGGCTTCTCGGAACGATGGCGGCGACCTTGGAGGTGGTGCCATGGGCACGGTTCCACATGCGCCCGCTCCAGAGGGCGCTCCTTCGCCGCTGGTCCAACCAGTGCGATTTGACGCGGGGGATTCCCTTGGAGCCTCCTCTGTGGGTTCCCATCACTACGGATGCGAGCCTAGCCGGCTGGGGAGCTCACTGCGAGGCCCGCTTCACGCAGGGGGTGTGGTCCCTCTCGGGAAGCTGCGTGGTCGAGCAACCGTCTCGAGCTTCGGGCGGTCAGGCTAGCCCTGTTGGCCCTGGGGCCTCTGGTCCTGGGTCGGGCGGTCCGCGTCTGGTCGGACAATGCGACCACGGTGGCGTACATCAATCGCCAAGGGGGCACAGGGAGTGTGGCCCTGGAGACAGAGGCGACGGCCTTATTCAGCTGGGTGCAGACTCGCCTGCCGGCGATCTCGGCGGCGCACATAGCGGGCGCAGACAATGTCCAGGCCGACTTCCTCAGCAGAGTGCGGGTGGACCCCGGAGAGTGGGAGTTAAATCCACAGGTGTATGCGCAAATAGTTCGGCGGTGGGGTCCGCCCATCATGGATCTCATGGCGACCTACCAATCGGCCAAGACGAGTCGCTTCTTCAGCAGACGGCGGGAGCGAATGTCCGAAGGACTCGACGCTCTCATTCAGCCGTGGCCGACGTCCGGGCTACTGTATGTCTTCCCTCCTTGGGCGCTGATCGGCCGGGTCGTCCAGCGCATCGAGTGCCTTCAGGGCCGTGTGCTGCTGGTGGCTCCGGATTGGCCCCGGAGGCCCTGGTATGCCGACCTCGTCCGGCTTCAAGACGGCGTGCCGTGGCGCCTCCCGGCGTTGCCGGACCTTCTCCTTCAGGGCCCCTTGCGGATGCCCCAGGTGGCTCGATTCTCGCTTACGGTTTGGCCATTGAGAGGGCTCTGCTGAAAAGAAGGGTTATTCGCCCGCGGTGATTTCCTCCTTACTGCGGGCGAGAAAGTCCTCCACTTCTCTCACTTATGTTCGGATTTGGAGGATTTTTGAGGACTGGTGCTCCCGGCGGGGAGTCCGGGCGGCGACGGTCTCTGTGCCCGTCGTGTTAAGCTTCCTCCAGGATGGGTTCGAGAAAGGTCTCGCGGCCAGTTCCCTGAAGGTCAAGCTGGCGGCGATTTCGTGTTATAGAGGCAAGGTCTTGGGCCGCCTTCTTGGTGCTCATGCGGATGTGCGGCGTTTCTTGACCGCCGTTTTCCATTTACGGCCTTCCCGCAGGGCGGTGATTCCTTCGTGGGATTTGAATTTAGTTCTGCGGGCTATGGTTCGGGAACCATTTGAGCCCGTGCGGAGGGCGTCCTTGAAGGATCTCACATTGAAGACGGTGTTCCTGGTTGCCATCTGCTCGGCACGGCGTATTTCGGATCTGCAGGCCCTGTCCTGCCGAGAGCCTTTCTTGTCTTTCTCTACGGAGCGGATTGTGCTCCGTCCGGTTCCTTCCTTTCTGCCAAAGGTGGTGTCTCCCTTTCACTTAAATCAGGCGGTATTTCTGCCAGTGCTTTCGGCGAGCTCGGTCGAGTCGGTGGACAAGGGTCTTCTCCGGCTTGATGTGGGCCGCGCGCTGCGGCGGTATTTGCAGTCTACCGAGTCCTTCGAAAGACTGATCGGCTTTTTGTGCTCTTTGGGGGTACAATAAAAGGGGAGGCGGCGGCTAAGGCCTCCATTGCTCGATGGCTCAAGGAAGCGATCGCGTCCGCGTATCGGTTGCAGCAGCGGCCGGTCCCGGAGGGGCTCCGGGCTCATTCTACTCGGGCTCAGGCGGCCTCTTGGGCGGAGCATAGCCTGGTTCCACCAGCAGAGATTTGTAGGGCAGCCGCCTGGTCGTCTCTGCATGCTTTCAGCAGGCACTATCGCTTGGATGTGTCAGCGGCTCGGGATTCTTGTTTTGGTTCGGCGGTTTTGCGCGCCGGCCTGCAAGGTCCCGCCCGGTCTTAACTGCTCTGTTACATCCCGATTGTGGAGGACTAAACTGGATATCCGCACAGGAAATGGAAATTACACTAACCTGGTAATTGTAGTTCCTGTAGGATCCAGTTTAGTCCTCCTTCCCTCCCGACTATCTGTATGATTTTGCGGCGCGCTGTCCCGAGCGGGTGCCTGTAGGATGGTTTTCGTCCCGTTCGGACTCTGTCGACAGTCGTGCTTATCGCTATGGCTCTTCCCTTTATTTTGGAGTTCAGTCAGCTCCTTAGTTTCGGGGGGAAGCTCGGTGTAAATTTAAAGGCGTCGATGTCGGCGCCGTGCAGTGTCCTGACTTCCTCGTTTGGGGAGGGAGTTGGTTATTCCAGGGGGGGAAGTACATAGTTTAATGATAGCCTAATAATAATCTGATGTGTTGCTTTGTTAAGTTTGCTTTGTTACTAGTACACTGGGGGGCTTCTGGGAGCTCCTGCTGGATATGTACTACAGAAGATTTGATTGGTCCAGTCTCCAGGCTGCAGTAGGAGGGGCATTACCCGATTGTGGAGGACTAAACTGGATCCTACAGGAACTACAATTACCAGGTTAGTGTAATTTCCATTTATTTGTACATGATTTGTAGCTTTACAGCTCCAGTTATTGCATAGAATAATTCCTTAGATGACATTGTGATGACGTTTTGGCTCGGACAAATGTACAGCAGCTAAGGCATCCTTTATTAAATGAAAATACAAGTAAAACTGAAAACATCTCAATGGTTGAAGATTGTGACAAAAAGGAACTTGGGCAGAAAGGTGTATATAGATGAAGGAGCAAATATGCAACAGAAATACTGAGAAAAGATTAGCCAAAAAAAAAGACAGAATACTGAAAACTGCTTCAACAGCACAGAATAAGATACAAGATATTGGTTTGCAATTGCCATACTTCCATACAGTTGAAACGTTAGACTGGCCCCCCTCAAAGATATTTAAAAGTGAAATGTATGAGCAAGAGAACTCCTTCATGCACATAAGATAATTTTGTTAGCGTCTGGTTATTCCAAGAGCCAAAAGGGACATGGGTATCATAGATTATACGTCCATAGGGCCGGCCTGTCCACATGGCAGACTAGGCAGCTGCTTAGGGCATCAGAACTTGGTAGGCCACATGGTGCCCGCAGCAGGTCATGTGCTTTGGCACATATGGCCTGCCGCTGCTTTTAAGCTGCTGCTCACCAAGCCGAGCCACCCCCTCCTTGCCCCTAGACGGACTCAGGGGTGGGGAGGGACAGTATGGCCATTGCTTCTGCCTATAGTGACAGAAACCCTTGGGCTGGCCCTGTACATACAGAGGTACTTTAGTAGGCCTCTTAAGAGCAGATGCTTTGCTTCTCCTTGGATAGAAATAAGTAATGCTTTTCCCAAGGCTGCTTAACGTTTTATAGTTTTAGCAAAGATGGAGACTTCCACGGGCTTAAGAAAATAACAACAGGAAAAGCATTTTCAGGAGTACTGGAACAGCTTTCTTGATTTGTGGTAGCATTGTTTGTTTTTGTCTATGCCACAGGATCAGAGCTTCCTTTTTAAGGTTTGTGTTCAGTTGTGCTATATCAAAAAAAGCCCACTTTTGTCTGTAAGCTAGTTGAGTGGGGCAATTTGTTACAAAATATTTGTAGTTCATTATTCATTGTCAATGTGCATGGGTTTTCAGATTGTATGTGACTCGCTTCCAGTACCACACTGATGCATCATGCCAATCGTTGACAAGCTAAAAGAGGCTCTGAAAGCGGGCCGGAAGGACTCTGCCGAAGATAGTGAACTGGGCAAGCTCTTGGCCTCTTCTGCTAAGAAGATCCTGCTGCAGAAGATAGAATTTGAGCCTGCCAGTAAGAGTCTGTCATACCAGCTGGAGACACTAAAAAGCAAGTATGTGCTTCTGAATCCCAAGTCCCAGGGCGCAACCCATCAAAAGGGCTCAGATGGGGCAACTATCAGAAAACCAGGTGTGTTTAATGTCACGGGGAGAGGGGATGGGGCTGAAGTGTTCTTGTGTGGTGGATTTATTTGTATGTCTTTGGTTTTCAGGCAGCGATATTACCCTGGCAGGCTGCACTGATGGTGTTCCAGCTCCACAGAAAGTCCTCTTCCCTGTGGAACGGTTGTCAATGAAATGGGAACAGGTATATAGGGTTGGAGCAGGACTCCACAACTTGGGAAATACCTGCTTCTTGAACTCGACTGTACAGTGTCTGACTTACACCCCACCACTGGCCAACTATCTGCTCTCCAAGGAACACAGCCGCAACTGTAAGTTAGTCTCTCTCGCTCTTCTCTCCCATCACCTTTCCTCTAAATGGTACACTCTTCAACCTACCTTTCTCTTATGTCCTGCACAGGTCACCAGGGAGGATTCTGTATGATGTGTGTGATGCAAAATCACATGATCCAGGCCTTTGCCAACAGTGGGAATGCCATAAAACCTGTTTCCTTCATCAGAGATCTTAAAAGTAAGAATGAGCAGAAGTGACTTTTAGTGTTGGTTCCTTGCACTATAATAAAAGCCCATAATATCCTCTACATATATGCTAGGCCCTCCTTCCAGGTTCCACACTATCCCTGGCAGAAGGTTTGCTCTGCTAACATTGGGGATCCTCTGAGGTGTTTGTCCCCAAGATGCAGTTAGTGCTTTCTGTTTCCTAATAGTCCAGTCCAGATGCGTGGGTCATGCTCACCTACAGGGCAGAGGGAGATGGACATACTGATCTGAAAGTCATAATAACATGAGATACGCCATACTGGGTCAGATCAAGGGTCCATCAAGCCCAGTATCCTGTATGCAACAGTGGCCAATCCAGGTCATAAATACCTGTCATGATTCCATGCTGCTTGTCCAATGGGTAAGCAGTGGATTTCCACAGTCCTCTTTAATAATGGTTTATGGACTTTTTTCCTCTAGTAACTTGTCCAAACCTCTTTTAAATCAGCTACACTAATAGCATTATGTCCTCAGGTTATGCATTCCAGAATTTGATTTCACATTGAGTGCAAAACAATTTCCAGGGCATCCCTCCAGTCCAATCTAGACAACTGGGTTATGCTCACCAACCAGTAGGTGGAGACTGAGAAAACACACTCTCAGTTCAGTATAAATAGCCCGTGCTCCTGAATCCAGGCTGTGTTTACTCAGTCTCCAGCAGGTGGTGAGCATAGTCTGTGGACTGTGGAACTTTGTGCTAGGCCTTGGTTTGGCCAGGGTGCAGAACCTGGAGGATTCGGGTCCCTCCCTCCTTCTCCTATCTCCAACTTTTGGGAGGGAGCCGGAGGTGGAGGAGCCTGTGCCTGCTTTTTCTGCCCTTTGTCAGCCTCTGCGATAAAGACTAAAAAAAAAAAGGTAGTAAGCAGAGCACACAGATCACATCGCGGGGGCTGGTGGTTACCCGGCCCCCAGCAGAGGGAGCAGCTGGATAAGTCCGCAGAGGGCCCCTGTGGCAGAAATCTTTGTTTGGGAGAGGACTGAATTGAAGAACTACCAAAAGGGACTGCTACAGCTGGAAATAGACCTGCACTTGTAAGTATTTATCTTCTGGAATATACTCCAAATCTTGGGAAAACAATGGAATTCTTTGGGTTAAAGCTAATAGAATCTGTATATTTTAGAATACATTGTTTTTGCTGAGTCAGTCAGGTCTTAGTAGTACCAGAGAGCTTTTCATTTAAATCAAATCGGAGTATAGCTTAGCATAGAAAGTAAAAAAAAAAAAAAAAAAAAAAGAGTAAATGGTTACTGAAATAAATTTGTTTCTAGAGAGCTTTTTTATTTAAGTCAAATCATAGTATATCTTAACACAAGTAGAATAAATAGTCTGAGTACAAAGAAATAAACTTGTTTCTAGTGACCTTTACAAAGAGGCCATCCAGTTAGGATGCAAAAGATCTGTGAAGTTGTCTTAAATGGATGTTGAAGGCAAGTGACAGATCAAAGGGGCAATTTGAAAGACCCCCTCTTTCAAACCAAGGGCTGTGTGAATCATGCAGGAAATTGGTAAGACTTTTATCTTAGAAGCAAAGGTGAGGGCATTGTGTAGCAAGCCAGCTTTTATTAAGTCTTCTTTCCCTCCCTCCCTCCCTAGGGATAATCTTAGCTTTATAGGTTCTTAAACCTATGAAAGGGAAAGAGGTGCTCATATTCACTTTCAGGTGCAGCTGGTTTTCCTTATCAGGAATACATTAAGTACCTGAGACTAACTAATCTTGAGGTGAACAAAGGCCATTAAATGTATTGGGTATACTTGTATTAGTATAAGTATACCCAGTAAACAACTTGAAAACCTTAAAACTAAGATGCAGACAGCAGTCGAGCAGCAAGATGGGGGCTATCCAGTCATTAGCATTGAGTGTCACATGTATGATTTTTCTCCCACTAGTTGCAAGGAGCTCTTTGCTCTCAGGGAATGAGTCTGAACTGTGGAGGCTAGAGTAGCAGACTTGGAGGAAGTAAGGAAGACAAAGGTATATAGACAAGATCTATATGGACATAGTACTGAAGTCCCACCTCCAGTCTGGCAGCCTCCCTGTTGCCATGGAGGAGAGAGGTCAGGAAGTGATTCTATAGCTAGGACCTATCCTCCAAGTGATCGAAAACCTCCTCGATGTGAAAGGGTTTTACAGGGTCATGTGCCCATACGGGAAGGATTAGAACAGCTGTTTATAGTTGGCGATTCAGTCTTTAAGCATGCAGGTAGCTGGGTGGCTGGTGGACGTGAGGATTGCCTGGTAACATGCCTACCTGGTGTGAAGGTAGCGGACCTCACGCGCCACCTAGGCAAGGTTTTAGATAGCTCTGGGGAGCAGTCTGCTGTCTTGATACATGTTAATACCAGTGACATAGGAAAGTGTGGTAGAGAGGTTCTTGGGGCCAAATTTTTGGCAGGAAGTTGAAATCCAGAACTTCCAGGTTAGCATTCTTAGAAATGCTTCCCATTAAACGCACAGGATCCAAAAGGCAGGCAAAACTCCGGAGTCTCGATGAGTGGATGAGACTATGGTGTAAGGAAGAGGGGTTTGGATTTATTAGGAACTGGGCAACATTCTCAGGAAAGGAGAGACTTTTCTGAAGAGATGGGCTCCACCTTAACCGGGATGGAACCAGACTGCTAGCATTAACCTTCAAAAAAGGAGAGCATCTTTTAAACTAGATAATAGGGGAAAGCTGCCAGTCACCCAAGAGCGCGTGGTTCGGAACAATGTATCCTTGAAGGAAACTAGCAAAAGATTTGAAGTTAGGGCATATCGACAGAGGTTCCAATAAAGACAAAATTAACCCAAATGCCCTTAAGTACAGAGCTTAAAAATTACAAATTACCCCTGCCTACCGATAATCAGATTAATGTGAATAAAATGCAACCTCTACAAGGCATGTATGCAAATGCTAGAAGTCCAAAAGAATATATAGCAGTAAATGAGAGGTTAGATATGATTGGCATCTCAGAGACCTGGTGAAACGAAGACGGCCAGTGGGACACTGATACCTCAGTACAAATTATATCTCAATGATGCAACATGCAATGTGTGCCTTCGAGTCAGTCCTGGCGACCCAGAAGCTCCTGGGTTTTCTTGGCAGTGTCACCGGAAGTAGATTGCCTCGGAAGAAAGGCCTGGCAATGGAGGGTTAAGTGACTTGCCCAAGGCCACAAGGAGTGCTAGTGGGAATCGAACCCTGGTTGCTAGGATAGATCAAATTGGTGGAGGCATTGCGCTCTGTTAGAGAGGACATTGAGTCACACTGGATTAAAGTTTTACAGGAAACAAAATACTGTAGAATTTCTATGTATTGAAATTCCATGTAAAAAGGGTAAGGCAATCGCAGTGGGGGTGTACTTCCATCCTCCTAGCCAGAATGAACAAATGGATGATGAAATGCTCAAAGAAATTAGGGAGGCTAACAAAGGTTACAACACAGTAATGGGTGATTTCAGTTACCCTCTTATCGACTGGGTCAGTGTCACAGCAGGGCGTGCTAGGGAGATAAAAGTTTCTAGATAAAATAAATGACTGCTTCTTGGAACAGCTGGTTCATGAACAGACAAGAGGGAAAGCTATTTTGGACATAGTCCTTAATGGAACATAAGATCTGGTGCACGAGATAAAGGGGCCACTTGGCAATAGTGATCATAGCATGATCGCATTTTGGAGGGAGGCTGGCAAGGAAATCCACAGTATTACCTCTTAACGTTCAAAAGGGAGAAGGTTAAAGATTTACATCAAGCATGGGTGTTTTAAAAATGCTGTCTTGGAATCCCAAACCAGCTGTATTCCACATTTTAAGAAAAGTGGAAGGAAGGAAGTCCAAAAAACTATCAGCATGATTTTAAAGGCGAGGTCAGGGAGGCTGTTGTAGCCATAAGGCATCTTTCAGGGAATGGAAAAACGAGCCAAATGATGAATACTGGCAAGTTAGATGCAAGGCATTGATAAGGCAGGCAAAGAGAATTTGAAAAAAAGCATAATAAAAACTTTTTTCATTCATAGTAACAGTAAATGGCAGATAAAGACCAGTATGGTCCATCTAGTCTGCCTAGTAAGATGGCAAGAGTAGGTGCACCTGCTGCTCTGTGCAGGCCACCCCTCCCCATGTGAACCCACCACTTCGTGTAGGACACCCCTGTTTGTTGAGAAATTAGATAGTTAAGTTTATTTTGATTTTATCCTGTTGCTGTAAAGGGATCCACTGTGTCTGTCCCATGCCATTTTGAATTCTGTCACTGTATTTGCCCCCACCACTTCCATCGGGAGGGCATTCCAAACACCCACCACCCTTTCAGTGGAAAAAGTAATCTCCAGGAACAAGCAGGAATGTAGTCTTCACATATGGGTATCGTCGGTACCGATGGAGCCTGCGCAGGAACGCTCCCCAGCGTCCAATAGGAAAGCTTTTGGGAGCATCCCACAGCGCCTGTGTGCTGCCTTCCTGCCTTTCCAACTCTCCCTCTTCAGTTTGTCGTTTTCCGTGGAGCCAACAGGACGCATACCCTGTCACCGCAGAAAATTTTATTCTTATTCTTTTGATTTTTGTGGTCGCGTCTGCCTTCATTCGACACCTACCGGTACCGCCGGTTCTATTTTCTTCTTTTTCAAAAAAAAACCAAACAAACATAGCTTTCTAAAAGATTTTTTCTTTCGGGGGCCTTTCTCCTCTCGGGGTTAAGTGCCATTTTGGGCACTAGGCCCACTTTTCTTCAAACATGGAGAAACCAGCTAGTGGTTTCAAGAAATGTTCTAAATGTGGCGGTACCATATCCATCACCGACACCCATGAATGGTGTATTAAATGTTTAGGTCCTGACCATTCTCCATCGGGGTGTCTCTCCTGCAGAAAGATGACCAAGAGGGGCCTGCAGAATAGAGCTGCAAAACTCGGTACACTTTTTGCCGCAGATACTATGTAAGTTGCATCAACGTCTTCCAGAGCTTCATCTTCCTCCCATGGATCTCAGGTAACTAAACTTAAGTCTTCTAAGACTGGCCGGTCCTCAAAGAGTAGATCTCCTTCCAAGTATCAAGATGCCACTGGCGTTGCCCTCGAGGAACATTCACCGGCAAAACAGCCCTGGCGGGAAGCCTTGGTCTCCAAAGCATTAACGGGGCTCCAGAATGTTCCAGAGGCTTACACCTCTGCAGAACTACTGGTGCCATGTTCTGGGGTCGTAGCCGCTTCCACCAGTACTGACACCCAGGCATCGACAGGAGCGATGGATCACAGAATCCTTGCTATCGAACGCAGTCTAGCAGCTTCGGTACCGCTAAGACTGCTGCAGATGGTTCCACAGGTATCGTATCGACACCAGTACCAGTACCAAGTGCCTCTGTGGGTATACTTCCCCCCCCCCCCCATGCCGAGCCTTGAGTCTATCTCAGGTATCGACAGATCGGTACCGAGACACCCCGATACCGACTTCGAGTGATACCGGTACCGTGCGTTGCAGGAACACCCGGCGCAGAGATACTTCGAATCATCTGATTCTGATGACTCTGCCGGTACTAGAGCTATCCTTCCGGAGGATCCATCTCCTCCTCCTCAACGCAGAATGTCTCCTCCAGAAGACATGTCCTTCCAGGATTTTATATGTGATTTAGCTCGGGATCTTGCAATCACGGTGACTCCTGAGAAGGAACCCAGAGCAGGAGAATTAGAAATTTTTCAGTACCCTAAGGCTCCTAAAGAGGCAGCTACTCTGCCCATTCACAGAATCTTGCATGATCTTATGCTAAGAATGTGGGAAACTCCTTTAACGGTGTCTCCACGCTCTCGACGACTCGATACCATGTACCAAGTTCCAAGCTGTCCTGGTTTTCAAAAGGCTCAGTTACCATATCATTCAATGGTGGTGGAATCGGCGATGCGTAGGATTAAGAGTGCAAAAACACTTTCTTCCAATTCTCCGGGCCGTGAATCAAGGACACTCGATGCCTTTTGGGCATTGATGTTTCCAATCCTCCATGTTGGCAGCCAGGATTAGCTCCTACATTTTCTATATGGGAATGTTCCTCAAAGAAGTTACAGGTGACTTGGAGCTCATGAGCCCTCTTCTCCCTGAGGAAGAAAGGGGGGAATTCCTTACTCTGGTCAAAAATGCCCAGGATGTCTCTAAATTTGTAAACTGTGCAACCTTTGAATGCATTAGCAGAACCTCTGCTATTTCCATCGGTGCATGTCATATTGCCTGGCTTCAGGCATCAGACTTAGAACAATGGGTCCAAGATAAACTGGGAAATAGTCCTTGCACAGGAGAAAATCTCTTTAGCAAGGATTGGCATGACAAGGCTAATCAGATTGAATCTGAAAATACTACCTTGAACAGACTATCAAAGTCTACAGCCAAACCAGCAAAGAAAGAAGTCAGTCAAACCCTTTTTCAACAAGAAAGAGGTTTTACCCATCTTAAAACAAATCGGGGTCACTGTCCAGTTCATGTTCCCCCAAAAGGGGCAGCAACAGACCAGACAACAGAGGAAGTCACAAGTTCCTAGAGCTCAACTGGCTCAGCAGACTCATCCTCCTTAGGGGCTTTGACTACTTCCTAGAGAACTTAGTCTTTCTGCCCCTGAAAGGTCCAGAACCCTTTACCATCCCGGGCAGGTTATGCCATTTTGCCAAAAGATGACAACAAATAACATCAGAAAACTGGACTTTCTCCATTGTACGAGGGGTACAGACTTCATTTTCACAGCATGCCCCCTCCTACAGTCATAAGACAGTTCAATTCTCAGGTTCCTGCCACCAATCTCTTGGGTCAGGAAGTCGCATCACTTCTTGCTCACGGAGCAATAGAAGAGGTGCCCATATCCCTACAGGGTTCTACTCCCCCTACTTTCTCATCCCAAAGAAAACGGGGGGGGGGGGGGGGAGGACACAGGCCTATTCTGGACCTCAGAGAATTAAACAAGTATTTGTTCCAGGAAAATTCAAAATGATCTCCCTCGGAACACTCCTGCCATACCTTCAGAGTCAGGACTGGCTATGTTCTCTAGATCTAAAGGATGCATATACGCATATTCTCATCCATGCAGATCACAGGAAATTCCTTTTCCAGGGAAGACACTTCCAATACAGAGTTCTTCCCTTCGGTCTGGCTTCTGCCCCAAGAGTCTTCACAAAATGCATGGCAGTAATAGCAGCATTCTTGAGAACTCTAGGAATGTTCGTCTTCCCTTACTTAGACGACTGGCTCATTCGAGCATCAACAGCTCCAGAAGTCAGCTTCGCTCTTTCTTGCATCATGCAAATCCTTCGATACTTGGGACTGGTCATAAACCTCCCAAAATCTCATCTCGCCCCTTCTCAGTCTCTAGAATTCATAGGGGCTCGTCTAGACACAAGGCAGTCAAGGGCTTTCCTGCCACAGCCACGTTGTCTTCGTATAGTACAGATGGCCTCCCAAGCAGCTATGAAGGTCTTCCTGACTGCTCGGGAGATGCTTCAGCTTCTGGGGCATATGGCATCCATGGTCCATGTGGTTCCCTATGCTCGCCTTCATATGCGAGCAGCCCAGTGGACTCTGTCCTCTCAATGGACACAGGTCTCGGGTCGGCTAACGGACAAAATCAGAAATTCCACACGTCTCGTTTTGTCCCTGCAATGGTGGCAGTCACTGGAAAACCTTCTCGTGGGTTCTCCTTTCCAGCAGCCTCTATGCCAAATCACCTTAACGGATGCGTCCAAGTTGGGTTGGGGGGGCTCATTTGCACGATCTATCAACTCGGGGTCTCTGTACCCCACAGGAGGCTTGTCTTCACATAAACCTCCTAGAGCTCAGAGCCATTTTCCATGCTGTCCGAGTTTTTCAGGCCCATCTCAGCTACAAGACAGTTCTGGTCCAGACCGAAAATCAAGTAGCCATGTTCTATGTGAACAAGCAGGGCGGAACAGTCTCTCTGTCGTTATGCAATGAAGCTTTGTGACTGTGGGCCCTCGCCAGAGAGCTTCAAATCCACCTCCTAGTGATACATCTTCTGGGTATTCACAATCTTTGTGCAGACAAACTCAGTCGAATACTGCTGCCACACAAATGGTCTCTGCACTCAGACCAGCTTGCTCGAGTGTTTCGAATCTGGGGAACGCCAGATATAGACCTCTTTGCAAGTCCACAGAATGCCAAACTTCCCCGATTCTGTTCCAGAATTCCGGCCCAAAACTGTCAGGCAAGGGATGCTTTCCTCCTCCATTGGGGTCGGGACTTCCTCTATGCCTTCCCACCCATTTCCCTCATTCCCAAAACTTTGTTCAAGCTTCAGAGAGACAGAGGTCATATGATACTCATTGCTCCACATTGGCCATGGCAGACGTATCCTCTGCTTCTGCGTCTCTCTCAGGCCACACCTCTGGAGTTGGGATGTGCCTCCAGATCTTCTTTCCCAGGAGAACGGGACACTATTGCACCCGAATCCCCAGTCCCTGCACCTCAGGGCCTGGTTACTGAAAGCCTAGGATTCCCGGATATCAACCTATCTCAGCAGGTAAAGGGTATCCTTGTGGCTTCCAGGAAGCCTTCCACAAGGCAATCCTACACCTTTAAGTGAAAAGATCCTCTGTATGGTGTTCTGTGGAATTGCTTCTGGAGTATCGACTCCATCTATCAGATTCTGGTCTTAAAACCAATTCAGTAAGGGTCCATCTTAGTGCCATTGCTGCTTTTCGCGAACCTCTGGATGGACAACCTATTTCCTCTCATCCACTTGTAGCGAGATTTATGAGAGGTTTACTTTTAACAAAACCTCCCATTAAGCCGCCGCCGGTAGCATGGGAAATGAATCTTGTTCTCAGGCAGCTCATGAAACCGCCCTTTTTGAGCCTTTAGCCACTACAGTTCTAAAGTTTCTTTCCTGGAAGGTCATCTTCCTTGTTGCCCTCACTTCTGCAAGATGCATCAGTGAGTTACAGGCTTTAGTGGCGGATCCTCCTTATACAAGATTTCACCTGTCGCCCTCTCGGTGGCCAGCCCAGCGCCTAGGGTGCTGAGAGTTGGTCTGCCTTTGTATTTCTGACTCAGAGTGTGACCCTGCATTGGTCCTGCAAGGCCCTCTGGGAATGGTAGTCCCTTTTACCCTTTGAAAACAGAAGTGTTGCAGTCGAGTGTTTCAGGCAATGACAAGAATTTATTTTTCACCTTCCCAACGGATTTCTGTGCAGGTAAATAACTTAGGACAAACTGCCATACAATTGGCTTGAGGGATATGTACAAGAACTCAGGTAAATTAGCCTTATCAGCTTCAGGCTCACAACGTGCAGTGCTCGGTACAAACAAAACAATAACAGCTTCCTTCAGCAAAAGAAAATGTTGCTCATTCTTTCTGTTGCTTCACCAGCTTTCTCAAACCAGTGTTCAGCACAGAGACTCAGCGTGGTCAGTGGAGGAGTGGCCTAGTGGTTGGGGCAAGGTACTTCAGGCCGGAAGGTCAGGGGTTCAAATCCCACTAGAGGACAGCAACCTTGGGCCAGAAGGACTGGGGTTTCTAGTCCCACAGGTGCTCCTTGTTTATGTTTGTTTATTTGAATTTGATATACCGCTCAGGCCGAAGCATTAGAGCGGTTTACAATAATATATCATTTGTGGAAATATGAAAGGAATGCCACTTGTAAGATAGGAAAGAGTAGAGGACAGAAACAGTCAAAAGGATAGGCAAAGAAAAGAAAGGGAACAGCAGGTTACCATAATATAAGCGTATGACAATCCAGACCACATATTCAATGCTCATTTCAGGACAAACGCCATGGACCAACGCCTAAGGGTCTTGGGTAAGCCACTTAACCCTCCATAGCCCATGTTCCCTGTAAAAATAGTTATCTCCAAGTTATAATGCCCTGTTCAATGTAATTTCAGTTTGTTCAATGTAAACCGCACTGATGCAGAATAGCGCGGTATATAAGAGAATGTAATAAATAATAAATAAATAAAACATAATGTGCAGTCCATCTGGTTATCCACTATTTCACTGCTATCATAGTCAATCTGTCATTTCTTCAGCATCAGCAATAGCAGGGTGTGTCAGTGAGCTGCTATCCTGAACTTTAAAACAGACGTCTTCACTATCCTCACATGGCTTCTCTCAGTAGCACTCTAAAGGATAGGACTGTGAATTACCGTATATACTGAAGTTTCTTTTTAGAGAGTCTGCTACATTCTGGCAACTGCAGGGAAATACTTTATAACTAGGTTCAAATCTCTGTAAGTTGTGAAGCCTACCTTTCGGCTTTGGAGGGAAAGGAATTCTCAGCTCTGCAAGGTCAGACTGATTCCCAGGCACAGCTTGTGTTTGTTTGTCTCTCAGCCTCGTAGCTTCAGCCTTAGAGGTACAAGTATTGTCATGCCAGCAGGTTTCTCTCTCTGGAGCATGTGAGTTTTCCCAAGCCTGCCTTCCAGGAAATATCTTATCCCTCTTGCCTTTACCAGACGTCACCTGTCCTGTGCTGCTCCTTTCTGGCGTTAGGACTATGGCTCCCTTGGTTCTCAACTCTTGACATCTTGCTTCTTTCTGCTCCCCTTTAGTCCAGGCTAATGACCACTTTTTATCATCCTGTTTCTCTGGGCTAAACTGTGCCCCTCCCTTAAACAGGTGTATCTCATCTCCTGAACTAGGGACTACGTCACAGCGTGGGAGTGTCTTTCCAGCTTGTGACTCTCTTTGTTTACATTCTCTCTGAAAACACTGAGCCATGTGCTCAGACTGCCTGTCAGTTTCTGCAACGGAATCCTCTTCTCTCACCAGCTCCATAGGCTCAGAAGGGTCGTCTTCATGACACACCATGATAAGGTAGTTCTTAGGACTCATCCTCACTTTATGCCAAAGGTGGTTTCGCCTTTTCATTTAAACCAAGCGGTTTACCTTCCTGTATTCTTCCCTAGGCCTCATGCCTCTTAATGCAGAAAGGAATCTTCATACTTTAGATTGTAAAAGAGCCTTAGCTTTCTACATTCAAAGAACTAAGAAACATAGAAAATCTTCTCAGCTTTTTGTTGCTTTTGATTCTAGTCATTTGGGATTTCCAGTTTCCAAAAGAACTCTCTCTAGTTGGATTGCAAATTGCATATCCTTTGCATATGAGAGTAAGGGACTTTCTCTTGAAGGCCATGTCACATCTCACAATGTGAAAGCAATGGCAGCCTCAATGGCTAATCTTCATTCTGTGTCCATTGATGACATCTGTAGAGCAGCCACATGGGCTTCGGTACACACCTTTACAGCCCACTATTGCTTAGACAAGGACACCCGTCGGGATGTCTCATTTGGCTAGTCTGTGCTCCAGCATCTCTTTCAAATTTAGTACAACTCCTACCCACTGTCCCGGGTTTCGATGCCAGAGATCCATGGGAGGAAGCATGACCCATCTCACCTGGGGTTCGCAGCTTCCTGGGGTCATCCCCTTGGCATCTTTCAGCTGGGGAGTCCCCATTTGTGAAGACTATATATCTGCTTGTTCCTGGAGATAGTGTAGTTACTCACCTGTAACAGGTGATCTCCGGGAACAGCAGGAATAAGTCTTCACAACCCACCCACCTCCCCTAGGAGTTGTCTCTGTCTATCTCTCTCTCTTTGTCTACTTGCTCCTTTGGTCTCAGCTATAAACTCAACTGAAGAGGGAGAGTTGGAAAGGCGGGAAGGCAGCACGCAGGTGCTGTGGGATGCTCCCAAAAGCTTTCCTATTGGACGCTGGGGAGCATTCCCGCTCAGGCTCCGTCGCTACCGACAGTACCCATAATGGAAGACTTATTCCTGCTGTTCCTGGAGATCACCTGTTACAGGTGAGTAACTACGCTTTTCCTGACATTGCCTTTCAATTTACCCCCTTGCAGTTACGTGTTATGCCCTCTAGTTTTACAGCTTCCCCGTCTTTGGAAGAGGTTAGCAAAATGTCTGTGAGAGGGCCATTTGGACCATTAGATGATAGAGGGTTAAAAGGGGTACAAGGCCATAGCGGTGGAGAGACTGAATTAATTCTTTACTTCAGTTTTTAATGAAGAATATGTACGGAAGTTATCTATGACTGAAATGGTATTTAAAGGTGATGCATTGGAAGAATTGAAAGAAATATCAATAAACTGGGACGATGTATTACAACTATTTGATAAACAAACTAAAGAGTAGCAAATCATCTGGACCGGATGGTATATATCCAAGGGTGTTGAAAAAACTGAAATATAAGATTACTAATAGTTCACAGATTGCAGACCTACTATCATTAAATCATCTAATACCTGAAGATTGGTGAATGGCCAATGTAACACTAATATTTAAAAAGGGTTCAAGGGATAATCCAAGAAATTACAGACCGGTGATCCTGAAGTCAGTATCGGGCAAAATAGTAGAAACCATTATAAAGAACAAAATTACTGAACATGTAGATAGTCATGGTTTAATGGGAGAAAGCCAACATGGATTTAGCCAAGGAAAGTCATGCTTACTAATCTGTTATATTTTTTTTGACGGTGTGAATAAACAGGTGGAAAAAGGTGAGCTGGATGATGTAGTATATCTGGATTTTCAGAAAGCCTTTGACATGGTCCCTCATGAGACTCCTGACAAAATTAAAAAGTCATGGGATAGGAGGCAGTGTACTATTGTGGATCAGGAACTGGTTAAAAGATAGAAAGCATAAGGTAGGGCCAAATGGCCAATTTTCCCTATGGGGAAAGATGAATAGTGGAGTACCCCAGGGATCTGTGCTGGGTCTGCTGATTTTTAACATATTTGTAAAGGACCTGGAAATGGGAATAACGAGTGAGGTAATCAAATTTGCAGATGACACAATTATTCAAAGTTGTTAAAACCCAAGAGAATTGTGAAAAATTGCAAGAGAACCTTCATAAATTGGATGTATGGGCTTTCAAATGGTAGAAAAAAATGTAATATGTACAAGTGCAAAATTATGCACCTAGTAAAAAATAACCCAAACTATGGTTACACGATGCAAGGTTCCACATTGGGAACCACCACCCAGGAAAAAGATTTAGGCGTCATGGTGGATAACATGTTAAAACCCTACGCCCAGTGTGCAGTGGCGGCCAAGGGAGCAAATAGAATGCTAGGTATCATAAGGAAAGGAATAGAAAATAAAATGAAGGATATTATAATGCCTCTGTATCGTTCCATGGTGTGAGACCGCACCTTGAATATTGTGTGCAATTCTGGTTGCCGTATCTTAAAAAGGATATAGCGTTATTAGACAAGGTACAGAGAAGAGCTACCAGAATGGTAAAGGGGATGGAAGGATACTCCTATGAAGCGAGGCTAAAAAGGTTAGGGCTCTTCAACCTGGAAAAAGAGACGGCTGAGGGGAGATATGATAGAGGTCTATAAATTAATGAATGGAGTGGAACGGGAAAACGTAGATTGTTTGCGCCATCAGAATATGAAAAGACTAGGGAACATGCAATGAAGCTACAGGGTAACCTATTTAAGACTAATAAGAGAAAATATTTTTTCACTCAACATGTAAACATGGAATTTGTTACTGGAGGATGTGGTAAAAGCCGTTAGTGTAGCTGAGCTTAAAAAAGGTTTGGACAAGTTCCTGGAGGAAAGGTCCAAAAATCCATTATTAAAAGGGACCCGGGATATCACTGCTTGACCCAATACAAGCATTGAAGAACCTGTGTCTTTTGGGGAGACTGTTTGGTACTTATGACCTAGGTTGGCCACTGTTGGAAACAGGATACTGGGCTTGATGGACCTTGTTCTGACCCAGTATGGCATATCTTATGATCTTATGTTCTTTCAGCTGCCTCCTCCCTACTTTCCAGGGGAAATACCCATGGACTCCTTTCACAGGGAGCTCCTGCAGAAGGAACACGAGGCCCTGCTTGAAGATCACGCAGTAGAGCTCATTCCCCAGCCCTTCCAGGGCTAGGGGTTCTACTCTTGCTACTTCCTTGTCCCCAAGAAAACTGGGGGCTTCAGGCCCGTTCCTGACCTGAGGGACCTCAACCACTTCCTGTTCAAAGAAAAGTTCAAAATAGTATCTCTTGGAACCTTGCTGCCTCTCCTCCTGCAGGGAGATTGTCTATGCTCCTTGGATCTCAAAGATGCATACACCCTCATCCTGATACATCCAAAGCACCATCAGTCCTTTTGGTTCATGATTGGGGGCCGACACTACCAATGCAGGGTGCTCCCCTTCGGACTGGCCTCTGCTCCTCGGGTGTTCACCACATGCCTGGCAGTCATGGCCTCCTGCCTCACTCCTGGGGGTTTTTGTCTTCGCCTACCTGAGCACCAGCTCATCCGAAACCGCTCACTGGAGGAAGTGCGCAACGTAGCTCACCGCACCATAGGGCTACTCCAGCACCCTAGGGTTTGTGGTCAACTTCACAAAGTCTCACCTGTTGCCAACCCAGCGCTTGGAGTTCATTGGTGCCCTGCTGGACTACACCAGGCACAGCCTTCCTCCTGTAAGACTGTGCCTCTTGGCCCTGGCACAGGATGTGCAGGGCTGCTCAGTGATGACAGCCAGATGGATGCGCCACCTGTTGGAGCACATGGCATCTACGGTCCACATTGTGCCCTTTGCTCACCTCCACATACAGCAGGCCCAGTGGACGCAGGCTTCTGTCTACCTAGGGGACAGGATCCAGGTCACATCAGCCATGATTATCGTCCCTTGCCTGGTGGCAGGACCCCCCCTCAACCTTAGAGCCGGCCTTCCCTTTTGGGCTCCTCCAGTGCAGCGCATCCTTCTGATGGACGTGTCCAAGTTGGGCTGGGGAGCCCATTGTCTCCAGGGAAGAGTGCCTTGCAGATCAACCTGCTGAAACTTGTGGCGGTATTCCATGCCCTGTGGGTGTTCCAGGACCATCTGGGAGGACAGGAGGTTCAAGTCCAGACGGACAATCAGGTGGCGATGTACTTTTCAACAAGCAGGGCGGCACAGATTTGTACCACCTCTGCTGGGAGGTCATTTGCCTGTGGAGCTTTGCAGCAGAGCAGAACATCTCCCTTAGGGCAGTTTATCTGCCAGACTAGGACAATGTACTGGCCAACTGCTTGAGCCGGGTCTTCCAGCCCCATCAGTGGCAGCTGAACCCGGCGGTACTGGGGTAGGTCTTTTGCCACTGGGATTGTCCAGAAGTAGACCTCTTTGCCAGTCCGAAGAATGTGTAACTACCATGCTTCTGTTCCAAGAGGCCAGACCGGGGTCGGCAGACGCTTTCTTCCACCCTTGGTCCAGGGGCTTCCTGTACACGTTCCCGCCTACACCCATGGTCCCCTGGGCACTCCTCAAGATACAAGCAGGGGCGGCCTCAGTCATATTCATCACTCCGTGGCTCCCTGCTCCTGCAGCTGTCCTGGAGGGACCCACTGCCACTGGGGAGATCTTCGGACCTGCTGTCACAAGAGAACTGAATGCTTCTTCATCCCAGCCTCCTGGCCCTGGTGGCCTGGATGCTGAGAGGTTAGCTGTAGTGCGTGCACCACCACCTCTCGAGGGAGATGAAAGATCTCCTGTTGGCCTCACGTAAGGTTTCCATGCATTTGGCATATGCCTTTAAATGGCACAGGTTTTCACTATGGTGCATGGATGGGAGTCTTAACCCCTTCTCCTGTGCAGTGCAAGACATCTTTCGATACCTCTTGCGTCTTTCCGGGCCTGACCTCAAGTCCAACACTATCAGAGTGTACCTCTGTGCCATTTCGACTCACTACCATCTGGTGGTGGGCCAGGCCGTCTCAGTGCACTTTCTGGTGGGCTGTTTTATGAAAGGATTATTCCTGTCCCAGCTCATGATCCATCCGCTGCCAGTGGTGTGGGACCTTAATATGGTGTTGGGAAAACTCATGGCTCCCCCCTTTGAGCCCTTGTCCACCTGCCATCTCAAGTATCTGTCTTGGAAGGTCATTTTCCTAGTGGCGCCCACCTCTGCCAGGTGCATGAGCAAACTGCAGGTGCAGGTGGCCCATGCATGCTACATTAGATTTCACAGGAACAGAGTCATCCTTCAGACTCGCCCCAAGTTCCTGCCAAAGGTGGTCTCTGCCTACCATTTGAATCAGGAGGTGGTGCACCCCACCTTCTTTCCCAGGCCTCACTCCTTAGGGTAGAGGCCTCTCCGTACACACTTGACTGCAAGAGGACCTTGTCCATTTACATTCAAAGGACTTAGCCCCATTGCCGCTCAGTGTAGCTCTTTCTCCTTTGACCCCAGTCATCTTGGAATTGCAGTCTCCAAGTGCACCCTCTCATGATGGGTGGCCAACTGCATTTCCTTCACCTACCAGCAGGTGGGGCTTTATTTGTTTTATTTATTTAACAGCTCTTCTATACCGCGCTCTTTATTATCAGTGCGGTTTACAGTTAACAGTTTGACTCTAGGACATGATCAGATCTGACCTGCGTTTACATATAACAAGGAAAGTAACATGGGATTGAACTGGGGAAACTATGTACATTTTAAGCAGAGAAAGATGTATGTTGGTATTCTATTTACAATAATATACCTCTGAAGCGGTACAACTGCTTGATTACAAATACTGTCTGGTCTGTATTACATGCTTTCTCTGGACCATTATGTCACAGCACACAATGTGCACACCATGGTGACCTCTGTGGCCAACCTATGCTCAGTGCCTTTACTGGACTTCTGCTGGGCTGCCACCTGGTCTTCTGTGCACAGCTTCGCAGTGCACTACTGCTTGGAAGAGAGCTCACGGCATGATAGCGCCTTGGGCCAGACAGTACTTCATCACCTCTTTGGGGAATAGTGCAACTCCTTTCTTCCAGCCCTGTGTGTTCAGGCTACTGGAGAGGGGATTACATTTTCGATGTTGCTGCTGCAGTGCCAGACTTGCAGCCAACCGCTCTCTGTTGTCCTTTATGGTTTGCTTTTTGGGTTGCCCGTGGCTTCTACAGGTTTTTTTAGTAGCTTGGGAGTCCATATGTGTAGACTAACTTCCTGCTTGTTGCCAGAGAAAGCTTAGTTACTCACCTATAATAGGTGTTCTCCAGGGACAGCAGGAATCAGTCCTCAAAACCCTCCCTCTTCTCCATTGAGTTTTCTTTTTTCTCATATACTTTATTGAACTATGTCATCATACTGAGGTAAGATGGCACCCTTGGGGGAGGGGGGGAAGGTGACCATGCATGCGTGGTGTAACTCCCAAATGCTTTATTGATTGATTTATTTATTTTGAAAGCTGGGAAGTGAATCCACCTGGGCTCTGTCTGCGCTGATGTCACCCATATGTGAGGACTGATTCCTGCTGTCTCCAGAGAACATCTGTTACAGTTGAGAAACTACACTTTCTCCATTGGGTCCTCCAGCAATCCTGCATCAGTCCAATTCTCGAGCTGCTAGTTAGCAGTACAGGGGCTTGGGTGCCCCATAGCAGTCCGTAACCGTCCCTTGGGGCGCTCCTTCACACATTGCTGCTTCTTCAGGCAGAATCCTTCTACGGAGGGCCCCAAGTGCTCCATCAAACTCACGGGTCCCTATTAATCAGGTGATGAACACACACAACTCCGCCAATAGGGCATCACCATCAGTCCCACCGGTAAAGGATCAGGGCAGTCTTTTTCCATGAAAGCTCTTGGGGCCTCCACCATTTCCGGCTGCTGGATCCAATTGTCATGGGTCACTCAAACCCGAGCGGGGCACTGCAGCGCAAACCTGACCCCTCTCCTCGCCATCTCTGGTGGGGGCAAATACAGTGACAGAATTCAAAAGGGCATGGGGGACACACAGCGGATCACTTTATAGCAACAGGATAAAATCAAAATAAACATAACTATTTCGTATATCTGAACAAATAGGGGTGACCTACACGGAGCGGTGGGTACACCCTTAACACTAGACGCCCCAAAGTGCGTCAATTGACGCAAATGCATCTTCAAAGTTGTATACCAGCGCCACTGCTAGAACCATGTCAGTCATGTTTCATGACTTTGTTAGCAAGGTCAAGATGTTCAAATATGTGCACGAAAATTAATGACAGATGCACCACCTAGCGGGAAAATGAATTTATACCTAGAAGCCTCAAAGTATGTCATTTGACGCACTCGATTGTCTTGGATGCGTCAATTGACGTACTTTGGGGCTTCTAGGTATAAATTCATTTTCCCACTAGGTGGCGCATCTCAATCACTGTTTACAGTTTTACTCCGACATTACAAACAATAAATACACGATGACGTCATGTAATGACGTCACATACTGCACGTATTTAACAAATAAGTAACTTCATATTAATTCACATCTGCTTTTCATGCTAAACGCAGTCGTCGTGATAATACGTCAATTGATACACTTTGGGGTTTCTACGTAAAATTCCTTTTGGGGCTTCTAGTGTTAAAGGCATGGGGGAGGGGTGACCTGCATGGAGCGGCAGGTGCACCTACTCTTGCCGCCTTGCTGGGCAGACTAGATGAACCATACTGGTCTTTATCTGCCGTCATATACTATGTTACTATGAATACAAAGGCAGCAAGCTCCTACTTTTTAATGATTACTCCGCTCAGGTGGCTGAGAGCCACCAAGCTATGGCTCCCTACTGCTCAGAGATGGCAAGGAGGGGGATCAAGTTTGCGCTGCAGTGCCCTCCTCGGGTTTGAGTGACCCATGACAATTAGACCCAGCAACCGAAAATAGTGGAGGCTCAGAGCTTTCGTGGAAATACTACCCTGATCCTGAATGGGCGGGACTGATGGCGATGCCCTGTAGGCGGAATTGTGTGTGTTCATCACCTGATTAATGGGGGCCTGTGAGCTCGATGGATTTTTTTTTTTTTTTCTTAAGAGGCCCATGATTTTGTGCTTTTCAACAAAGTTGAGCACCCTCACTGACAGACCTTGGCTGGCCTTCTTCCTCGCTCCATGGGCCCTGCCTGTGTCTACTTTCCACCATGCGCTCTGTCCCAGTTGCCTCGGCAGCCACTACTCCACAATCTTCCATAGTTCACTCTCTTTAACAGTCTGAGAGCCCCGCCAGCCCCTATTTTCGTGGTCATCTAACTTCTCCAGCATGCCCTGCCTGCTCTGCTCAAGAACTGCCACCCGGTCCTCCAGACTCGCTGCCACCCTTTTTGCTGCTCCATGCGGCCCTCCACATTGCTCAAGCAAGTCAGTTGAGTCTCCAGAGTACCCTTAATTTTATCAGTGGAGTCTTTCAGGCATATTAATTTATTGTCCAGGACTGCAGTTAGGTTTTAGTGTGCTCGCACGCTGCTTCCTCCAGTAACGTGAATACAGGCATTCTGTACTCGGCTGCCATCTTTCCACCTTCCTTGCATTCTTTAGGTGTCTGGACAGCTTTCAGCGGCATCACAAAGGACTGGCTAAACAGCGTGTTTCCTGGTGAGGTCAGTGACTTTGTGGGGGTTATGGGGGAGGGTGGGGCAATGCCTCAGTCAGTTGAACAGCTTTTCTTGTAGTTTTACAGGGTGAGGAAAGGAGCCTGACCCAAAAGCGTCTGTTCAGGCTGCCTTCATCATGTGCCTCCCTCCAGAGCAGTTCTTACTTTTTCATTTATCATCAGGTAAAGTTACCTTCTGTCTAAAGGTCAGATTGTGGGGCACAATTTTGGCTTCTGCATTCAATAGAAGTTTGGAGAGCATTAATGTGTTACCTTGAGGTTACCAACAAGTTTCACCAATCGGATTTTATTTGTCCGCTTTACAGAAACAAAGGCAAGGCTACTTCTATCTAGGGCCTCTTTTGCCCATTGGATAAAGGGACTATTTCAGTTTATATTCTGAAAGGTTGGGAACCTCCTCATGTTCTCAGGGTTCATTCAACAATGGGAGAGTCTGCCTCTTGGGCTTAGATGCATTCAGTGTCTCCTGTGGAGATTGCAGAGCAGTAATGTGGCCTTAATTGCATTCTTTTTCTAAGCACTATAGGCTCAGTGTGCAAACCTGCTGCCTTGGGGATAGAATGTTTAGAGCAGGTGTCTTCATCCCACACAACATGATTGCTTTAGAAACACAAAAAACAATGGCAGATAGACCATGTGATTTATCCAGTCTGCTCTTCCAGGCCAACTGCTAAGCTTTATAGTCCTTTTTTTTTTCTCCCCCCCTTAGAGAGCTCCTTCTGTGTTTTATCCCATGCTTTCTTGAACTTAGATGCAGTCGTTGTCTCTACTAACTCCGCTGGGAGACTGTTCCATGCATCTTCCACTCTTTTAGTAGAGAAATACTGCCTCAATTTAATCCTGGGACTATTTCTTTTTACCTTCGTTCTATGCCCCCTCATTGCAGAGTTTTCTTTCAACTGAGACACTCTCCTCTTTTAATCCCATTAGTTCTGGACTGCTCTGGATGAAAAGGAAGGAGAATTTTTGTTCTTGCTTGCTAACTTTTTTTTTTCCTCAAGCCCAGACCAGACCAGTCCAGAGCCCACTTGAATACTGCTATTCTGTTTGTTAGTTCTTTGCATTTAGGAATCACCTGTGCCTCTTCTGGGTTTTTACCTTGTGTGTGTGTGATTGCTCGTTTTGATGGAGGTGTTTTGATCTTCTCCCTCGGGGGACGCTTTATTTTCAAAACTGTCTTGTTAACATTGCTTTGATACAGAAATACTGAGGAGCCAAGAGGCTGCATGGAGCCTCTTATAGGCAGAAACTGTCAGTTCTAAAGTCTCTTGTCTCCATCAACCCATGAGCTCTGGACTGGTCTAGTTGAACTTTAGGAAAGAAAATTAGCAGGTCTGACCAAATTTCTCCTTCCAGTTCGTCCCTCCAGTCCAGATGAGTGGGTTATGCTCCTTTACCAGCAGGTGGAGACTCAAAATGTGCTATAAGCAGCCTGTGCTAGCCGACAAACCAGTATTCTCAGTCTTGAACAAGTGGTTTAGGAACCTAGCCTGTCCTGTCTGGTGCTGATTTGCTGACCAATGTCTGTTTCCAGGCCCAGGGTGCAGAACCTGGTGGAGCCGGGTCCCTCCACCTTCACCCCCAGCCGTTCCCCAGCTAGTGGGTTCCTATTCTTCTCCTCAGCTCTTTGGAGGGGACCAGTAGCAGAGCAGGCTCCTGTTAAAGCAAAAAAAAAAAAAATCAGGAGCAGGCAGCATGTTGGACTGGCCATTCAGACAGCAGCAGTTGATGGGGTGTGCGGCACTTGGGTAAGTCTGGAATCGGCTCCAGGAAAGACTTTGCTTGCATGGGGGAGTTGCTGTGGACTCAGCGCATCTTCATCAGATTCCCTCTAAGGAGAGGGAGAAGTTGTGTTTGCCTCGGGTGAATGCTCTTGTGACAGCGGTTACTCACAAGACCACCATTCTGGTTGAAGGTGTGCGGCCCTAAAGAGCCAGAGGATAGGAGTATGGAAGCCCTCCTTGAGCAGGATTTCGAAGTGTCTGCAGTGCTTATATGGCTAGGGCCTGCCTCTGGTGGTCCCAGAGGAGGCAGGGGGTAGATCCTGCTGGCCAGGTAATGGCTGCTCGGTTGGAGTCTGATTTGGCTTTCTTGGTAAATCTGCTTTATGACCTGCTTTGTACATCGGCCAAGAGTGTGACGACAGTGGTCTCGGCACACCGGTTGCTTTGGTTTTGCAACTGGTCAGCTGATGTGGCCTCTAAGGCGAGGCTTAATAAGTTCCCCTTTGCAGGAAAGTTGCTGTTTTGGAGAGGACCTGGAAAAACTAGTAAAGGATTTAGATGACTCGAAGGTGCCCAAGTTACTGAAGAATAAACCCAAGGATGTATGCAGAGACACCCCTCTGCTAGTTCATGGTCGAGAGGTTTCCACTTGCCTGGGCATTTAATTCGCAGAAGTCTGTTTTGCAGAGTGGCCTGTCCTCCTTTTGGAGCTTCCAAAGTGACTGGGGAGCTGTAGCTGGGACCCCAAAGTCACACCAATGAAGGTGCAGGGGCCCTGGTAGGACTGCAGCCTGTGAGCAGCAGTCTGCAGCAGTTCTTTCCTGCTTGGGCCCAGATTACATTGGATATCTGGGTACTGGAGGTGATCCGAGACTGTTATGCCCTGGAGTTTACCGGGCCTCTACTGGACACCTTCATGCTGTTGCCGTGTCGGGGCTCCAACGAGGCTCGGACAGTGGAGGAGATGCTCAAGCGCTTGCTGAGACTGGAGGTGATCGTCCCGGTCCTTCTCAATGATTGGGGCTTGGGGAGATTCCATCTATTTATGGTCCCCAAGAAGGAAGGCTCTTTGCACCCTGAAAGTCCTGTGTTTCTGCATGAAGACCTTGTGCTTGGTGGTAGTGGCGGTGCGATAGGGATAGTTCCTGACCTCTCTGGACCTCACCGAGGCTTATTTGCTAGTGAGCAGGGCGAATGGGAATATGCATTTTCTGCAATTTGCGATGCCAAGGGGGCATTTTCAGTTCTAGACCTTGCCCTTCAGTCCTTTCACTGCGCCCTGGCTGTTTTACCAAGGTTATGAAGGTCATGGAGGCAGACTTGCTCATGCAAGGTGTCTTTGTCCATCCTTATCTTTCCCTCCTCCTCCTCTCTCTGGAGCGGCAACTGCTCTCCCCGGTGGGGGATTGAGCAACAAGACCAGCAGCAGAAGATCTGCCCAATCGGGGCTGCCGGAGCCACACTTAAAAGAGGCGCCATCGGGCGTGCTCTTTCCTTTCCCTCCTCCTCCTCTCCCCGGAGCGGCAACTGCTCTCCCCGGTGGGGGATTGAGCAACAAGACCAGCAGCAGAAGATCTGCTGCTGGTCTTGTTGCTCAATCCCACACACCATTCAACCCATACCCTGGTCTGATCACGCCCTCATCCTCTTCTCCCTCCCCTATTCCACTCACAGACGTGAACTTCCCACCCATCCTCAACATACCCGTAAATTTAAACAATTTAATGCAGCCAACTTTCTAGAGCAAACAATCCCATCTCTTGACCTTCTAAATGGTAAGAACCTGAACCAAGAGTCCCTCATATCCAAATGGAATGAAATCCTATCTGCAGCCTCTCTACTCCCACCTAAACAAGTTCCTCAAAAGCACCGCAGAAGAGCCCCCTGGTTCTCTACAAAACTATGAAGCCTCAAAAGAGAGCTTAGACGTCTCGAACGGAAATGGAGACGCTCTCATGACCCTAACGCACATATTGCCTACAAAATTAAACTCCAAACTTACTGCTCTGAAACCATCAACCATAAAAGAGAATACAACGAAAATATGATCCAACGGTCACTTAACAAACCAAGAGAGCTTTTCTCTATTTATTTATTTATTTATTTATTTTTATTTATTTATAGTCTCTTCTATACCGTGCTATTCAGCATCAGCGTGGTTTACAATGAACAATGACTTTACACATTTCCAATGGTACTTTGTGTTTACAGTTGAACAGGTAATATACAACTTGGATAACATGGGTAACTATTTACAATTTATAACATTGCCAAATCTCTAATAAATGAACCCTTACAACAGGACCAGCCACCAAAAATAACTGCTCAAGCTATAGCTAACTACCTGTTCTCTAAATTCCTCCCGCCCTCATCAATCAATAACCCCCAACCTATTGCCGACTACTGCACCCAACCACTTGAGCCAACCCCCCCAAACTCATTAAATGAATTTTATCCTCTTACATTAGATAACGTATCTAATGTTATAAAAGATTTAAATGCCTCTACCTCTGCCCTTGACCCTTGCCCTGTCCCTTGGATCAAATCTACCAGAAGCTCTCTCAGCCCCTACATTCTGCATATTGTACAAACCTCCCTCCAGACTGGTTCTGTACCTCCTCCACTTAAATGTGCCACTATCCGTCCTATCCTAAAAGGAACAAAACTTGACCCTACTTCCCATTCCTCCTACAGACCCATCTCTAGCATCCCTTTCCTTGCAGAGATAACTGAGAAGCTAGTCCAATCCCAACTTCAGAACTATATTGATGATCACTCTCCCCTCGATCTATTCCAACATGGTTTCAAAAAGAACCATGGAGTTGAAACCCTCCTTACCTCCCTACTAGATTCTTTGTACCTGCACACCCAGAATCCTACCCAAGGATGCCTACTCATATTCCTTGACTTATCCGCTGCTTTTGACTCCCTTCCTCACCATCAACTCCTAAACAGACTCCATGAAATAGGACTGAGAGGCACAACCCTAAACTGCTTCCGATCCTACCTAGATGACAGAACCCAACAGGTCCGTATTGGAAATGATACCTCCCTTCCATTTATCCTAAAACAAGGTGTCCCCCAAGGATCTAGTCTATCTGCTCTACTATTCAGTATTTTCCTTCAACCTGTCTGCAAGATTTTCCAAAGCTATGGCATCCAGTACCAATTATATGCGGACGACATGATGTGCTTCACCCCTTTTAACCTTACTAATCCTAACTTTACTAAACTAAGTGAATGCCTAACCAGCCTAAAATCTTGGCTCTCCCAGCACAACCTCCTAATTAATCAATCTAAAACCGAGGTTCTTCAGGTATTTACCAATGCCTCATATACCCCACCTCCAACCCTTACTATTGGCGATCTCACACTCTCACTATAAAAAACCAAGTGAAATATCTTGGTATTATCCTTGATCAGACCCTCTCCTTCACTGTTCAAATAAAGAGAACCTCCAATACAATATACGCAAAGCTACGTACCCTCCAGAACCTCAAACCTCTCTTAAGCCCTGACTCTTTTCGCACTGTCTGTCAGGCCCTCACAATCCCTTCTCTTGATTACTGTAACCTTATCTATCATGGCCTTTCCAAGAACACCATACAGCCACTCCAACTAGCCCAGAACACAATAGCGCGGCTTATAACCAACAACCCCAGATGATCCCACATCACACCAGTCCTCTATGATCTCCACTGGCTCCCCATTCTACACAGAGTTAAATTCAAAGTGCTTACCCTTACACATAAAATCATCTCCAATGAGTCAGCTCCATGCCTCTCCCCACTCCTTCCCTTCTCCAATAACACAAGAACACACTGCTCCATTACCAAAAACCTACTGATCATCCCAACAACTAAAAGACATTGCAAACAATCTACCAGTAACAGGGCCTTCTCCCTCTATGCTCCATCCTTATGTAATACCCTTCCTCATGAGCTGCGAAACTGTTCAAACCACTCCGAGTTCCGAAAGAAGTTAAAAACCCATCTGTTCCTCAAACATTTTTCCCTACCACCTTAGTACCTAACCCTCTACATCCACTTCCCCTCCCCTGCCCTCTCAAAAATCTATCATGCAACCATGTGGTATCCCTGTATATACCTTTGTAAATAGTTGATCATTGTTCATTGTAATTAGTTCATATTGTTTGCCTAGGTATCCCTGTTACTTTGTTCCGTGTAAACAGTTGAAACATACTGCCATGAAATGTTCTGTGTAAACCGTCTTGATTTGTAGAAAGAAGGTATATAAAAATTGTTAGATAAATAAATAAATATCTGGATGACTGGCTGTTCTGGGCTGTCATTCCAGGAGAACCTGGAAGCAACGACCCAGATGATTCAGTACCTTCAGGACTTTGATTATCTTACCCATCTGACCAAAAGCAAGCTGGAGCTGTCTCAGTCATTGGAGTACCTGGGGGCTCGGTTCAACACCCTCAGAGTTATGGTTTTCTTCCCAGGTGCAGGAGTTGCAGAGAATCCCCCGCCTGCGAGCATTAACTACCTCCAGGTGCTAGGTTCCATGGCAGCCATGTTGGAGCTGGTGCCCTGGGCGAGCTTGCCCATGTAGGCCCTGTAGTTGGACCTCCTGTCCCAGTGGTCCCCTTAGCGGCAGTCCATGGAGGTTTGCCTCGCTCTCCAGGCGCCGGCCTGAGTAAGCTTGTGGTGGTGGTAGAATTTGGACAAGCTCACAGCAGGGATGCTCCTAGAGTCTCCACACTGGGTGGTGGTGACCATAGACGCTGGCCTGACCGACTGGGGCTGACAATGTCTGTCACAGGAGACTCAGCAGCCAATGGACCCCGGAGAAGCACCTATGGTCAATCGATCGCTTGGAGATGCGTGCATTGTGTCTGACTTTGGAGGAGTTTCTTCCTCTGTTGTGACACAGAGTGGTGAAGGTGCTGTCAGACAATGCCATGGCTGAGGCTTACATCAGCAGACAGGATGGCGCCTGGAATGCAGTGTCTAGCAGCAGAGGCGATCCTCTTGCTGTGGTGGGCAGAGACCCATTTGCTGGCACTCAGCTGCCCATTCTGCTGGGAGGGACAATGTCGAAGTGGATTATCTGAGCCTCACCTCCCTGGATCCCAAACAATGGGCATTGTCTATTTATTTATTTTATTTACATTCTCTTATATACCGCGCTATTCTGCATCAGTGCGGTTTACATTGAACAAACTGAAATTACATTGAACAGTGCATTATAACTTGGAGATAACTATTTTACAGGGAACATGGGCTATGGAGGGTTAAGTGGCTTGCCCAAGACCACAAGGAGCACCTGTGGGACTAGAAACCCCAGTCCTTCCGGCCCAAGGTTGCTGTCCTCGAGTGGGATTTGAACCCCCGACCTTCCGGCCTGAAGTACCTTGCCCCAACCACTAGGCCACTCCTCCACTCCAAGTCAGCTTTTCAGTGGGTAGTGGCTTGTTGGGGGCAGCCGGTGAGGGACTTGATGGCATCCCTGTCGAATGTCAGTGGGGTGTGTGTTCAGCCAACGCAGAACGTGTATGTCCAAAGGGCTAGACACCCTGGTTTAACCATAGCCAAGGGCAGGTCTTTTGTGTTGCCTCTGTGGCCACATAGGTTAGGTTCTGCAGTGGATAGAGGCTCATCAAGGAAGAGTGGTGCTGATCGTGCCAGACTGGCATCCACTACAGCTTTTGATTGTGGAGCCATTTTGGCTGTCGGTGGAGGTGGACCTGCTCACCCAGGGGCCACTGTGGATGCCGGATGTGGGTCGGTTCTTGCTTACGGCCTGGCTCTTGAGAGGGCTCTGAGGCTCAGCTGTTACTCACCTCAGATTATTGAGACTTTACTGCAGGCCCTCCGACTGTTGACATCCCTAGCCTATGTGCGGATTTGGTGTATAATTGAGGCTTGGTATGGGGAGCATGGCGTTCGCGCCCTTGGTGCCTCACTCCCTGATATTCTGGCGTTTCTGCAGGCTGGGCTGGAAAAGGGTTTGGCCCTGGGTTCCTTAAGGATGCAGGCGGCTGCTTTAGCATGCTTCAGGGACCGGATCCAGTGCAACACATGTGGATGTGATTCGTTTCCTGCATGGGGGGGTGAAGCATCTTCCCCTCCACGTCAGTCGGTGGTTCCCCTGTGGGACATTAACTTGGTGCTGTCAGTCTGGGAGCGCCCCCGTTTGAACCACTTAAAGGTGCTACCATGCAAGATTTGACTTTGAAGGTGGTGTTTCTGGTAGCAATTTACTTGCACACCATATTTCTGAGCTTCAGGCTTTGTCTTGCAGGGAGCCCTATCTGGTCTTTTCCAAGGAAAATGTGGTCCTGCGTACAGTGTCTTCCTTTTTGTCAAAGGTGGTGTCTAGTTTTCACCTCAATTAGGTGGTGTCTGCCATCCTTCTCCGAATAACAGGATTCAGAGGAGGCCCGTCTTCACAAATTGGGCATCCAGAGGTCTCCGGCAGTATCTCAAGATGAATCGAGCTTTCCATTGTTCTGAGAGGCTCTTTGTCATGTTTGGCGGCCCTTGCAAGGGCTAGGCAGCTTCAAAGGCCTCCATTTCTCAATGGATCTGGGAGGCCATCGCGTCTGTGTATCTGTTGAAAGGGCACCAGGTGCCCTCAGGCTTGCAAGCACATTTCACGCAAGAGCGTTCGTCGTCCTGGGCGGAATTCAGTTTAGTTCCTCCCCAGGACATTTGTAAGGCAGTGACATGATCGTCCCTTCATTCCTTTGTGCAGCATTACTGTCTGGATGTGCAGGCCTGACAGGACGTGTTTTTCAGTGCCTGGGTGTTATAGGCTGGGGTCTCTGTTCCCACCCATCGCTGGTACTGCTTTGCTATGTCCTACTCATCTGGAGTGGAGGGATGAACTGGAAGGTGAAATTTAGGTTTTACCTGCTAATTTTCTTTCCTGGAGTCCCTTCAGTCCAGTCCAGGGCCGCCTTGGGTATGGTTTCTGTGGATGCCTGTCTTGCGTCTTTGCTCTTGCAGAGTTCGATTGGAGCAGACTTGTATAAGATTGCGTGTGTTTGGTGTGTTTTTTTGGCCCGGTTGTCTTTGAAGTTTCGGGTTTTTGCATTTTCTGTTTTGGGCTTTGCAAGTTAAAAAAAAAAAAAAAAAAAGAAAGAGAGAAAGAAAATGGAGACAGTGATAATGCAGACATTAAACCTTTGAGGGCCTGAGATAATTGGACGCTTTCTCCCCTCTGTGGTGTGTTTCAAGAGGGTAAAAAAAAAGACACATGAGGCTGTTGGAGAACTGGGGTTTGGGCTCCTTTTCTCCCTGCTTTTTGTGAGGTTCATACTGACTTGGTGGGCTAGCACAGGATGCTTATAACACATTTCAAGTTATTCTCGGTCTCCACCTGCTGGGAGAGGAGCATAAACCACTCATCTGGACTGGAGGGACCCCAGGAAAGAAAATTAGAAGTTAAAGCCTAATTTTACTTTTTCCAGCTGGTTCATTATTAAGAAGTGACCGAAGATATCAATGCTTGACCCAGTACAAGCATTGTGGAACTTGTGTCTCTTGGGGAAACTGCTGGGTACATGTGACCTGGATTGGCCACTGTTGGAAACAGAATACTGGGCTTGATGGACCTTGGTCTGACCCAGTATGGCATATTTTATTAGCACACCCCCCCCCCTCCTCAAAGGAAAAAAAAGGTATCCTTGGTTATAGGAGATTGTTTTGTTTTTCTTAGTAGCGTCAAGTCAGTGCTGACTCCTGGCGACCCAGCTGCCTCTGGGTTTTCTTGGTAATGTATCACCAGAAGTAGATTGCCAGGCCTTTTCTTCCGAGGCAATGGAAGGTAAAGTAACTTGCCCAAGGTCACAAGGAGTGCCAGTGGGAATCAAACACTTGATCTTCTGGGTACTAGGCAGTTGCTCTTAAGTTTTTCTGCCTGGGGGAATTTTAGTCTCTGCAAATCTATTTATCTCCAGGAACAAGCAGGAATGAGTCTTCGCATATGGGTATCGTCGGTACCGACGGAGCCTGCGCAGGAACGCTCCCCAGCGTCCTTAAAGAAAGCTTTTGGGAGCATCCCACAGCGCCTGCGCGCTGCCTTCCCGCCTTTCCTAACTGCCTCTCTCCAGTTCTTCTTTTCCGCGGAGCCAGCAGGTCGTGTTTCCTGTCACCGCTGAAGAATTTCTTATTTTCTTTTATTTTTCTTTAGTCACGTCTCTGCCTTCTCGATTCCGCACCGGTACTACCGGTTCTTTTTCTTTCTTTAAAAAAAAAAAACTTCTACTTTTTCAGTGCATTTTTCTTCTGGGGCCTTAGGCCTACAGACATATTTTTCCCTCATGGAAAAACCCGCCTCCGGGTTTAAAAAATGCACAAAGTGCAGTAGCACTATTTCTGTCACCGACACCCATGACTGGTGTCTAAAATGTTTAGGTTCTGACCACTCCATTGCGGATTGTGAGTCCTGTTCTATGATGTCCAAAAGAGGGTTACAGAATCGGGCAGCTAAGCTCAGTACCCTGTTTCCTCCGATGCAGCTTCTGTGGCATCGATGTCTTCCAGGGCTGCCTCTTCATCCCATGGATCTCAGGTAACCAAACTTAAATCTGGCCGGTCCTCAAAGAGTTCATCTCCCTCTAAGTATCGAGATGCCCCCGGGCTTACTCTTGAGGATACCACACCGGCAAAGTTACCCCGGCGGGAGGCTCCGGCTTCCAAAGCACTACCTATGGGGTCACAGGTTGACATTGATGGCACGGCCTCGACCGATCACCTGTTACAATGTTCTGGGGTACCGGCAGTTTCTACCGGTACCGATATCCAGACATTGGTGGCGTCGATGGATCAGAATATTCTGACCATGCAGCGTGCCATCATGGCATTTATTCAAGCTGCAATGCCTCCGGTACCGCAACAAACCCTGTTGTCGGTACCCGTACCGATTCCGGTACAGGATCCGATTCCGGTTCCGATACCAGTACCGCTTGCATCGACATCAGCATCGACGGCAGCGGTGCGCTATCCAGTGATGCCTATCAGTACCGGCCCGGTACCGATTACTCCCGATGTCGATACCTCCCGGTACGCGTATCGGGCTCTACGAGAGCATCCATACAGTCGATACTTCGATTCTTCTGAAGACTCTGACTCTTCAGAGGCCTCAATTGAAGCATCGGGGATCCTTCTTCAGGAACCCTCTTCTCCAAAAAGGAGAATGTCTCCTCCTGAAGACTTGTCTTTTAAGGACTTTATTAGGGAGGTGGCCAAAGGCCTGTCCATCTCAGTGACCTCTGAGACTGAACCTAGAGCCAAAAAATTAGATATCCTACAATATCCTAAGGCTCCTAAAGAGGCAGCCACCTTACCAATACATGAGATTCTTTATGAACACATGTTGGGTATATGGGAGACTCCTCTTTCCACCTCCCCTCATTCCAGAAGGTTGGACACCATGTATCGTGTTCCTCCTTGTCCTGGGTTTCATAAGACTCGGCTTCCTCACCACTCCATTGTGGTAGAGTCTGCCATGAAAAAGATCAAGAGTACAAAAAGGCACTCCTCTGCTCCTCCAGGAAGAGAATGCAGAACCCTAGATGCCTTTGGCAGGAAAATCTTCCAGGCCAGTATGCTTGTAGCCAGAATCAACTCCTATAGTCTCTATATGGGGATGTTTCTAAAAAGTTACAGATCATCTGCAAACCTTATCTCCTTTTATGTCAGAAGATAAGAGAGAAGAATATATCACCTGGCTTAAACATGCACAGGATGTATCCAAGTTTTCCAACCGTGCAGCCTTTGACTCTTTTGAGGGGGTCAGTAGAGCCTCGGCTATTGCCATAGGTGCACGCAGAGTTGCTTGGTTACAAGCCTCTGATTTGGAATCCTGGGTACAGGATGGTCTAGGTAACCTTCCCTGTACAGGCGAAAACCTGTTTGGCAAAGATTGGCAAGCAAAGGCCAACCAGATGGATGCTGAAAATTCTGCTTTAGATAAACTTTCAAAGTCTACTACTGCTCCCTTCAAAAAGAGGTTGTTCAAAAAGGGATCTTTCCCAAAGAAAGGAAAATTTTCTTCTTATGGTCAGGCCTCTTCTCAAGGTCGTTTTGCTACAAAGAGGCAGCAACAACCAAAACAGGCCAAAACCCAGGCTGCGAGGACTGCTACGGCCCAACAGCCTCAGCCTCCTCAGGGCCTTTGACTTTCCACTAGAGAACTTAGTCTTTCTGACTCTAGAACATCCAGAGCCCCTCACCATCCCAGGAAGGTTAGCTCACTTTGCTCCAAGATGGGAACAAATCACAGCAGAGCAATGGACCCTCTCCATCATAAGGGAAGGGTACAAACTTCATTTCTTAAACCTTCCTCCTCACACCATGGTGAAACAGTTCAATTCTCCAACATCTCTCCTCAACCTTCTAGGTCAGGAGATTGCTACCCTTCTTGCCCAAGGGGCAATAGAAGAAGTACCCCTTCTTCAACAGGGTTCTACTCCCCCTATTTTCTCATCCCAAAGAAAACAGGGGGCTACAGACCCATATTAGATCTCAGAGAATTGAGCAAGTCTCTATGCAAGGAGAAATTCAAGATGACTTCTCTCGGAACTCTCCTTCCATACCTCCAGAGTCAGGACTGGCTTTGTTCTCTAGATCTCAAGGATGCGTACACCCATGTTCTCATCCATCCAACACACAGAAGATTCCTTCGCTTCCTATACCAAGGAAAGCACTACCAATACAAAGTGCTTCCTTTCGGTCTGGCCTCTGCTCCAAGAGTGTTCACAAAATGCATGGCAGTAGTAGCTGCATTCCTACGCACTCTAGGGATATTCGTATTCCCATATCTGGACGACTGGCTCATCCGAGCTCCATCCCAGTCAGAGGCCCAGACTTCTCTAGCATGCACAATGCGTGTTCTTCAGTATCTGGGACTGGTAATCAACATTCCAAAATCCCAGCTTACCCCTACTCAGTCTCTAGAGTTCATAGGGGCCTTACTGGATACCACAACTGCAAGGGCCTATCTTCCCCAGGCCCGTTGCCTACGCTTGGTGCAGTTAGCCTCCCAGATTCAGTTAAAATCCCATTTAACTGCTCGAGAGATGTTGCAACTTTTAGGCCACATGGCATCCACAGTGCATGTGGTTCCCTATGCTCGCCTTCATATGAGAGCAGCTCAGTGGACCCTATCCACCCAATGGACCCAGGCATCAGGTTGCCTGTCAGACAAAATAGCAACCTCCAGTCGCCTATTTTCGTCCCTCCACTGGTGGAAGTCCACTCAGAATCTGTTGCTGGGGTCCCCCTTTCAACAGGTGTTACCCCAAGCAACCCTTACAACAGATGCCTCTCCAAAGGGTTGGGGGGCTCATCTACAAGATCTCTCGACCCAGGGCATCTGGTCTCCACAGGAGACATATCTTCATATCAACCTCTTAGAGCTCAGAGCAATCTTTCTGGCTCTGAGTCTTCCACACCCTGCTCAGCTACAAGACAGTCCTCATCCACACGGACAACCAGGTAGCTATGTTCTACGTGAACAAGCAGGGGGGAACTGGCTCTCTGTCGCTTTGCAACGAAGCTCTGAGATTGTGGGCCTTCGCCAGAGAGCATCAAATCCATCTCATGGCAGTATATCTCCCAGGAGTTCAAAACTCTTGGGCAGACAGACTCAATCGAGTTCTGCTTCCAGACGAATGGTCCCACCATGGGGACCAGATAGCCAGAATTTTTCGGATTTGGGGTACCCCAGACATAGACCTGTTTGCAAGTCCGTGGAATGCCAAACTTCCCCGGTTCTGTTCCAGGATTCCATGTCAGGGAGTTCAGGCCAGGGATGCCTTCCTCCTTCATTGGTGGCAAGACTTCCTTTATGCCTTTCCACCTATTCCCCCAATTCCCAAGACTCTGTTCAAGCTTCAGAGAGACAAAGGGACTATGATCCTCATAGCACCACTTTGGCCACGCCAAGTGTGGTACCCTCTACTTCTGCATCTCTCTCAAGCTCCCTCCCTAGACCTGGGGTCTGCTCCAGATCTCCTCTCCCAGGAGGAGGGAACCTTGTGGCACCCAAATCCTCAGTCTCTTCATCTCGGGGCCTGGTTGCTGAAGGCCTAGACCTTCAAGATTTACAACTTTCTCAGCAAGTGAAGGATATCCTTCATGCTTCCAGAAAGCCTTCCACCAGACGTTCATATGCTTTTAAATGGAAAAGGTTTTCCATTTGGTGTGCAGAGAAGGGTCTCAACCCTCTTGCAATAACTTTGCATTCTTTACTAGACTATTTGCTGCATTTATCCCATGCAGGCCTTAAGACAAATTCAGTCAGAGTCCATTTGAGTGCTATTGCAGCATCCCTTAAGCCTCTCAATGGACAACCTATTTCCTCTCATCCTCTTATAGCAAGGTTCATGAGAGGCCTTCTTTTGACTAAACCTCCCATTAGACCACCTCCAGTGGCCTGGGACTTGAATCTGGTTCTTGGCTAGCTTATGAAGCCACCCTTTGAACCCTTAGCCACTACCTCCTTAAAATTCCTTTCTTGGAAGGTAATTTTTCTCATTGCAGTCACTTCAGCTTGCCGTATTAGTGAGCTGCAAGCTTTAGTGGCTAATCCTTCTTATACAAGGTTCCATCATGACAAGGTAGTCCTCAGAACTAATCCACACTTTATGCCTAAAGTGGTCTCACCTTTTCATCTGAACCAGGAGGTCTTTTTACCTGTCTTTTTTCCAGGACCTCATGCATCAAGTGCAGAGAAGAATCTTCATACCCTGGATTGTAAAAGAGCACTTGCTTTCTACTTACACAGGACACCAACATAGAAAGTCCTCTCAACTTTTTGTTGCTTTTGATCCTTCTCATTTAGGACTTCCAGTCTCTAAGAGAACTCTGTCCAATTGGATTGCTCAGTGTATTTCCTTCGCCTACCAAAGTAAGAACCTTTCTCTGGAGGGCCATGTCACAGCTCACAATGTGAGGGCCATGGCAACCTCTATGGCTCATCTAAACTCTGTGTCCATCGACCAAATCTGTCGAGCGGCCACTTGTGCATCAGTTCATACCTTCACAGCCCATTACTGCTTGGACAAGGACTCCCGCCGGGATGCCTTGTTTGGTCAGGCTGTTCTCAATCACCTGTTCCATACCTAATCAACTCCTACCCTCCATCCCTGAACTGGATGCCTGAGATTCATGGGTAGAGGTAGAGCCCTTCCCAGGGACTCACAATCTGGGTGATCTCCCAGGCATCTCTAGCTGGGGAGTCCCCATATATGAAGACTCATTCCTGCTTGTTACTGGTGATAGCACAGTTACTTACCTGTAACAGGTGATCTCTGGGAACAGCAGGAATGAGTCTTCACAACCCACCCACCTCCCCTAGGAGTTGTATCTCTCTATCTATCTTTCCTTTCCTCTCTCTCTCTCTTTGTCTCGGCTTTAAAACTCGAACTGGAGAGAGGCAGTTAGGAAAGGCGGGAAGGCAGCGCGCAGGCGCTGTGGGATGCTCCCAAAAGCTTTCTTTAAGGACGCTGGGGAGCATTCCCGCGCAGGCTCCGTCGGTACCGACGATACCCATATGTGAAGACTTATTCCTGCTGTTCCCAGAGCTCACCTGTTACAGGTAAGTAACTGTGCTTTATTGGCTCTGCTGCTATGAAAATGGGCTATGGTTAGAGGAAGCTTGCTGGAATGTACTGAGATAGAATATTCCCCTTTATTTCAGAAATAGCTCGGCATTTTCGCTTCGGCAGTCAGGAAGATGCACATGAATTTCTTCGCTACACCATTGATGCAATGCAGAAGGCCTGCTTGAATGGTTGCACCAGGTATGTGGGAGGCTCACTGCCAAGCAGGTTGACCAATGCTCTCTCAGATTTGGGGGGAGAAGGGGAGGGGAAGTGTGTTGAGGAGAATGCTCAGCATTCTCTAAATGACTGACTATATTGTTTCTTGCAGATTGGATCGCCAAACACAGGCTACAACACTGGTCCATCAGATCTTTGGAGGCTACCTTCGGTCTCGGGGTAAGTGGAAATACCTGTTTCATTCCAGCATGTTTATTTTTAGCAATTTCTAATCTCGGCTGTATTAGCTCCTCCCAAACCTGTGCTGCAGCTATTCTGCCCAAGTCATTTTGTGTGTGTTGAGTAGAAAGCCATTGTTTCTCCTGCGGTCCACTTGTTGTCCTCATACAGTAAGCCTGAGTTTGGTTTTCTGCTGATATGGGAAACTTGTAAAAGTGGAGATTTCAAAAGAAACCATTTCACCGAGTGCTGTCTTGGTGGAAACTAGTACTGTTGCAAAAAGTTAAAATAAAAAGGGTTGAAGAATCTGAGCCTGCCACCTTTTCTTGCCGTACTCCACAGTGTAACCCTTTGTCTTTTTCCTTCTCTTACAGTGAAGTGCTCAGTGTGTAGAAGTGTTTCTGATACCTATGACCCATACCTGGACATCGCTCTGGAGATTAGGGTACCAGTCTTCCTAAAACAATTTATAGGCCTTGGAGGAAAGGGGTGAGAAAAGACAAAGATTGGGGAATGGTGCCCTTTTGGTAGTGTGAAAACAAGGCTGCTGCTCTATACCCACATGCCCTAGCCACAAGAGTGTTCTGATGGGCATAATCGGTGGGTGTATAAAGGGTTTTTTTGGCTGCTAATGACAAACCCTCCCCTCCCGCCTCACTGCAAACGCACACATCTGTAGAAATACTAGTGTAAGAGAGTTGATGAGAGCTTCTGTCTTGGCAGACACTCCAGGCTGCTATATGGCCAGCCCCCCTCCCACCTTTCCCAAGCAGAATCCTTCCTAGAGATAGCCAGTGGAAGTCAACTGCTGCCCACTGATGCTAAGTTGAGTCTTCACATGTTCCAGCCTGGATTTCAATTTAGGAAAAGTTTTATGCTTGTGTACCTTGGGGTGTAAATATTTTTCAAAATATTGAAAAATGGGATGCATTTGTGCTTGAGAAGAGTTTCATATGCCCAGTATGCTACATACAATGAAACCTTGGACCCAGGTAATAAATCATATGAGAAGAACATAATAGCCAGTACTGGGTCAGGTCAAAGATCCATCAAACTTATCAAGTGTCCTCTTTCTAGCAGTGGCCAATCCAGGTCACAAGTACTTGACATACTTCAAAAGTAGCTAGTTCCATGCTACTTATCCCCAGGGACTTTCCCCTGGTCTACCTTAATAACATTTATAGACATTCCCTCCAAGAATTTGTCCAAAACGTTTTTAAACCTAGCTACACTAATTGCTTTTACCATATCCTCTGGCAGCAATTCCAAAGCTTAACTATGTATTGAGAGAGAAAATATTTTCTCGTTTTGAATGTATTAGTTTATAATTTCATGTCATGTCCCATAGCCTTTATACATTTTGAAAAAGTAAACAATCAGTATGAATAGAGGTGGCTCATCTCTGTTCATACAAAGTGAAAATGCCAGTACAGGCAGAAGTATCAAAATCTGTTCTAGCCTCTTGTTTTTCAGTGGCCTTTGTATAAGGTCTGCTCCAGAATAAATAGCTGATCTATTCCATTGCTGATCCTGCTTCTTGGGTCTTTGATCGCCATGTGTGTATTACATATCCACGACTTCCCTTGTCTAACTGTTGGCTTTCTCCTACAGCAGTCTGCAAATATTGTGCGTGCTCTGGAACTCTTCGTGAAGGCAGACCTGCTGAGCGGAGAGAATGCCTACATGTGTGCAAAGTAAGTATTTGGCATAACATGTCATTTGCATATTATTTCCATGTGGATATTTGCAACTGGCATCACCACCTCTGAATTTCTCTTGAGCAAATGACTTGAAGGTAATTTCTGAAAGCCATTTCTCTGGGTAAAATGACTTGCCTTCATATGCAGCTGAAAGCAGGTGCAAGTTCCAGAGGATGTATATTTTACTGTCATTTTAAATGGGGCCATTCCCGTCAGCATGTTTAACTTAGGGATAAAACCACACATGTATTATTTTAGCTCTTCTTGGCTGCCTACACAAATAGATGCAGAGGATGTGATGCATATCTCCAGGAACAAGCAGGAATAAGTCCTCACATATGGGTACGTCGGTACCGACGGAGCCCGTGCGGGAAAGCTCCCCAGCTTCTTAGAATAGAAGCTTTTGGGACCTCCCACTGCACATGCGCACTGCCTTCCCGCCTTCCTGAACAGCTCTCCTCAGTTTCTCTTTTTCCGCGGAGCCAGCAGGTCGTGTTCCTGTCACCGCTGAAGAAATTGTTATTTTATTTGTTTCTTTAGACCGCGTACCTGCCTTCCCCATACCGATACCGGTATCGCCGGTCTTTTCTTTCTTTCTTTAAAAAATTATAATTCTTTTTTCTTATTTTTTAGCTTTTTGGTCACTTCAGAGAGGCCTCTCGGCCTACTCAATTTCTCCTCATGGAGAAGCCAGCCCCTGGATTTAAGAAGTGTACCAAATGTAATGCTGTTATTTCAGTCACAGACACCCATGACTGGTGTCTGAAATGTTTGGGGCCTGACCATTCCATACCGGACTGCCCATCTTGCTCCCACATGTCTAAACGTGGGCTGCAGAACCGGGCCAACAAATTCCATGTGCTGTTTGCTTCAGAGAATACAGCATCACAGTCATCCAGGTCTTCTTCTCCGGATGGATCTCAGGTAACCAAACCTTCTGTGGGCAAGTCCTCAAAGAGCAAATCTCCTTCAAAGCATCGAGAGGCTCTTAGCTTAGAACTTGAGGACCCTGCCCCAGCCAAACAACCCCGGCGGGAAGTCCAACTTCCAAAAACGCCAATTCAGGGGTCTCAGGTTGATATCGATGCTACGGCCTCGACAGATCACCTGTTAGCCTGCTCTGGGGTACCGGGTCACTCCGGTACCGACATCCAGGCAGCTATGGCGTCCATGGGCGATACTGTACAGTCCATGCAGCAGGCCGTCATGGCTTTCATTAAAGCTGCAACGCCATCGGTTCCGCTTTCAGCGGTTCCGGGCCCGATACCGGTATCGTCCGCCATGCCGGTATCGAGGCCGTCCACCTCTAAACGCAAGTCGGTACCGTATGGGCTTTCGCTCCATACCGGTTCCATACCCGATACGCCCGATATCGATACCGATCGGTACGCGTATCGTGCGTTAGAGGAAAGCACCGATTCCTCTGAGGATTTTCACTCCTCTGATGATTCTGCTGAGTTTTCACTCAACTTACCTGAGGAGCCCTCTTCTCCTAAAAGGAGAATGTCCCCTCCAGAGGATTTGTCCTTCCAGGACTTTGTTTTAGATATGGCTACAGCCCTTTCTATTACCACATCCTCTGAAAAGGAACCCAGATCCAAAAAACTGGATATTTTGGGATACTCAAAGGCCCCTAAGGAGGCAGTTACCCTGCCTATCCATGAAATCCTTCAAGAACAACTGATGGATTTCTGGGAAAATCCTTTGACTTTGTCTCCTTATTCCCGTAGGTTGGACACCATGTATAGGGTCCCTCCTTCTCCTGGTTTCCAAAAGACTCAATTGCCCCACCACTCTATTGTGGTGAAGTCTGCAATGAAGAAGATTAGGAGTACCAAAAGGCACTCTTCCACCCCTCCAGGACGGGAATGTAAGACTTTGGACTCTTTTGGTAGGAAAATTTTCCAGGCTAGTATGCTTATAGCCAGGATTAATTCCTACAGTCTCTATATGGGCATGTTCCTGGAGGAACTTGCCAAAAAGGTGCGGCATTTTGCCCCCTTTATCCCTGAGGATAAAAAGCAGGGATTCCTTTCCTTAGAGGTTTCTAAGTTCTCTAATAGGGCAGCATATGATTCCTTTGAGGGAGCCAGTAGGGCTTCGGGCATTGCTATTGCAGCCCGACGTCTTGCTTGGCTCCAGGCCTCTGATCTGGAACCTTGGGTTCTAGATGGCTTACGGAATCTGCCCTGTACAGGTGAGAACTTATTTGGGGAAGAGTGGCAAATCAAAGCCACCCAGATGGATGCTGAAAATGCCACCTTGGAAAGGCTTTCAAAGTCCACTTCAATTCCTACTAAGAAAAAGTCTTTTAAAAGGCCTTACTATAAGAAGGCCAGAGTTGCTTCAAATACTGGCCAGCAGTCTTCTCAACCTCGCTATACTGCTAAGCGTCAGCAATCCAAACAAGCACGAGCTAAGCCTGCAGCAGCTACTGTAGCTCAGCAGGCTCCAACCCCTCAGGGGTTTTGACTTGCTCCTAGGGAACTTGCCACTTCTGGTTCTAACACAACCAGAACCTCTCACCATACCCGGAAGGTTGGTTCACTTTGCTCCCAGATGGGAACAAATCACAACAGAACAATGGACCCTCTCTATCATTCGAGAGGGTTACAAACTTCATTTCTCCAGCCTTCCTCCCCATCATATGGTGAGACCATTCAATTCTCCCCCATCTCTCCTAACCCTGTTGGGTCAAGAGGTTTCCTCTCTTCTTGCCCAAGGGGCCATAGAAGAGGTTCCTCTTCCTCAACAAGGGTCCGGTTTCTACTCCCCTTATTTTCTCATTCCAAAGAAGACAGGGGGATTCAGACCAATCCTAGATCTGAGAGAATTGAACAAATTTCTCTTCAAGGAGAAATTCAAAATGCTGTCTCTCGGCATTCTCCTTCCTTACCTCCAGGGTCAGGACTGGCTTTGTTCTCTAGACCTACAGGATGCGTATACACATATACTCATCCATCCATCCCACAGAAAGTATCTTCGCTTTCTGTTTCAGGGAAAACATTTCCAATACAGAGTACTCCCCTTCGGTCTAGCCTCTGCTCCAAGAGTATTCACAAAATGCATGGCAGTCGTAGCCGCATTTCTAAGAGGCATGGGAATCTTTGTCTTCCCATATCTGGACGACTGGCTCATCCGAGCTCCAACTCAGTCACAGGCCCAGATTTCCCTGGACCACACAAGGAGCCTTTTGCAGTATCTGGGACTGGTAGTAAACCTTCCCAAGTCCCAACTCATCCCTACTCAATCTCTAGAATTCATAGGGGCCCAGTTGGACACCATCACTGCAAGGGCCTACCTTCCACATGTTCGAGGCCAGCGCCTCCTGAGTTTGGCCTCCCAAGCTCAGTCCAGCACTCACTTGACAGCCAGGGAAATGCTACGCCTACTGGGTCATATGGCCTCCACAGTGCATGTGGTGCCCTATGCTCGTCTTCATATGAGAGCAGCTCAATGGACCCTGGCCACTCAGTGGACTCAGGCGTCAGGAGCGCTCTCAGACCAAATACAAACCTCCGGTCGTCTGTTTTGGTCCCTCCACTGGTGGACTTCCACCAAGAATCTGTTGTTGGGGGCTCCATTTCAACCATTGCTACCCCAAGCAACCCTCACAACAGATGCCTCCCAAACAGGGTGGGGAGCCCATCTGCAAACTCTCTCCACTCAGGGCACTTGGTCTCTACAGGAGACCACCCTTCATATCAATCTTCTGGAACTGCGAGCAATTTACCTTGCCCTCAAGGTCTTCCACTCCCTCCTAGCCAACCTCACTGTCCTAGTTCAGACGGACAATCAGGTGGCCATGTTTTACATAAACAAACAAGGAGGGACGGGCTCTCTGTCGCTTTGCAACGAAGCTCTAAGACTATGGGCCTTCGCCAGAGAGCATCAGATTCACCTGCTAGCAGTGTATCTCCCAGGAGTTCAAAACTCTCGGGCAGACAGGCTCAGTCGAGTTCTGCTGCCACACGAATGGTCCCTACATTTGGACCAAATAAACCGAATCTTTCAGGAATGGGGGACCCCGGACATAGACCTCTTTGCAAGTCCGTGGAATGCCAAACTTCCCCGGTTCTGTTCCAGAACTCCGTGTCAGGGAGCTCAGGCTACGGACGCCTTTCTCCTGAATTGGAATCAGGCATTCCTATATGCCTTTCCACCCATTCCTTTGATTCCCAAGACTCTGTTCAAACTCCAGAGGGATCATGGAACTATGATCCTCATAGCTCCACGCTGGCCACGCCAAGTGTGGTTCCCTCTACTTCTACAGCTCTCCCAGGGATCCTACTTGGATCTGGGAGCTGCGCCAGACCTCCTGTCTCAGGAGGAGGGGACTTTGTGGCACCCAAACCCCAAATCCCTTCACCTCAGTGCTTGGTTACTGAAGGCTTAAGCCTTCAAGACTTTCATCTTTCCCAACCAGTGAAAGATATCCTTTCTGCCTCTAGGAAACCCTCTACCAGGCGTTCCTATGCTTTCAAATGGAAACGTTTTTCCATTTGGTGTGCTCAGCAGGGTCTTGACCCTCTGGCACTTCCTTTGAATTCTCTTCTTGATTATCTCCTGCATCTATCCAATGCAGGCCTCAAGACGAATTCGGTAAGAGTCCATTTAAGTGCTATTGCAGCATCCTTGAAACATATAAATGGACAACCTATCTCCTCTCATCCTCTTGTTGCAAGATTCATGAGAGGCCTGACTCTCACTAAACCTCCCATCAGACCACCCCCGGTCGCATGGGATTTGAATCTAGTGCTCGGTCAACTTATGAAGCCACCTTTTGAGCCAATGTTTTCCACCTCCTTGAAATTTCTTTCCTGGAAGGTCATCTTCCTCATTGCAGTCACTTCGGCTCGCCGCATCAGTGAGCTGCAGGCTTTAGTGGCTAATCCACCTTACACAAGATTTCATCATGATAAGGTGGTCCTTAGGACGAATCCCCACTTTATGCCTAAAGTGGTCTCGCCTTTTCATCTTAATCAAGAGGTATATCTACCTGTCTTTTTTCCAGCTCCTCATGCATCCAATGCAGAGAGGAACCTTCATACTCTGGATTGTAAAAGAGCTCTCGCTTTTTACCTTAATAGGACTCAGCCACATCGAAAGTCTTCTCAACTTTTTGTGGCCTTTGATCCTTCCCATTTGGGACTTCCAGTCTCCAAGCGTACACTTTCCAATTGGATTGCTCAGTGTATTTCTTTTGCTTACCAGAGCAAAAACATTTCTCTGGAAGGCCATGTCACTGCTCACAATGTGAGGGCCATGGCAACTTCTATGGCTCATCTGCACTCTGTTTCCATAGATCAGATCTGTCGAGCCGCTACCTGGGCCTCGGTTCATACCTTCACAGCCCATTACTGTTTGGACAAGGACTCCCGCCGGGATGCCTTGTTTGGCCAGGCTGTCCTCAAGCACCTGTTCCATTCCTAAACAACTCCTGCCCACCTTCCCAGAATGGATGCCTGAGATCCATACGAAGATGGCGAACCTTTACAGGGGATCCCATGCATCTAAGCTAGGGAGTCCCCATATGTGAGGACTTATTCCTGCTTGTTCCTGGAGATAGCACAGTTACTTACCTGTAACAGGTGATCTCTGGGAACAGCAGGAATTAGTCCTCACAACCCACCCACCTCCCCTAGGAGTTGTATCTTTTATCTATCTATCTTCCTGTCCTCTCTCTGTTGACTCAGCTATAAACTCGAAACTGAGGAGAGCTGTTCAGGAAGGCGGGAAGGCAGTGCGCATGTGCAGTGGGAGGTCCCAAAAGCTTCTATTCTAAGAAGCTGGGGAGCTTTCCCGCACGGGCTCCGTCGGTACCGACGTACCCATATGTGAGGACTAATTCCTGCTGTTCCCAGAGATCACCTGTTACAGGTAAGTAACTGTGCTTTCTCTGTGCACTGCATCTGCTAACTCTCAAAGGGAATTGCATGGGTTACTTCTCTTCTAAGGACTAATTCCTTTGCGTTCAAACGCAGACAGTTGAAAATTGTGCTCTTTGTATGCATGTTGGGAGGATGAAGTCATCTTTTCTTCACTTTGGCTGGAGACTGACTGAGCTTTGGCCAAATTCTCTTTTGCTGCACCTTTGTGCTCAGTTACCATGTTAACAAGAAGAGCAAATTGTATTAGCAGAGGTTTTGTCAAGAGCACTTCATGGACTGGAGTACTTGCAAGTATTGCATGTTTTCCTGTGAGCATTGTATATGCAGGATGGTACCCAGTGAACCCAGATGAGTTCTCTGTTTTAACAAAAATCACTGGGGCAGAGGGGGTCCCGTTTTCCCATAAAATAGGCAGCTATGAGTGTGGCGCTAAAAACATGCGCTCTATCACATCATTTCCAAAAACACTAGTCCCAAGTGGAACTTGAATATGAGTGGAGAGAAGGCCTAGTCTTCGAAGAAGTGAGGGAATTCAAAAACATGACAGGCAGCAAGGAATAGACCAGAAGGTGAGAGAGAATAGGGGACAGAAGAAATTTTTGAAGCCAACCACTAGTTCCTTATCGGTCCTACAGTTCAGTCCTCCACCACTGGGTAGTGCACCTCCTCCTGCAACATGGAGACTGGACAAGTCAAAACTTGTGACATCACCGGGTATATCCTGCTGGTCTTCTCCCATGATCCCCCAGTGTGTCCAGTCTCCATTCAGCATGAGGACATAGTGAGCCTAGGTGCTGGGCTCACTTGAGAAGCAGTTTAGGAGCAGTTAGTCAGGATTTGATTTACCTTGCATTTCTTTTGCCCTTCTTTAGGTGTAATCCTGTAAATTGAATTCATTTTCATTTAATTTAATTTACTTTTACTTTATTTTCACCTAGTCTGCCTTAGTGTAAAGGGGGGTTCTGTCCCTTTTCAAAGTTCACGCTGCCAGCTAGCCTCTCTGCTTGGGATTCTTCGGTCTCTGTGCCCGGTGATGATCTCTCCCCCAGGACTGTACGGGGGAGAGCTCTGTGGAACACCTGCATTTTGGCAGTGTCCATGCGGCAGATTCCCATCGCGGCGGGAGCCTCAGGCCGTTCGAGGTTCTTTAGCCGGTGGGCCGGGGCTCGCAGCGTCTGCTACTTCTGGTGGCGCGAGGCAGCAGCGTGTCTGGACAGCTCTTCACCCCGCAGCTACAGCGGGGTAACTGCTGCATCCCGACGCCACAAGGGAGTCTCTCGAGTTCGCATGGAGGGGCTCTGAGCTCTTGCCGCCTCTGTGGTGTTTGGCGCCAAACGGGCCTGCTTCGGATTGGCGCCATTTTCTCGGCAGGGCTGAGGCCTCGTGGCGGAGAGCGGAGCAGCCCCGCATTTGAGCAGACGACGCTGTTCCACGCGGCTACACCCAGATAAGGACTTCCTTTTGCTGTTACTTTTAATTTTAATTCTAATTTTAATTTCCTTTTAATTTCATGATAGTTTATAGTTCTTTGAATGCAATGTGATTGGTTTGGGTTTTACTTCTTGGGGGGTGCCTTTACCTTTGTCTGCATTCTGGCAGTTAGCGACGTCTGTCAGCAGCAGGTTTCCGTGCTAGGATTTGGCCATTCAGGGTCATCGGCGGCACAACCACCTACAAATTGAGCCCTTTCTGAAATTGTCATTTACATAAGGATGCTATTTCCATGTTTATTCGCTTGGAAATTGTGCAGACAACCTCTAAATGTCGTTATGCCATCTGCAAATTTGATCGCCATGCTTGCTGATCTCTTTTCCAGATCATTTCAGTGCAGTAGCTGTTACCAGATGCCAGTTCCAGTGCAGATCCCGAGACATTCCACTATTTACGGGTCTCCTGTGAGAAAACTGGCCATTTAGTCCTATTGTGTTCCTGTTTTTGATCCATTTCCTATTCTATAATAGCACATCATCTCCTTCCTCAGGAGAAGTTCATAAGGGGCTTTGTCAAGTACCTTCTAAAACATCCAGATACATATCATTTGGCTTACTCACATGTTTATTAACCCTTTGAAAAGACAGCTTGGTGCTGCTTTTCAGAACAAGTTCTATCATTTAACTGGCACTGAACTCAGATTCATTGGTCTGTAGTTTCCAAGATCGCCTTTGAAGCTCTTTAAAAAAAAAAAAAAAAAAAAAAAACTATTTATTTATTTATTTTATTTAACATTTTTTCTATACCGCGCTATTAAAATCAGCGCGGTGTACATCGAACAAGAATACTGCAATGTATACAAACAACATTGAGTTTACAAAGAACAGGGAATTGAACATTAGTAACTCTTCAATCTTTAGAGATCATTAATACTAATGTTATGATTGAGCCTGGCTGATATTATGAATGATCACTATTAGACAAAAATTAGCTAGGTTAAGACACTTTGATTTGGTTTTCTGCACTATGTTATCAGAGCGCAGCTTGCCCATTTGGCGGGAACACTGCCCATCTGGGCCATCTGGGGAAAGGCCCCTGCTGGGGATCGTGAGAAGTGTTGCTGGATGGCACAGTCCGGGGCTTAGTGTTCCAGGGTCCTGGAAGGGTTGATAGCGGCAGTCAGGCCTCCCTGTCTTTGCTATGACGGTCACCTAGGTTCAAGCGTCCTGTGTTTTGGGTGACAGGAGTGGGACACCTGGACATGTGGTGCTGGATGTTGGATAGGCTCATTCTTCTTAGGTGCATTCTCCTTGAGTGCGTCTGCATGTCCGTGTTCCGTCTGTGATCTCATGCTCAGGTGATTGTTGCAGCAATGACAGAGATCGCTTGGGATATCGTGAGCGGGGTTGTCATGGTGTTGCAAGGGGTTGCCAATGCAAGACGGGGCCATCCTGAGGAGTTTGGGCCTCAGTCATCAGCTTTCCCTTCGGTGGCCCGGCTGTCCAGGAGGCACCCCTCCAGATCCGCCGGTCCAGTTCTTCCCTGCCTCTTCTCAATGTGGGCAGGGGGGCTGGCAGATCTGGAAATTCACGTCCACTGCACGTTCTACTGTTTTACCTCTGTCTTGGGGTTCTGAGGTCATATATTCCCAATCATTTGTTTGGTGGGGTGCTGCTGTCTGTTGTGCAAGACAAGGTGGTCAACAGTCGGAGGCTGTCGTCTATTCCCCTTACCCCTGAAGGTGCTCACAATTTAAGTTTTTTGTACCTGCGGAGGTGTATGTTGTTAAAGGCTAGCAGGCGCACCCGTGGGACCAGAATCTTCGGTTCTTCCGACCTTCCGTTGAGGTGCGCGTGTGGGGTTTACTCCCTTGGTCGGCTAGCAACTTGCTTCACCCATTGGGCCTTCCCTTTCCTCAAGGCATCGTTGCGTCCCACTTCTTCGTGGGGGCTCGCCGCAGGGCCTGGAGTTATGCTCAGCCGGTTCCAGCCAGGGCTGAGTCCTTGGGGGGAGGCTCCGATCCTAACGATACAGGGAGTGCTGGGATCCGTTCAACCAGGTTCCTTCGGGCCCAGCGTACGTCGTCTTTTGCTGGCCGGTTTAGGTCTTCGGGTCGTGGCGGTGCTCCGAGAAGACCAGTAGGCTGCACAGTGCTTGTCTTGGAGCAAGCGCGGGATATCTGTAGGTTCATATTCAAAGCCGTCCGGTTACATGTCCCTCCATTGTGGAATGCTGTACTAGTAGGCATACTTCATATGCTGGGCTTACAAGTTGGCTTCCGCGCTGCTCGGCATCAGCCAAGGTGACTGCCGGTTTAGGCTGTGGAGTCAGCCTGGAGGAGGGGCCTTGCGTTCTCTGGACAATGCCCTGTTCGGTTGTGTGCCTTGTGGCCCTTATGGAGTTGTAAGAAGGAAAAAAAAAGAATGATCAAACAGGAAAGCCTTCCTAATTGTCCCCACTTCTTTTTTATAAGGTTCTGTCCCTTTCTTCCGGGAGCTTGGCCGGAGCGTGGTTAGACTCAGCTACATTTTGGGGATCCTTTATGTACAAGGCGTTTTAGTGTACGCAGCACGCCCAGTGTTCCTTCGTCTGACTGGAACGGTGCGCGGTACGTCAGCCGTGGCAGGCGTTCACGGACACGGTAGCGGATCGAGCTCTGTAGGTGCTGTCTGAGATCTCCGGGATGGTGGCCTATTTCGATCGGCAGGGTGGAGTCGGTCGGGTGGTCAGGGTGGCCCGAGCGAAGGGACAGCGTGCGCGGTTGAAGCCTTGGCGGCCTGCGTTTCGGTGGGGACACTGTGGTGGCGAATGTCCTTAGCGGGGTCCGAGTGTTTGCCGGAGGAGTGAGATTGCATCAGGCGGTGTGCTCAGATGCGGTCAGCCCATATTGGACCTCATGGCGACCTGTCAGTCTGCGGCGACGGGTCGATGTTTAGCAGAGGACATATGAGGCTACTGGATAGCGTCGACGCATTGGTACGGGGCCGTGGCCCGGTCCATTCTATGCCTTTCAGAGGTCATAGTGAAAATGGCCGACTGGGTCTGGTTGCTAAGATATATGCTCTTCATTAGTCAGTGGGGACCATTACCAGTGTATTCTGCAACATTTGCGTGAGCTTGCATAATCTTTACTTGCAACCAATCGAAATAACTGTCCAAAACCAGTTGATGCAGTCACTACTTAAATTTGCCTCGCTTGACAGTAAAAAAAAAAAAAAAAAAAGATATTTATTTTATACCGATAGGTCACTCACAGCATATTTCGTGATTCCTCGTCCTGGTGTTAATCATGCAGATAATTTCTGCTCTAGTTGTGGTGATGTGACTTTTACATCACAAAAAATGGCATATGACTGTGGCGGTTCAGAAAGCCTACAATTTATATTTTGGCTGCAGAATAAAAGATCAGGATAAAAGCTAGGCGCCACACATATGCTGCAATACATGTGTAGCAGATCTCAGGCTGTGGATGGATGGGAAAAGACCATCAAAGTCTTTTGCGGTTCCAATGATCTGGAGAGGGCCCATGGATCACGTCGGCGATTGCTACTTCTGCATGGTTCCTCCACTTCCGGAGGGCATATCCAGGTGATGTAAGCAGTTGGCCTACTGGCATTGCGTCGTGGGCGTGGCTACCAGAGTCTCCTTTCTTTTTTGTCACACCATGTAAGACTCCACATCTTCTGAAACAACGCTGGACTCTGGGGCACTTGACACCCTCTTATATGCCCTTGGTGGATCACGCTTGGTTTATTGCAACTCATTGCTTAGCTGCATTCCACATTCTCAATTAAAAAGACTCCAACTGGTCCAGGACATAGCTGTAGAGCTACTTTGTGTTGCAAAGAATAAAGCCCTTAAGAGGTGTGACAAATAGGGTGTTTGACGCTGGTGGTTTTTCCATTTCCCTCATTTTGCTTCCCACCTCTGTCTGGATGGACCTCGGTTCCGTTCTCCCTCGTGGAATCCAGCTGTGCCTGTTTAGTTGTCGGTTTGGGACTTACGCAAGAACACTTTGCTTGTAACCTGCGTTCCTTGGACCTTAGGTGAGGTTCCGTCGCTTTCTGGGAGGTCTCTTCGCTGCCTGTCCCTCCGTGGAGGCGGGTTCTGCGGGAGAGCAGCGGTTGCTAACACTTGACACCCTGGTGGGGTCGAGAGCCAAGGGGGAGCTCAAGCGGATTTTTCAGGCGGAGCTCCGGTAGCCTTCTCAGTAGGTCTGTTTCTAGGGCGTTCAGTGTGTTTGCGATGGCGAGTTTGTCTTTCTGAAGCACTAGTGCTGCTTGGGGCAGAGTTCTGTGCTGTTTTCACCAGTGAAGAGGATCCAAGTGGGCTCTCGGTCGTGTCTTCCTGGTTGGCTTACCGCCTGTTGACGTGAGGAGCGGGCTGGGGTCGGTGCCTGCTCTGTTCGTTTAGGGTCCGAGCCGACTGGATAGGTCCCTCCCAATGATTACTGCTCTGGTACATCCCAGTGGTGGAGGACTGAACTGTAGGACCGATAAGGAAATGGAAATTACACTTACCTGGTAATTGATGTTCCTTGAGGGAGTACAGTTCAGTCCTCATTCCCGCCCGGGGATGGATGTTTCAGACGCGAGGCGTCAGTTCCGAGTATGCTTTCGGATCCTAGAGTCGGCAACGGGCTCTGATTGGCAGGTAATCGCGAGAGCAACCTTTTCTGCCTATACTCTTCCTTAGTTCTCCTTCCTTCTAGCTCTCTGTCTTCCGCTGTTTGGTGCGCAGGGGGACAGGGGCACGGAGGAGGGTGTTTTCGGCCTTTCTTTTTGGGGCCCTGTGATTTTAAAGTTGAAGTTTGAGCATAGCTTTGTATTTAGTACTTTAACTGGTTGTTTGTTTGCTCCTTTGAGTCTGCTTTGACAGTAGGTCACTGGGGGATCATGGGAGAAGACCAGCAGGATATACCCGGTGATGTCACAAGTTTGACTTGTCCAGTCTCCATGTTGCAGGAGGAGGTGCACTACCCAGTGGTGGAGGACTGAACTGTACTCCCTCAAGGAACATCAATTACCAGGTAAGTGTAATTTCCATATTTGAACGTGGGAGCAACAATTAACAAACATCCAAACGGTATGATCACGTCAGCCCCATTGCTTCGTGAACAACAGTGGCTCCCGGTTTCCTTTCGTGTAAAATTCTAAATCCTAATATTGACACACTGCGCTTATTCCGGTTTCCTTACATTCTCTTCTCATTCCTTACTGCCCTTCTTGCACCCTTCACTCATCAAATACGAATCTGTTCGTTATCTTGACCACCTTGGATCTGACCCAGATATATCTACATATTCTCATTTGCCCCATGCACCAGCAGGTTGCGGTTTGGCAAGGGCTTTTTCGGTTTCAGGCTCTTTGTCACAGTTCCCAGGGTGTTCACCATGGTGATGGTGGTGGTAGCAGAGGTGTTGCAAAAGCGGATGTCTTTGTAAACCCGTATTTGGATGATTGGTTGATCCGAGGAAAGTCTTTGCAGGAAAGTTGGGAAGCTACACTCTGCATGGTTCGCCAGCTTCAGGATTTAGGCTACTCTTTGTGACATTTTCGACCCTACCTTAGAGTACCTGGGAGCCTGCTTTATTTCCGCCAGAGGGAAGGATAGCAAAGTTGCAGTCCCAGGTGTGGGTGCTGTGGAGAGTCCCTCATCTGAGAGTGTGAGATTATCTGCAGGTTATCGGCTTGATGGTGGCCTCCTTGGAGCTGAGCTTTGGTCTTGGCTACATATGCAGCCCTCTTCAGGCAATGCTCCTGGTGCATTTTTCCCACAGGTGCAGTTGATGCATGTCCTTCAGGATGAGGCCAGAGCAAGTTTTGAGTTGGTGGCTGGATTTGGCAAGGCCCAGGGTGGGGATGCCCCTTGAAACTCCAGACTGGGTAGTGGTGACCACAGACAGCAGTCTGTTTGGCAATGGGCCCCCCAACCATTCTCAGATGGCTCAGGACAGGTGGTCTCCGGACAAGAGTCAGTAGTCCAGCAATTACCCAGAGACGAGAGCGGTATGATGGGCCTTGGAGGCCTTTCTCTTTCTCTTCCTCTTCCTCGTTTGCTAGCGGGCGATAAAGGTGTTGTCAAACAGTGCAACAGCAGTGGCTTATGGCCAAAGCGGTACCCAGAGTGAGTTTGTGGCAGCGAAGGTGACTCTGCTTCTTCAGTGGGTGAAAGCCCATCTGCTTGGGCTGTTGATGGCCCATGTCACTGGGAAGGGGAATGTTCAGGTGGATTACTTGAGCCGTCATCTGTTGGACCTGGGAGACTGGTCACTCTCCAAGTCGGCGTTTCAGCTGATTGTAGAGCACTGGTGCGTTCTGATGATGGACTTGATGGTGATGGCAGCAGATACCAAAGCCAATCGATTTTTCAGCTGGTGCAGACAGCACATGGCAGATGGACTTGGTGCACTGGTTCAGTCTTGGCCCAGTGACTGTCTTCTGTATGTTTCCCCCATGGCCGCTCATTGGTCGCATTCTTCTGCACATGGAGTTTCACACGGGGCATTTAGTGTTGGTAGCCCCAGACTGGCCCAGGGGGCCATGGTATGCAGATCTGGTGCATCTGCTGGTAGTGGAGCCGTTCCTCACCCTCGGGAGGACCATCTTCTGATGCACAGACCTGTTGGGATGCTGGATGTGAATTGGTACTCGCTTACAGCCTGACTCTTGAGGCCACATTTTGAGGTGCAAGTGGTTGATACCTTGCTGCAAGCTTGGAAGCATTCACGTCGTTAGCCTATGTGTGTGTTTGGCACATGAGAGAGGGGGATACAACTTCTAGGGACTTCTCTTCCTGAAATACTGGCCTTTTTGCAGGCAGGGCTTGAGAAGAATTTGACCTTAAACTCCTTGAAGATGTAGGTTGCAACTTTGACTTGTTTCTGGGGTTGTGTGCAGGGTCAGACTCTTGCCTCTCATGGTGACGATGTCTGTTTTTCTTCAGTGGAGGGGGGCAAGCATTTGAGACAGCCTTGTCGTCCTGTTATCCCTTGCTGGGATCTTAATTAGGTTCTCTCTGATCTCACGACACCTCCATTGGAGCCTCTTAAGGGGGATTTGTTAAAGGATTTGATGCTGAAAGTGGTGTTCTCGGTGGCAATCTGCTCAGTGTGCTGTATTTCAAAGTTACAGATTGTGTCGTGTTGGGAGCATTATTTAATGTTAAGGGAAAAGATGGTTCTCTGTACAGTCCCTTCATTTCTGCCAAAGATGGTGTCTGTTTTCCATTTGAATCAGTTTGTGGTGTTAACTGGTCTTTTGCTGATTCTCTAAAAGCAGCTTAGTCCAGAAGTCTTCATTTGTTGGATGTGTAGATCGCTCAAGTGGTACTTGAAAGTGACTGACTGAGGTGCTCAGGCACTTGGAGTGACTTTTTGTGCTGTTTGGTGGGTCTAGGAAGGGCGAGGTGGCTTCTAAGACTACCATTTCCTGCTGGATCTGGGAAGCCATTGAGTCAGTACGAGGTGAGATCAAAAAGTATCGAGACTATTTGTGTAGCTATATATTCTCCAGGACCAAGCAGGAAGTCAGTCCTCACATATGGGTGTCATCGGCGCCGATGAAGCCCCAGCGGAGCATTTCCCCAGCTTTCTCAGAAAGCCTTTGGGAATGCAGGCACGCATGCGCGGTTCCCTTCTTTTTTTCCGATAAGCCCACCGGACGTGTATCCTGTTCTCCCGGTTAAAAGTAGATTTTTTTCGGCGATTATCGCTATTTTTAATTCCGGTTCGACGCCAGTTCCCCTCCCGCCGGGTTCGGTACACCGGTATCGAGCCCGATTCTTCTTTTTCGGTTTTTGCCCTTCGTGGCTGGCGTTCGTGCCCTTTTTTCCATTTTCTCTGGAAGGCCGGTCCTTTGACCTCGCGGGGACTCTTTTTTTTTTCCCCGATGGCTTCCAGTGGTTTTAAAAAGTGTGATTGGTGTAAGAAATTAATGTGTCTCACCGACACACACGACTGCTGCCTTCGGTGCCTCGGCCCCGATCATGACCCTAAGTCGTGCGGGCCATGTGGGAAGATGTCTTCCAAGGCACTCCGAAGTCGACAGCAGCAAAAAGAAAGCCTTTCCTCAGACAGCCTCCGGCCGGGCCCGGACCTCGTCTGAGGCCTCGACATCTCGGGATTCCGATCCCGAGCGCCGTCGAAGCTCCTCGGACAGGGGGTCCCCCGACCGGGAACAGAAGAGGAAGAAAGCGGCTCACGAGGGCGTAGTTGGAGGAGGTCCCTGGCTCCTCGAGGGCCAGGTCTAAGACCCCCGACCGTCGCCCCGGGCCCGTGGAACAAGAGAAGCCTGCCAAACGTTCCTCGCGTGGAGCCGGAGTCTGCTGGACACGTAAGCCCTGTAGTCCTCAAGGACTCTCCTCCCAGAGAGCCGACGTTGGGCCCGGCGCTGCCGGGGCCCGAGTCAGTGGCTTCTGCGTCTCCCGAGCTGAGTCTCAGGATGACAGCCTTGGAGAGCAGACTGTCTGCCTTCATGGAGCAGCAGCGGGCACTGATGGCCAGCCTGTCTGGCGCATCTGCCCCAACCACCGGGACATCGACTTCGAAGTCGACCCCAGAGACCGAGCCGATACTCGAGTCCATCATGGCTCGAAGTTGACCTCGGTCGGGTCTCCCTCGACCTCCCATTCGGGACCGAGGGCGTCGACGCCGGTGCCGGCATCGGGGCGGGTGCTCCAGGGCCCCGCGGGGTCAGACCCTAACTCCTCCTTGGACGAGTCCGCCTGGGAGACGGAGGGCGAGGAGTCTCCTGATACGTTCAAGACTCGGTGTGTCCCGTCGGACTCACCGCAGTCTGAGCCCCGGAGTAGATCCCCTCCGGAGGATACTCGGTTCTCGGAGTTCGTCCGGGATATGGCCACTGCCTTGGCTATTCCGGCGGACCCCGAGGAAGAGCCTCGAGCTGAGGAGCTTGAGGCGCTGCAGTATGACTCTCCTCCGAAGGAGGCCTTTACTGTCCTGGTTCCTCCGATGCTGGAACGGCTCCTCTTCCGTATGTGGGAGGCACCGGCCTCGGCGCCGGTTCTAAGCAAGCGAGTCGACTCAATCTATCGACTCAGAAAGAGCCCTGGTTTTCCGAAGGCACAGCTACCACACCATTCTATGGTTGGGGAATCGGCCATGCATCGTCTGAAGAGCCAGAAGATGCACTCCGCGGTGCCTCCTGGCAGGGAGGCCCGAAACCTCGATGGCGTCGGTAGAAAGTGCTTCCAGGGCTCGATGCTTGCTTGCCGTGTCCAGTCGTACAAGCTGTACATGGGCATGTACTTGCGGGACCTGGCCAAGGAGTTGGCCGGGTTCTCTGCTGGACTCTCTGGGGAACCCTTGCAGAGATTTAAGTCCTTGTCCTCGAGCATTCGGGACTGCTCGAAGTTCATGTCCCGTGCCGCCTACGATGGCTTCGAGGCTTCGGCCTGAGTTGCGGCAGCCGGCATCGCGGCTCGACGCCAGGCATGGCTGCAGTCATCAGACCTCGAGCCATGGGTTCAGGACAAGTTGGTCGATTGTCCCTTGCTGAGGTGAGAACCTTTCTGGCAAGCCCATGACCGAGAAGGCCGCTCAGCTCGAAACAGAGCACCTTACACGGACAAGGCTGTCGAGGAAGACCTCTGCCCCTTCTCATAAAAAGAAGGGCCCGGGTAAAAAGCTCTTTTACCCGAGGAAGGGCACTGCTTACAAACAGTACCCTCAATATCAGGCTACCCAAGCTGCACCCCAGGGTCAGCAAGCCAAGGGGCAGGGTAATGGGCCCCGTAGGCAGAGGACCCCCAAGCCTCCGGCCCCTGCTCCCACTCAGCAGGGTGGGGGTTTTTGACTCCTTGAACGTAGCCTCTCCATCCCTGCTATCCCAACCCTGCACAGGAGGTCGCCTCGCCCTCTTTGCCCACCAGTGGCCCCTCATCACCGGGGACAGTTGGGTGTTGGACATAGTCCACAGGTGCTATGCACTGCATTTTCACCAACTGCCTCCTCCATACTTTCCAGGGGAGCCTCCAAGGCCTCCCCTGCACACCGACCTTCTCTTTCAAGAGCTTCAAGGTCTGTTGGTGGACAGGGCGGAGGAACCTGTGCCTCCCCACTTCCAAGGTCACTGATTCTACTCCAGGTATTTCCTGGTCCCCAAAAGAACCGGTGGCCTTCGACCCATTCTGGACCTCAAGAACATCAACAAGTTCCTAGAGAAAGAAAAGTTCAAGATGCTTACACTTGGAACACTTCTCCCCTACCTCCAGCAGGGAGATTGGCTATGCTCCTTAGATCTAAAGGATGCGTATACCCACATCCTCATTCATCCAGACCACAGAAAGTACCTCAGGTTCATTGTGGGAGGAAACCATTATCAGTACAGAGTACTGCCTTTTGGCCTCACCTCGGCTCCCAGGGTCTTTACCAAATGCCTGGCAGTGGTAGCGGCCTACCTGAGAAATCAGGGAATCTTTGTCTTCCCCTATCTGGACGACTGGCTCATCAGGGGTCAGACGTGCCAGGAGGCCAGTCAAGCCACCCTCAGAACTATTGCTCTTCTTCAAAGCCTGGGGTTTGTAATAAACTTTGCAAAGTCCACTTTGCTCCCCTCCCAGAACTTGGATTTCATAGGAGCAAGGCTGGACTCCCTGCTAGCAAAGGCTTTCTTGCTAGCAGACAGAGCCCAAAGACTGATAAACTTAGCAAACCAGTTTCTCAACAGGTCACTGGTCTCCACCAGACTCTGCCTAAGGCTGCTTGGCCACATGGCTTCGACAGTGCATGTGACCCCCAATGCCAGGCTGCATATGAGGCCTGCACAGTGGTGCCTTCGGACTCAGTGGTCACAAGCCACAGGCAGCCTAAGAGACAGGATAAGGGTGTCCAGACAATTTCTGACCTCCCTCAACTGGTGGCTGCACCCACCCAATCTACTAAAGGGGGTGCCTTTTCAGATTCCTGGGTACACGGTGGTACTGACCACGGACGCCTCCCTGCAGGGCTGCGGAGCTCATTGTCTAGGCAAGTGCACCCAGGGCCTGTGGTCTCCTTGGGAAGCTGCACAGCAGATGAATCTCCTCGAACTCGGAGCTATTCGATTAGCACTCAAAGCTTTCTCGCCTACCCTGGCTCATCAATCTGTCCTGGTTCAGACAGACAACCAGGTAGCCATGTTTTATGTGAACAAACAGGGCGGGACTGGGTCCAGAATCCTTTGTTGGGAGGCTCAGGACCTTTGTTCATTTGCCCTCAAGCACAACATGCTCCTCAAGGCTGTGTACCTTCCAGGCCAGGACAACTACCTGGCCGACAGGCTCAGCAGGATTCTGCAGCCCCACGAGTGGCAGCTGCATCCTTCAGTAGTTCAGAAGATCTTCCTCCACTGGGGTCTCTTTGCCAGCCCCATGAACAAACAACTGCCAGAGATCTGCTCCAGGCAACCGCATCCTCTCAGAATAGCAGCAGATGTTTTTCTGATTCCATGGTCTCAGGGCCTCCTGTATGCGTTTCCTCCCACGCCCTTGGTGGCCCGAACTCTCTTCAAAATTCTTCAGGACAAGGCCTCGGTCCTGCTGGTGGCTCCCTGGTGGCCAAGACAGGCTTGGTTTCCTCTTCTGCTTCAACTGGCGGTGGATCCCCCACTGCCTCTGTGGTTGCAACCCAACCTTCTCTCACAAGAGCAGGGTTCCCTTCTGCACCCCAATCTCAAAGCTCTCAATTTGATGGTCTGGAGGCTGCAAGGGTAGTTTTGGCTCCCTGGAGCCTGCCTAAGGAAGTTGAGGAGGTTGTCCTAGCCTCTAGGAAACAGTTCACTAGGAAAACCTATCCTCTCAAATGGAAAAGGTTTTCTGTGTGGTGTCAGCTACGTACAGAGGATCCTTTCTCCTGTACTGTGCCAGTAGTGCTTCAGTACTTACTGCACTTATCAAATCAGGGACTTAAATCCAATTCTGTTCAGGTCCACCTCTCAGCTCTAGCAGCTCACTACTCCCTGGTGGAGGGACATTCTCTGTCAGGTCATCCCTTGGTGTCCCGCTTTCTCAGGGGCTTGCTTTTGCTCAAGCCTCCAATCCGTCCTCCTGCCCCTGAGTGGGAGTTGAATGTGGTCTTGCAGCAACTGACTCGCCCAACTTTTGAGCCGATGGCTACTTCTCCATTACGCTTCCTATCCTGGAAGACACTCTTCCTGATAGCCCTTACCTCGGCTAGGTGAGTGAGTGAGCTTCAGGCCCTAGTCTGTGATAGGCCTTTCACCAGGATTTATAGGAACAGGGTAGTCCTTAGGACTCACCCAAAGTTCCTCCCAAAGGTTGTCTCATCTTTCCACCTCAATCAGGAGGTGGTTCTTCCAACATTCTTCCCTAGGCCTCATGCAAGCCAGGCAGAAGCAGTCCTGCATACCCTGGACTGTAGGAGGGCCCTATCCTTCTACCTTGACCTTACGCAGGGGCATAGACGGGCTACTCAGCTCTTCGTCTCCTTTGACCCCAATAAGTTGGGGTTGGCTGTGTCCAAGCGTACCTTGTCCATCTGGGTGGCTGACTGTATCACCTGGGCTTACAAGGCGGCTGACCTTCCTTTGCAGGGTAGGGTCACGGGCGTTCTCTCTAATTTTCTGTAGGCTGTGTGCGCATAAAATATCAGCTGTGCAGCTTTTGAAGGAAGGTTAAATTTTTGTGCGCCACATAACGACACTCAGAGTTATATACTTTAAAATTTGACTACACGTCAGAATACAGTATGTACACCACATTGATTGCACTACAACATATTGTAGAACTTGTGAAAACCGTAAATACACAACAACTTTTCAATTTTAAGAATGTCTGTGTTTTCTATCAGAATCAGAACCATAATTTTTGTGCGCTCTGTTGTAAAGTATGTGCGCTCACTCGGCGAGGTGTGTGCGCGCGCACACGCACACAGCTTAGAGGGAACAGTGGTCACGGCCCATCGTGTCAGGGCAATGGCTGCCTCGGTGGCTCATCTCCGCTCTATGCCCTTGGTAGACATCTGCAGGGCTGCAACTTGGTCTTCAAGCTAGACTTTTGCGGCCCATTACTGTCTGGAGAGGGAGTCCCGTAGGGACAGTGCTTTTGGCCAGGCAGTACTCCGTAATCTCTTTGAGGTTTAGGCAACTCCTGCCCTCTTGCCCTCTGTTGGGCTACTGGTGGAGGTTGTGTCCTTGAAAAGCCTTTCTTTGCTGCTGAGACTAGAGGGAGTTCTCTTGTTCAGCCTGGGTTCCTCGGTAGCCCAGAGCTAGGGAGTCACCCATATGTGAGGACTGACTTCCTGCTTGGTCCTGGAGAAAGAGTAGTTACTCACCTGTAACAGGTGTTCTCCAGGAGCAGCAGGAATCAGTCCTCACAACCCTCCTTCCTCCCCTGGGAGTTGCAGTTGTACATAGTTTATTTTTTTATTTTTGTGTGCTGTTCTTAGCTATGTCATTTGACTGAGGTAAGATGGCACCTTTAGGCGGGAAGGGAACCGGGCATGCGTGCCTGCATTCCCAAAGACTTTCTGCGAAAGCTGGGGAAATGCTCCGCTGGGGCTTCATCGGCGCCGATGACACCCATATGTGAGGACTGATTCCTGCTGCTCCTGGAGAACACCTGTTACAGGTGAGTAACTACTCTTTATAATACGTCACAGCAAAAACACACCTATAATCTCGCTGAACACAGGAAAGACAATGGGGCAAGAAAGTCCTTTATTAACTACCGCAACACGGCCAGCCTTCATCAAGGGGTTACCTCAAAGAGAACACAAACAGTGAAACATTAAAAATAAGAACAATGAATATTGTGCAAATGTGCAAAAAGACAATAAATAATCAAAATTGCAAGCAATATAAATACCATGAATTAAAACCATATAAAAGAAATAAAACTCAATAAGTGGGCTAAAAAGGGCTAATAAAAGGGTATAGTTGAAAATAATAGATAAACAAAGTTAAAAAGGAACCAGTCAATACTGAATAATTAAATTAAAACTAGGTGACAGTCATATGAATAAGCCAGGCGAGGACAATACCACATAAAAGAATCCATATGAACATGTATAACTGGAGGTGGGGGGAAACTTCATTAAACAAGAGAACCATTGACTTACTTGCAATCAATAGGCTTTCAATTCAATGAGGCACACTTCAGTTCAGCACAATGAAACTCTGCTCGCTGTCAAAATAAAACTATAAATATTGAAATAATTCATTAAAAAAGCCAGAGCAAGAATAGAATGATTGATTGAAAATGTGACCCAGAGCAGAGAAATCATGATTGAGAAGACAATTGACCAAATACCACTCATAACTGGCATATCACATGGGGCAGGGAGTGCATAGCACAGCGATCCAAAATGTAATCATTTCGGAAATGCACGCCAAAAACCACCACAAAGAGTCCTCTCCGAAGATGCTCTTTCAAGGAAAACTTAAACGTTACAAAAAGCATTGAAAGCAATAGGTTTCTACATGTAGGTCTCATTCAAAATGAAAAAAGAATAATATGGTAAACATTTTTTAAAAAGTTGAAAAGAACTGTAAAAAGTACTTCTCCAGGAACAAGCGGGAAGTCAGTCCTCACATATGGGTGATGTCGGCGACGACGGAGCCCTCGTGTGGAGCAATTCCCCAGCTTTCAAAGAAAGCCTTTGGGATTGCATCGCGCATGCGCGGTCCCCTCCCGCCCAAGGGTGCCATCTTGCTCAGTCTCCCTTTTTCCGCGGAGCCCAACGGACGTTGTCCCTAATTCCTCACGGAAAAAATGTGTCAAAACTTCAGAAGAATTTCTCTCTTCGACCGATTCGACACCGGTTCCCCTTCCCGTCTATGGCTCGGTACACCGGTATCGAGTCCGGTCAATTTTTTTGCGGTTTTGTCCTTAGTGACTAGCGTTCACGCTCTAATTTCTTTTCACTGGCAGCCCGGTCCTTCGACCTTGCAGGGGCCCTTTTTCCCCCCGATGGCTGGCAGTGGGTTTAAAAAGTGTGATTGGTGTAAAATGTTAATGTCCCTCACCGACACACATGACTGCTGTCTCCGATGCCTCAGGCCCGACCATGACCCGAAGGTCTGTGGCCTGTGTGGGAAGATGTCCTGTAAGGCATTTTGAAGTAGACAGCAGCAGCGTGAAAGGATTTTCTCGGAGTCCGCATCCCCCCGGATCTGACCTCATCAGAAGCCTCGACGTCTCGGGAGCTGTCTGAACCCGAGCACCGTCGGAGGTCTAATGAGTGGGAGTCTCCCTCCTGGGAACACCGGAGGAAGAAGAAACCCGCAAGGGCAGCGGCATTTGATACCTCCGATCGCCCTGGGCCCTCGAAGGCCAGGTTGCGGAGTCCTGACCGCCGCCCCGGGTCCTTGGAGCCAGAGCGGCCTGCTAAGATACCTCACATGGATCCGGAGACGCCGAGGAGGGTAAACGCTGTTGTTCTCATGGATTCCCCTCCAGGAGAGCTGGCGTCTAGGTCTGAGCCGGAAGCTGCAGAGTCGTCTTAGCTCGGTCTCAGGATGACGGCCCTGGAGCGCAGCATGTCTGCCTTCATGGAGCAGCAACAGGCGCTGATAGCCGGTCTCACTGGTCCATCCGCCCCGACCACCGGGACCTCGACGTCCAGGTCGACTCCGGAGCCCAAGCAGATCCTTGAGATTCTTCGGACTCGAGTTGATCCTCGGCCAAGGTCTCCCTCGACCACTGTTCCCTCTAAGCTGTGTGCGTGTGCGCGCGCACACACCTCGCCGAGTGAGCGCACATACTTTACAACAGAGCGCACAAAAATTATGGTTCTGATTCTGATAGAAAACAACACAGACATTCTTAAAATTGAAAAGTTGTTGTGTATTTACGGTTTTCACAAGTTCTACAATATGTTGTAGTGCAATCAATGTGGTGTACATACTGTATTCTGACGTGTAGTCAAATTTTAAAGTATATAACTCTGAGTGTCGTTATGTGGCGCACAAAAATTTAACCTTCCTTCAAAAGCTGCACAGCTGATATTTTATGCGCACACAGCCTACAGAAAATTAGAGGGAACATTGCCCTCGACCTCCCGCTCGGGGCCAAGATCGTCGATGCCAGTGCTCTCGGCGTCGGGACGGTCGGGGCCGAAGCCCTCGCGGCTGGAGCCGCTTGATTCCTCCTTGGAGGGATTGGCATGGGAAACGAAAGATGAAGAGTCCCCAGACACCCATCGGACCCAATATGTCCCATCGGACTCTCCGGGTTCGGAGCCTCGGAGAAGGTCCCTTCCGGAGGATACCCGGTTCTTGGACTTCGTCAGGGACATGGCCAAGGCTTTGGCATTCCCAGCAAAAAGAGTTCCAAAAAAGAGTAAAGTAGCCCAAATGCCCTTAAATATGGAGCAGACAGAGCTTAAAGATCCCAAATTACCCATGTCTAACAATAGCCAAATTAATATGAATAAAATACAGTCTCTAAAATGCTTGTATGCAAATGCTAGAAGTCTAAAAAATAACATGGGAGAGTTAGAATATATAGCACTAAATGAGAGGTTAGATATGATTGGAATATCAGAGACATGGTGGAAGGAGGACAACCAGTGGGATATTGTGATAACTGGGTACAAACTATATCGTAATGATAGAGCTGATCAAATTGGTGGAGGGGTTGCGCTCTATGTTAGAGAGGGCATTGAGTCAGAAAGGATTAAAGTTTTGCGGGAAACAAAATTTGCTGTAGAATCTCTATGGATTGAAATTCCATGTAAAAAGGGGAAGGCGATGGCAGTGGGGGTGTACTATCGACCGCCTGGCCAGAATGAACAAATGGATGATGAAATGCTCAAAGAAATCAAGGAAGCTAACAAAAGTTACAGCGCAGTAATAATAATGGGTGATTTCAATTACCCCGGTATCGACTGGGTCAGTGTCACGGCAGGACATGCTAGGGAGATAAAGTTCCTAGATGACATAAATGACTGCTTCTTGGAGCAGCTGGTTCATGAACCGACCAGAGGGGAAGCCATATTAGACCTAGTCCTTAGTGGAACACCAGATCTAGTGCAAGAGATAAGGGAGTTGGGGCCACTTGGCAATAGTGATCATAGCATGATCGCCTTTGATTTAATTAGTGGAGGAGGGATAGTAAGGAAATCCACAGTACTACCTTTTAACTTTCGAAAGGGAGACTATGATAAAATGAGGAAAATAGTTAAGAAAAAACTAAAAGGAGCAGTTGCAAAGGTTAAGGACTTACATCAAGCTTGGGTGTTGTTGAAAAATACTATCTTGGATGCCCAGACAAGCTGTATTTCACGCTTTAAGAAAAGTGGAAGGAAGTCCAAAAAACTGCCAGCATGGTTTAAAGGAGAGGTCATAGAGCAGGGGTCTCAAACTCAAATTGCTTTGAGGGCCAAATGAGGACTTGTAGAGTAACCCGGGGGCCGCACAAGACGCAGGCCTCATTTGCATAAGGGCATCATTTGCATAAAGGCATCATTTGCATAAATATTTGCATAATGTTACCATACACTAACCTTTAGTAAACATGCCTCTTAATGAGTGTATGGATAAAGAAAGACTAAAAGATTTCTACATTACTATAAACCAGTGCCAACCGCCAGGCACATTAGGAACTACTAGAAACACTGCTCATTTAGAACCCATAGCAAACCTGCCATGTCCTAATAGCACTACCAGGACTCACAAAGCACCATACCCTAACTATCAAAAGGCAACACTGCAAATATTAAATCAACACATTTCAGAGAATAACAATACATGACCTACTCGGGAAAGAGAACAAGTGGCAATGTCAAATAGGAATTACATAAACAGAATACCTCAGCTCAGTTACACATGCAGAACATACACCATCACCAAACAAGGAATCACAATTTAGAAACAGGAAGACAATTAAACTGGGAACCCCAAAAGCCAAACTTAGAATGTACAACACTGTAGAAATAAAACTATACATTGATTTCCTCTTGTATTAAATAAAGTGCAGACGTTAAAGATGCACATTTCCAACAGCCCACTTCCAGGCCTAACCCTTCCATCGCCCCATCTTCATTCTTAGCCCCCCCATAACCCCATTTTCAGTCTTAGCCCCCCAATCAGACCACCTCCAGTCCTAACCCCCATCACCCCATTTTCAGTACTATCCCCCCATCACCCCATTTCCAGTCCTACCCCCCCAGCAGCCCACATCAAGTCCTGCTCCCCCCCAGCAGCCCACATCAATTCCTGGTCCCCCCCCCAGCAGCCCACATCAAGTCCTGCTCCCCCCCCAGCAGCCCACATCAAGTCCTGCTCCCCCCCCCCAGCAGCCCACATCAAGTCCTGCTCCCCCCCCCCAGCAGCCCACATCAAGTCCTGCTCCCCCCCCCCCAGCAGCCCACATCAAGTCCTGCTCCCCCCCCCCCAGCAGCCCACATCAATGCCTGCTCCCCCCCCCAGCAGCCCACATCAAGTCCTGCTCCCCCCCCCCCAGCAGCCCACATCAAGTCCTGCTCCCTCCCCCCCCCCCCCGGGAAAATTAAACTTTAGAAAAACGCTGACTGCTGCCGCTGCGGTAGCAGCAATATCGCAAGTCCCGCGGCCCCCCCCCCCCCCGGCAGATCCCTTCCTGCTTGCCTGCCTGTCAGTTCTTCTCCGCTTCGGCTTTCAGAGCCCGCAAGTCCCGCGGCCCCCCCCCCCCCCCGGCAGATCCCTTCCTGCTTGCCTGCCTGTCAGTTCTTCTTCTCCGCTTCGGCTTTCAGAGCCGCGAAGGGAGAGCTTCTCCCTCGTGACTTTAAGCCCGCTGGGGCTTATGGGAAATTTCCCATCTGCCCCGGCGAGCTTAACAGAGTCGCGAGGGAGCAGCTCTCCCTTCGCGGCTCTGAAAGCCGAAGCGGAGAAGAACTGACAGGCAGGCAAGCAGGAAAGGATCTGCCGGGTGGGGGGGGGGGGGCCCCGCGGGACTTGCGATATTGCTGCTATTGCCGGGCAGATGGGAAGGGGCCGCGGGACAGCAGCAGCAGAAGCCGGGTTTTTGTGTTTTTTTTTCTTCTCCTGTGCATCGCGGGCCGCACAAAGGTCTCTCGCGGGCCGCGTGTTTGAGACCCCTGTCATAGAGGCAGTTGTTGCCAAAAAAGCATATTTCAGGAAATGGAAAAAAGAGCCAAACAACGAAACCTGGAAACAGCACAAGCACTGGCAAGTCAAATGCAAGGCATTGATAAAACAGGCAAAGGGAGAATTTGAGAAGAAGCTTGCTGCGGAAGCAAAAACGCAAAATAAAGATTTTTTTCAAGTACATTCGTAGCAAAAAACCTGTGAGAGAGTCAGTTGGTCCATTAGATGATAGAGGAGTTAAAGGGGCACTAAGAGGCGACAAGCTGATAGCGAAGAGACTGAATGAATTCTTTGCTTCGGTCTTTACTTAAGAAGATGTAGGGATGTTACCCATGACTGAAGTGGTATTTAGAGGTGCGGAAGAATTGAAGGAAATATCGATACATCAGGAAGATGTATTACAACTATTAAACTGAAGAGTAGCAAATCACCTGGGCCGGATGGTATATATCCAAGGATGTTGAAAGAACTGAAATATGAGATTGCAGACCTGCTATTAGTAATCTGTGAACTATCATTAAAATCATCTCTAACACCTGAAGACTGGAGGATCGCCAATGTAACACCAATTTTTAAAAAGGGTTCAAGGGGTGATCCGGGAAACTACAGGCCGGTGAGCCTTATGTCAGTACTGGGAAAAATGGTAGAAACCATCATAAAGAATAAAATTACTCAGCATGTAGATAGCCATGGCCTAATGGGAGACAGCCAACATAGCATGGGAGACAGCCAACATAGCTTTAGACAAGGAAGATCTTGTCTTACTAATCTGTTATGTTTTTTTGAAAGTGTGAATAAACAGGTGGACAAAGGTGAGTCGGTGGATATAGTGTATCTGGACTTTCAGAAAGCCTTTAACAAGGTCCCTCATCAGAGACTTTTGGCAAAACTAAAGAGTCATGGGATAGGAGGCAGTGTACTACTGTGGATCAGGAACTGGTTAAAAGATAGAAAGCAGAGGGTTGGGCTAAATGGCCAATTTTTCCAATGGAGAAAGGTGAATAGTGGTGTACCCCAGGGATCTGTGCTGGGTCCGCTGCTTTTTGACATATTCATAAATGACCTGGAAAGTGGAATAACGAGTGAGGTTATCAGATTTGCAGATGACACAAAACTATTTAAAGTTGTTAAAACCCAAGAGGATTGTGGAAAATTGCAAGAGGATCTTGATAAATTGGAAGACTGGGCATCAAAATGGCAGATGAAATTTAAGGTGGACAAGTGCAAGGTTATGCACCTAGGGAAGAACAACCCAAACTATGGTTACACAATGCAAGGTTCCACATTAGGAACCACCACCCAGGAAAAAGATTTGGGCGTCATGGTGGATAACATGTTAAAACCCTCGGCCCAGGGTGCAGCGGCAGCCAAGAGAGCAAATAGAATGCTAAGTATCATAAGGAAAGGAACGGAAAATAAAACAAAAGATATTGTAATGCCTCTATATCGTTCCATGGTGAGACCACACCTTGAATATTGTGTGCAATTCTGGTCACGGTATCTTAAAAAGGATATAGCGTTATTAGAAAAGGTTGAGAAGAGCCACCAAAATGGTAAAGGGGATGGAAGGATACTCCTATGAAGAAAGGCTAAAAAGGTCAGGGCTCTTTAACCTGGAAAAGAGACGGCTGAGGGGAGATATGATAGAAGTCTATAAATTAATGAACGGAGTGGAACGGGTAAACGTAGATTGTTTACGTTATCAGAATATAGAAAGACCAGGGGACATACAATGAAGCTACAGGGTAAACTATTTAAGACTAATAAAAGAAAATATTTTTTCACTCAACGTGTAATCAAACTCTGTAATTTGTTACCGGAGGATGTAGTAAAGGCTGTTAGTGTAGCTGGGTTTAAAAAAGGTTTGGACAAGTTCCTGGAGGAAAGGTCCATAAACCATTATTAAGAAGGGACCCAGGATATCAATGCTTGACCCAGTACAAGCACTGCGGAACCAGTGTCTTTCGGGGAAACTGCTAGGTACGTATGACCTAGATTGGCCACTGCTGGAAACAGGATACTGGGCTTGATGGACCTTAGTCTGACCTAGTATGGCATATCTTATGTTCTTAAGAGAGCGCTGCGGCAGTGTTTAAAGGTTTCAGAAACTTTCGCAAGACGGATCGTCTCTCTTCGGGGTGTTTGGAGGGCCCTGGAAAGGGAAGTGGCGGCGATGGAGTCCATTTCTGGATGGATTGGAGCGGTGAGTGCATCGGCTTATCTTCTACGGGACCGTACAGTCCCAGGTTGCTTACGAGCTCACTCTACCAGAGTGCAAGCGTCTTCTTGGGCGGAGCACAGTTTGGTTCCACCAGAGGACATCTGTAGGGAGGCCACTTGGTTGTCTCTCTCCATACTTTTAGTAAGCACTACCGCCTAGATAAAGATGCCGTTTTCAGGGAGGCGGTATTGAGATCCGGCTGGAAAGGTCCCTCCCAATGGTTACTGCTCTGATACATCCCAGAGGTTGAGGACTAAACTGGAGGAACGATAAGGAAATAGGAATTACACTTACCTGGTAATTGTGGTTCCTTGAGTGACTCCAGTTTAGTCCTCATTCCCGCCCGGGGATGGGGTCTTAGCAGTGATCTTTCTGTTGGGGGAAGTGCAAGGTTAAAAGTGGATGTAGGCTTTCACTGGTGTTCAGTCGTTTTGATGCTTCCATTTGTTTTTGTTTTCCATTAGTAATTTCTTCCTCTACCTCCAATAATATCTTTTTATCGTGCAACAAACTTTCATTAAGTCTCCAAAAGGTTCGACCTCCCTGTTCCACTCCTCCCAAAAATTCCCCCAATCAGCCCATGATCTGTCCACGTTAGCGGTTCAGTCTCCACCCGCAGTACTTTTTGGGACCATGACTCATCTCCCAAAAAAAGATTGATCCTGTTATAACTTTGGTGCACACTCGAATAGTATGTATAATCTTTTCTTTGTGGGTATATATGATGTCATAAATCCTGAAGCCTAAAGCGACTTAGTAACTCGACTAAACTATCCCTCCCCTTACTCCCTAACCCTGATCTATCCAAATGGGGATTCAAAACCTCATTAAAATCTCCCCCCAAAAGCAAGGCTCCGTGGACTTTATCTTCTAACCAATCTCCAAGTTGCTCCCAAAAGCCCTTCCCCGATTCGTTTGGACCATAGATATTTACAAATGTAACCTCCTGACCCTGTATTCCCCCCCCCCCCCCCATACCAACAACACCCTCCCTTTAATCCCTTTTATCACTCCTCCCACTTGGAAGGCACATCTCCCCAAATTAAAATCGCTACACCCGCCTTTTTAGACATGCCTTCAGCATTAAAAAACATTTGAGCAAACGCCCCACTTCGCAACAGGTGTTCATCTTTTGGTAACAAATGGGTTTCTAGTCCCACAGGTGCTCCTTGTGGCCTTGGGCAAGCCACTTAACCCTCCATAGCCCATGTTCCCTGTAAAATAGTTATCTCCAAGTTATAATGCCCTGTTCAATGTAATTTCAGTTTGTTCAATGTAAACCGCACTGATGCAGAATAGCGCGGTATATAAGAGAATGTAAATAAATAAATAAATAAAAAATGCATTTCTTGTAGAAACACTACTTAACATTGCCAGCTCTGTACCTCCCTAAGGAGCATTTTCCGTTTCTGTGGGGTATTCAGCCCCCTAACATTAAGAGATCCAATTCTAAGTCCAGCCATCTTGACCCCCAGAAAGTCCGCCTTTACTCCTATTTCTCTCTTGTATGCTCTCTCCTTTACTACCCCACCCGCTCTCAGTTTCAGTTCACCTTCGATCTTCCCCCCACCCCCCACCTCCCCCCCCCTTTACCTGCAAACTATCCCCCCCTCCCCCTCTACCCGCAGACCATTTTCCTGCGACTCCTATCCTAGAGGACATAACCCCCACCTCCCGGGACCCCCCGACTCTCCTATAATTGGCCCCCCTTATACCCACCTTCCCCCCCCCTTCCCCGTCCTAAGCTCCATCCCCCCCCCCCCCGTTACAACCTTTATTTTATCCCTTGAACATTTCAACATTGCAACAGTAACTTGCTAAGATTAACATTAATCACAACTAGTATTCCCCTTTGAGAATGCCATTCAGCCCCCCCTTGGCTGGGAGAGGAAAAGAGGAGCCAAGCTCACATAACGCTATTATCACCCCCGTTTCCTCTCCCCCCCACCAACCAAGCCTTCCCCTCCTCAGCAAATATTTTATTCAATATGTCCACTCCCTCATTTCAAGTGGTTGTTGCAGAGGCGCTGCTGCTCTCGCCCTCCTTCCTTGTCGTGCTGTCCCTTGAGAGGCGTCGCAGGCGGTGGCCCTTCTCCGGGATCCATTGCCATTTTAATTTATCTAGCAAGCTCGCCTGATTTCATTGCCTCAGGTACACTTAGATTGTGAGCCCTTCGGGGACAAGGGAATAAAAAAAAGTACCTGTTAGTATACATGTAAACCGCTCTGATTCTAAAGAGCGCGGTATAATAAATAAATAAATAAAAAATAAATAAATTTCTTTCCAGATCCGGAGAACTCTGACTTATCTGCGGTAAATTGTGTGCGTTCTTCTTCTCCAAGATCTCCCATGCTTCCATCTCAGTCCTTACTCTTGTCAGTCCCTTAATTTCGAACTGTATCCCAAATGGGAAGAGCCATCTATATTTAATGTTTTCCTGCCGTAGATCTTTAGTCACAGGTCACATGGCTCTTCTGCATTGTAAAGTAGAGGGCGCCAAATCCTGAAAAATCTGCACCATTACATTTTCCCAGACCATCTTGCCCTTCTTTGCTGTTGCTCTCATAATCTCTTCTTTTAGCTGATAGCGAGAGGCATGCTATAATGTCTCTTGGCCGTGCTCCTAGCTGAGGTCCCAGAGCTCTATGTGCTCTTTCTAATCCGATATCTGGCTGCGCTTCTGCTGGGCCCACACCTCCATCCTGTAGCAGGGCTGCACAAATTTCTTTAACTACTTGTCCCGCCTTCTGAAATTTGGCACCCTCTGGGACCCCCCGGATCCTAATGTTGCAGCATCGCGATCGATTCTCTAAATCCTCCAACTTATCTCTCAGCTCATCCCTCTCTTTCTGCCAACTGAGAATGGACTCCTGCGCGCTTTGCGCCGCCATCACCACCTCTTCCACGTGGTCCTCCAGGCAATCTACCCTTTGACCCAATGCTTCTAAGTCTTGCCACAGTTCTTTAACAACTTCCTTTGCCTCTGTTTTCCCTGCAATTACTTCTTTCTTAATCTCTTTATACCAGCACCAAAGACCACCCCTCATGCACGTTTTCAGGCTCCTCTTCCGTGTCCGTATCGATCCACTCTCCTTGATCACTCTGCGTCGATAACGGTGCATAGGAGGATCGAAACGTATCCAGTTTTTTCCTCACTGACATCGTGAGCTACTCCGCCTCGTTCTCCCCCACGTAGATGTTGAGAGAGGGGCAAAATGCACTGGCTATTAGCGATTATTCTCTCCGTCCCGAAAAGAGCTCTGTTCTCAGGCGGCCATTCCGGTTGGTTGACGTCACGTCCTCCCATACACACTGTTTTATAGGAATAGGGTGGTCCTCCGCACTCACCCGACGTTCCTTCTAAAAGTGGTCTCTTCTTTCCACCTCAACCAAGAGGTGATTCTTCCAACCTTCTTTCCCAGGCCCCATTCCAGCTGGGCAGAGGCAGTCCTGCATACCCTGGATTGTAAGAGGACGTTGTCCTTCTACCTGGAGCAAACAAGGGGACATCAAAGGGCTACTCAGCTCTTCGTCTCTTATGAACCCAGTAAGCTGGGGTTACCAGTCTCCAAGCGCACACTGTCTACCTGGATGGCAGACTGCATTGCCTGGGCGTACAGGGCAGCCGACCTCCGGTTGCAGGGTCGAGTCACGGCCCACCGTGTCAGGGCTAAGGCCGCATCAGTGGCTCACTTCCGCTCTGTTCCGCTGGCAGATATCTGCCGGGCCGCAACTTGGTCTTCAAGCCAGACTTTTGCGGCCCATTACTGCCTGGATAGGGAGTCCCGACGGGATATTGCTTTCGGCCAGGTGGTACTCTGTAACCTAATTGAGGTTTAGGCAACTCCAACCCTCCGACCCTTTGGTGTCAGGCTACCGGGGGGTGTTGCGTTCTCGGCTGAATTCCTATTGCAGCTGCTGCGGCTCTTCTAGAGGGAGCCATTTTTCAGCTATGGGTTCTCGGTAGCCTATAGCTAGGGAGTCCCATATGTGAGGACTGACTTCCTGCTTGTTCCTGAAGAAAGCGTAGTTACTCACATGTAACAGGTGTTTTCCAGGGACAGCAGGAATCAGTCCTCACAACCCTCCCTCCTCCCCTGGAGTTGCAGTCCTGTTATTAATTTTTTCTATTCTTGCTGTCTTTTTAGCTATGTCATTTGACTGAGCAAGATGGCACCCTTGGGCGGGAAGGGGACCGCACATGCGCGATGCAATCCCAAAGGCTTTCTTTGAAAGCTGGGGAATTGCTCCGCACTAGGGCTCCGTTGGTGCCGTCACCCATATGTGAGGACTGATTCCTGCTGTCCCTGGAGAACAGCTGTTAGAGGTGAGTAACTACGCTCTCAGTGTTTTTATATGAAGTACTTTTTATGGTTCTTTTCAACTAAAACTCTATATCACTTTATTATGTGTCTTTCCTTATAATAGCCTAATACTTTGCTGCTGTTTTGATAGGTTTCTCTTTCGTTTGATTTATTTGAATGATGTGTATTTCGAAATGAAGACAGAGTTGAAACTGTGTGCCGCAATACGCTCAAATCATCTGACTATCGGGGAGCTTTCTGAGGACATGGACATCAGTTTCAGGTCAGTACAGTACATTCGTACTGTCGATTTGGGGATGAGACGTGTATCTGCAAATTTTGTGCCGAAACTCCTTTCCCCTGACCAAAAAGATCGACTGCAACCAGGGAATTGTGGAATGTGTTGAAAATGACTCAGATTTCATCAAAAAAAATGTTACTAGTGATGAATCGTGGGTTTATGGTTATGATCCGGAAACTAAGGCTCAATTCTTACAGTGGAAGACGCCAAACTCTCCTAGACCCGAGAAAGCCCAACGGGTGAAGAGCAATGTCAAAGTTATGCTCACGGTTTTCTTTGATTACCAGAGCTTTGTTCATGACTGCTTCAAAAGGCCAAACCATCACTAAGGCGTACTGTGTCCATGTTCTGACTCATTCGAGAGATGCATTTCGTCGTAAGAGGCCAGAGTTGCACAAGAAGAGTGAATGATTGCTGCTTCACAATAACATCCCATCTCACACATCCCGCCTTGTTCAGCAGTTCTTGGCTAAACACCAAATCGAGCAAGTCTGTCAGCCTCCGTACTTGCCTGATGTCACACTCTGTGACTTTTTCTTGTTTCCAAAAGTGAAATTACCACTGAAAGGAAGGAGATTCAACAATTTGGAGACCATTAAGCAGAAATCGGCACAGCAGCTTCACAGCATGAGAGGCATTTCAAAATTGTTTCCAGCAGTGGCAGGAATGCTGGAAGAAGTGTGTTTTATTGGAAGGGGGCTACCTTTGGAGGAGACTAAGTGCAATAGTTGTCAGTGTTGTGCTGCTTGTGTTATTGTACAAGTCTTGATACTTTTTGATCACACCTCGTATATTTGCTGAAGAGGTGAATGGTTCTGACGGGTTTGAAGGTGCACTCTACCAGGGCTCAAGCTGCTTCTTGGATGGAGGACATTTGTTAGGCAGCAACATGGTCGTTGCTTCATTTGTTTGCACATTACTATAGACTGGATGTGCAGGCCCGACAAGACAGTTTGGGGCACGAGTACTATAGGCCAGTGTCTCTGTACTCATCCCTCAGTACTGCTTTGTTACATCTCCTGTATCTGGATTGGAGGGACGATTAGGAAGGTGAAATTAGACCTTATGTGCTAATTTTTCTTTTCTTAAGTTCCTCCATTCCAGTTCAGCAGCTGCCCAGGGCTTGATTGCTAGTTTATTCTGGTCTTGTGTCTATTCTGATCTGCTAACATACTATAATTCTTCTCTTTTTTTTTTCTATTTCACTCTTGCAATTTTATGTAAACTGTCTTTTCCAAACACATCCTGTTAGACCAGTCCAGACTAGTGGGTTGTGTCCTCCTGCAAGCAGATGGCGAGACAGAGAAGAATTCCCAAAGCTTTGTGACATCACCATTGGTATAAAAACTCATCTCCCAAGGGGAGCCTTCAGTATTTTCTCCATCTCAGCAAATGTTGGACTTCTCCTAGCTCCTGACATTCTCCGAGAAGAGATTTGGTGTCACTGTAGCTATTTTTGGCAGTTGTGCACATTGTGGTGTCCCTTCTTTGCTGACCGTTTTCCTTTCTTCACTTTCCAGAGTTGCTCCTAGCACCTCTGAAGGGAAGTGCTCCTGCCCATGAGGAGCAGTTGCAGCCTTCTGTTCTGCAAGCAAGACTTCTATCAGATAAGTTGGCAGTCATCTTTTTGTTATTTTTCAAACTCCTTAAAGTTTGTTTAAAAAAAAAACACACCTTATTCAAGGACCCGGTTGCTGAAGAAGTTGTCGGGAAGTTTTTTTTTTCCGGACCTTTTCTCCTTATGTTTTTTCCTCCTTTGAAAGTGTTTTTTCTTTTGTGGTTCTCTTTTAAAGCAGTGACTCAGTGGCTAGACAGGTTACCTCAGGCTGGAGGGCCAGGGGTTCAATTCCCACATAGGGACAAGTAACCTCAGGCTGGAGGGACTGGGGTCTCGTCCCATGGCCACTCCTTGTGGCCTTGGACAAGCCACTTATCCCTCCATTGCCTCAGGTATACTTAGATTGTGAGCCCTTCGGGGATAAGGGAATAAAAAGTGCCTGTTAGCATATATCTGTAAACCGCTTTGACCCGGTGAAAAGCGGAATATAAGCACAGCTAAATAAATCTGTTTTCGGCTGTATCTTGTTCTTCTGGCCGCTTGTGCCTCCCTTCTTTTTCGGTGTGCTCCATTTTTTGCAGTTGCCTTTTTCCTGCTTCTCTTCACTCGGTCAGCGGCTGCTTCCCGGCTCTCTTTTGCTGTTTCCTGCCATAATTTTTGTGCTTGGCTGCTGTTCTTTCTTCAGAGTCTGGTTTTTTTGGCTCCCTGGCTCTTCCTTTTATCCTGTTGTGAAAATGCCTTCTTCCCTACAGCGCTGCTTGAGCTGTGGGAAGAAATGTAAGAATTTGATAGGTAGTTTGTATTCCTCCTGTGGTTCTGATTAAGGGGGTCCTTCTGCATCTGCAAGTCCTGGTTCTGGTAGCCCTTCCAGGTCTCTTGCTTTAGCTCCCTCTGGGTTACCTCAGGGTGATGCTAGATTTCAAGATGCCCTTCCTTTGGCTTTGCCTGAGCAGCTTGCTCACCCTCTACAACTCTTTATTCTGCCTATGCAGATTTCAGCTGACTGCTGTGATCTCCAGTTTATGCAGCTATTCTGTCAGACCTGGGATATGTGGCGCCTAGGGACTTCGGCTACTCAGACTGCTGCTGATCCACCATTTAGGAAGCTTGGCTGGAGCTTTTTTAGATCTGACCAAGGATACTTCCTCTCTGCCAGGGGACTGGCGTACTGCAGGGGAAGACTGACAGTCCTTCATATGAACATTTTATCGCTTCTGAGTCTGGCCAGGAAGGAGAGCGCTCTCCATTGGAAGACGACCAGGAGCCTTGAGAAGATGTCAGGATATCAGATTATTCCGTAAGGAAGAGCTTCCTCCTCTCATTGCTTAAATCATGGAGGCTATGCATCTCTCACTTTCAAATGCAACAGCCTTCAGATTCCTCTAAACATCAGTCAGACCCCATCATTATGGGCATCAGGAAACTTTCTAAGGCTTTTCCCTTTTCCCCTGGAGCTACAACAGATGGTCTCCTTAGAGTGTGATTCTCCTGATGTGTCTCTACACTCCGCTCGTTGCTTGGGGCGTGTTTACGTTTGGTCTTCAGATGATCTTGACAAGTGGTTGCATTTCCCTAAAGTAGACACCCTGGTCACTGCAGTCACTAAATGCACAATCATTACTATGGAGGGTGACACTGTCCTTATTTATTTATTTAGAGAACATTTGTATACCGCTGCTTCCAGCGATCAGCAGCGGTTGACTATACATATCAGGAGGGGTAATCAACAGTTAATACAGAATGATTGCATGCCAAGATTCACACTGGGTTCACACTGCACAAAAATCTGATACAATATTTACAGGTGCAATTACATATATACATATTGTTACAATATTTACAACTTGCAGTTATATATATACAATCTGTTACACTAATTACAACTAAACTGGGGGGAGATGCATTAACCTAGATGCATTACATGGTGTTCAAATCCCTTAAAGTCATATTGTAAAGTCACTCTAGTGTCATGGATACGGTTGACCCTTTGTGTTCCGGTTATTATTTACTCTGTTAGATTATAGTGAGTTATAAATAGGTGGGTTTTGAGCTTTTTCCTAAAGTCTGTTAGGTTGTTGATTGCACGCATGCCATGTGGCAGTTGATTCCATAGCATGGATGCAATGTAAGAGAATGCTCTGTTGCTGGTGTGTATCTTGGCCGTTCTTATACTCTTTGGGACACTGAGAGTGTTTAAGTTGGCGGTTCTTCTGCTTCTATTGTGAGTTTGAGCGCTGATGAGATTGGTTAGGAATGACGGCGCTATGTTGTGTATAAGTTTGAATAAGTCCTCTATGATCACACGGATTGCAAGGTGAGGAGGGCCTCTTAAAAATCACTTAATCTTCATTACCTTGGCATTGCAGGCCTCTGTTTGCAGAGATCTCGCTGCATGTGCTCTGCTCCAATGGCTTAAGTCACTTCTGGATGATCCGGCTTTGCTTTGTTTAGAGTCGCACTGCCTTTCTTACAGATGCGCTTATCTGCTCGGTCTGTGGCTGCTGCTACAGTGGCTTGGCATTGGCTCAATCATTGGAAGCAGCATTCACATTCTAAGTCCCACCTCGCCAAGCTTCCTTTCAAGGATCACCGCCTTTTTGGTGAGGATTTGGAAAAACTTGTGAAGGGTTTGGGGAAGTCGAGCCTCGATGTTTGCCAGAGGATAAGCCCAAATCAAATTTTTGTCGTCCGTTTCAGAGACGTTCATTGCTACTTGCCTGGCAAATCCGGTTCTTCTTCAAATAGGGCTAGTCCTAAGCCTCAGTCCTTTTGGGGTATCTGTTGCAACTGGGACAATTTCTCCTCGTCCAACAAGTTCTTTTTGTGGTTCCACCAAATCTTCCCATTGACTGTTTCCAGGTCCATTCCGGGGTTACTCCTGTGGGCGGATGCTTATGGTATTTTTCCTGCTAGTGGACCTAGATAATGTCAGACCGGTGGATACTCGAGGTAGTAACACAGGGTTATAGTCTCAGCTTTACCGAGCCCATGCCGAATGTCTTCCTCATCTCTCCATGCGGTTCCACGGCCAAGACAATGGCTGTACACCTGACAATCCACTGCCTTCTTCAGCTCAATGCAGTATGCCCATTTCATCCCTCATAAAGAGGTTCTGGTCACTATTCCATTTACTTTGTTATTCCCAAGAAGGACGGCTCCTTCCGTCCTATCCTGGACCTCAAGGGAAACATAGAAACATAGAAATATGACGACAGAAAAAGACCACATGGCCTATCTAGTCTGTCCTTCCATAACAACTACAACAGTCCCCTTTTTACCTTTAGAGATCCTCTGTGTTTGTCCCATGCTTTTTTGAATTCGGTTACTGTCCTCATCTCTACCACCTCCACTGGGAGACTATTCCACGGATCCACTACTCTTTCCGTAAAGAAATATTTCCGCATATCACTCCTGAATCTATCTCCCTTCACCCTCATCCCATGTCCCCTCGTAGCAGAACTTGCTTTCAATTGAAAGAGGCTCTCTCCCTGAACATTTATGCCACGGAGGTATTTACGTATCTAGTGGTCAGTTCATTAACGCTTATACAAAACAGTCAAAAAATTCTGCGTTAAATATAACAAAAAGGGAAATACATCCACATCAAAACGCTGTTTGGGAGAAATTACTTAAATTTTGTTATCTTAACTGTATCAAATTTCTACCAGATGGTCTCAGAACTCTCAAGCTTCAATCCAAAAGACTCAAAGGTCAAATTGAAAGGGATAGAAACCAGATAACATCAACGACCACCAACGGTAGCTAACATTGATCAAGTTAAATAACCTCTATATAAAAAATAATGTGCCACTTTGCTCGCTTTATTAAAGATTTCTTCCTTATCTTGACCGTTGCACTGAAGCAGGTATAAAACTTTCTTCTTAATACTGTTAAGAACACAACACTCCCAAAACAGACTCTTAAACTGATCCGTATTCCACACACATCCCGACGCCTCCCCCCCAGCGCCTTTGGAGCGTTTCTCCTAAACGGGTTCTTCAGGGGATTGATTCAGGGAATATCCTGGGATCACCTTAAAAACAAACACAAACAACGTGTATCACCCTCATCCATAAAAACATCAATTAAAAGACCTACTGTGGGACAACAACAAATACTTACAAAAAAACTGCTGCCCATGCCAAACCTCACAGAACCTTAGCTGCTTCCAGTCTTTCACCATGCATGGAAAGCTAAGCAAAAAGACGCCGCGCATGCGGACTGGCAACAAATAACCAGGTTAAATACCTCAAACTCAAAAAGAGGCTACATACCACCATAGTCATTAGAATTATCATCGACCGGAAGAACTCAAACAGACCCAGAAAACACACATGAGGCAAAGACAAACTTTATTATCCTAAAATACCCAAGCAACCCTAAAACATACATCATCTCAAAGCACCAAATTACAGGCATGCCGCCCATTCTATCATGGCATTTAAACCATTCGGTGTTACCGTATTTAATTCATAGATCCATCGCTGCTCATGCTGAATCAGAACCTGATCCTGAGTCCGGTCTCCATAATTACGGGTGACCTGCTCTATGCAAAAACAAACTAGCTGTTCAAATGTATGCCCGCGATCCAAACAATGTTGGACAAGCGGAGCTGTGACCACTTTACAACGCAACCTACTATGATGTTCTCTCATACGTGTACAAAACACTCTAGTGGTTTTACCGATTATAAAGAAGCTCACAAGGACATTTTATCACATAAATTACTCCTACGGAGCTGCATGTCGTTGAAGAAGATATAAGAAATTATTAAACTCTGTAATGTAACATGAAAGTTATAAGCGACTTCTATTGACATCAATTCTATGTCTTGTAAACTTAAATGGCTAACAGGTCTCAGATTATTCGGGCATTTATATGACCATTATGACTTCGGTCAAATAACCCTCCACACATCAACGACCTTCTTATAGCCACAGTTAACAGACCAAAAATTTTTCTTTTTATCTTTTTATATCGTTTTTTCCACTTTTAAATGAGATTTTTGTAAAAATTGAACTTAGCTAAGTTCAATTTTTACAAAAATCTCATTTAAAAGTGGAAAAAACGATATAAAAAGATAAAAAGATAAAAAGAAAAATTTTTGGTCTGTTAACTGTGGCTATAAGAAGGTCGTTGATGTGTGGAGGGTTATTTGACCGAAGTCATAATGGTCATATAAATGCCCGAATAATCTGAGACCTGTTAGCCATTTAAGTTTACAAGACATAGAATTGATGTCAATAGAAGTCGCTTATAACTTTCATGTTACATTACAGAGTTTAATAATTTCTTAGTTTTAGCTCTGAATAAGAGGACCACAGTGATTGTTGAAGAAGATATAACATACTTAACATGACGGTACCGGAACAGAGCCGTTTCAAGAGTAATCTCACAGATCTCACAAGATCCACACCGTCTGTGGCCCTTGTCTCTTTCTAATCCATTCAACATCGGCAACACTGTGGGACTTACATATTCTTGCGTGGATAGTGGATCTATCCACGCAAGAAGAGGCTGTGTTGAACAAAGGACTGTCATTGGTACCCCATACTAACTTTGATCTTTTTCAGTTCCATTTAGATTTGGAACGTTTTTTGCGGAAAATCTCATTAAAACATTTTTTTGCAGACCAATCTTCCAGTCTAATGGTTAGTTCCTCTGTTGATACCCCTGAACAGATTGAGCCTCTAATTAGTACCCCTACTCAGGCAGGGTTGTCTCGGGTTCCACTTCCCTTAAAATATAAATGGGTTCCCCCCGGTCCAGTTCCACCGGAGATAGATCTTTTTAGGCAGCTTGTGTTGCGAGACGTGAAGGCAGCTTATGAGTCCCAGTCGACAGTTTATCATGCGTTGACTGTAGAAGAAAATAGAGCCTTGCAGAGCCTACGCAATCGTCTCGATATAGTCATCAAAAGGGCTGATAAGGGGGGAGCGGTAGTGATCTTGAAAAGGGATGATTATTTACAGGAAGCTGTTAGACAATTAGATGATTCGAATACTTATATGCGTCTAACTATAGATCCAGGATCGTTGTTACAGGCCCGGATTAAGGACATGACTACTGTGACTCTTTTGGATAAATTGATTTCCAAGAAGGAATTCGGTTATTTAAATGTGCGTTCCCCATCGATAGCTAAATTTTATCTTCTACCCAAGATACATAAAGATCTGTTTCGACCACCGGGTAGGCCTATAGTTTCAACAAGAGGGAGCGTGCTTGAGCCCTTGTCTACTTTTCTAGATTCGTTCTTGCGACCTTCACTATCTAGGATTCCGGCATATTTGAAAGATACGACCAGTTTTCTTAATATGTTGCAGAATCTTGACAGCCAGGCGGATAAGGTGGATGTATTTTTGGTAACGTTGGATATAGTGTCTTTATACACTAGTATCCCTCAAGCAGCAGCTTTAGATGTTGTGAAAGCGACATTATCTGCCAGGGGTGATCTTTCTAATGAGATGATAGGGTTTCTCATGAGGTTAGCTGAGCTAGCTATTTCTGAGAATTATTTCATTTTTGAAGGTCAACTATACAAACAAATATCGGGGGTGGCTATGGGGGCGACATGCGCCCCCTCTATAGCTAACTTCTATATGGCAGGCTTTGAAAAGCGCTGGTTGAACGATTCCCCTTTTGCCTCTAATATTAAAACTTGGAAGAGATTTATAGATGATGTTTTTTTATTGTGGCAGGGGTCTGAACAGTCTCTGATGGCGTTTTTCCAATGGCTTAACCACTGTGATGAAAACATTAAATTTACTTATGTATACCATCAGGAAGCTATAACTTATTTAGATGTGTCTATTCGCAGGGGGAGGGGCCATTGGGATACGTCGATCTTTAAGAAATCTACTGACAGAAATACACTCCTCCACTATAAAAGTGCCCACCCGAAGGCTCTTAAAGAGGGGCTGCCCTTTTCACAATTTCTGCGGTTTCGCAGAAACTGTTCTAGTGATCGAGATTTCAAATTGCAGTCGCAGCAACTCCAATTAAGTTTTTTGGAAAGGGGGTATCCAGAACAGGTTGTGAAGCGGGCGTATCGACGAGCTTTATATAATAATAGAACTTTATTGTTGACCCCTACATGTCGTAGGGTGGGGGGTGAAGATGACACGATAAATCTTGTTACCAAATTTTCCCCCCTTAGCCGAGTAATACAGCGGAGTGTACAAAATCATAAGAATGTGTTATCGACTTTGACCGGTGTGGAGGGTAGAAAGTTTCAGTGCGTGTGGCAGAGACATCGTAACTTAAAAGAATATGTAAGTCCCACAGTGTTGCCGATGTTGAATGGATTAGAAAGAGACAAGGGCCACAGACGGTGTGGATCTTGTGAGATCTGTGAGATTACTCTTGAAACGGCTCTGTTCCGGTACCGTCATGTTAAGTATGTTATATCTTCTTCAACGACATGCAGCTCCGTAGGAGTAATTTATGTGATAAAATGTCCTTGTGAGCTTCTTTATAATCGGTAAAACCACTAGAGTGTTTCGTACACGTATGAGAGAACATCATAGTAGGTTGCGTTGTAAAGTGGTCACAGCTCCGCTTGTCCAACATTGTTTGGATCGCGGGCATACATTTGAACAGCTAGTTTGTTTTTGCATAGAGCAGGTCACCCGTAATTATGGAGACCGGACTCAGGATCAGGTTCTGATTCAGCATGAGCAGCGATGGATCTATGAATTAAATACGGTAACACCGAATGGTTTAAATGCCATGATAGAATGGGCGGCATGCCTGTAATTTGGTGCTTTGAGATGATGTATGTTTTAGGGTTGCTTGGGTATTTTAGGATAATAGTTTGTCTTTGCCTCATGTGTGTTTTCTGGGTCTGTTTGAGTTCTTCCGGTCGATGATAATTCTAATGACTATGGTGGTATGTAGCCTCTTTTTGAGTTTGAGGTATTTAACCTGGTTATTTGTTGCCAGTCCGCATGCGCGGCGTCTTTTTGCTTAGCTTTCCATGCATGGTGAAAGACTGGAAGCAGCTAAGGTTCTGTGAGGTTTGGCGTGGGCAGCAGTTTTTTGTAAGTATTTGTTGTTGTCCCACGGTAGGTCTTTTAATTGATGTTTTTATGGATGAGGGTGATACACGTTGTTTGTGTTTGTTTTTAAGGTGATCCCAGGATATTCCCTGAATCAATCCCCTGAAGAACTCATTTAGGAGAAATGCTCCAAAGGCGCTGGGGGGGAGGCGTCGGGATGTGTGTGGAATACGGATCAGTTTAAGAGTCTGTTTTGGGAGTGTTGTATTCTTAACAGTATTAAGAAGAAAGTTTTATACCTGCTTCAGTGCAACGGTCAAGATAAGGAAGAAATCTTTAATAAAGCGAGCAAAGTGGCACATTATTTTTTATATAGAGCAGGTTATTTAACTTGATCAATGTTAACTACCGTTGGTGGTTGTTGATGTTATCTGGTTTCTGTCCCTTTCAGTTTGACCTTTGAGTCTTTTGGATTGAAGCTTGAGAGTTCTGAGACCATCTGGTAGAAATTTGATACAGTTAAGATAACAAAATTTAAGTAATTTCTCCCAAACAGCGTTTTGATGTGGATGTATTTCCCTTTTTGTTATATTTAACGCAGAATTTTTTGACGGAGGTATTTAAACATCTCAATTATATCACCTCTATCCCGCCTTTCCTCTAAGGTGTACATATTAAGATCCTTCAGTCTGTCCTCATATGCTTTATAATGAAGACCACTAATCATTTTAGTAGCCACCCTCTGCACCGATTCCATCCTGTTCACATCCTTTTGAAGGTGCGGTCTCCAGAATTGCACACTATACTCCAAATGAGGTCGCACCAAAGACTTATACAGAGGCATTATCACCTCCTTTTTTCTGCTAGCCATTCCTCTCCGTATGCACCCTAGCTTTTGCCGTCGCCTTTTCTACCTGTTTAGCTACTTTAAGATCATCAGACACAACCACGCCTAGATCCCGCTCTTCTTTAGTGGACAAAAGTACTTCACCCCCTATACTATATTGCTCCCTTGGATTGCTGCAGCCCAAATGCATGACCTTACATTTTTTAACATTAAATCCCAGCTGCCAAATTCTAGACCATTCTTCAAGCTTAGCTAGATCCATCCTCATGTTATCTACCCCTTCCTGGGTGTCTACTGTATTGCAGATTTTGGTATCATCCGCAAAGAGGCAAACCTTACCTGAAAGCCCTTCCGCTGTATCACTAACAAAGATGTTAAAAAGAATCGGACCAAAGACAGATCCCTGGGGCACACCACTGATAACATCCTTCTCCTCAGAGTGAGCTCCATTTACTTGTACTCTTTGTCGCCTCCCACCCAACCAATGTCTAACCCAAGCAGTAACTTTAGGGTCCATCCCTAGGGTGCTCAGTTTGTTTATAGGTCGCCTTTATGGAACAGTGTCAAAGGCTTTACTGAAATCTAAATACACCACATCTAGGGCTCTCCCTCAGTCCAACTCCCTGGTCACCCAGTCAAAGAAATCAATCAGATTTGTCTGACAAGACCTGCATCTCCAGGAACAAGCAGGAATGAGTCTTCACATATGGGTACGTCGGTACCGACGGAGTCTGCGCGGGAACGCTTCCCAGCGTCCAATCAAAGAGCTTTTGAAAGCATCCCACCACGCCTGCGTGCTGCCTTCCCGCCTTTCCCAACTGCCTCTCCTCAGTTTTCGTTTTCCGCGGAGCCAGCAGGACGTCCTCCTGTCACCGCAGAAAATTCTTGTTTTATTTCTTTAGTTTTCTTGTGGTCGCGGCTGTCTTCCCGACACCACCGGTTCCGCTGGTGTTTTATTTTTTTTTTTTCAAGGAATATTTTTTCTTCATAGTGTCCCACGGTTTCTTAGGCCTTTTAGGCCTCTTCTTTATCCTTCATGGAACCGCATGGACAAGCTTAAGTTAGTGGCTGGACTCAAGGAACCTGAGGGCTGGAATGCGCCTAGAGGCTCTAGAGAGGGTGGTGGTTACCACTGACGAGAGTCTGTCCGGATGGGGTGGACACTGCCTGTCCTAGGTGGCACAAGGCCGATGGTCAGCCAAGGAAGTGCAGTGGCACTCATCCACTTGGAGACTTGGGCAGTATGGCTGTCCTTGGAAGCCTTCTGGCTGCTGGTGCAGGGCAAAGAAGTGTGGATCCTGTCAGACAACGCCACCACGGTAGCGTACATCAATCATTAGGAAGGCACAAAGAGCTCCTTAGTTGGGGTTCATTGCTCCGGTCTCTGCTTAGTGAATGTCAAATAACTGCCTTGGTTGGGGGGCACAGGCTATTTGTGCTGAGCTGTGAGTGTTTTCTCGGTCTCCACTTGCTGGTTGATGAGCATGACCCCTTGTGTGGACTGGAGTGGAGGGACTACAGGAAAGAAAATTAGCAGGTAAGGCCTAATTTCACCTTTGATACACTTAATAGTCTGCACAAGACTTAAGTCAGCATTTCGCTCCTCATTTAGTACTGAGATAGTACTGACTGCTATTTTGCATGAATTGTGGTTAATAATGGACAGGGCAGAAAAGCCATTGTAATACAGCTAAACTTATCAGCTGCATTCAGTCTTGTAGATCATGATCTTTTGATTATTGAGTTAAGCAATATAAGAATCAGAGAAACGGTCCTACCTTGGTTTCAGGAGTTTTTAATCAGTAGGCGTTATATGATGAAGTGGGGACCTGAACTATCTGAACCATGGACATCTAAATGTGGGGTGCCTCAGGTCTTTCTCCTTTATTACTCAATTTGTCTTTCTTTGTATTTCTGCAACAATTTTACATAGGTAAAAATTAGTTTTCTGTTTTATCTACGCCAATGACATCTTTTTAGTGATACATTTTTAGGAAGCTCTTTTATAAACATATGATCTGCTCAACACTTGCTATTAGAGCATAGATTATGTCAGTACGCCTTCTTAAATTGAACTTGGAGAACACCAGCTTACTTTAGGTAGGCATTTTCAACATATGAATATTAAAATTAGCCCCTGGGATAACAGGGACACACCTTTCATTTGTACAATCGTGAGGGGTAGTGTTAGATTCAGCACTTACTATGAAGGTTCAAATCACTAATGTAGCACAGAAAGTATTTATTTAATTGGTTTTGCTATATTAGAAAAATTAGAAATATATTGCCTCGGGATCAATTGTTTACAGTTACACAGGTCATTATATTGTCGCAGTTTACTGCAGTATTGCTTATTTGGGGACAACAAAGTTAAACAAATTACAGGTGCTGCAAATTATAGCAACAAATATTGTTGAGAGGTAAAAAATGGGACCATATTATTCTGTTTCTAAGAGAATTACACTGGTTGCCAATTTGGGTGACAATTCTTTTTACATGAATTGTTGGCCCTATAATGTTTGGCAGCCTTGACAGTGATGGCTTTTTGGAGTAAATTTTTTGTAGTTTCCCTCTCTCAAAACCTTTACCCAGAAGAATACATATGATAAGGTTTTGCCTTATTGTGCTGCTACTCATTGGAACACTAAATGTATGATGAGACATAGTCTGAAAGCCTATTCATTTGAACAATTTTTGGCCTACATCTATGAGTCCTTAAACACTTCCTGTTCATCAAATTTTTCACAAACCATACCGAATCTCAGCTCCACCCAAATATCAATGACATCATCAACATTAGCAGTCAGTCAGGCAAGCCCTCTCAACATGTCGCCCCAACACTTTAAACCACCATGCAGTCTCCCTTTTTTGCGACTCTGTACTTATAAATAGTTTCCCCCGTTATCCAGGTTTCTACTTCCTGTTAATTTTAAGACCAGACATATTTAACTTGTCGGATGTTTTCTGTTCCATGTAAACCGCGCTGATGTCGAAAAGTGCGGTATATAAGAAATGTTAATAAATAAATAAATAAATGTTCAAACTGTGGCGGTACAACTTTATTTTTAGACTCTTGAAGTCTGTGTCTAACCTACTTGGGTCCTAACAACAGTTTGGTGAGAAGACGTCTTCAATATCGAGGTTCCCTCGATACACGGTTTCCCTCCATCTTCGAGGCACCATCCCCTTCTTCTACACAGGATCAGGTAACCCACAAACAGTCTGTTAAGACTAGCCAGCCCTCGAGTGGTAGGTCTCATGCACAGCATGTAGACGGCTCCGGCCTTGCCCTCGAGGGCCTACTGGCTTCAAAACCCCGGCGGGAGTCTTCGGTCTCAAAGCTTTTCAGGGGTTTCAGGTTGTTCCTGGGGTTCACCCCTCACAGAACATACCTGAGCCGTGTCCGGTGGTGGCATCCGCTTCGAGCGGTACCGATACCCCGACATCGGCACTGGTGTTGGATGAAACACTCCTCACCAGGGATGGTCATCTGGCGTCCTTGGTGCCTTCGGGACCGGTGGATACACTCCAGACTGACTTTCCATTATCGGTACCAGCACCGATACTACCACCGACGTCGGTACCCTCCAGACGTGCATCGATAGCCTCGCTTCCTTCGATGCCGAGTCTGGAATCGATCTCCAGTCTGGAGGACTGGGTACCGACTCGCCTTGGTACCGGCTCTCGGCGGTACCGAAGGCTCGGTTCCGATGATTCGGATCTGCAACTCTCGGTTCCCCCGAGGCCGATTGAGTTGTCACTGGTTGACCTTCATTCACTGGTATCAGACACGGTACCGAACTCGGTACCGATGTCCTCATTACCCTTACGGTCGGTGCCTTCCATGCTTCGCTTATCGATGCCGAGTTTGGAATCTATCTCTAGTCTGGAAGACTCGGTACCAATACGCTTTGGTACCAACACCGATCGATACCGGTGGCTCGGTACCGAGGATAGCGGCCAGAGGTTTTCAGTTACCTCGGTACCGATTGAACTGTCACCGATGACTGCTCCGATGTCTCTGTCGGGCTTGACTCCGACATCGGTACCGGTATTGGCATCGGTACCAGTATCCACAGTAGCATCGTGGCCAACTCCTGCCATGCTTTTTTCAACAGGATCGTTCCCTTCTATGCCAAGCTTGGAGTCGATACCTGGCATGGACAATGTGGTAATGACAGTCGCTGCTCCTGACAGCCAGTACCGGCGACCGTACCTTAAGCATTCCACACTGCACTGTGCAGGATCTTCTATTCCTATATATTTGGATAGCTCTGTCGGTGCTCAGGCTAGTTCTTCAGATCTAACCTGTCCAAGGGAAATTCCTGTTGGGGAACCCTCTTTTTTTCAGAGTTTCCTCCTGGATATAGCAAGATCTCTTGCCATTCCTATCCCAGGACATGATCCTGCACAAGGCTCTCTTTCTACCAAAGCAAAGGAGAACATAATGCTTCCTTTGCATCATTCCTTGCAGGATCTCCTTCTAGGAATGTGGGAAACACCTTTAAGGGTACCCCCACCTTCCAGAGCAACTGATCTCTTATATCAGGTGCCCCCCTCTCCAGGGTTTCAAAAGACTCAACTTCCTCATCATTCCATAATAGTGGAATCAGCAATGAGGCGGGCAAAGAGTAAGAAAAAGCACTCCTCTTATCCGCCAGGTCATGAGTCTAAGACACTAGATGCCTTTGGACGTCAAACCTTCCAGACATCTATGCTTTCTGCAAGAATTCTCTCATATATTTTTTATATGAGTCTATCTCTTGAGGATGTCGCAAAGCAATTACATCTTTTGACTTCTTTCCTTCCAGATTCCAAGAGTGCAGACTATTCCTCACTGCTTACGCATATCCAGAATATCTCTTGGTTTCTTTCTCGTGCTTCCCTGGACTCTTTTGAGTCTGTTAGCAGGACTTCTGCTATAGCTATAGGGGCACGACGTAGAGCCTGGCTCCAAGCTTCAGACTTGGACAAATGGGCACAACAAAGACTGGGACATACTCCTTGCACTGGAGAAAATCTCTTCAAGAAGGAGTCTTTACGTCAGGCTACTCAGTTGTCCACTGATTTACCTGTTCCTAGGGGTTGTTCTACACCTTCTTCTGTCCCAGTAGGTAGGAAATGTCCTACCAAACTTTCTTCCCACAGGAGAAGAAGGTTTTTATGTATCACTTGCCCATCATACAGATGTTCCCAAACAGGGGAGGCATCGTCCTGGTCTGAAGAATCCAACCTCTCACCAGGCTCAGCAAACCCAGCAACCGCAGGGTTTCTGATCAATCATCATCAGATGCTTGTGACTCTTGGGGTTTAGAATCTGCAGTTTGCTTCTTCGCAATAGAGGCAATCCACCGCTTCATTCTAACCCCTAGACATGGATCTCTTTCCAAAGACCTCCATTTTTTCTATATTTCTATGAGCTGTCAGGATGTTCATGCCTATAGGTCACAGGTTTCTCCTCTTCTTCCTGCTAGGGAAAGAGGTCTAGCCACTATCAAATGATAGTTTCCTGTGCCAGCATGTATTTTTTTTTCCTTTCTATAGGCTTACTACTTGGTAAGTCTTCTTCAGCTCCATTCTCTTCACCCTCTTACCAAGCTTTTCCTCTGTAAGAGCGGAATTACTTCACTGGAGGGCTTTTTCTTCAGCCCCTCTAGTTTTGTCACTTTCCAGTGCGGAGTTTTCCTGCGGTGCTAAGGTATTTTGGATTCATCCTTATCTAGACGATTGGCTGATCAGAGCAATGAGTTTTGGAGGAAGCTACTTCTGCAGTCTCTCAGGTCCTCTCCTTTCTGGACCATCTCGGCTGGGTGGTCAATTATGTTTCACATGCTCACCCATGCCCTGTTTGAGCCTCTCTATAGGGCATCTCTTAAAGATTTGACTCTCAAAACTGTTTTTCTTATAGCAGTTACTTTGGCACAGTGTCTTTTCGGAGCTCCAGGCACTTTCTTGCCGGGGTCCTTTTCTATCTTTTTCCCCGGAAGGGAACAGAGCCCTCTTTTTATTTCTGCCTAAGGTCCTTTCGGATTTTCATGTCTACCAATCGGTTGTGCTTCCTTCTTTTTTTTAAGGAGCAGTCTTCAGGTGACATCCGAATCCTTCACCTGTTGGATGTTGGTAGGGCGTTATGCCGTTACCTCAAACTCATTAATACATTTAGTCTCTCCGATCACCTTTTTGTCCTGGCTTCTGGTCCACGAAAAGGAGCAGCTGCTTCCAAAGTGACCATTGTGTGCTGGATCAAGTAGACCATTGAGTCAGCTTATATTTTATTGAACAAATCTGTGCCCGTAGGTCTTCTTCCTGGGCAGAATGCTCATGGGTAGCTCCGCTAGATATTTGCAGGGTGGACACCTGGTCCTCCCTCTCTATCTTTGCATGTCACTATCGTTTGGATGTCCAAGCTCAAGAAGCAGCTTGCTTCGGAGCCTATGTCTTGGCTGTAGCTGTTTCTTCCTGCCTTGGAGTGGTTTAGCTATGGTACTCCCCAGTACTTTGAACCGGTCTAGCAGGATGTATTTTTAAGGAGAAATTTTACTTACCAATAATTTCCTTTTCTGAAATCCTGCTAGACCAGGCCAGGAACTGGACTAAACTGTTTAGTCCGTTGCCTAGCTTTCTTTACGTATCTGTGACATTGCTGTACCTTGCCATGTACCGTATTTCCCAGATTATTTTTATTTATTTAACATTTTTTATATACCGCACTATTCATCATCAGTGCGGTTTACATTAAACAACAATATACCTGTCAATACATGACTGATCTAGGTTTACAGATAACAGGGAAGATAAACTGGGTGTGAACTGGGGATAACTATCTACATAATTATATATACATTGAATAGGTTACATCAGAATTTGATATTTGACAAGATACGGTGTTTTCACATTTTGATCCTTTGTTCTGGGTTGTTGTTATGTGTAAGAGTTAGCTGAGTGAGGCGGGAGCCGGTTCTATTGTGTGTATGGTAGCCTGAAGTGCAAAGTGAATAAATAGTGCTTGATGGACTTTCTGAATTGGGTGATATCCCTGATTGATCTGATGTTGGGAGGTAGTTTGTTCCAGCACTTGGGAGCATAGGACACAAAAGCTCTGTTAATAGTTCGTTGTGTCCATTTTGTGGAGATACTAGGAGTAACTAGTGTGTTTTCTGCTACTAGTCTCCTGGGTCTGTTGTTTGGTGTGTGGGTGAGGATATTTGAGATCGATGCAGGAGATAATTTATTAATAGCTTTGAATGTGATGAGGAGAGTTTTGTATATTATTCTGCAGTTTATCGGAAGCCAGTGTAGATCGATCAGTATTGGTGTGTTATGATCTCTTTTAGAAGCTCCAGATAAGAAGCGGGCTGCCGCGTTCATCGCCAGTTGAAGTGGATTTAGTGTATTCTTGGGAAGGCCATGAAGGATGATATTCGCATAGTCGAAGTGCAGTGTGACTATTGCTTGGAAAACTGTACGGAAGTCCTTGGTCTCCATCATTGGTTTCAGGTGGCGCAGTGTTTTTATTTTGTAGTAAATTGACCTTACTGTGTTCTTTATGTGCTCTTTAAGATTGAGTAGTTGTTCGAGTATCACACCGAGGTACTTTATGGAGGCCTTGATTGGGAGTTCTGCATCTCTTACTATGAGGGTGGTTGGTGGAGAAAATTGCTTGTTTCTTGTGGCTATGAGTACTTCGGTTTTCTTGAAGTTTATTCTCATGTTCTGATTGAGGAGCCAGTCGGTTATTGCATTGAAACAGTTGATTAGTGGAGAGTAGTCAGGATTTGATATATTGATCGGTGTGAATATTAGCACGTCATCTGCGTATAATAGGCGAGATATACCGAAGTCTCTGGTGATTTGGCAGATTGGCTGCATGTATATATTAAAAAGCAACGCAGATAGAGATGAGCCTTGAGGTACTCCCTGTTTGTTTGAAGGGTTCAGATGTAATGTTGCCTGTATGGACCTGTTGCCAGCGCTCATCTAAGTAAGATTTGCACCAGTTCCAGGCTTGGTTACAGATGCCTTTTTCGTGAAGTCTAGCTAGCATAATCTTATGGTCAACTGAGTCGAATGCCGCTGATATGTCCAGAAAAATCATTGCAATGGCCATGTGAATGTTGTCAATCCCACAAATGAGTTTGTTAAGTAGTGAAGTCATGAGTGTTTCTGTTCCGTGAGCTTCTCGGAATCCGTGTTGGCATGGGTCCAACGGGGCTGCTGTGTCAATGTGGTGTTGGATTTGCCTCTGAGTTTCCTTTTCAAGTATCTTGGCTAGATAGGGAATACTGGAAATTGGGCGGTAAGACTCTTCCTTCGTTGGGTCCATCTGGTTGTTTTTTAGCAGAGGGCGAATTGATGTTTGTTTAAGGGCAGTAGGGAAAATACCAGTTAGATAGGAGATATTTGCGATCTTAGCTATGTAAGGGCTAAACTCAGCGCGTAAGGTTTTGATCCAGTGTGCTGGACATGGGTCATTTGGTGCCGTGGTGGTGTTTATGGTGGCGATAATATCTTCGATGGTTTTTCTTGATGGAGGTGAAAATTTATCGAGTGAGACTTGAGCTTGCGGGAGTTGGATTAGTATTTGTGATGACATTGTGTTCGCCTTGATCATTTTGGATTGGATGAAGTTAGCATATAGTTTTGGTTGTATGGATTCTTGATGCGGTGGCGATGGTTCTTTGGTTAATGTTTTTACTAAATTGAAGAGATCACGTGGTCTGTTTAGTGTTTTGCTGAGAAGATTGGAGTGGAATTCTTTCCTTGTAGTCCAAGTTAGTTCGCGATGCTTTTTGAGGTGAGTGAGATACTCTTCTTGTACCTGGCTGTTGTGGGTGTGTCTCCATTTTCTTTCTAACTTCCTCAGTTGGAGTAGAGATGTACGTAGTTCTGGAGAGAACCAAGGGGCATCCTGTTTTTTATTGGAGCGATTCCTGGGTGGGAGTTTCTTGTTCATGCTTGGTTGATGGGCATACTGATGGAGAGTGTCGTTCCAGTTAGAGATCAATTCGTTCAGATTGTCCGTTGGCTTGGATAGTTTTGGCAACGCTTGTTTAGTGAGGGTCTCTATGTCTAATGGCTTAAATCGCCCTGCGCTTATTGTTGAGGTGACTGGCTGGGCGAGTATGTTTGAATTTGTTGGAATCTGGAATAAGATCAGGCTATGGTCTGACCAAGGGACTGGGATAATAGATGGTTTGGTATAATTATTTAAGCTCGAGACTGCTGATGGGACGAATATCAAATCAAGGATGTTCCCTTGTTTGTGTGTGGGGTTGTGCACGATTTGTTTGTATCCAAGGTCTGTCATTGCATCGAGGAATGTACTGGATAAGTCGTGATGTAGTGGTTTGTTGGGGTTGTCAGGATTGCAGGCCAAGTTTATTATATCTGAGAGATCTTCTGATACTGCGTTTGGTGCTGAATAGATGAGATTGATAGAGTTGCTTCTATTTGCGATAGTTATAGTGTCTAGATGCTGGGAGCTCCTGGTTAGGGACACTCGGTATTGCAACTCAGACTTTGCTATTATGAAGACTCCTCCACCTCTTCTATTATCTCTGTTACAAGCGAAGAGTGAGAAATTGGGGGGAGTGATTTTGTTAATTAGGACAGTGTCTGAGTCAGAGAGCCATGACTCAGTGACCATTAGAAGGTCTAGATTGTAGTTGGATATTAGGTCTGTGATGGCTGGCCATTTGTTGCGCACAGACCGTGTGTTGATGAATGCACATCTGAGCTCGTGTTGGAGGTCGTCTTTGTTGGTCTTTTTGTTAGTAATGGTCTCCAGTGTTATGTAGAGCAGGCGTGGCTGTCTCTTGTGTTGTAGGTTTGGATTAGGTTGATAATAGTTGTAGTGATGTTTTCTATTTGATCCTAGGAGTGCTGGGATAGGGTTATGATCATGTATGTATGAATCAGAGTCATGAATGGTCATGGCAATGGTATAGAGAAAAACGATAGGGTTGAGGTAGGCATGATTATCTTTTGGTGTTATTCCTGTTAGGTGACGGTCTAAGGGCACGTCGAATGGTCCTCAGGCGAGGCCCGCCAGGTGCGGGTGTGCCTGCTTGCGCTCTCTTTAATTGATGTATATAAGATTATAAGTTGCCGTGCCTCAATTTGGCGTTTTATACTAAATTTACATGTGAAGTCGCCCCTGTGTATAAGTCACAATTACAACAGATAAAGCGCAAGACAACATTGCTGTTCCTTAAAACAGGATTTATTCTGTTTCGCTTTCACTTTACGATAACACTGATTCCACATCAGATTTGTTCTGTATCACTCTTGGGAAAGCAGTTGACGTCCTCATCTTCCATGTCACTGTGAAATAGTTCTGCAATTTTTGGTGCCAGTTGGTGTTAGTTATTGTGTTCGTCTTTGTCTTCATAGTCTTCATCTTCACAGTTATCAGGGCTCTTTAAGATCTTGGCCTTCACAAAACCCTGGGCCCTCTGCTGTATAGTGCACTGAAGCAGATGTACTTCTAATTCAGGCCACCATGCTTTGTGGCCATGATTTGCCACCTTGTGTTTCATCAAGGTTAGTTTTCCCTGTGTCTTCCTCCAGTCTCTAACCGATTTCTTATTTATCTCAAAGGTTCACTCAGCGGCTCTGTTACCATGTTCTTATGCGTAATGAATAGCTTTCAGTTTGAATTCCGCAGTGTATGAGTTCCGTACCTTTTGGGTTTCCATTTTCTGTGGGGTTAAAGATAACATTTTTTTGGTAACTGAAATTCGTCTGGTATGCTATTTGCGAATATAATAAAAGTAAGTACCAGTCTGCTGATCGAAGGTCTGCTTGCAAGCGTTGGGTGTAGAGCGGAGGGTGCATGGAGAAAGACAAGTATTTATATCTGTTTCGAAGGACGGCGTCCACCACATAAATTTATTAGATAAGTTGCTTCTGTGTATAGGTAGCGCCATGGTTTCCAGATGTAAAAAAAACCCACAATTTATAATCTGGGAAATAAGGTACATACTTCCTTGGCCTGCGGGTCCTGTTTCATATTGTTCAATATAGTTGCCTGTTATAAGAGTCATTTATGAACTCATTTTTGGTCTGGTTTTGTGTTTCCTTGGCTGTTTGGATTCCTGCTGCTTCTTATGGTTATACTGAAGCTCCCCGGGGGGAGGGGGGTGTGTAAGGTAGGTTTTTATACCAAGGGTGATGTTACAAAGCTTTAGCAATTTTTCACTGTCTCAACATCTGCTGGCAGAGGGACACAACCCACTAGTCTGGACTGGTCTAGCATGATTCTAGGAAAGGAAATTATCGGTAAGTAACATTTCTCCATTATGGCTTGCCTTGAAAGCACGGTATGTCAAATTATAGTAATAAATTTAATTCTGAGGCCCAAGGTCTTAAGCAGAAAATGTGGGAAAAGCAGGATTTGAAGCCTGGATTCCCTGGTTCTCAGCCCACTAGAACTAGTAGGCCACTTCTCCACCCGTGATTGCAGGGCAACAGATTAAGCCCCTGGCCAAGGACTGTTGCTGCAATGACTGCACTAGGTAAGTTGGGAGGAGATATAAACAGGGAGAAAAGCCCCCTAGTTACAGATTATCTCGTGGGACTAGATCAGAGCTGTGGTTACAGATGAACTGAAAGTCCAGAACAAACAAGAGGAAACTGCAAGGGACTTTTTTAAGTCTCTGTATTCCATGTTTCTGTGAAAGCAAACCCTCTAGGCTTCCAGAAATTTGGCAAAATTTAAGTTGTCCTGAGAGCTGCAGAGTCCAGAAGGATGTAATAGCCTCGAAAGTGCTCAAATGCTTTGGATGAGGCGGAGCTGATCTTTACAAATTCTTTCTTACTCGAATTCCCAGGTGCAAGAAAAAGGTTCCTGCCAGTAAACGCTTCACCATACACAGAGCATCCAATGTTCTGACTCTCTCTCTCAAACGTTTTGCCAATTTTAGTGGTGGCAAAATCACAAAGGTAAGCAGGGTTTGTTCACGTGTATCACTCTTGGGGGAGGGAGGGGTCTGTGAAAATGAGATCTCCTCATTTCTGTGCCTGCTTGAGAAGGAAAGGTTCTTGCATTCCTGTTTGTTTTGGAAACACCATCTCCTCTTCACATCTTTATATGTTTCTTTACTTAAACTTCCTAACTAGCCCAGCATCCTGTCTTCTAGAGTATTAGGCTGTGGTAGTTGGAGAAAGTATATGAAAAGCAGGACTTGTGCAGGGTCTTCTCTTAGACCATTCCGCTCGCCATCAATAGTGACACCTATTGGTGACGCTTAGAATTTACATGTACTGAGCTCTGTAGGAAACCATGGTCTGTGGTCCCTTGTTGGATTTTCTTTACAATAACTGGGCTAGACAGAGGGATTTAAAATTGGGTTGGGAACCAAGGTAGTTATAAATGAAGGCTTCTAGCACAGCAGTCTCATTCAGGGCTCGTTCTGATTGAGTCCAGCGGAGCAGGAAGAAATTAGATCAAAACATAGCTTGTGACTGATCAATCTGGCTAAATGAGCCTAATCCTTCTCATCCCATGTATACAATTCCCCTCCAAAATGTCCTGTGACGGACTTCCATAGGCTAACTCTGCTGTGTTGTGTAAAGCATGTGTTGTACCTGCCATCAGAGAGTTCTATTAGGTGCTGATTAATTCTTGTATTATGGAATGTGGTGATAAATAGTTCCCTGTTCACGTTATTCACGTGTTTCAAGACTTTGTCTGCTTCTGTCATACTTCCCTTCAGGTATGATAGAAGTAGACAAACTGAAGAGACTGAAGTCTTGAGTCTGCCTGGTGTGGAAGTTCTGTGTCCATGATCATCTGTGGTGCCTTTTCTGCACCTCTCCTAAATGCACTAGATCCTCCTTGTACAGGTTCCCATAACTACAGACAGCACCCAATATATGGGCACACGATGGATTTACATACTGGCCTAATGGTGGATTGTGAAATGTTTAACTTTGTTAGCTTTCTTTCCCTTTCAAGAATCTTGCGTTCTTCCACCCCCTCCCCCCCCCCAACTTCCTGACACCTCTTCTGAAGTTTAGTCTTTCTTTTTCAGGATGTTGGGTACCCAGAGTTCCTGAACATCCGTCCTTATATGTCGCAAAATAATGCTGACCCTGTGATGTATGGACTCTATGCTGTTCTGGTGCATTCTGGGTACAGTTGCCATGCTGGACATTATTACTGTTACATTAAGGTAAGGAAACTTCTGGAGCTGCTGCTGACAGATGTATGTATAGTATCATGATTTCTACTTTTCTAGTTTCTATCTCTGTTTCCTCCTTCAGGCCAGTAATGGACAGTGGTACCAAATGAATGACTCGCTGGTTCATTCCAGTAACATCAAAGTGGTTTTGAATCAACAGGCTTATGTGCTCTTTTATTTGCGGTAAGATGCCTCATGCTCCCAGATCTGCTGTCTTCATTCTTAGAATTTCCCTTTCAGACTCCATGCAAGAATGGCCCAGCTCTGCTTGGTGATGGGTCAACATTTTCTTATCTATATTATATGTTAAATACAATCAGAAGCTATTCTGTTATCTTTCTACAGGGCACGGACAGCCCTTTCTTCCAAATTAAAGTGCCTTTTTTAGTGAGAGATCTCAATTAACCTGCTTCTGGCATGGAGTATATGTCATTTTCATGTCTCCATGGACAGTCAGGATCGCTCCAGCCACACACATGGTGATATCATCCATGGCTGAACAGGAGTGGCCCTGCTTCTCAACGCCAGCAATTTATAATAAAAGTTCTGCGGTTGTGCGGGGCTTCCCATGCTGCTGGCTGACCAACGGTCACCTCAGTCTTGTTTAATCCGCGATAGAGAATGTACAAATCTGTGTTTCTCTCTCCCTCAGTCTTATTTTAAAAAAAAAAAGAGAAAAAGTTGTTTATAGAACTCAGTTTGGCATCTTTACTTTTTGCCATTCCAAAACCATGCTTTAAAACAATGCCTGACCTGTTCTAAAAAATGTTGGTGACAGATTCTCATTGCAAGTGTCTTAGCTATATTGGGCCAGAGCATCAGGTGGAGAACTCATATTGCTCCAGAATGTCACCCAGAGCACTCAAGATATGGCAGCATAAATTAAGATTACCTTTCAACAGCGAGAGAAAAGGTCTTGCATTCGTCGACTGACACCCCCTCTCAAAAGTCAGCTTCTGATATCAGGATGGGATCAGAAAGAAGGAAACGGCAAGCATACAGCTTGAAGTGCATAGTACCCTGAAGTACTACGCACTTCAAAAGCTGCCAATGACTCTGCCTGCTGCTCTCCACACCCCAGCACAGATTGCTCTGCCCACAAATAACACTCAGCCAATGGCGCCAGAGTGTCGGCTCATGGCTTCAAAGTGACCAATGGCACTGATAAGAGAGGCTCCCAAAATGGTAAAGGGGAGGGAAGGATACCCCTATGAAGAGAAGTTAAAAAGGTTAGGGCTCTTCAACCTGGAAAAGAAATGGCTGAGGGGAGATATGATACAGGTCTATGAATGAAGTGGAACGGGTAAATGTAGATTGATTGTTTACACCATCAAAATATAGAAAGACTAGGGGACATGCATTGAAGCTACAGGGTAACCTATTTAAGACTACTAAAAGAGAATATTTTTTCATTCAATATGTAATCAAACACTGGAATACGGTACTGGATGATGTAGTAAAATCTGTTAGTGTAGCTGGGTTTTAAAAAGGTTTGGATGACGGGATCCAAGATGGTGGCACACGGCATCTAGGCTCCTGACCTCTGTTTCTGATAGGTTGCAAGAGGAAGGCGAAGCACAGCGTGTTATCCCAGGCCACCGTGCTGACCTTGACTCCGGTTTCCGGTCCTTTGGATTCCTTTGTTCGATGCCAGGAGCTGCAGCCAGTATCTGGGGATGGAAGCTTGGCTGGAGGACGCTTGGGGCTGGGTAGCTCGGCTTCTCCCTCGAGCAGTGACCTCACGCCCACGGAAGCACACCGGTCTCAGAAACAGCTGTGCCCAGATTCGGCTCGTGGTAGTGTGGAGGCATTGCATTCTCCGATGCTGGGGGTTCCTTTGTCCTTGCTGGGGTGGCCTTCACGGAGCATGGCAGACGGTGGTGTTTGTCTGCAGGAGCAAAAGTCTGGGTTGGCTTTTGAGAATGGAGGCGCTGCTGCAGCGATCTGAAGATGGCATCGGGACCCCCCCCCCCCCCTTGGGCCCGCAGACCAGTGCAGAGTTGCCAGTTGTGCAGCATGGGACTGGAGCACTTTTTCCTTGGCAGCATCCTGAACAGTTCACCCTGGAGTCTATCTGGTCAGCCCTTAATCATCTTGGAGAGGTTCTTATGACTCAGATACTGTGGCTTCAAGGACGGGTTACTTCTGACACTGCAAGTTTGGCACAATCGGTGCAGGATTTGAGTTTAATGAAAAATAGGGTGAAAGATGTTACTGTAAGGACTCAGCGTTTGGAGACTTTGACATGTTTATTAAAGACTAACCATTTGAAAACTAGGTTGGAGGGGGGCGCTAGAGAGCCCGATCGAAGATGGCCGCATCTCCCTGAAGCTCCGTGCAGGGCCTTCCACATTTGCTCGTGGGGAGCCCAGGGACCGATGCCTGAGGTGTGAAATTGAGTGGAGTGAGCGGCGGAAAGCGGGCTGAGGTGAAACAGGCAGTGCAGAGCCAAAATGTAAAAACTGCCGGCTCAAAAAAAGCCCCCTAAGTTGCAGAGAGGAGAGGCCTGGTAGGCGCAGCCCCGGGAGAGGTAAAGGAGACCAGAGAAAGAGTGGCAAGGGGTTTGTCGGTGGGCTGCGCTGTCTTGCCCTTTCCCCCGAAGACTAGATTTGCAGCGAGGATAAACCTGCCCGACGAGGAAGCTGTCGCCGCTGCTGTTCCCCACGGTGGAGTCCCGCTGGTGCACGAGCTGTAATCAGTAGCGGTAGAGCCGTTGAAGACTCAGGGGACCAGAGAGAATGCAGCAGTGAGTCTTTGTATGCGGTGGAAGGAGCTGTACCGGCGCGGTAGCTAAGCCGGAGATCATGGTGGAAGCATTCACCCGAAGAAGGGGAGCAGAGTGATTTCAGGAGACCAGTGGCGTGAAAACTGATTGCAGTGGTCGGAGACTGTAGGAGACATGGTTTGCTGCGGTGCTGTCTCCTGGGCCGGTAATCAGTGAAAGTTGCTGGTGTGAGTAGTGCCTGCAGGAAAGAAAGGCTCAAAAATTTTAACTTTTTGAGTACAGTGGCCCGAGATCGCTGCAGATAGATTAAAATTGCATAACGGGCATTCATAATGTCTGCAGAGGAGCACATGGCTCAGTAAAAGTGAGAGAGAGGCGCCATCTGGTGGTGAAGAGTGGTAACAGAGTCCCAGCATTGTAATAGAGGTTAAAAAGGCCTGGGAGATAGCAGTGGAGGTGAGAGCCAATAGCTGAAATCAGAAGATGGCATCTACCAGGAAAAAAGCAGCGGATTTGCGGGAGTTTGCCTATAGCAGTGGGCGAGTAGATCCTCAAGAGAGAGAAAAACAAACGATAGAGGAATTGCCAGGGAGTCTGGAACTATCTGAAACTGGCAAGAAGGAGACTCCTGTTACAAGTGCTCTGGTGGACATTACAAAAGATGAGCTAAAATCGTGGTTTCAAGAGATTAAAAAGGACATTGCTTTGTTCAAAGGAGAAGTGGAGGAGATGTTTGCTCAGTTGAGAGCTGATATAACTGAAGTCGGCTGCCGGGTGAAAGAAGTGGAGGGCCGCCTTGAGGACCTGGAGATGCGCACTGAGACGGTGGAAGCGGGTATGAAGGCTCTGGAAGAAGTTAAGGAGAAGTATGTCTTTGAAGCTGGAAGATTTGGAAAACAGAGCCAGGCGTCAGAATCTGCGCATAAAAGGGATGCCCGAAGTGGACGAATATCTTGATTGTATGAAAACAGCAAAGGATATTTGCAAGGCGGTCCTGAAGGAGGCGGGGGAGGGAAGTGGAAGAGGTAGTGCTGGATCGAGCACATAGATCACTTGGAGCAGCCCAGGGTGAGCAGCCTAGAGACATTATCTGTTTCCATGATTACCGGATTAAGGACAAAATAGCCAGTAAGATGCGTTCCATGGGAAAATTTAAGTGGCAAGGAACTGAGATTGCTATCTTTGCAGACTTGGCTGCAGCAACGTTGCAGCGACGGCGGGCCTGGAGAGAGTTTACGGCACGGCTACGGGAGGAAAATATAAGATATAAGTGGATGTACCCAGTGGGACTTGCTTTCACAGTCAATTGGACGACCTGGCGAGCAGAGACAGTGCTGGCATTGAAGGAGGCTATGAAAGAGGCTGGCATCCAGCGGATCCCGGAGCAGGAGCAGACGGGGAGCATGCAGCGGAGAGTTCCTGATGAGAGATGGCGTCGGGTGGATAGACGGGAGCGGATATCAGCTCGAGGGGGGGAAGAAAGAACCCTTCCGAAGCTGAGGGCTATATCTGTCTGTTTGAATAACTTGCGGGAGGGGGTGCTGTTGCAATGTAGAAGGGGGGAGGGGGAGCAGAAAATGTTTTTGGATCAATGTATGTTGGTAATTACAGGGTGTTGTGGGTGGGGTACGATGGCCTGTGGAGGAGGGGAAGGTGGGGGTGAGGGGGTAGAGGGGTTCCTGGGTCTGGGTTGGTGGGAGTGGGAGTGGGGTGGATGTGGAAGGTGTGTGCACGGTAGAGGGCTGTAGGGGTGGCCGCCGTTTGGGAGGGGGGGTTAGGGGGTTGATTTGGAGAGGGGGAGTGAGGGTAATAAGTGGAGAGGGGGTGTGTGGGGGGGAGAGGGGGGGAACTCGCCATGGACGGGAGTACATAGAAAGTAAAAGAGATTCCTGATGATGGAGCGTGACCTAAAGATTCTCACACTTAATGTGCGTGGGCTTAATTCCTGGCAAAAGAGGGGGCCCGGGCTCAGGCGGATGTACTTCTTTTTCAGGAGACCCATTTAAAGAGTGCACCTGGTGGGGGGTTATATCAGGGGAAGTATGATAAAGGATTTTTTGTTGCCAAAAGTAGAGCTTATAAAAAGGGGGGTGTGGGGATAATGTTTGCGAAGGACCTCTTAGTGGATACTAAGGAGGTTATTAGGGACAGGGAGGGGAGATATGTCCTTTGGTGCGGGATATTGGAGGGGAAGGAGGTTACTATCTGTTGTGTTTATGCACCAAATATAGCACAGGGTCCTTTTTTTGATAAGGTTCTTCCACTTATAGAGGAGCATAGACGGGGTTGTTTGGTGGTAGGGGGGGATTTTAATGTGGTAATAGACCCCCGCCTGGATACCTCGGAGAGGGCTCGGAGGTGGGATAAAATGGGGAGGAAGAAGTTGGTTAAAATGATGGCTGCACTGGGGTTAGTGGATGTTTGGCGATATAGCCATGTTGGGGAAAGAGCATATACTTTCTTCTCGCATCCGCATAAATCGTATAGTAGGATAGACATGTTATGGATTGATTCGAAGTGGTTAGATAGGGTGGGTGCAGTGGATATTGGGGTAGTGTCCTGGACGGACCATGCGCCGGTGATCCTGGTTTTTGATTTTTATAAGGAAAGAACTGGACTTAGGTTCTGGAGATTAAACGAATCGTTGTTGGACGATCGGGAGGGTGTGGCCAGTTTGAGGGGTTGTATTAAGGAGTATTTCCAATTAAATGGGGGAGCGGAAGTTGCCCGGGAGATAGTGTGGGATGGCATGAAAGCGGTAGTACGGGGGCGTTTAATAACCCTGGCGGCAAAAAAGAGGAGGCAGGTGGGGGAGATGGAAGACGGGTTGAGAAGTCAACTACAGCAATTGATTAGAGAGCATCACCGGAATGGGAATAAGGTGTTGTTGCAAAGGCTGTCTAGGGTACGGGAGGAGCTGGAGGCGTTGAGGCTGGGTGATGTGGCTTTCCAAATGAAGAGGCTGCAGCAAGCTTATTATACGGGGGGAAATAAGCCGGGTAGGTATTTGGCACGGCAGCTTAGAAGAAGGCAGGTGCAGCAGCAACTCTTTAAGCTGAAGAATGAACAGGGGAAATGGGAATATGGGACGGTGAAGGTTCAGGAAATTTTCTGTAGGTATTATCGGGCCCTATACCGGTCGGAGAGGAGGGGATCGGAGGCGGAGATTCGACATTATTTAGGAAGACTTTGTCTCCCGAATCTGGAGGAGAAGGGGCAGGTTTGGTTGGATAGGGCGATTGAGGAAGGGGAGGTGAGAGTGGCAATTAATGGTCTTAAGGAAGGCAAAGCACCGGGATTAGATGGCCTTACGGCCCGGTTTTATAAGACTTTCTGTCATGAAATCTGTGGCGAGCTCACACGGGTCTTTAATGGGGTCCGGCGGGGGGGGGGGGGGCACTCCCGCGATCTATGGCGGTGGCGGGGATCGCCTTAGTACCTAAGCCTGGGAAGGATAAAAGAGTGAGTGAGTCATATCGGCCAATATCTCTCATTAATCTGGATGCAAAGATTTTGGCAAAAATTTTGGCTACCCGCTTGCAGAATTTCCTGCCGTAGTTGATAAATAATGACCAAACGGGCTTTATTCCAGGAAGGCAGGCCAGTGATAATATCCGGAAATTATTAAATGTTATATGGGTGGCTCGGACAAAGGGCATAGACTCCCTGGTTGTGGCGGTGGATGCGGAGAAGGCGTTCGACAGAGTTGAATGGCCCTTTATGCTTGCTGTGTTGCAGAGAATGGGGATCGGGGCGGGGTTTCAACAGTGGATTGGTGCACTATACGATCAGCCTAAGGCTAGGATTCGGGTGAATGGTACTTATTCTGCAGAGTTTGAGTTGGAGCGGGGTACGAGACAGGGGTGTCCTTTGTCACCTCTGTTATTCGCATTAGTCATTGAACCCCTAGCGCAACGAATTAGAGAGCATAATTGCATTAGGGGCATTCCGGTGGGTGATGGAGAGTATAAAATTTCGCTCTTCGCTGACGACGTTATCTATTCTGTGAGCAGGCCGGTAGAGACGTTTCCAGTCTTGGTGGAAGAAATAGGGGGACTATAGTCTAGTATTGGGTTATAAAATGAATATGGGTAAAACTGAGATATTGAAGATTGGACTGGGAATTAATGCGGAGACCCATTTGAAGGAGAAGTATCCCTTTCGGTGGGCTAAGCAGAAGTTACGACAAAAAAGGAAATTAATTCCAATACCCACACATGCCCAATAACTATCCAACTCTGTAACACACTATAAATAGCCTCTGTAAATAGCCAATGTAAATAGTTTGACAGTTGTTTGCATTATCACCTGTACATAGTTGAATTCTACTGTTCAATGTAAATGTATACAGAAGTGTACAAGAATGTTAAATTGTTCCATGTAAACAGCCCTTGATCTTTGGAAGGGGCGGTATAAAAGAAAATTAGATAAATAAATAAAATAAATAAATAAGTTAAAATATTTGGGGGTTTGGATATGTTGCGATTGGAAGCAGATGCGAGGATTGAACTATGACCCCTTAATTGCTGAGATTCTGAATGATCTGGTGAGGTGGGATAAGGTTACTTTTTCGTGGGTAAAACGTATTGCCATTGTTAAAATGAACCTGCTGCCTAGGATATTATATCTGTTTGCGGCATTGCCCATTAAGTTATCAGTGGCGCAATTGAGGATGTTGCAGCAAAGAATTTTCTCCTTCATTTGGAGGCGGCGTCCCCCTAGGCTGAGTAGAAGGGTGATGTGTATGCATAGATGTGGGGGTGGAATGGGGGTCCCGGATCTGCTGCGCTATTATAGGGCGGCACAGTTGCGGGCGCTTCTGTATTGGCGGACTGGTCCAGAAGCCCGAGGGTGGGTGCGTGTGGAGGAGGTCTTAAGTGGGCAGGGTGAGTTGTCAGAGCGTTTGTGGGGTTGCGAACAGGGGGGGGGGAATTAAGGCTGGGGAGATGCCGGAGATGAGCCCATTTAAGGAGCTTACTTTAGAGGTATGGAAGCGAGAGAAAGCACACTTGGTGAGTAAGAGTTGCAATCCAACTCCAGAAAATTAGGAGTTGTAGTGGATTTTTGGAGGGGGGTAGAGCTGTGGCCTATAAAACATGGGAAGACAAAGGTTTGGTGTGGATGGGGCAGTTGTTCATGGAGAATGGGCAGCTGGGCACTTTTGAGCAGCTACAGGTGAAATGCGACCTGGGGCAGGATGATTGGTTTGGATACCGTCAACTAGAACATTATGTGCAGTGTAGATTAAAGGGAGTGGAAAGGGTTGGGGGATGTACCCCTTTTGAAAGGGTGTTACTCAGGGGAGGAACATTGCAGGGCTTGGTTTCGCTGATCTACAAGGGCTTGCAAAGGGGAGGGGCATATGCGGCATACCAGGTGGCATGGATGCGCGACCTGGGAGGTGTATGGGACGAGGAAAGGTGGATGTCGGTACATGAGGCAGTTAAGATTGCGTCCAGTTCAGCTTCGGTGCAGGAACATTGTTACAAAATGTTGTACCGCATGTATATCACGCCAAAAAAACTAGCTGAAATAGATAAAGCAAAGGAGCCGTGGTGTTGGAAAGGATGTGGGGCTTTGGGTACGTACTTGCATGTGTGGTAGGAGTGCCCAGTGATTCAGGGAATATGGATTTGGATGCAGGACTTAGTAGAGAATATGGTGGGGTGGAAGGGGAAGTTGCAGCCCGAACAGGTGTTGTTGGGGGAGTGGGGGGAGTTGGAGTACGATGATGGGTATTTATTGAAGATGATTTCCATTGCCATTCGGATGGAGATTGCTTGGGGGTGGAAGGGAACTAGGGGGCCGGAAGTGGATCGAGTGTTGAAGCGGGTCGTATTTGTCTGTCAAATGTCGGAGCTGCAGGCGTGATTGACAAATAAATTGAGTAGTTATTATCGTAAGTGGCAACCTTTCTTGAGCTGGCGTGGGGGTGTTGAAGGGGGGTGTGTGAGTCGGGGTGGGAGGAGGATCTAGACTGGGGTGGGGTAAGTTGAGGGGGGAGTCAGGAGACTGATAAGGTTTGGCTGGTTCCATGGGGGGGGAGGGGGGCTGAAGGGCTAGGTTCAGGTCTATGTTTTGGTAATGTTATGGGGAAGTTCTGTAGAGGTGGTCCTGGGACATGGCCTTGGTTAAACATATGCAATTCTGTTTTAGCTGATATATGGTTATGGGTTGCTTGGGTGGGGGAGGGGGATTTGTTTGTGAGGGGATTTATGTACTGCCTTTACTATTTAAGGAATATGTCTGGGGTGGGGGGTGAGTCAAGGTCGTTGTAGTTCTCCAATATGTATTATTATGTTTAAATGAGTGTGCATAAATAAAAACTTCAATACAAAAAAAGAAAACTAGGTTGGAGCAGTTGGACAATTATACTAAGCTTGCCAATCTTCGTTTGGTTAATTTTCCTTGCTCCCCTGTTATTGCAGCTAGGGAAATGTTTAAACAATATTTGGTGGAAACTTTGGGAGTCCCTGTGGACTCATGTCCTCCTATTGTAAAAATGTATTACTTTCCAATGTGCCCGAAGTCCTTGGCTAACGCTGAGGCTACTGGGCTTGGGCAATTTGATGAGTTAAATGTTTCAGAGTTGTTAGAAACATCAGATTCCTCTACTGTCAGGCCTGCAACCTGTTTGATTACTTTTGCTTTAGTTTCTGACAGAGAATGGCTTTTAAGATTGATTTTCAGGAAAAGAAACTTGTTGTTTAAGGGGTGTCTTGTTAGGATTTTTCTGGACCTCGCTACGGAAACCCGCCATCACAGGAAGGAGTTTTTGGTCCTGCGTCCGCGGTTTCTTCAGCTTGGGGGTTTGTATTTCCTAAAGTATCTATGTAAGTGCTTGGTGAAACTGCAAGGTAATTCTCTTATTTTTTTCTATCCCTCTCAATTGATTTCCTTTTTGAATTCTAAGGATCCTGTGGGCGGTGAATGAGTGGGTCTCCTTTGTTGTGTATTGAGTATCTGGCTGTTGATGTCTGCAATTTTTTCTTGTCTAGTTTGGTTTAGTATTCTTTCTTAGATCCCCATATTGTGGGCTAATGGAGGGATTACTTTTTTGAATTATATCTGTTTATTATTCTTTTGTGTTGTATTTCTAGAAGTGTCCCCCTTTTCTTTTGCAAGTGCTTTAACTTGTAATGGTTTGAAAATTAATTTAAAAAAAAAAAAAAGGTTTGGACAAGTTCCTGGAGGGGATCAGGGATATCCACTGCTTGCCCCAGTACAAGCATTGTGGAACTTGTCTTTTGGGGAAACTGCTAGGTACTTGTGACCTAGATTGGCCACTGTTGGAAACAGAATACTGGGCTTGATGGACCTTGGTCTGACCCAGTATGGCATATCTCATGTTCTGTCACTGCTGGTGAATCCTCCCACTCTCCTGAAGCTGCCAGTAATGCAAAATCTAAGTTGGGTCATTCACGTTGAGGTTGCCATGGCTCCATGGACTTCTCCCACTCTCATAACTCAAGCACTGCAGCTCTCTCTGCGCTGAAGGAAAAACACTTAAAAGATTTGAAGGGCCAGAGGCACCAAAAAAGAGAGAGATCCCTGGGAAGTTTTTCCTTTTCAAAAAGTCCTGACAGCCATTTTCCAATTCATCCTGCTAGACCAGTCCAAACAAGTGGGTTAAGTCTCCCTGCCAGCAGATATTGAAGACAGAGAGAGGAAGCTTAATTGGCTCAGCCCTGGTACATATATAGCTGTACCCCTAGGGGTCGCCTTCAGTAGTTCTCTGTCTCCAGCAGATGATGGTGGTTTCTCTTTTTCCTCCTAGATAGCAGCCTTGAGGGTTTCTGCTTTGGGGAATTCTTCTTGGACGTCTCCAGTGTGCACAGGAAGTGTCCCATTGGAGTTTCTCATCACCTTTGTTTTGGGTTGAGCTCCTGGTCAAGAGAACCAGTTGAGCTTCCCTTGGGAGGGAGGGGGAGGAAGGGAGGATAGGCTCCTGGTCAGGAGGACCAATGCAGCCCATCTTCACGGACAGCTCTTACCACAGTGGAGCCTTCAGTGTCCCTGACTTAGCACTAGTGTTTTCTTATTTGGTTTAAAACAAAAAAAATAGTTAGAGGCCTCAGTTCTTCAGTTGCAGCAGTGCTTTGGCGCTCCATCTGTCTGCAGACATCACAGTGAGTTATTCTCCTCCACCAACCCCCTCCCTCCCGGGCCTGTCTCCGGAGTCTCAGATCTTTGTGTTTAGGGGAATCTTATGATCTGGCGTAGCCACTGCGGCCCTCTACCACCTTTCCTGCTCATTCCTTGGTTGGGCTTTCTGCCGCGCCATGTGCTGAGGTCACAGTGACTATTTTAGAGTGGGGGGGGACATAGGCCAACCTTGCCAAGTGGAAGAGACAATTTCCTCCACTGTCAGAATTTTGGTGAATTGTCTTGCATTGGGGGAGAGCACACTTATACAGCCCAGTGCAACAATGCCTTCCTCCCTGCAGAAGTGCATTGTTTGCTACTACAAACACTGGGACTTGGAGGACAGGGTTTGTTCCTGTTTAGCACAGCCATGGGGGTCATCTCGAACTGCTCCTTCTGACCTCTCCACTCCGACTGCCACTTTGGCTGCCTGCATCATCAACTTTGACCCCTGGTGACTCCAGGGCCACAATTCAGGCTAGTGAGGTTCCTGCCCTGCCTGTCCCCTTGTCCTTCTGTTGCTGTTCAGGCAGGCTTTTGCAATCTCTGGCCCACCGAGCCTGCCTTCTCCTGTCCAGAGCCTTCGCTCATCTCTAGATCCTCGTTGGATATTTCTTCTGTCCCTAGAAAGCGCCCTTCAGAGGAATTGGCTTCCAGGGCCAGGGGACACCCTTCTAAAGAGATCTCTTGGGCCAAAGGGGATTGGTCATCTGTCCTTCTAGAGGATGAGGATAATCTTTAAGCAGTGGAAAGCCCAGTAGCCTCTGACCAGGAGGATGGGGAATGGCCTCCCTCTGATGGCTCTGTCATAGAGCAGGACGGTGCTCAGACTATCCATCTTTTTCGAAGGGAGGAACTTCAGCCTAATTTATCAGGTGGTGGACACCTTCTGACCCACCAGAGCAGGAGTCTACCCAGGGGAAGTCTTACGCAGATCCCATCCTGCAGGACATTCGAAAGCCCTCCAGGGCTTTTCTCTTCCCAGTGGAGTTGCAACAGATAGTCTCTCTGGAAAGAGATTTGCCAGATGCCCCCTTGTGGACGGCCCAGCGTTTGGGCTGGCATTATCTTTGGTCCTTGGAGGATCTAGTGAAATAGCTCACGTACCCTAAAGTGGACGTCTGGTGACAGGCGTCACAAAACACACGACCATTCCGATGGAAGGCAGAGCAGCACTTTGAGATCAACAAGACTGGAACAGAGAAGGCTTCCTGAAGACCACTTTTTCTTCCTCTACCTTGGCTCTCCAAGCCTTTGTGTATAGCGGGCGGGCTGGCTGCTAGGGTTCCTCCTTCAGTGGATTCAGCTACTTCCTGAGGATCCGGCCATAGCTAATCTGGAATCTGTTACAGCCTTCTTGGCCAATGCCTTTTATGATCTCTCTGCCTTGCGGCGATATTGGAGGAGGCTATGGCACGTCGCAGGCTTTGGCTTCGCCAGTGGTTGGCAGATACAGCCTCCAAGGCTCGTCTCTCTAAGCTCCCCTTCGAGAGCAAGGTGCTCTTTAGAGAAGACCTCAATAGCTCATTAAGGACCTGGGAGAGGTCAAGCCTCAGAGTCTTCCAGAGGACAAGCCTAGATCTGATTCTCGTCAATTTGGTCAGGGGTTCCTATTCATCTTTATTCTTGCATTCCAGATTCCATGACTCTAGATGCTACCATCCCAGCAAGTTGTATGACTCGTCATAGTCAAATCTGTCAGGACAAAAGCAGCAGCCCTTTCACGGCATTCAGGAGGGAAAGGATGACTTTTCAGCCCCAACTAAGTTCTTGGGGCCCTTCCCAGTCCTTGAGGCTCGGGGCCACTCCGGGATGCTGCCGATAGGAGGCCGGCTGATGCTGTTTTCCCGTGAGATAGCCTGATAACCTCTGATCAGTGGATCCTCAACATCGTCCAACACGACTGTTCTTTATTGCTTGCGACCTATATGGGATGCCTTCCTGGTTTTGCCGTGCAACTATGCCCAGAAGAGAACCGCCGTCCAGGCCACCCTTCATCTACTCTTGCTGCAGGCTATTCTTCTGGTCCCTCCTTTCGAGAGACATTCCCGGTGCTGCTCCATCTATTTTGTAGTACCCAAGCAGTTCGGAAGGGAGCATTCCTTGCCTCTCTCCATCTAGCAGAGACCTATTTCCACATTTCCATCTGCGAAGACCAGCAGTGCTTTCTCCGTTTAGCCATTCTCGAACAACATTTTCAGTTCTGTGCTCTGCTGTTTGACCTTATGTCAGCTCCACACACCACCTCGTATATTATGGTTATGGTTGTGGTTGTGGCAGCCTTGTGGAAACGGGGCATTCGAGTTCATCCTTATCTGGACAACTGGCTTATTCTCACAAAATCTTTAGCCGAAGCCTACAACACGGTCTCCTGCATGGGGTGACCTTCTTGGGAGAGCCTTGATTTGATGGTCAGTCAATCGAAGACTTGCCTACAGCCGTTTCAAGCCTTGGACTTTTTCTCAGGGCTCATTTCAACACCCCCCGGCAGGGGAAAGTGTTTCTGACGCAGGAGCGGTTCTGGAAACTCATCTGCCTGAGAAATGCCTGGAGCTGAGATCAGCACCTGGGTTCAAGGGCGGCCACCATCGATGTTGTTCCCTGGGCCCGGGCTCATCTGCGGCCCCTTCAGCGATTGCTTTTATCTCCAGGAACAAGCACAAATGCTGTCTTCACATATGGATGACGCCAGTACCGACTGAATCCGTGTGGGAATGCTCCCCAGCGTCCAATAGGAAAGTCTTTGGGAGCACTCCACTGCACCTGCGTGCCTGCCTTCCCAACTCCTCTCCTCAGTTCTTTGTTTTCCGCAGAGCCAGCAGTACGTATCATGTCCCCACCGAAAAACTTTATCTTTTTGTGTGGAACGTGGTGCTTCTGCCTTCCCTTCAATGCCAGTTTGTCAAATCTGACACTGTCCCTGATACTTTTTTTAAATTTTTCTTTTCTTTAACACGATTTTCACTGCTAAACTAGGCCTTTAGGTGTCTCTAACCTTTTTGAGGCATGGAAAAGCCAACTAGTGGATTTAAAATAAAAAAAAAATGTATCAAGTGTGCTGGTACCATATCAGTCACTGATAAAACATGACGTCTCAAATGTTTGGGGCCTGAACATCAATCCAGTTCTTGTACTTTGTGCCAGCAAATGATAGAGGGGCCTAAAGAATTGAGCCAGACAGTACGGATCGGTATTCACCTCGGACTCGATGTCAGTGGCTTCCACTTCTTCAAAGGCATTATCTTCCTTTCATGAGTCACAGGTTTCTTCAAAGTCCAGACATAAAAGCAAGTCTAAGCCCCTGGCTGCTCCAAGGTCATCTGCATTGAAGACAGATGCCGAGACCAGAGAGAAGTCCTAGTACAAGCATCGTGACCCTCAGGAGTCCTTCTGATGCAGACCAGCCAGCCACACAGCCCCAGTGGGGGAATCTGTCCTCCAAAACACAAGAGGGGCTCCGGGATGCTCCTGAGGAACCAACCTCCGAAGAGCTACTGGTTCCATGTTCTGGAATAGTGGTTCAGAGCCCCATAGGATATTTGACCCAGACATCAGTCATCTTCCTGGACCACTGCATGTTGGCTCTCAAGAGGAGTTTGGCCGCACTCCTGGCAGCCTCAGTACCAATAACACTGAGAGCTCCAGGAGTGCAGGCTTCAGCACTGAGCCTTCAGCCGGGTGTATCTGCCCTGATGCCGTCCCTCGAGCCAGCATTGATGGAGACCTCAAGGGTGGTACTGCCGTTGCAAACGCCCGAGTCCCCCAATATCCAACCTATTCATACCAATTCATTCTGATACTTCCGAGCATCGGTATCAGCATCGACTTTCAACTATGAAACATTGAGGTCGAACTTGAGAACATCAGTACTTTGACTTCTTGCCAGACTCTGATTTCAGTTCTTCGGAATCTGACGAGGAATCACTCGATTCCCAGGAACTACCAGACATCCCTTTGGACCCTTTGCTGCCTCAGGAATGGTCTGTCCCCACCAGAGGATATGACCATCCAGGACTTCATACGTGACATGGCAGCAGGGCTCGTCATCGCAGTAGCTTCGGAAAAGGAACGGAGGATGGAGGAGCTGGAGGTACTACAATATCCTCCCACGTCCAAGGAGGTGGCTACATTGCTGGTACATCGGATCCTACAGGATCTTATGCTGCACATGTGGGAAGCCCCGCTCATGGTTCCGCTTGTCAGCAAGAGGCTCGATACTATGTACCAAATATCAGAATGCCCAGGCTTCCAAAAACTTCAGCTCTCCCACTACTCTATGGTGGTGGAATCAGCAATGCTCCGCATAAAGATCTTTAAGAACCATTCTTCAATGCCACCTGGCATCGAGGACACTCAATGCCTTTGGGCGTCAGTGCTTCCAGGCATACATGTTTTCTTCCAGAATAAAACTTACATGCTGTACATGGGCATGTTTCTGAAGGATGTCACCAGGGATCTGAAAACTTTCACCACCATGCTTCCTGAGGATAAGCGGTGCATCCAGACACTCATCAAGCAAAGCCAAAATACTTCTAAGTTTCTGACCAGGGCCTTTTTCGTTGCCTTAGAGTCAACCAGCAGAGCTTCAGCAGTCTGCTTTGGGGCTAGTAGAATGGCTTGGTTACAAGCTCAGAACTCGAGCAGTGGGTCCAAGATAAACTGGCCAATATCCCATGTACTGGAGAAAACCTTTTTGGCAAGAATTGGAGGGAAAAAGCGAGAGACTGAGACAGATGATCTCACCCTGAAACGCTTTTCCAGGAAGACAGCTGACCCATCCAAGAGGAAGACTCTTTCCAAGAAATCTTTCTATTGTAAAAAGAAGAGCCCAAAGCTCTAAAGCTTAACCAGCTTCACAGACACAACCTGTGCCTGGTTTTTGACTCCTTCATGGAGAGCATTGCCAATCTGCCCCTGGAGGGTCCTCGGCCTCTCCACATAGCTGACAAACTCAGTCACTATGTACACAGATGACACCTCATAACATCAGAGCAGTGACACTCCATATTGTCCAAAAGGGTTATCAGCTTCCCTTCGTAAACTTAACCCCCAACAGCTTTACACTCAACCCCTTCAAAGCTCTCTATTAAAAGAAGAGGTGACCACCCTATTATCCCAGGGTGTCATAGAAAGAGTTCCTCCTTCTCAAGAAGGAATAGGCTTCTACTCTCCATATTTTCTCATTCCAAAGAAAAAAGGAGGATTCAGGCCCATCTTGGATCTCAGAGATCTAAACAAATTCATGGTCCGAGGAAAAATTCAAAATGATTTCTCTAGGAACTCTTCTACCATATCTCCAGAGGTGCGATTGGCTATGTTCTCTAGACCTAAAAGAGGTGCACACATATTTACTGATCCATTCCTCGCACAGATAGTATCTGCACTTCATTTTTAAGGGAGATCACTATCAATACCAGGTTCTCTCTTTCGGTCTAGCCTCTGCCCCAAGAGTCTTCACAAAATGCATGCAGTAGTCGCTGCCTACCTCCGCACCTTGGGGGTATTAGTCTTCCCTAAGTTAGACGACTGACTGATCAGGGGAGACTCCCCTCAAGAGGTAAGGCTCTCACTTCATCGCACCATCATGATGCTCCAACACCTGGGCTTTGCCATAAACGTCCCAAAGTATCACCTTGCTCCAACCCAATGACAGGAGCCGGAGCTTTTCTTCCACAGGATCGCTGTGCCTACCTAATCGAGGTGGCAAGGGGGGTGCAAAAGCAAAGCCGGGTGACAGCTTGAGATATGCTGCTGCTATTAGAACACATGGTCTCCATGGTCCATGTTGTCCCCTATGCTCTGTTACACATGCGTCAAGCACAATGGACTCTGTCTTCTCGATGGACGCAAGCAAAGGAGTGTCTCGGAGAGAAGATCCACATCTCCCCTCAGCTGATCAGATCCCTTCAGTGGTGGTGGTCTCCACAGAACCTTCTCATCAGGTCACATTTTCAGATGCCTCCACCTCGATGTACGCTGACATGGATGCTTCCAAGCTGGATTGGGGAGTGCATCTGAATGACCTAACCACACAGGGACTGTGGACAGAACAGAAATCTGCCTTACAGATCAACCTCGTAGAACTACAGGCATTGACAAATACTTTGAGGTTTTTCAACCCCAACTTTCGAGGCATCCTGTTGTAGTCAGAACAGATAACCAAGTTGCCATGTTCTGTGAACAAACGGGGAGGGGGATGGAATCCCATCCCCGCTGCAAGGAAGCTCTTCACGTCTGTTCCTTTGCTATCTCACACTGCATTCATCTCAGAGCAGTCTATCTCTCAGATGAACTCAGTGTCCTTGCGGACAGGCTAAGACGTATCCTTCTTCCACACGAATGGACCTTGCATCGGGAGACGGCTGCTTGAATCTTCTGGACGTGGGGGACACCACGCATAAATCTTTTTGCCATTCCACAAAACACACAGCTTCCACTCTTATGCTCCAGGCTCCCATCGCTGCACCGACAGGCCCAGGATGCCTTCCTTCTGCATTACTCATTCCCTCCCATCCCCTTGATACCCAAGATGCTTTTCAAGCTGCAGACCGACAGGGGCTCCATGATCCTCATAGCCCCCTTTTGGCCAAGTCAACCGCGGTTTCCTCTGATTCTAAGACGCAGTCTCAATCCCTTATTCTGGGATTTGCACCCGAACTCCTCCCTCAGGACAGAGGGGCACTAATCCAGCTCAATCTTCACTCCTTACATCTGACAGCATGGCTGCTGAAGGGATAGTGCTCACTGACCTCAACCCGCCACAGGCGGTTAAAGATGTCCTTGCATCACGCAAAGATTCCACCGGGTGATCTTATGCCTTCAAGTGGCATAGGTTTGTCCTCTGGTGCACCCCAAAGGACATTGACCCCTTTTCTTGCCCAGTGGAGTCCCTTCTATAGCATCTCTTCCATTTATCCTTAACAGGTCTTAAAACCAACTCATTAAGAGTTCACCTTAATGACATTGTGGCGCCTCACAGACTACTGGATGGACATCCTATCTCCTCACACCCTTTAGTAGCACGCTTCATGCAGGGTCTGCTGCTGTCCAAGCTGCCCATTAAGCCACCTCCGGTGGCCTGGGATCTCAATGTAGTTCTCACTCAACTTCTAAAGCCTCCTTTCGAACAATTAGACACCACTTCACTGAAGTTTCTATCTTGGAAGGTAATCTTCCTCATTGCCTTCACCTCAGCTCACCGTATCAGTGAACCGCAGGCTCCAGTGGCAGATCTACCTTATACCAGTTCCACCATGACAAGGTTCTACTGCTTACCCATCCACATTTCCTTCTGAAAGTAGTCTCCTCCTTCCATCTAAACCAGTCTATCATCCTATCGATTTTCCTCCTGAGACCACATGCATCTCAAGCTGAAGCAGCGCTGCATACCTTAGACTGCAAGTGAGCGCTGGCTTATTTCTTAGATTGAGAGGATCTTCTGTGATCCTTAGTTCTATCATCTCCTTTGATCCTAGTCACCGGTGATGAAACATACTCTATCCAGGCAGTACCTCCACTTCATGGTGGAAGGCTGGCACTATCAATACAGGGTTCTTCCCTTTGGTTTGGCCTCCACCCTGGGGGTCTTCACTAAGTGCTTGGCAGTGTTGCCGCCTTCCTGCGTCTCCAGGGGGTGTTCGTCTTTCCGTACCTGGATGACTAGCTCATAAATAACAGCACTGCCGCAGAAGCCCACCAGGCAACAGTTCACACCACCCTCATTCTGGAACATCTGGGGTTCGTCATAAACTACCCAAAGTCCCATCTCCAGCCAGCGCAATGTCTGGAGTTCATAGGGGCAATGCTGGATGCCATCTAGGCCAAGACCTTCTTTCCTTAGGACAAGGCCCAGCTCCTCCAGCCCTCTGCATCTGCCCACCTCAAGCTTTGCCTTCTGGGCCACATGGCATCCACAGTGCATTTCACCCTGGACGCCCATCTGTACAAATGGCTGGCCCAATGGACTCTCTGCTCGTAGTGGTAACAAGCAATGGGGCACCTACGGGACAGAGTAGTCGTGACCCGCTCTGACAGACTCCCTCGGCTGGTGGCAGCAGCTCCAGTACCTGCAGACCGGAATGCCCTTCCAGGCCCCCGCCCCTTGGAGGATCCTTACCACGGATGCCTCCAAACTGGGCTGGGGAGCCCATTGCGACAACCTCCGCACTCAGGGCAGCTGGTTGCAGAAGAGCCTCCAGCAGATCAACCTCCTGGCGCTCTGGGCAATGGCGCTCACCCTACGGGCTTTCCAACACCATTTTCAACATCAAGTTGTCCGTCCTGATCCAGACTGACAACCAAGTGGCAATGTTCTACATCAATAAGTAGGGAGGGATGGGGTCATTCTTCCTCTGCCAAGAAACAGTGAGCCTCTGCTCCTTTGCCAGTAGCAGCTGGATGCTCCTGCGAGCAGTCTACCTCCTGGGCCTAGGCAACATCTTGGCAGCCCAGCTAAGTCGAGTCCTCCAACTGCACGAGTGATGACTGGACCCCAAGGTGGCCAGTTGATCTGTCTTTGGGGGCTCCTGCAGATGGACCCCTTTGCCAGCCCAACCAATGCTCAGCTGTCCCATTTTTTGCTCCAGGCAGCTGCACCCCTTGTGGGTAGCAGCGGACGTGTTTCTCATCCTGTGGACAGAGGGCCTTTTCTATGCCTTCCTGCCCACACCGCTGATCGCCAAAATCCTGTTCAAGGACCAGCTCGACAGAGCCACTTTGAGACTAGTGGACCCTCGGTGGGTCCGACAGTCATGGTTCCAGCTACTCCTCCACCTGTCCCTTTGGGGTATGACCCAGGTCTGCTCTCGAAGGAGAGTGACTCCCTCCTGCACCCCAACTTGGGATCCCTATCTCTGACAGCTTGACTGCAGAAAGGGTAGCCTTGGCCCACTTTGATCTCTCCAGTGAGGTGGAAGCAGTTTTTTTTTGCTTCCCACAAACTTCCACCCGTGGGGCCTGTGCCTTCAAGTGGCGAAGGTTCTTGATCTGGTGTGCGGAGAGACAGATTAACCCCTTCTCCTGTTTGGTCCAGGTGGTACTCCAGTACCTGCTCCACCTATCCCAGGTAGGGTTGAAGTCCAACTCAATAAGAGCTCATCTCTGTGTGCTTTCAGTGCACCCTCATCTTGGCGAGGGCAAGCCCCTCCACTCATCCACTCAGCCGTTCATAATTTGATTCTTGAGGGGCTTACTACTCTCTTAAGCCACTCGTCCACCCCCTGGCAGCAGAGTGGCACCTCAACAGTTCTTTCAAAACTCACTGCGCCACTGTTGGAACCTCTCAGCTCGTGCCACCTCAAGTATCTCTCCTGGACGGTGGTCTTCCTCGTGGCGCTCACCTCAGCTTGCAGGTTCAGCGAGCGCCAGCCCTTGGTGGCTCACCCATCTTACACAAGGTTCTACAATAACAAGGTCGTGCTCTACACGCACCCCAAGTTTCTCCCGAAGGTGGTGTCTCCATTCAACCTCAACCAGGAGGTGGTACTTCCCATATTTTTTTTCCGTGGCCCCATGCCAGCAGGGCTGAGGCCCTTCTCCACACTTTGGACTGTAAACGGGCCCTGTCCTCCTACCTTGAGTGTATTCGGGCCCACTGCTGCTCCTCACAGCTCTTTGTCTCCTACGATCTAAGTAGGCTGGGGACAGTGGTCTCTAAGCATACCCTGTCCACTTGAGTGGCGGACTGCATTGCCTTCACTTACAAACAGGTTGGTCTTTCACTGGGGTGCCCAATCATGGCACACATCATCTGGTCTATGGTGGCATCTGTGGCAAACTTGCGCTCTGTCCCCTTGGTGGAGATCTTCCAGGCTGCCACCTGGTCCTCTGTTCATACCTTCACAGCTCACTACTGCCTGGAGAGGGAGTGCCCCCAGGACAGTGCCTTCGGCCAGGCAGTTCTGTCATTTGTTTGATGTATAACGCAACTCCTACTCTCCAGCCCTTTGTGTTCAGGCTTCCAGAGATATGGTTCTTTGCTGGACACTTGGGCCACTCATGGGTCTGTTGTCTCTCGACTCAGTTGCTGCTTCTGACGGCTCATCTTTTCTGGTCACCTGTGGCTTTTTACAGGTTTTTATGGGAGCCTGTAGCTGGGGAGTCCCATATGTGAGGACCGACTTCCTGCTTGTTCCCAGAGCCAGTGTAGTTGCTCGCCTGTAACAGGTGTTCTTCGGGGACAGCAGAAATCAGTCCTCACAACCCTCCCCCCTCCTTATGGAGTTACTTTTCTTTTTGCTGTCTTGTGCTGTTATCTGACTGAGACCAGATGGCATGTGTGGTAGATCTCCTAAAGGTTTTCTTTGAAAGCTGAGGGGAGATTACCGCACAGGCTCAGTCAGCTCTGACATCACCCATATGTGAGGACTGATTCTTGCTGTCCCCGGAGAACACCTGTTACAGGTGAGTAACTATGCTCTATTGGATTCTGAGGAGCATTCCCGTGCGGGCTGAGTCGATACCGACGTCACCCATATGTGAAGACCGATTCCTGCTGTTCCCGGAGATCACCTGTTAGAAGTGAGTAACTATGCTTTCCCACTGGTCTCCAGTCTCTGAGGATTATGACATCCACCTCCCACTTCCTCATTTGATGCGAAGCAGTCTTTGCTGGTGGCTCTGTGAGGGCAATCTGCTACCGGGAATCCTCCTAGAGGCCCCTCGATGGATACCCTTAAGCACCAACCCCAGCTTCTCTGGCTGGGGGGCACATTGTCTGGATCAAACGACCCATGGCTTCTGGTCTCTGTGATGAACCAATTGGACAATCAGTTGCCTGGCGGCCAGGACTGTCTGCCTTCCTCTTCTACACTTCTTGTCCCAGCTTTGTTCCGATGCGGTGCAGGTCCTCTGTGACAATGCTATGACAGTGGCCTATCTCAACAGACAATGGCTGGGCGTGATCAAGGAGATGGCTCTCCTCTTCCCCTGGGCAGAACAGCATCTCCAGGCTCTGTCGGCCCAGCAAATCACGGGTGTGGACAATATCTAAGCAGATTTTCTTAGCCATAACACTCTGGACCCTGGTGAATGGGAGCTAGCCCCCTGGGCCTTTCAGCAGATAGTTTGCTCCTGGGGGCAACTCAACCTGGATCAGATGGTGACTGCAGCCAGCACAAAAACTCCTGCCTTCTTCAGTCAAAGGAAAGAGCTTGGATCCCAGGGCCTGGAAGCATTAGTACAGCCATAGCCAATGGCGTCTCTGTTATTGTACCTGTTCCCTCCCTGGGCAATAATCGGAAGGATTCTTCAGCTTCTTGAGACTCACCCCAGCGTGATGATTCTAGTAGTGCCCAATTGGCCTCGCCAGCCATGGTATGCTGACCTAGTCTGCCTTCTCCAGGCGCTGCCTCTTTCATTAGGATTCCGCCGAGAGCTCTTGCAGCAGGGGGCACGTCATGATGAATGACCCTGCTCCTTATTCGCCTATAGCTTGGTTCTTGAGAGGCGGCGTCTAGCTCACAAGGGCTGTTCATGAAAGGTCATTGCTATCCTACTAAAGGCATGGCATCCCTCCACCTCCTTGGCGTAAGCACAGATCTGGCGCCTTTTTGAGTTGTAGAGCTCTCTGAGTTCTCTCGCCCTGGCAGGTGCAAATTCCTTCAAGATGGATTTGATGCCAGCCTGGCCCTCAATTTTCTCAGTGTCCAGGTCTCCTCCCTCACTTGTTTCCGCAGGCCTATAGCAGGATATTCCCTTGCATTGCATGCGGATATCAGCAAGTTTCTCCATGGAGTGCGCACACAGCACCCACCCCTCCATCCAGTGGTTCCCCCATAGGAACTCTCATTGGTGCTTAAGAGTCTCATGAAACCCCCCTTCGAACCGCTGAAGCATATTACCCTCTGGGATTTGTCCCTCAAGACTGCCTTCTTAGTAGCCATTACCTCGGCAAGGCGAGTCTCGGAACTTCAAGTCCTCTCTCTTAGGGATCCCTTTCTCTCGTTTTCTTCAGGAGTTCCACTTACGGTCATTCTTTCCTTCCTTCCTTCATTCCTTCTTTCTTATTGAAGGTGCTCATGGCCTTCCACATGAACCAGACTATCTCGCTCCCCTCCTTTCCTTTTCCAAGGAGTAGTGCTCAAGTGCTAACACTGGACTGCGCTGGATGTCTGTATGGTCCTTCAGCGCTATTTGAGTCACCAATTCCTTTCATAAGTCCGAACATCTTTTCGTCCTTTTTGCCAGAGCCCGTAAAGGCCTTACAGCTTCTAAGACTACCATTGCCCACAGGCTTCAGCAAGCTATTGAGTCTGCCTACATCCTCCATGAAAAACCTGTGCACTGGGGGCTTCGGGCTCACTCTACATATTCCTAAGTGACCTCGTGGGCTGAGAGGTTGCAGGTAGCTCCCCTCAACATCTGTTGTGCAGCTACATGGTCATCCTTGTCCACCTTTACTTACCACTATCACCTTGACCTCCAGTCCCGAGATGTGGCGTGCTTTGGGGCCATTGTGGTGGCAGTAGCTATCTCTGCCCACCCTGGGGTGGTGTAGCTCTGATACTTCCCACTTGTTTGGACTGGTCTAGCAGGATGAATTGGAAGGAGAAATTTCACTTGCCATTAATTTCCTTTCCTGGAATCCTGCTAGATCAGTCCAGGATCCACCCTCGCTCTATCATTTTCAGATCGCTTTTCCTAGCAGAGCCAAAGATCCCGTTCCTTACTGAGGCTGTTGTCTTACTTCAACAAAGGCTAACACACCTTGTTAATGAAGACGTGCGTTTATTTATAATACAAAGCAGGGATAACTTGAATTTCACTTATTTAACTTCTTAATTCGTACTTATTTAGAAAGGCAAGTAATTCATATATCTACCTATGATTAGTTAAAAAGATATCTGGAAAACTATTAGAATAAAAGCACTTAATTACAGAATAGATAACTAGAAAGATAATTACAGAAGAAGAATATACTTCACCGAAAGAGATTTACTTCATCCCTGTCACACTTCGATTGAATGGATCCCTGATTCAACCAGACAAGAGAGACTTCTCAATCGGGAGTTTCTCTAGGCAATGCGTCCATTCCTAGATGAATCCATTTCTCTCTCTGTCTAGCTGAAAACAGGTACCCATTTTATCCAGTTGCAAGAACAATCCAGTTATTTCCTATCATGTGACACATACGTAGTATAGAGTCAGTTATCCATTAAGCACATCCAAGACACTGGCCAGGTGCTTGAAAATGCTCAAGGGAACCCCCCACCCCCCCTGGTCTACATTACAATTGATGAATTCTTAGGAGAAATGTTTCCAAGGCAAGGTGAATTGTCCTGTTTTGTCCTGTTAATGGGTTTCAATTTGTCTGCTAGTAGAAAGGCTCCTAGGTGAAGTGTTCTTTTGTTCTCTGTAATGGGTCTCCATTTGCTTGCTAGGAGAAGGTCTCCTCCCTGATCTTTCCAGTATCTGTAGTTATGTAAATTGTTTCAACAGTTTCAAGTGCTCCTATTTACAGTTGAGGCATATTCACTACTGAGGCATAATCAATAGTGAGGCATAATCAAATAGTCAAAATTCATCTGTACCACAGCTGTTCTGCTACTTCAGCCTACAGGACTGCTTGTACATAGTTACCAGGTTGCACATGGTGTCTTCGTTAACTGTGTTGTTTCTTTGCAAGAACTTCTACTTCTGCTTTGTGAGAGTATACTGCAGATGAGCTTTAGGGGTACAGCTATAGATGTACCAGGGCTGAGCCAATCAAGCTTTCTCTGTCTCCAACATCTGCTGGCAGAGGAATTTAACCCACTTGTCTAGACTGGTCTAGCAGGATTCCAGGAAAGGAAATTAACAGTAAGTGAAATTTCTCTGTAGTAGATGTAACAAAAAGACCAAACATCTCTCCCCTGATTCTGAAGACCGCTGCTACAAATTTAAAGGAATACTGCCCAATAAAAAAATAAACAACTGGAAGTGGCAAGCAAAACTGTACCACTCATCAAGATGCTTTGTCCTCTCCACCGTGCTTCTCTAGCCATTCACGGCTCTCTCAATCACATTCACAACTGCATCCAGTGTTCACCGAATTATGGCATGAATTTTTGAGAGAGTATTATGGCATAGACAAGTTGTGCCAACTCTCTAATTAAACAGCCTCAGAAAATAAAAATTCCTGCCTCTCCGCAATCAACCTCTACAAAATGATTGCCCATTTCTGTAAGTCCTAGTCCTCCAAAATGGTGTAGACGATAACAGTCATCTTCCTATGTGTCAGGCGACCTCTCCATCTACTTTTTTCAATGAGGTTCTCCTGGTTTGCCGTCAGATCCTTCACTGCCACAGCCCCAGAACAAATTGCTGCAGGAGGATAGTTCATACCCTTGTGTTCTTCAAAAGATGTCCAAATGTCTCAGTTTTGCAACCCGTGATAAGTCTGATCCAAGGACAGCATGCCTTGGTACTCTAAAATACCTAGATGCACCAAAGGATGTTGTGTGGCTTCCAGTACATGAAGTACTTATTGCTTAGCATAAAAAATCATGACAAATTCTTTTCGCAATAAAACAGACCTCAAAGAGTTGAGACCAAATATAAGGTAGACTTGTATGGGGACATGACGAGCTACATCTGTCTCACCATTCCTTGGTGGTGCAATCAGCAATGAAACACTGTAAAACTAGCAGGACTCACGCTAATACCTCTCCAGGAAAGGACACTCGCTTCTAACATAGTAACATAGTATATGATGGCAGATAAAGACAAGTATGGTCCATCTAGTCTGCCCAGCGAGGCGGCAAGAGCAGGTGCACCTGCCGCTCTGTGCAAGTCACCCCTCCCCATGCCTTTTAGGGGTGTACCCACCGCTCCGTGTAGGTCACCCCTATTTGTTCAGATATAAGAGATAGTTATGTTTGTTTTGATTCTATCCTGCTGCTATAAAGGGATCCAATGTGTCTGTCCCATGCCATTTTGAATTCTGTCACTGTGTTTGCCCCCATCACTTCCATCGGGAGGGCATTCCAAGCATCCATCACCCTTTCAGTGAAAAAGTATATCTCCAGGAACAAGCAGGGATGTAGTCTTCACATATGGGTATCGTCGGTACCGACAGAGCCTGTGCGGGAACGCTCCCCAGCGTCCAATAGGAAGTTTTTGGGAGCATCCCACAGCGCGTGTTGCCTTCCCAACTGTCCCTCTCCAGTTCTTCGTTTTCCGCGGAGCCGACAGGTCGCACATCCTGTCACCGCAGAGAAAATTCCCTTATTCTTCTTTTTTCTAGTCGCGTCTGCCTTCCCTTGACGCTACACCGGTACCCCCGGTGGTTCTTTTCTTTTCTTTTTTTTTTTTTTTTTTTTTTTTTTTTTTAACTTACTTTCTGGAGTCTGTTCCAGTAATTTTCTCCTCAGGTGCCACGTGCCATTTTGGGCACTAGGCCCAGTTTTTTCCTCAAAATGGAAAAACCCACTTCGGGTTTTAAAAAGTGTTCTAAGTGTGGCGGTACCATCTCCACCAACACCCATGACTGGTGCCTCAAATGTTTATGTCCTGACCACTCTATTTCAGAGTGTGTTGCCTGTGGGATGATGTCGAAAAGGGGCCGGCAAAACCGAGCCGCTAAACTTAGCACCCTTTTTCCCTCCGATGCAGCCTCCGTGGCATCGATGTCTTCCAGGGCTTCGTCTTCCTCCCATGGATCTCGGGTAACTGAACATAAATCTAGCCGGTCTTCAAAGGGTAGATCTCCTTCTAAACATCGAGATGCCTCTGGCGTTGCCATTGAGGGACTTCCACGGGCAAAATTGCCCCAGTGGGAGGCTTCGGCTTCCAAAGCATTAACGGGGCTCCAGGATGTTCTCGAGGCTTCAACCTCGGCAGAACTACTGGTGCCATGCTCTGGGGTTCCAGACGCTTCATCCGGCACCGACACCCAAGCATCAGCAGCGTCGATAGACCAGAGATTCTTGGCTATTGAACTCAGTCTGGCGGCTCTTCTCACAGTCTCGATGCCCCTGAAACCGCTTCAGACAATTTAACCGGTACCGGCACCGTCTGCATCGACATCAGCAGGTATTCTACCGGGACCGAGTCATGCGTCTCTATCCGGCATCGACAAATCGGTTCCAGACCACCCCGATGCCGACTTCAATCGGTACCGGTACTGTGCCATTCACGATCACCTGGATCGGAGATACTTAGAATCCTCGGATGAGTCTGAAGACTCTGAAAGCTCTGCCGATACCAGAGTACTTCTTCCTGAGGATTCCTCTTCTCCTCAGCATAGGATGTCTCCACCAGAGGATATGTCCTTTCAGGATTTTGTCCAAGATGTGGCCCAAGGTCTTTCCATCACAGTGGCTCCTGAAAAAGAGCCTAGGGCAAAGGAATTAGAAATCCTACAGTACCCTAAAGCTCCCCAGGAGGCAGGTACCTTACCTATTCATGAGATCTTGCATGATCTTATGTTGAGGATGTGGGAAACACCTCTGACCACATCTCCTCACTCTCGAAGACTCGTCACCATGTATCGAGTTCCTCCTTGTCCTGGGTTTCAGAAGACTCAATTACCACACCATTCCATGGTGGTGGAATCAGCCATGAGACGGATAAAGAGTGCAAAAAGGCATGCATCTAATCCTCCAGGACGTGAGTGTAGGACTCTTGACGCCTTTGGACGTCGATCCTACCAGGCTTCCATGCTTTCTGCTAAGATCAGTTCCTATATCTTGTATATGGGAATGTTCCTTAAAGAGGTCACAGGAGATTTAGAGCTTATGAGCCCTCTCCTTCCTGATGAAAAAAGGCAAGATTATCTTGCTCTTGTCAAACATGCTCAGGATGTCTCCAAGTTTGTGAATCATACAGCCTTTGAATGCATAAGCAGAACCTCTGCCATTGCCATAGGTGCACGTAGAATTCCCTGGCTCCAGGCATCTGACTTGGAAATTTGGGTACAGGACAAACTAGGGAATATACCTTGCACAGGAAAGAATCTCTTTGGCAAGAATTGGCAGGAAAAGGCTAATGGGATAGATGCTGACAATATCACTTTGGATAGATTGTCTAAATCTACAGCTGATCCTGCGAGGAAAAGATCCTCTAAGAAACCTTTCTTCAGCAAGAAGAAAAAGTTTTATCCCTCCTATACCCAGCAGGGACATTGTTTAGGTCAGTCTGCCCAAAATGGACAGCAGCAACAACCTAGGCAACAAAGGAAGCCAAAAGCAGCTCAGCCTCAACCAGCTCAGCAGACTCAGCCTCCACCAGCTCAGCAGACTCAGCCTCCACAGGGACTTTGACTCCTATCTAGAGAACTTTGCCTTCTGGCCCTGAACGGCCCAGAACCCTCCACCATCCCAGGAAGGTTATGTCATTTTGCCCCCAGATGGGGTCAGATAACAGCAGAAAATTGGACTCTGTCTATTGTAAGAGAGGGGTACAAGCTTCATTTCCTCAGCATGCCCCCTCCTACAATAGTAAGACAGTTCAATTCTCAGACCTTTCTCAACGACCGGTTAGGTCAAGAGGTCACTGTGCTCCTTGCTCAAGGGGCAATAGAAGAGGTACCCATTCCCCAACGGGGTACAAGGTTTTACTCCCCCTATTTCCTTATTCCAAAGAAAACAAGAGGACACAGACCCATTTTAGACCTCAGAGAATTGAACAAATTCCTGTTCAAAGAGAAGTTCTCTAGGAACTCTGCTGCCATACCTTCAGAGTCAGGATTGGCTTTGTTCTCTAGATCTCATGCGTACACTCATGTTCTCATCCATCCAACTCACTGAAAGTTCCTTCGATTTCTGTTTCAAGGGAAGCACTACCAATACAGGGTACTTCCTTTTGGCCTGGCCTCTGCACCAAGGGTGTTCACAAAATGCATGGCTGTGCTGGCAGCATTTCTCCGCACCCTGGGAATATTTCTCTTCCCTTACTTAGACGACTGGCTCATTTGAGCCCCTTCAGAGCCAGAGGCCAGAGTTGCTCTCTCTCGCACAATGCGCATCCTTCAGTATTTGTGACTTGTCATAAACTTCCCAAAGTCCAACCTTGCTCCTACTCAATCCCTAGAGTTTATAGGAGCTCTGCTGGATACCAGACAGACAAGGGCCTTCCTTCCACAGCCCCGCTGCCTTCGCATTGTGCAGTTAGCTTCCCAAGCAATGCTAAAACCTCACCTCACTGCTCGGGAAATGTTACAGTTGCTAGGCCACATGGCATCCATCGTGCATGTGGTTCCTTATACTCGCCTCAATATGAGAGCAGCCCAGTGGACTTTATCCACTCAGTGGACTCGGGCGTCAGTTTGCCTGTCAGACAAAATAGCAGACTCAGATCGCTTTATTTTGTCCCTCCAATGGTGGCAGCCACCCAAAAACCTTTTGGTGGGGGTCTCCTTTTCAGCAACCCCCACCCCAAGCCACTCTAACAACAGATGCTTCACAAGTGGGTTGGGGAGCCCACCTGCACGGCCTCTCTACCCAGGGTATCTGGACTCCATAGGAGGCCTATCTTCATTTCATCCTCCTGGAGCTCAGAGCAATCTTCCTTGCTCTTCGAGTATTTCACACCCAGCTCAGCTACAAGACAGTCTTAGTTCAAACGGACAATCAAGTAGCCATGTTCTATGTGAACAAGCAGAGCTGAACAGGCTCTCTGTCGTTCTGCAACGAAGCTTTGCGACTATGGGCCCTCGCCAGAGAGCATCAGATTCATCTCCTTGCGGTGTATCTTCCAGGCATTCAAAGCTCTTGGGCAGACAGACTCAGTCGAGTTCTGCTTCCACGCGAATGGTCTCTCCATGCAGACCAGGTGGCCAAAATTTTTCACATTTGGGGAACCCCGGACATAGACCTCTTTGCAAGTCCGCTGAAGGCCAAACTTCCCCAGTTCTGTTCCACAATTCAGGCTCAGGGGGCTCAGGCCAGGGATGCTTTCCTCCTCCATTGGGGTCAGGACTTCCTGTATGCCTTTCCACCCATTCCCCTAATTCCCAAAACCTTGTTCAAGCTTGAGAGACAGAGGTCATATCATCCTCATAGCTCCACGTTGGCCACGGCAATGTGGTACCCTCTGCTCCTACATCTCTCTCAAGCTCTGCCTTTGGAGTTAGGATCTCCTCTCTCAAGAGGACGGGATGCTGTGGCATCCCAATCCCCAGTCTTTGCATCTCAGGGCCTGGTTGCTGAAAGCCTAGAACTTCACGGTCCTAACCTTTCCCAGCAGGTAAAGGATATCCTTTATGCTTCCAGGAAGCCTTCCACAAGACGCTCTTTTGGATTTAAGTGGAAAAGGTTTACCATATGGTGCTCGCAGAAGGGTCTTAACTCTTTTGCGATACCTCTGGAATCATTACTGGAGTATCTCCTTCATTTATCAAATGCAGGCTTAAGACCAATTCAGTGAGAGTCCATTTGAGTGCTATTGCAGCTTCTTTCAAGCCTCTAAATGGACAACCTATCTTTATGTTTATTTATTTCCTCTCATAGCGAGATTTATGAGAGGCCTTCTTTTAACTAAGCCTCCCATTAAGCCACCACCGGTGGCATGGGACTTAAATCTGGTACTTTGGCAGCTCATGAAACTGCCCTTTGAACCATTAGCCACTACCTCTTTGAAATTCATTTCCTGGAAGGTTATCTTTCTTATTGCAATCACATCAGCACATCACATCAGTGAATTGCAAGCGTTGGTGGCTGATCCTCCTTATACAAGGTTCCATCATGATAAGGTAGTCCTTAGGACTCATCCACACTTTATGCCAAAGGTGGTGTCGCCTTTTCATTTAAACCAAGCGGTTTACCTTCCTGTATTCTTTCCAAGGCCTCACGCCTCAAATGCAGAAAGGAATCTTCATACTTTGGACTGTAAAAGAGCATTGGCCTTTTACTTGCAAAGGACACAGCAACATAGAAAGTCCTCTCAACTCTTTGTTGCTTTTGATCCTAGTCATTTGGGACTTCCAGTCTCCAAAAGAACACTGTCCAGCTGGATTGCACAGTATATATCTTTTGCCTATGAGAGTAAGAATCTTCCTCTTGAAGGGCATGTCACAGCTCGCAATGTGAGAGCCATGGCAGCCTCAATGGCTCATCTTCACTCTGTGTCTATCGACGACATCTGTCAATCAGCTACTTGGGCTTCGGTACATACCTTCACAGCCCATTACTGCTTAGACAAGGACTCCCGCCGGGATGCCTTGTTTGGTCAGGCTCTTCTTCAACACCTGTTCCATACTTAATCAACTCCTACCCACCATCCCTGGTAGGATGCCAGAGATCCATGGCGGGACGTAGAGCCCTTTCACAAGGGCACACAACTTCTGGGGTGATCTCCCTGGTATCTGCAGCTAGGGAGTCCCCATATGTGAGGACTACATTCCTGCTTGTTCCTGGAGATAGCGTAGTTACTCACCTGTAACAGGTGATCTCCGGAAACAGCAGGAATTTAGTCTTCACAACCCGCCCACCTCCCCTAGGAGTTGTATCTCTTTCTCTTTCTCTCTCTCTCTTTTGTCTCAGATATAAACTCAACTGGAGAGGGACAGTTGGGAAAGGCGGAAAGGCAGCACGCAGGCGCTGTAGGATGCTCCCAAAAGCTTCCTTTTGGACGCTGGGGAGCGTTCCCGCGCAGGCTCCGTCGGTACCGACGATACCCATATGTGAAGACTAAATTCCTGCTGTTCTCGGAGATCACCTGTTACAGGTGAGTAACTATGCTTTCCTGCCATTGCCTTTTAGTTTACCCCCTTGCAGCTTCATGTTATACCCTCTAGGTTTAGAGCATCCCCGTCTTTGGAAGAGGTTGGTTTGTCCATTAAAACTCTTTAAGTTTTTGAGGTGCTCAGTTTGTTCCCTGCTTGTTCTTTTGGACTGCCTAATTGGTTCCCAGTGCCTGCTGGGGCTGTTCTGATTGGGGCAGCTCTGCTAGAGTGCTATATCTAGCTGCTCTCACTGCAGGACGTGATAGCGGGTGCGTTCCTGTTGGTGCTTGCCCGAAGGGGCAGGTCTTGCCCCATTGGTGCCCTTTCGGGGCACTTCGGCGTGAGGGAGATTCCCTGTAATGGGGAAAAGGAGGAAACGCTATTCACAACCCGTCCAATCTAAGGTGGTAAAGGTGGTTGGACCGATGGATGCCCACATTTCCATGGGTGAGTCAGTGCCCGCTGCCTTAAGATCGGGAGTTGGAGCGGTGGACATATCAACTGTGAGTACTCCTTCCTCTCATGCTACTACCTGTGATCTGGGGTTTACTCCCCCCAGACGAGACTGAACAGCCACCCGTCTCAAATGTTTCTATGTCGGTTGCCCGGAAAGGTGGTAATGAAATGACTTTGCTTCCTGTTTCTTTTTTGAGAGTGGATTCCTTTTGAGGAGTTATCCCCCCCTCCCCTTTCCATCGGTGATAACGTTTGGTCCGGTTGGAGAAGCCCAAGCTCCACCTTTAGATTTATCCTTAAAAGATATTTGGGTAGTGGTTTCTTGTATGGAGTCAGTACTGGGGCTTCTCTACAGAAAATTTCGGATTTTTCTAAGGCTACGGTTCAAAAACTCTCGGATCATGATAAGCGGTTGTTATCTATGGAGAAGAGGATTGAATTACAGGAGGCAGATAATTTATCTCATAAGGAAGTCTTGGCTACTTTTGTTCAGGACTTCGGCTCCCTTCATCGTCAAGATGAGAAGTTTGAGAATTCTTTGCGATCTAAAAATCTTTGTTTATTGAATTTTCCACAGACACATTATCTGTCTCCATTATTGTTGTTTCAAAAATATCTTAAAGAAATATTGTTGATCACTGATTTTAGTTCAATTGCTGTGTCTAAAATGTATTATGTTTCCTTGAGAAGATTAGTTAGGGGATCGGGCGGAGAGGGTGAAGAGGTGGCTCCATTTGAACATGTAATTTCTTTTACTTTAGATATGTCTGCTTTTTTGGAATCAACTTGTGATGACATTTCCTCAAGGGCCACTTTATTAGTTAAATTAGCATTAGAGACAGATAAGGATAGAGTTCTGCGGGCTTATTTAGCAAAGAAATCTGAAAAGTTTTGTGGACAGAGTATTCAGATGTTCCTTGACATCTCCAAGGCCACGCAAGTGCGGTGCAAGGCTTTTTTAGAAATGCGCCCACGAGTGTTAGCTCTTGGAGCCGTTTTTCATCTTAAATTCCCTTGTAAATGTCTTGTAATTTTTCAGGGTAAAAGATGTTTTCCTTGAGGTTGATCATTTGTTGGAGTTTTTAAGAGATAAGATGTAGGGATGCAGTCTCAGCTGGAGTAATATCAAACTGCCGGTAACCGATTGGGTGTTATTTTTCTTATTGTCACTGGCACCTCCTTGAAGTGGTCTAATAACTTAAGTTTCCTTTTGGATGATATGTGTTATCTGTTTTGTGTTGATATGGTATGTGTTTTTTTCTTGTAATGCAATTAAATAATCTTATAAATAAAAAAAAACTCTAAGTTTTTGAAGGTCTGAATCATATCTCCCTTGTTCCTCCTCTCCTCCAGAGTGTACATATTTAGGTCTTGAAGTCTCTTCTCTTAAGTCTTCTAACTCGGGCTCCAAATTATTTTGGTCGCCTTCCTCTGAAGTGCTTCCAGCCTTTTTATATCCTTTGCAAGATATGGTCTCCAAAACTGAACACAATATTCCAAGTGAGGCCTCACCAGTGACTTGTACAGTGGCATTAGTACCTCTTCCTTTCTACTGGCAATTTCTCTCTGTATGCAACCCAGCATCCTTCTGGCTTTTGCCACCGCCTTGTCATACTGTTTCTCTACCTTGAGATCATCAGAAACAATCACTCAAGAGGTCCTTCTCCTGGTCCGTGCACACCAATCTCTCGCCCCTTATTGCATACAGTTCCCTTGGATTTCTGCTTCCCAAGTGTATGACACTGCACTTCTTCTTCACATTAAATCTTAACTGCCAAGCATTAGACTATTCTTCCAGCTTTTGTAGATCTTTCCTCATGTTCCTCACTCCCTCAGGGGAGTCCACTCTGTTGCAGATTTTGGTGTCATCTGCAAAAAGACAGACTTTTCCATTCAGCCCTTCGGCAATATCACTCATGAATATATTGAACAGTACCAGTCCCAAGACCGAACCCTGGGGCACACCGCTAATCACCTTCCTTTCATCCGACTTTCCTTTTACTTTCACCTTCTGTCGTCTGTCAGTCGTCCAATTTCTGATCCACTTCACCACTTGGGACCCATCCCCAAGCTGTTTAGTTTATTGATAAGCCTCCTATGAGGAAGATATCAAAGGCTTTGCTGAAATCTAGGTAGATCACATCCATTGCATGCCTTTGATCTAGTTCTTTGGTCACCCAGTCAAAGAACTCAATCAGATTTGTTTGGTAAGATCGCCATTCGGATCATGCAATCTGTTGGTTTCGAGGAAGTCCCCTATTCTCTCTTTCAGAAGTGCTTCATTACTTTTCCTGCCACTGAGATAAGGCTGACTGGCCTGTAGTTTGTCACTTCTTCCCTATTACCACTTTTGTGGAGAGGTACCACATCAGCCTTTCTCCAGTCCTGTGGAACCTCTCCAAGGATCTATTAAAAACATCCTTTAAAGGCCCTGCAAGAACCTCTCTGAGCTCTTTCAGTATTCTGGTATGTATCCCATCTGGTACCATAGACTTGTCCACTTTCAGTTTTGTAAGCTGCTCAAACACATCATCTGTTTGTGAATGGTGTGATATCTACTCCATTCCCATTTGTGTATTTGTCAGTCACAGGTGGTCCTTCTCCAGGATTTTCTCTAGTGAAAACAGAGCAGAAGTATTTGTTTAGGATTATTGCTTTTTCAATGTCACTTTCCACAAATCCGTTCCCAGCACTTTTGAGTCCTGCAATTCCACCTCTGATTTTCCTCCTCTCCCAAATCTACCTGAAAAAGGTTTTGTCGCCACACTTCACATCTTCAGCCATCTTTTCTTCTGCCTTTGATTTTGCTATCCTTATTTCTCTTTTTGTCTCTTTTAGTGTGATCTTGTATTCTTATCTGCATTCCTCTGTTTGTGAGCTTCTGAATTTTGTGAAAGCTGTGTTTTTTTACTTTATTTGTGCAGCCACTTCTTTGGAGAATCAAATAGGTTTCCTTTTCCTCTTGTTTTTGTTTACTTTACTTTCCTTATTTATATATCTGTTGCACCTTTTATTGCTTTCTTTAGTTTAGCCCATTCCCTTAACCCCTTCCACCCTACCAACTCCTCCTTCAGGTACTTGGCCATTTTATTGAAGTCGGCGTTTTTGAAGTCTAAGACTTTGAGTTTGCTGTGATTGGATTCTACCTTGGCTTTTTTGAGAAAATTGATGTACTGGCACACCATTCTAAGTGTGAGAATAGTTGCAGATGGCTGTTTTTGCATGACATGGATGAAAAATTGGAGGAAAAATCTCCCATGTCATCAAAACACGCCATGGAGTCAGAAAAACACTCTTTAGAAGATCTACAAGTGTGTACAAAATATCTTATTAGATCAGCTTTTGAATCGTATGACACCACCACTACAGGAAGCGGCCATTGCAGTAACTACAAGAAGGTTGGCCTGGTTAAAAGTCTATGGGTTCCAGGAGACGGTAGCCAACATCAAGGAGGACGATTCAATTATGGAAACCTTATAGGCAGTGAACATTGAAAAACCTCAGTGTTAATAAATGTCCTCAACAGTACTCGTCCTACAAGAAGCCTTACTATCATTACTGCAGATACCAGCGTGAGTTCCTCCGCTGGCATTCTGCCAGCGGGCGGAGGTGCAAAGCGATCCTAAACGCGATCGCTTTGCACCTCCTCCCCACCAGCTGCCTTCGGGGGGGGGGGGGGGCAATTCCTTTAGCAGACAGATCTCCATGAAGGCAAGAAGATCAGAGTTTGGATGTTGAGAGCTCTCCCTCTCAAATCGCAGTTCCCTTGGTTTTAGTGGGAACCACAATCATTTTAGGTCTCTCAGAACTGCTATTATGTACTGCTGTCAGGAATTGGTATTTTGTTTCTGCTCCTTCCTGCTGGCAGGTCAGTCCATAGGATGGCAGGAGGCACATGGTCAGCAGGGAGCTGTACCCTTTACCTCTGATTTTGTCCTGCTCCAACACCAGGCCTACTGCTTGAATCAGGGTCTGGGGGAGAAGAGGCCGGCAAGATTGGTACCTCCATGACTTGCGAGGGAGGTGCAGTGGGGGGGGGGGCAGCCATTCCTTGCCCATGATGGCGGAACATGAGCGCGGATTGGCAGATTTGAACCTTGATGGTGCTTTGAAGACCTCTGTGGAATGTGAGGACCCTCTGGAAGGACCTTCTGGTCTCGGCTGGGATTTTACTGGTGTGGGGCTCGAAGAAGGGGAAATCTCTCCTGGGGAGGGTCCTAGCTTGTTCGTGTGTTCCGGCAAGAAAAGCTCAGCACGTACCTAGGTCATTCGTTGGCGGTATGGAACATCCCACAGACTATTCAGGAGCAAGAGATCCCATTGGAGGACCCTCTGCTTCAGGGCATTTGGACGGCAGAGATGGCATTTCCGGTCCATCGAGCCCTCAAGTAAATGATGGCATTAGAGTTGGAGTGGGAAGTACCTGAAGCAGGCTTGAAGGAGTGGGTGGGGGTGGGTGAGCTATGGCTCGCTTGTACCCTATTCCTGTAGTGGAAAAGGAATTCCTAAGAGTAGCAAAAGTTGATGCTTTGATCTCGGTGGTCACCAAGAAGACCAAGATACTGGTTGAAGGAGATGTTGCACTTAAGGATGTACAGGGAGACCTTATTGAAACAGAGGTTTTGAGGTAAATGCTCTGGCTCTCCAGGCATCAATGTCCGTTGCCTATGCGAGCCTCCCTGCGTTGAATGCAAGGTCTGCCTGAAGCGGGTGAGCAGGGGCACCAGCATCTTGCGGAGGTATCCAAATTGGAGTCCAGATGTGCCTACCTGGCATATGCATTTTATGATCTCCTATATGTCTTGGCCAAAAGGATGGCCTCTCTGGTTGCGGCTTGCTATTTTCTGTGGCTTTGCAACTGGTCGGCAAACATATCTTCAAAGGCATGGCCTAGCAGGCTTTCTTTTAAGGAGAAGCTGCTGTTTGGGGACGCCTTGGATAAGTCGGTTAAGGACTTGGATGAAGCCAAGCTGCCTGAGGACAAGCCCAAGAGCTCGAAGGCCACAAAGGTCATGGCGCAGACAGGCAAAGGATTTTCAGCGTTTTCGGGCAATTCATTTTGTTCCCTATCAGCGTAGTCACTATGTCCCTCGGGGTCAGTCCTTTCAAGGCAGCTGAGGGGCCAACCGGAGTTACTCGGCAGGAGCAGGAGGCAGTGCCAAGAAATCCCAGTGAGAGATGGGGGGGGGGGGGTGGCTCAGGCGGAATTGAATTCAGTTGGTGGCAGGCTTCGCCAGTTTTACTCTGCCTGGATCCACATTACCTCTGACCAGTGGGTGCTGGAGATTATCCATGCTGGAGTTTGCACGTCCTCTTGTTGACGCTTTTCTCTTGTCGTCATGCAAGGCCCCAGCCAAGAGACAGGCCATCCAAGTCACACTGCAACAGCTGTTGTGCCTAGACACAGTGGTGTCAGTGCCTGCAAACCAGCGCGGACAAGGAGACTATTCTATCTACTTTGTGGTCCCCAAGAAAGAAGGGTCATTTTGCCCCATTCTCAATCTCAAGTACATCAACAGAACTCTAAGGGTGCATTTTCGCATGGAAACTTTGTGATCCGTAATCGTAGCCATTTGTAGGGGCAAGTTCTTAACCACGTTGGACCTGTTGGAGACGCATCTGCATGTGCCCATTCGAGCAGAGCATCAACTTGTGCCATGGACCATTTTCAGTTTCAGGCCCTTCCCTGTGGTCTGGCGATGGCTTCATGAATCTTCATAAAAATCATGGTGGTGGTTACGGCGGCGCTGCAACACCAAGGGTGTGGGGTGTTGGTTCATCCCTATCTGGACGACTGGCTGATCAGGGCAAAGTCATTAGAGGAGAGCTATGCCAGCATGCAATGGGTGCTTCAAGTCCTGCAGAGCCTTGGCTAGGTAGTCAGTCTCGAGAAGAGCTCTCTGACTCTGTTCCAGGATCTCATGTATCTAGGGGTGTATTTCGATACCCGTCTCGGTTGGGTATTTCTGCCACAGGAGTGGGTCCAGAAGATTCAGGGACAGATTTGGCACTTTCTGAGACAGGTGGCATAATCATATCTCCAGGTGTTAGGATTCATGACATTATCGCTGGATCTCATGTCCTTGGGCCCAAGAGCACATGCATCCATTGCAGAGATCTCTCCTGTCTCATTGATTGCTGCAGAATCATTTGCTCTACAAATGACTGGTATGTCCAGAGGAGGTCCAGACAAGCCTGAATTGATGGCTGGCACCCGAGACATTGCTGGCAGGGATGCCGTTAGAACCACTGGAGTGGACAGTGGTGACAACTGATACTAGTCTGACCGGATGGGGTGCTCATAATCTCTCACAGGTAGCGCAGAGGTATTGGTCGTCTGAGCAGAGGTAGTGGGTGATCAGCTGCCTGGAAATGTGAACAGTTTTTCTGGCACTATGGCGCTATGCAAAGCGGTGCGAATGTTTTTGGAAAGTACCACGACAGTGGCCTACATCAATTGCCAGGGAGGCATGGGAAGTTTGATACTGGCAGAGGAGAATCACGCTGCTGCTTCATTGAGTGGAGATGAATCTCCTGGCATTGTCAGCAGCTCACGTGGCAGGAAAAGAAAAACATACAAGCCGTCTGTGCTTGGATCTGGGAAAATGGACTTTGGAGGATTCTGTTTCTCAGCATAACCTGGCGGTAGGGTATGCTGTTCATGGATCTGATGGCATCCACAGTCAATACAAAGATCAATCGCTTCTTCAGTCGGCATCGAGAGAGAATGTCTGAAGGTCTCGATGCATTGGCTCAACCCTGGCCGTCATAGAGTCTTCTATAGGTTTTTCCACCGTGGCCTCTGATAGAGGCAGAGTGCTCCAGAGAATTGAGGCACACCAGAATTTGGTAGTGCTGGTGGCACCAGACTGGCCTCTCTGGCTGTGGTATGTGGGCTTAATCCATCTGTCAGTAGGGGCTCCCTGGCATTTGCAGCACGGAGCACCCTAATGTCGCAAGACCTGGTTCTCATGCCTCAAGTGGATCAATTCTTGCTTATGGCCTGGCTCTTGAGAGGGCTCAATGAGGCAGCGAGGATATTAGTCACAAGTGATTGATAGCCATCTTACTGTGATCTCACAAACATTCCACGTCCTTATCTTATATTCAGATGTGGTGTGTTTTTGAGGACTGGTGTGCAGACAAAGGGAAGCGAAAGTTGTCAGCGATTCCAGACATTCTGGCCTTTCTGCAGGCCGGGGTGGAAAAAGGTCTGGCTCTAAATTCTTTGCACGTTCATGTGGCTGTGCTGGCTTGCTGTTGGGGGCGGGTACAGGGAGGTCTCACAGGCAGTGCACCCCTGTGTGGCCCAGTTTCTCCACATGGTGAAACTGTTTTGCCTGCCAGCGCACTCGGTGGTTCCAGCTTTGGATCTCAACTTAGTCTTATCAGTAATGACGGAGGCCCACTTTGAGCCTCCTGTGTCGGCGACCCTTAAGGATTTGACCCTAAAGGTGGTATTTCTGGTCACCATTTTTTCATCGTGACATATCTCTGAGCTGCAGGCTCTATTGTGTAGCGAGTCCTTTTCACTGGTTTCAAAGGAGAAAGTGGTCTTACAGACGGTGCTGTCCTTCTCACGTAAGGTGGCGTACACTTTTTATGTTAATCAGACCATGGTGCTTCTGACTTTTTCTGATTCAGCAGATCAGTATCTGCATCTTCTTGATTTGCGCAGAGTACTCAAGCGGTATCTTAAGCGTAAAGAGTCCTTCCGGAAGTCAGATTGGTTGATCTCTTCAGTGGTCTGCGGCAGGGAGGAGGCTGCCTCAGAGGCTTTTATCATCCACTGGTTGAAGGAGGCGATTGTGTTGGCCAACTTGCTGTGCTGCAAGTTGCTCCTCGTAGGGCCGCAAGCACATTCTACCAGATCGCAGATGGCACCATGGGTGGAGTTTAGTCTGGTTTCTCCAGCTGACATCTGCAGGGTGGCTACCTGGTCCTCCTTGCATACCTTTGTGTGACATTAACGCTTGGATGTGCAGACATGAGGAGATGTACAGTTTGGGGCATGGGTGTTACGGTCCAGGCTTGCTGGTCCCTCTCATTCTTAATTCCTGCTCTGCTACATCCTAGGAGTCTGGACTGGAGGGACGATATGGAAGGTGAAATTAGACCTTGACTGCTAATTTTCTTTCCTTGAGTTCCTTCAGTCCAGTCCAGATCCCGCCTATATGTTCAGCTTTAGTGAGGCCTGGATGGGTATGTCAGGAGTGTCAGTTTCATAAGTTTGTCTTCCAGGGCTTAGAGAGCCATGTACATTTGCTTCCCATAGGGGTAGCTTTCAGTGGACCAGTGTCTTATGGGGGTTTAAGTTTGTACATAATTAATGAGTTGTCAGAGTACTGTTCTTGTGGTTTTTCTGTTTGGTAAGGATCGTATGGACTTCTGAGGAGAGTTCTCCTCCCTTATGCCGTGACATCAGATATTTGGCATTCTCAGTCTCCATCTGCTGGAGGTGGGGCAAAACCCAAGAGACTGGACTGGAGGGACTCGAGGAAAAAAATTAGCAGGTAAGGTCTAATTTCACTTTATAATTTGCTGGCTTTGGGAAGCAGGACCACTCCGGCTCTGTCATAGATGACTTCACCATGTGTGCGACTGTAGGATACTACTGTCCAAGGAGATCAGTTATTACAGGTTTACTACTTAGCTCTGTGCTTCCTTGAAATACTGAATAATTTACTGTCCCCAGGAAAGCACATCCTGCTATCACTGAATTTTCTATACTGTGGGTTGAGGGTTATTTTTTTAATCTGTATCCCCATCCTAGTTCCAAGAAATCTTCCCACTTGTGCTCTACCTCCTTGGAATGCAGCCTTTCACCTTATCTGGTCTTTTTCACATGGAATACAGCTTTGATGTGGGGGGTTTTTTGTTTTGTATTTTTGTTTTTGGTGTTTCAGAATTCCAGATTCCAGGAAAAACTCAGAGGTCTCCCTCTCAAAGTCTGGCAGACCTGGCATCGTTTCAGACCATGTGAAGAAGAGCTTGATGAACGGCTCCCTCACCTCACCTCTAACCACCAAGGTTTGTGTGTGTGTGCGCACTTAGATTATAGCTACCTCTTCTGTTTTTTCCCTTAACCCCTTTACAGTTTAAATAGGTTATGTGACATGCAAGGCTGTAGTATTGCCCCAGCAGGTAACATAGATTTCCAGGAGCAGGCTGTGATGCTGCTAGATTGGTTTGGTTCATGCCCTTCTGCAGAAGAGGGCCCTGCTACCAGTCATGTATGTAGGTAATAAGTGTGCAAAAGACAGATATCTTTGCTTGTTCCAGTATCTGTCCTCTGCTGACGTGTACCTTTTTGTTCCTTCCCCGCTGTGAGAGGCTAAGAGCCTGAAAATGATTAGTTCTTATTTAAGAAATAAAGATCAGGGGAAGGCATTTTCTGATAGTAAAAGCCTTGTCTGCCAGTTGAGAGTCTGAAGTTACACTGTGTGGCTCATTTCCAACCCAAGGCAGAAATTCACTGAATAAGGAAAATGCCTGTCTTTGGGGAGCACTTTACGTGCTCCTTGAGAGATTTGCTGGGTGCTGTTATTTGTGCATTCTTCAGGACACCTGTATATTTCTCTGCAGCATACAGAAACATCACAGATGAAGAAGGTCCCGGAAGCAGATGAGGCTGGCATTCTCCTCACTAGGGCAGCTCTTCCATCAACTCCCAAATCGCAAAATGGAAGTTCACATCTCAGAATCTCCATTGAGACCCCAACTCTTTCCACCAAATCTCTACATGCTCCATCTGTCCTTGATGAACCACAATTGAAACCATGTCAGCAAGAGTGCAAGAAGCTCAGCGGGTCTACCTCGCCCAAGCTGCCCCAAGCTACCTCAACCAAAAGCAATGAGAATATCTCCCAGGTGAAAGAAAAAGACACGGGCAGTCCAGAGCCCTTTGTGAACAGCAGCACCTCCAATGGGGCATCTGCTTCCTCAACCCCCAAGAGCCCCAGTCCTACCAGGGAGCAAGATTCTGATCCAGACAGCACAGAGGAAGCGAAGATGATGAAATTAAAATCTTCCGTATTGGGAAGTGTGGCATCCGAGAGAACCAGTGCTATGTCTCCTCCACCAGCCAAAAAGTTGGCCCTGTCCGCTAAGAAGGTGAATGTGGATTTACAAGAGTAGTCTTTTTAAATGTAGCTTTACATTTGGACACCCCCCCCCCCCCCAGCTTAGGGTGTGCACTCTGTTGCCCCCACAACTTCTCTTCGTACAGATGCAAAACACAAAACAATGTATTTTGGGCAGGGTATATTTTTTAAAATATAGATAGGGTAATATAAAATTTTTGGTTAGTTTGCTGTGTTAATTTCCTCCTTTTTCTTTTTTGTTTCTAACCAAAGCCCTTGTTTTGATTCTTTCCTTACCATACTCTGCTCCCCTTCCCTATCCCTTGGCTTACTTCTTCTTTGTTTCTGATGCCTGTGTTCATCCTCTCTTCTCACTCACCACTCTGTGGCTTCTTGTTTTTCTCTCTCTGGTCATGGAAACCCCCCTTTTTAGACCACCAAGCTTTTATTTATGTCAATAACTGCAGGGCAGCATCCCGCAACGACAGAGCGGGACTGACGCTTACTCCCTTCCTCGCTTCTCATTCGTCAGCCACACCCATCACATGAAAGTTCCTGGCACTGCACTCCCAGTCTCCAGTGGGCCGTGGCCTATTGGTAAAAACAGGTGAGAGCCTACCATACTGTCAAACTGAATAACCCATGTACTGGGGAGAGCAAAGTGGAGAGTTGCTATGGTTGGAAAAGGAAGGAGGCATGTGCAGCAGGTAAAAGTCATCAGGGAGTGGAGGGTGGACAACAAACAAGAGCGGGGGCTGTAGGAGACAGAAGAGTTCTGGAAAAGAGAAATAAGGCTGTGGCTAGGAGGAGAGTAGGTATGCTGGGTGAAGTTATGGGAAGGGGGTGTAGAGGAACAGGGTTAAAGGGCTTGAAATGTAGTCGCTGAGGGAGGCAGGGAACCTGTGGAGAAAAGGGCATTAGTGGGTGAAGGTTCACCAGATGATTTAAAGCCGCAGTTTGTTGATGCTACTTTTTCTAACTGCACCCTCCAGCCCATGCCTGTGGAGAAAAGGGCATTAGTGGGTGAAGGTTCACCAGATGATTTAAAGCCGCAGTGTGTTGATGCTACTTTTTCTAACTGCACCCTCCAGCCCATGCCGTTTGCTTCCCTACAAAACAATTCCTAGGGATAGGAAAATACATTCAGGCACAGTAGATAACTCACCTTGAGCTACTCCTGAAAAAGGCATGAGCCAAATCCAAAATTGTTGCAAATTTAGAACGGGCTATTTCTTTCTATGGAAAGTTTTGGCTTACTGAAGAAACAGCTTGTTGTATTATCTCCAGCAACAAGCAGGAATGTAGTCCTCGCATATGGGTATCGTCGGTACCGACGGAGCCTGTGCGGGAAAGCTCCCCAGCATCCAATAGGAACGCTTTTGGGAGCATCCCTCAGCACATGCGCGCTGCTTTCCTGCCTTTCCAACCGTCCCTCTTCAGTTCTTTGTTTTCCGCGGAGCCAATAGGACCTATTCCTTGTCGCCGCAGAAAATTCCATCTTTAAAATTCTTTTTTGTGGTCATGTTTGCCTACCACATGACGCCTACCTGTACCGCCGGTTCTTTTCTTTTCTTTTCCTAAAAAAAAAAAAAACACCCTAGACTTTGACTGTTTCTTTTCAGAAACTTCTCTTTTTTGGTGCTAGGTGCCATTTTGGGCATTAGGCCCCATTTTTCCAAAATTATGGAAAAGCCAATTAGTGGTTTTAAAAAATGTACTAAGTGTGGCGGTACCATTTCCGTCACTGACACCCATGATTGGTGTCTAAAATGTTTAGGACCTGATCATTCTCCAACTGAATTCTCTCCTGCATGGGGATGACTAAAAGAGGAAGACAGAACCGGGCCACAAAGCTCGGTACCTTCTTTTCTTCAGATGCCAGATCCATTGCATCGACATAGTCAAGGGCCTCTTCTTCCTCCCATGGATCTCAGGTAACTAAACACAAAAGCCAGTCCTCAAAGGGTAGCTCTCCTGCTAAGCATCAAGAGGCCATTGGCATTGCCCTTGAGGGAACCACACCGGCAAAACAGCCCCGGCGGGAGGCTTCGGCTTCCAAAGCATCGATGGGGCTTCAGGATGTGCTCGAGGCCTCAACCTCGCAAGAACTACCTGTGCCATGCTCAGGGGTTCCGGCCGTTCTTACTGGTACCGACACCCAGGCATCGGCGGCGTCGATAGACCAGAGATTTCTTGCTATCGAACGCAGTATCACAGCTCTTCTCTCAACTGCGGTACTGGTGGTCCCAAGGGCACCAGTGCCGACATCGACACCAATGCCGGTACCAACGGTACCGGCCCCGATGGTAACTCTTCCCGTTCCACCTCCAGCTGGAGTGGGTAAAGTGGTACCAGGTCACCTCGGTACCGACTTCGATCGGTACCGGGATCGTGCTTTGCAGGAGCATCGGAGTCAGGAATACTTCGATTCCGAAGAGACTGTCAATTCTGCTGGTACCAGAGGGTTTCTCTTAGAAGATCCCTCTTCTCCCCAACGCAGAATGTCACCTCCAGAGGACATGTCATTTCAGGATTTCATCCGTGATATGGCTAAAGGTCTTTCAATCACAGTAACTCCTGAAGAGGAACCCAGAGCAAAGGAATTGGAAATCCTCCAGTATCCTAAAGCTCCTAAGGAGGCAGCTACTCTGCCTATCCATGAAATTTTATTTATTTATTTATTTAGCTGTATTTGTATCCCGCTTTTCACCAGGTCAAAGCGGCGAAATTCTGCATAACTTGATGCTCAGAATGTGGGAGACACCTCTGACTACTTCTCCTCACTCTAGGAGACTTGATACTATGTATCGAGTCCCACCATGTCCTGGATTTCATAAAACTCAGCTGCCACACCATTCAATGGTAGTGGAGTCAGCCATGCGTAGAATGCAAAGTGCAAAAAGACATGCATCCAATCCTCCATGTCGTGAATGCAAGACTCTGGATGCTTTTGGACTTAGAATCTTTCAAGCTTCCATGCTTTCAGCTAGGATCAGCTCATATATCCTATATATGGGAATGTTCCTCAAAGAAATCACAGGAGACTTGGAACTTATGAGCCCATTTCTCCCAGATGATAAGAGACAAGACTTTCTTACTCTGGTTAAGCATGCTCAGGATGTCTCCAAGTTTGTCAATCGTGCAGCCTTTGACTGCTTCAAATGCATCAGCAGAACTTCTGCTATTGCCATTGGCGCACAACGGATTGCCTGGCTACAGGCATCAGACTTGGAGACTTGGGTACAGGACAATTTAGGCAACATTCCTTGCACTGGAGAAAATCTCTTCGGCAAGAACTGGCAGGAGAAGGCTAACGAGTTAGATGCTGACAATTCTACCTTAGATAGATTGTCAAAGTCTAAGCCACTCCAGCCAAAAGGAAGCCTTATAAAAAACTCTCTCTTACCAAAAAGAGGAAGTTTTATCCTTCCTATACCCATCACACTCAGACTCCAGGTCAGGTTGCCCAAAAGGGACAAACTAGACAACAAAAGAAACCAAAAGGCCCGAGAGCCCAACCAGCTCTCCAGGTTCAGCCCCCTCAAGGGCTTTGACTCCTTCATAGAGAGCTTTGCCTTCCTGCCTCTGAGGGGTCCTCAACCCCCCAATATTCCCGGCAGGTTATGCTACTTTGTCAACAGATGGCATCAGATAACAGCAGAAGATGGGACTTTGTCCATTGTAGGGGAGGGGTACAAACTTCATTTTCACAGCTTACCCCCTCCTAAAATTCTAAAGCAGTTCAATTCACAAACCTCTTCAGACAATCTGCTAGATCATGAGGTCTCCACACTTCTTGCCCAAGTGGCAATAGAGGAAGTACCCATTCTTCAACAGGGTGCAAGGTTCTACTCCCTCTATTTTCTTATTCCAAAGAAAACAGGAGGACACAGACCCATTCTAGACCTCAGAGAATTGAACAAATATCTGTTTCGAGAGAAATTCAAAATGATTTCTCTGGGAATTCTTCTGCCATACCTTCAAAGCCCAGGACTGGCTTTGCTCTCTAGACTTAAAGGATGCATACACTCACATTCTTATCCATCCAGATCACAGGAAATTTTTACGTTTCCTGACATTTCTAGTACAGGGTTCTTCCTTTTGGTCTGGCTTCAGCACCAAGGGTATTCACGAAATGCATGGCAGTAGTAGCTGCATTTCTATGAACCCTGGGAATTTTTGTCTTCCCTTACTTAGACGACTGGCTCATCCGAGCCTCCACAGTGACAGAGGCCAGCACTGCACTGTCTCGTACAATGCGAATCCTCCAATACTTGGTATTGGTAATAAACTTCCCGAAATCTCAACTAGTTCCTTCCCAATGCCTAGAATTCATAGGAGCCTGTCTGGATACCAGACAGGCAAGGGCTTTCCTTCCACAAGCCCGGTGTCTTCGCATAATGCAGTTAGCTTCCCAAGTAGCAGGCAAATCCTCCCTCACTGCTCGGGAGCTACTGCAGTTACTGGGACACATGGCATCCACAGTTCATGTAGTCCCATATGCTCGCCTCCACATGCGAGCCGCTCAGTGGACCCTCTCCACACAGTGGACACAGGCCACGGGTCATTTGTCGGACAAAATAACAATCTCTCAATGACTAATTTTGTCCCTCCAATGGTGGCAATCATTAGAAAATCTGACAGTAGGGTCTTCTTTCCATCAACCCCTCTTTCAGGCCACCCGAACAGATTCATCACAGGTGGGTTGGAGAGCACACCTGAATCATCTCTCTAGCCAGGGCACCTGGACTCCACAAGAGGTTGGTTTACACATAAACCTCCTGGAGCTAAGAGCAATTTATTTAGCTCTTCGAGTGTTCCACTCCCAGCTCAGCTACCAGACAGTCCTAGTCCAGACGGACTATCAGGTAGCCGTGTTCTGTGTGAACAAGCAGGGCGGGACAGGCTCTCGTTATGCAACGAAGCTTTACGACTATGGGCCCTCGCCAGACAGCATCAAATTCACCTTCTAGTGGTATATCTTCCAGGCATTCAAAACCTTTGGGCAGACAAACTCAGTCGAGTACTGCTACCTCACGCGTGGTCACTCCACCTATACCAGGTGGCAAAGATATTTCATCTCTGGGGCACTCCAGACATAGACCTTTTTGCAAGTCCACTGAATGCCAAACTTCCCCGGTTCTGTTCCAGGACTCCGGCGCACAACTGTCAGGCAAGGGATGCCTTCCTCCTTCACTGGGGTCAGGACTTCCTTTATGCCTTCCCACCCCTTCCCCTCATCCCCAAGGCACACTTCAGAAAGACAGGGGTCGCATGATTCTCATAGCAGCATGATGGCCACGCCAAACGTGGTATTCCCTGCTTCTGCATCTCTCTCAAGCGGCACCTCTGGAGTTACGGCATGCTCCAGATCTCCTTTCCCAGGAGAACGGGATGCTATGGCACCCGAATCCCCAGTCCCTGCACCTCACGGCCTGGTTGTTGAAGGCTTAGACCTCCATGATTTCAACCTGTCCCAGCAGGTAAAGGATATCCTTCAGGCTTCTAGGAAACTTTCCACAAGAAGATCTTATGCTTCAAGTGGAAACGTTTTACTATATGGTGCTCCAAGAAGGGTTTAAACCCCCTGGTCATACCCTTAGAATCGATACTAGAGTATCTCCTTCACTTATCGAATTCTGGGTTAAAGACCAATTCGTTAAGAGTCCATCTTAGTGCAATTGCAGCTTCTTATAAGCCTCTAAATGGACAACCAATTTCCTCTCATCTACTCCTATCAAGATTTATGAGAGGCCTTTTATTAACTAAACATCCCATCAAGCCACCACCGGTAGCATGGGATCTAAATCTAGTTCTCGGGCAGCTCATGAAGCCGCCTTTTGAACCTTTAGCCACTACAGCCCTTAAGTTTTTGACTTGGAAGGTCATCTTCCTGATTGTAATCACCTCTGCCTGTCGCATTAGTGAATTGCAAGCTTTAGTGGCTGATCCTCCTTATACTAGATTTCATCATGATAAGGTTGTTCTTCAAACTCACCCACACTTTATGCCAAAGGTGGTTTCGCCTTTTCATTTAAACCAATCAATTTATCTTCCTTTATTTTTTCCGAGGCCTCACACCTCTAATGCAGAAAGAAACCTTCATACTTTGGACTGTAAAAGGGTCTTAGCCTTTTACATTCAAAGAACACAGCAACATAGAAAGTCCTTGCAACTTTTTGTAGCTTTTGACCCTAGTCATTTGGGACTTCCAGTCTCCAAAAGAACTTTATCTAAATGGATTGCCCAATGCATATCCCTTTACTTATTGAGAGTAAGGGTCTTCCTCTTCAGGACCATGTCACAGCTCACAATGTGAGAGCCATGGCATCTTCTATGGCTAATCTCCACTCTGTGTCTGTCGATGACATTTGTCGAGCAGCCACCTGGGCTTCGGTACACACCTTCACAGCCCACCACTGCCTAGATAAAGCCTCCCGTCGGGACACCTTCTATGGCCAAGCTGTTCTTCAAAATCTCTTTCAAACCTAAACCAACTCCTACTCACCAAACCTGGTGGGATGCCAGAGATCCATGGGAGGAAGGATTCTCACCTTCGACGGTGGCACCTTCCTGGGGATATCTCCCTGGCATCTTCAGCTAGGGAGTCCCCATATGTGAGGACTACATTCCTGCTTGTTCCTGGAGATAGCATAGATCTCCAGGAACAAGCAGGAATGTAGTCTTCACATATGGGTATCGTCGGTACCGACGGAGCCTGTGCGGGAACGCTCTCCAGCATCCAATTAGAAAGCTTTTGGGAGCATCCCACAGCGCCTGTGTGCTGCCTTTCCGCCTTTCCCAATTGCCTCTCTCCAGTTCTTCGTTTTCCGCGGAGCCAGCAGGTCGTCGTTTCTGTCACTGCAGAAAATTCTTCCTTATTACTTTCTTTTTTTGTGGTCGCGTTTGCCTTCCTCGACGCTTTACCGGTACCGCCGGTTTTTCTTTCTTTATTTCTGTTCTTTTAAAAATATATATATGTATATATTTAGTATTTTTTCCCAGGTGCACGCACCATTTTGGGGCTTAGGCCCAAAACGTTTTCCTACAATGGAGAAACCTGCTTCAGGTTTCAAAAAGTGCACCAAGTGTGGCGGTACCATCTCTGTCACCGACACCCATGAATGGTGTCTGAAATGTTTAGGGCCTGACCACTCCATCACGGATTGTATGTCCTGTGCCATGTTGTCTAAAAGAGGTCGGCAGAACCGAGCTGCTAAGCTCAGTACCCTGTTTCCCTCTGATGCAGCTTCGGTGGGATCGACGTCTTCCAGGGCTGCTTCTTCCTCCCGTGGATCTCAGGTAACTAAACATAAGTCCAGCCGGTCCTCAAAGGGTAGATCTCCATCTAAGCACCGAGATGCCTCTGGCGTTGCCTTTGAGGAATTATGCACCGGCAAAATTGCCCCGGCGGGAGGCTTCGGCTTCCAAAGCATTATCTGGGCTCCAGGATGTTCTCGAGGCCTCAACCTCGGCAGAACTACTGGTGCCATGCTCAGGGGTACCGGCTGTCTTCTCCAGTACCGACATGCAGGCATCGGCAGCGTCGATAGACCAGAGGTTCCTGGCTATTGAACGCAGTCTGGCAGCTCTCCTTGCGACATCGACACCCTCGGAACCGCGTCAGACAGTTCAGCCAGTACCTGCACCGACTCCGGCACCGACACCAGTATCGGTACCGATAGCATCGACATCGGTGTCTGCATTACCGGCACCCAGTCACACGATGCCTTCCGGTACCGATACACCGGTACCGATTCCCCCCGGTACCGACTTCGGTCGGTACGGGTATCGGGATCTACAAGAGCATCCGGACAGAAAGTACTTTGAGTCCTCAGAGGAATCTGAGGATTCCGATAGTTCTGTCGATACCGGAGCACTTCTTCCAGAGGAGCCCTCTTCCCCTAAACGCAGGATGTCTCCTCCAGAGGATATCTCCTTCCAGGATTTCATCAGGGAGGTGGCTCGGGATCTCTCCATTACTGTGGCGCCTAAAACAGAACCCAGAGCAAAGGAGCTGGAAATTTTGCAATAACCCAAAACTCCTAAGGAGGCAGCTACTTTGCCCATCCATGAGATCTTGCATGATCTCATGCTCAGAATGTGGGAGACCTCTCTTACCACCTCTCCTCATTCTCGTAGACTTGGCACTATGTATTGAGTCCCTCCTTGTCCTGGTTTCCAGAAAACTCGGCTCCCTCACCACTCCATTGTGGTGGAGTCAGTTATGAGAAGGAACAGGAGTGCAAAGAGGCATGCCTCTAATCCCCCAGGACGTGAGTGCAGAACTTTGGATGCTTTTGGACGTCGTACCTTCCAAGATTCCATGCTTTCTGCCAGGATCAGTTCCTATATTTTATATATGGGAATGTTCCTGAAGGAAATCACAGGAGATTTAGAGGTTTTGAGTCCTCTTCTTCCTGAGCATAGGAGACAGGATTTTCTCACATTGGTCAAACATGCCCAAGATGTTTCCAAATTTGTCAATCGTGCAGCTTTTGACTGTTTTGAGTGCATAAGCAGAACTTCTGCCATTGCCATAGGTGAACGTAGAATTGCCTGGCTCCAGGCATCTGATTTGGAGCTCTGGGTACAAAACAAATTGGGCAATATTCCTTGTACTGGTGAGAACCTGTTTGGCAAAGATTAGCAAGGAAATGCCAATGAGTTGGATGCTGACAACTCCACCTTGGACAGACTATCCAAGGGCACAGCTGATCCTGCAAGAAAGAAATCTTTCAAGAAACTAATCTCCAGTAACAAGCAGGAATGTAGTCATCACATATGGGTATCGTCGGTACCGACGGAGCCTGCGTGGGAACGCTCCCCAGCGTCCAATCAGAAAGCTTTTGGGAGCATCCCACAGCGCCTGCATGCTGCCTTCCCGCCTTTCCCAACTGCCTTTCTCCAGTTCTTTTTCCGCGGAGGCAGCAGATCGTGTTCCTGTCACCGCAGAAGAATTCCTTTTTTCTTTCTTTCTTTTTGTGGTTGTGTCTGCCGCCTTCGACGCTCTACCGGTACCGCCGGTCTTTCTTTTCTTATTTTTGTAAAAAAAAAATCTTCTTTTTTCCTCCTCTTCAGGTGCACGCGCCTTTTTGGGCCTTAGGCCCAAAATCTTTCCTTAACATGGAAAAACCTGCCTCATGTTTTAAAAAGTGCACCAAGTGTGGCGGTACCGTCACCGACACCCATGAATGGTGTTTAAAATGTTTAGGTCCTGACCACTCCATCACGGATTGTGTGTCCTGTGCCATGATGTCTAAAAGAGGTCGGCAGAACCGAGCTGCAGGCTCAGTACCCTGTTTCCCTCTGATGCAGCTTCGGTGGCATCGACGTCTTCCAGGGCTGCTGCTTCTTCCCGTGGATCTCAGGTAACTAAACATAAATCCAGCCGGTCCTCGAAGGGTAGATCTCCTTGTAAGCATCGAGATGCCTCTGGCGTTGCCCTCGAGGATTCTGCACCGGCAAAATTACCCCGGCAGGAGGCTTCGGCTTCCAAAGCATTATCGGGGTTCCAGGATGTTCTCGATGGCTCGGCCTGGACATTTCTCCTGGTGCCATGCTCTGGGGTACCGGTGGTCTCCACTGGTACCGACATCCAGGCATTGGCGGCGTCGATAGACCAGAGAGTTCTGGCTATGGAAAGCAGTCTGCCGGCTTTCTTTGCGGCATCGACGCCCTTGGTACCGCGACAGACAACTCCACCGGTACTGGCACCAGCATCGGTACCGGTACCAATAGCATCGGCATCGGTGTTTGCTCTGCCGGTACCCTGTCCTCCTATGCCCTCCGGTACCGGTTATTCCCGGTACCAACCTTTGTCGGTACGGGTATCGGGCTCTGCAAGAGCATCCGGACAGACGATATTTCGAGTCCTCAGAAGAATCTGAGGATTCTGAAAGTTCTGTCGATGCAGCGATGCTTCTTCCAGAGGAGTCATCCTCCCCTAAACACAGGATGTCTCCTCCAGAGGATATGTCCTTCCAAGACTTCATCAGGGAGGTGGCTCGGGGCCTGTCCATTACTGTGGCCCCTGAAACAGAGCCAAGGGCCAAGGAGTTGGAAATTCTACAATATCCCAAAACTCCTAAGGAGGCAGCTACCTTACCCATTCATGAGATTTTATATGATCTCATGTTGAGGATGTGGGAAACACCTCTTAACCACCTCTCCTCATTCTCGTATATTGGATATTATGTATCGAGTCCCTCCTTGTCCTGGTTTCCATAAGACTCAGCTTTCTCACCACTCTATTGTGGTGGAGTCAGCTATGAGAAGGATCAGAAGTGCAAAAAGGCATGCCTCTAATCCTCCAGGACGTGAGTGCAGAACCCTGGATGCTTTTGGACGTAGTCTTCCAAGCTTCCATGCTTTCTGCCAGAATCAGTTCCTATAGTCTCTACATGGGAATGTTCCTAAAGGAGGTCACCGATAATTTACAGACTTTGTCCTTTCATTTCTGAGGATAAAAGACAGGACTTTCTCACTTGGGTCAAACATGCCCAAGATGTTTCTAAATTTTCCAACCGTGCAGCCTTTGACTGCTTTGAGTGTATAAGCAGAACCTCGGCTATCGCCATAGGTGCACGTAGAATTGCTTGGCTCCAGGCATCTGATCTAGAGCTCTGGGTACAAGATAAATTGGGAAATATCCCTTGTACTGGTGAGAACCTGTTTGGTGAAGATTGGCAGGAAAAAGCCAATGAAATGGATGCTGAAAATTCCACCTTGGATAGACTATCCAAGTCCACTGCTGATCCTGTTAGAAAGAAATTGTTCAAGAAACCATCTTTTTCTAAAAAGAAAAGATTTTATCCTGCTTATGTTCAGCAGGCATCTTCTGCAGGTCAGTTTTCAAGCAGACGTCAGCAACCACCCAAACAGAAGAAAGCAAAGGCTGCTAGGCCTCCACCGGCCCAGCAGCCTCAGCCTCCTCAGGGCCTTTGACTTTCAGCTAGAGAACTTAGCCTTTCTAGTTCTGGAGGAACCAGAACCGTCCACCATTCCAGATGGGGGCAAATTTATTTTTATTTATTTTATTTATTTGCATTTCTTATATACCGCACTATTTACGATCAGCGCGGTTTACATAAAACGAAACAGTATCCGACAATAAACAAAAGTCAGGTCATTACATCGAACAGGAAAAGGAGAACAGGGGAAACTATATACATATGCAGGTACCTTGCTTAAAGGGTAACTATATACATGTACAAATGAAATGAAAGCGGATATTAAATTAGGTATTGATCATACTTGGGGGCACCTTGTTCAAGAGTGACTGGGGTTCAGGGCAGATAACATAACAAATAACATATAACAAATAACAGCAGAGCATTGGACACTCTCCATCATAAAGGAGGGGTACAAGCCCCTCACACAATAGTGAAGCAGTTCAATTCTCCGACCTCTCTCATCAACCTGTTAGGTTAGGAGGTTGCCATCCTTCTTGCCCAAGGGGAAATAGAAGAAGTACCTTTTCATCAACAGTGCACAGGGTTCTATTCCCCTTATTTTCTTATTCCAAAGAAAACGGGATTACAGGCCTATCTTAGATCTCAGAGAATTGAACAAATTCCTTGTCGAGGAGAAATTCAAGATGATTTCACTAGGAGCTCTGCTACCATACCTTCAGAGTCAGGATTGGCTTTGTTCTCTAGATCTCAAGGATGCGTACACCCATGTCCTCATCCATCCAACCCACAGAAGGTTCCTTCGGTTCCTTTTTCAAGGAAAGCACTACCAATACAGGGTGCTTCCTTTTGGTCTGGCCTCGGCACCAAGGGTATTCACGAAATGCATGGCTGTTGTAGCAGCATTTCTCCGCACTCTAGGGATATTTGTCTTCCCTTACTTGGACGACTGGCTCATTCTAGCTCCAACAAAGAGGCCAAGACTTCTCCATCCTGCACAATGCGTATCCTTCAGTATTTAGGGCTGGTAATAAACATCCCAAAATCCAGTCTAACTTCCACTCAGTCTTTAGAGTTCATAGGAGCTTTCCTGGATACCACAAGGGCAAGGGCCTGTCTCCCCCAGGCCCGTTGCCTTCGCTTGGTGCAGTTAGCTTCTCAAGCAGTGCTAAAGCCTCATCTAACTGCTCGAGAAATGTTGCAATTACTAGGCCACATGGCATCCTCCGTGCATGTGGTTCCATATGCTCGCCTCCACATGAGGGCAGCTCAGTGGACTTTATCCACCCAATGGACCCAGGCATCAGGGTGCCTGTCAGACAAAATAGCAATAACAAGTCGCCTCATTTTGTCCCTCCAGTGGTGGAAGTCCACTCAAAACCTGTTGCTGGGGTACCCCTTTCAGCAACCCTTACCCCAAGCAACTCTTACAACAGATGCTTCTCCAATGGGTTGGGGAGCTCATCTGCAAGACCTCTCCACCCAGGGCACCTGGTCTCCACAAGAGAGTTGTCTACATATCAATCTCTTGGAACTCAGAGCAATCTTTCTTGCTCTGCGAGTGTTCCACTCCCTGCTCAGCTACAAGACAGTCCTCATTCATACGGACAATCAAGTAGCCATGTTCTATGTGAACAAGCAAGGGGGAAGGGCTCTCTGTCGCTTTGCAACGAAGCTTTGCGACTATGGGCCCTCGCCAGAGAGCATCAGATTCATCTTCTGGCAGTGTATCTTCCAGGCATTCAAAACTCTTGGGCGGACAGACTCAGTCGAGTTCTGCTTCCACACGAGTGTTCTCTGCATGCAGACCAGGTGACCAAGATTTTTCAACTTTGGGGAACCCCGGACATAGACCTCTTTGCAAGTCCGTGGAATGCCAAACTTCCCCGGTTCTGTTCCAGAACTCCGGCTCAGGGGGCTCAGGCCAGGGATGCTTTCCTCCTTTACTGGGGTCAAGACTTCCTGTATGCCTTTCCACCCATTCCCCTAATTCCCAAAACCCTGTTCAAGTTTCAAAGAGACAGAGGCCGTATGATTCTCATAGCACCACATTGGCCACGGCAAGTGTGGTACCCTCTGCTTCTACATCTCTTTCAAGCTTCCTCCCTGGAGTTAGGGTCTGCTCCAGATCTCCTATCTCAGGAGGATGGAATGTTATGGCATCCCAATCCCCTGTCTCTGCATCTCAGGGCTTGGTTGCTGAAGGCCTAGATCTCCAAGTTCTTAATCTTTCTCAGCAAGTGAAAGATGTTTTTTCTGGAAGCATAAAGCCTTCCACTAGATGCTCTTATGCTTTCAAGTGGAAAAGGTTTACTGTTTGGTGTTCGGAAAAGGGTCTTAACCCTCTTGCGATACCTCTGGAATCTTTGCTGGAGTATCTCCTTCATTTATCTAATGCAGGCCTTAAGGCAAATTCAGTAAGAGTCCATTTGAGTGCTATTGCAGCTTCCCTTAAGCCTCTAAATGGACAGCCTATTTCCTCTCATCCTCTTATAGCAAGATTTATGAGAGGCCTTCTTCTAACTAAGCCTCCCATTAGGCCACCACCGGTGGCATGGGACTTTAACCTGGTTCTTGGGCAGCCCATGAAGCCACCTTTCAAACCTTTAGCTACCACCTCCTTGAAATTCCTTTCTTGGAAGGTTATCTTTCTCATTACAATCACATCAGCACGCTGCATTAGTGAGTTGCAAGCGCTAGTAGCTAATCCACCTTATACAAGGTTCCATCATGACAAGGTAGTCCTTAGGACTCATCCACACTTTATGCCTAAGGTGGTCTCGCCTTTTCATCTGAACCAAGCGGTCTACCTACCTGTGTTTTTTCCAGGGCCTCATGCATCAAATGCATAGAGGAATCTTCATACCTTGGACTGTAAAAGAGCTCTAGGTTTTTACTTACAAAGAACACAGCAACATAGAAAGTCCTCTCAAATCTTTGTTGCTTTTGATCCTTCTCATTTGGGACTTCCAGTCTCCAAGAGATCACTATCTAACTGGATTGCTCAGTGTATTTCCTTCGCCTGTCAGTAAGAACCTTTCTCTTGAAGGCCATGTCAGAGCTCACAATGTGAGAGCCATGGCAGCTTTAATGGCTCATCTGCACTCTGTGTCTATCGACGACATCTGTCGAGCAGGCACTTGGGCCTCGGTTCATACCTTTACAGCCCATTACTGCTTGGACAAGGACTCCCGCCGGGATGCCTTGTTTGGTCAGGCTGTTCTCCAACACCTGTTCCATACCTAATCAACTCCTACCCACCATCCCTGGTAGGATGCCAGAGATCCATGGGGGGAAGTGGAGCCCTCTTCAGGGACACACGACTTCTGGGGTCTCTCCCTGGCATCTAAAGCTAGGGAATCCCCATATGTGATGACTACATTCCTGCTTGTTCCTGGAGACAGCATAGTTACTCACCTGTAACAGGTGATCTCCGGGAACAGCAGGAATTTAGTCCTCACAACCCACCCATCTCCCCTAGGAGTTGTATCTCTCTATATATCTCTTTCCTTTTCCCTCTCTCTCTCTTTGTCTCAGCTTTAAAACTCAACTGGAGAGAGGCAGTTGGGAAAGGCGGGAAGGCAGCACACAGGCGCTGTGGGATGCTCCCAAAAGCTTTCTGATTGGATGCTGGGGTGCGTTCCCGCGCAGGCGCCATGGGTACCGACGATACCCCTATGTGAGGACTAAATTCCTGCTGTTCCTGGAGATCACCTGTCACAGATGAGTAACTATGCTTTCTTTTCCAAAAAGAAAAGGTTTTATCCTGCTTATTCCCAGCAGGGACGTTCTGCAGGTCAACCTGTCCGGAAGGGTCAGCAACCTTCCAAGCAAAGAAAAGCAAAGACTGCTAAGCCTCAACCGCCTCAGCAGTCTCAGCCTCCACAAGGCCTTTGACTTGCATCTAGAGAGCCTAGCCTTCTTGGCTCTAAATGGACCAGAGCCTTCCACCATTCCAGGAAGGCTATGTCACTTTGCCCCAAGATGGGGGCAGATAACAGCAGAGCATTGGACACTCTCCATCATAAAAGAGGGGTACAAGCTTCATTTCTTGAGCATGCCCCCTCCCGCATCAAGAGGTCACCATACTTCTTGCCCAAGGGGCAATAGAAGAAGTTCCCATTCATCAACAGGGTACAGGGTTTTACTCCCCCTATTTCCTTATCCCAAAAAAACCGGGGGGATACAGACCTATTTTGGTCCTCGGAGAATTGAACAAATTTCTGTTCAAAGAGAAATTCAAGATGATTTCTCTAGGAACTCTGCTGCCATATCTTCAGAGTCAGGATTGGCTTTGTTCTCTAGATCTCAAGGATGCGTACACCCATGTTCTCATCCATCCAACGCACAGAAAGTTCCTTCGATTCCTTTTTCAAGGAAAGCACTACCAATACAGGGTGCTTACCTTTGGCCTGTCCTCAGCTCCAAGAGTGTTCACGAAATGCATGGCTGTGGTAGCAGCATTTCTCCGCACTCTAGACGACTGGCTCATTCGAGCGCCATCAGAGCCAGAGGCCAGAGATTCTCTCTCTTGCACACTGCGTATCCTTCAGTATTTGGGCCTAGTCATAAACATCCCAAAATCCAGTCTAACTCCCACTCAGTCTCTAGAATTCATAGGAGCTTTGCTGGATACCAAAAAGGCAAGGGCCTATCTCCCCAGGCCCGTTGCCTTCGCATGGTGCAGTTAGCTTCTCAAGCAGTGCTAAAACCTCATCTCGCTGCCCGAGAAATGCTACAACTACTAGGCCACATGGCATCCACAGTGCATGTGGTTCCTTATGCTCGCCTCCATATGAGAGCAGCCCAGTGGACTTTATCCACCCAATGGACCCAGGCATCAGGGAGCTTGTCAGACAAAATAGCAAACACAAGTTGCCTTATTTTGTTCCTCCAATGGTGGCAGTCCACTCAAAACCTGTTGCTGGGGTCCCCTTTTCAACAATCCTTACCTCTCCACCCAAGGCACCTGGACTCCACAGGAGACTCATCTGCATATCAATCTCTTAGAGCTCCGAGCAATCTTCCTTGCTCTTCGAGTGTTCCATACCCTGCTCAGCTACAAGACAGTCCTCATTCATACGGACATTCAGGTAGCCATGTTCTATGTGAACAAGCAGGGGGGAACAGGCTCTCTGTCGCTTTGCGACTATGGGCCCTCACCAGAGAGCATCAGATTCATCTCCTGGCAGTGTACCTCCCAGGCATACAAAACTCTTGGACAGACAGACTCAGCCAAGTTCTGCTTCCACACGAATGGTCTCTACATGCAGACCAGGTGGCCAAGATCTTTCAAATTTGGGGAACCCCGGACATAGACCTCTTTGCAAGTCCGTTGAATGCCAAACTTCCCCGGTTCTTTTCCAGAATTCCGCTGAGGGCTCTCCGGCCAGGAATGCTTTCCTCCTTCACTGGGGTCAAGACTTCCTTTATGCCTTTCCACCCATTCCCCTAATTCCCAAAACCCTATTCAAGCTTCAGAGAGGCAGAGGGCGTATGATTCTCATAGCTCCACATTGGCCACGGCAAGTGTGGTACCCTCTGCTTCTACATCTCTCTCAAGCCCCCTCCCTGGAGTTAGGATCTGCTCCAGATCTCCTGTCTCGGGAGGACGGAATGTTATGGCATCCCAATCCCCAATCTCTGCACTTCAGAGCTTGGTTGCTGAAGGCCTAGATCTTCAAGATCTTAACCTCTCTCAGCAAGTAAAGGATGTCCTTCATGCTTCCAGGAAGCCTTCCAGAAGATGCTCTTATGCTTTCAAGTGGAAAAGGTTTACCGTATGGTGTTCGCAGAAGGGTCTTAACCCCCTTGCGATACCTCTGGAATCATTACTGGAGTATCTCCTTCATTTATCCAATGTAGGACTTAAAACGAACTCAGTAAGAGTCCATTTGAGTGCTATTGCAGCTTCTCTCAAGCCTCTAAATGGACAACCTATCTCCTCCCATCCTCTTATAGCAAGATTTATGAGAGGCCTTCTTTTTTTTTTTTTTTATTTAAATTTTTATTGGCACACATCAAAATACACAACACATAATATATAACCATAACCCCCCCAAGTATAAACCATTATACATTCCATACTTCATTAACAGATTGGAGAGAACCCCTCTCGCGGTGTGTACCCCATTTTCCACCATGTATACGGTTAAGCAAAGTCCACACCACCTAAAGGTGCACATACGGAGGCCCCTCCCATCTCCTGAGGTCCTCCCGCCCACATTAACCTAATATCATCCACCTTCCGTACTGGTACTCTACTGAGTTATAAACACAGGCATAGAAAAACAATATATATTCCCCCATAACCCTCCCTTCCCACACCCTCCTTGTAGAAAACTCCCACCCTACCACCCTTCCCGCAATAGAAAACAAAAATCCTTTAAGCATAGCAGGCATAAAGCCTTAACTCCACACCGAGATCTTGGTAACCCATACATACAATGCAATCCCAAAAGAAAGCTCATCACAGATTTCAGATGTAGATATAAACAACAGATGCAAACTGTATCAGCAGTCTCAGTCCTATACAATTGGGTTGAAGGGGTAAATGTTTTTGTCCCCGCCTTTACCGCCTTACTGACCCCTCCCTCTCCACCTGCGCATACCACTGTGCTACCCCTCCTACCCTCCACTGCTCATACCGCTCCCACACCCTGTTGTACCTTTTAATATAATGTTTCCAATGTGCTTCTATAGCACAGAAGCTCCTAAGCTGCTCCATTCTCCCCACCACCTCCGCTAATAGGGGGACACCCGTTTTCTTCCACCAACGGAGAAGGCTCATCCGGCCTGCAATTACACAGTACCCCTGTAATCAGCTTAAATCACCCCCTTTCCCCCCCCCCCTCCACCCCCTCATTTAATATCACCATACTGGGAGTGAAAGGCTCCTGCACCCTCGTAATATCTCCCGTAAGCCGCTCCACCTCTATCCAATACTCCCGTACAATAGGACAACTCCAGACCATTTTGCAACAGATCCCCCCGGACCCCACACCCCTTCCAACAAAGGTCCGGGCTGTCTGGGTATAGAGCATGAAGCCACACCGGGGTCCAATACATTCTCAGCCTTAACTTATAGCTGTTTTCCAGCATAGCTGTCCCCGGGGCCAATTTATGAGTCCGAATATAGATCCTTTCCCACCTCTCTGAGTCCCACTGCCCTCCCAACTCCTCCTCCCACTGCAGCTGGCCCCGTATATCCCCCTGCTTAAATTCCCCCAAGAGTTTATAAAGCTTTGATATTATCCGATTAGGCAATTCATTACTCCCCATCATCTCCTCAAATGGTGTAGGTTTGGCCAACAGATCTTGTTTCACCTCCCGCCGTTGAAGCCAATACCACAGACCTATATACGCAAATCGATCTTGCTCCCCCAAGCCATATTGCTGTTGCAGCCCCTCAAATCCCCTGACCCTCCCCCCAGTCTCCACCATTTGGCCAAGTTTCCACAAACCTTTCTCCCCCCACCCCTTATAAACCCCCGCCGCCTCCCCCATCTTATCCTCCATTACCGTCTGAATATGAGTTTCCCTAGAGTACATCTTCCCCCCTAATAGATACCCCCTCCATTTCACCCACACTTGTCTCATAAGCTCTCTATACGGATTCTCCTCCCCCTTCCCCCGCCGTCCCACCCCGGGATCCCAGATCCAGGCGCCAGCCCCTGCTCCCTCCTCCCCCTCCATCCCCACCCACCCTGGGCGCTCCGCCCCCTCCTTCCACGCAAACAATGTCCGAAGTTGCGCCGCCGCATAATATCGGTGCAACGATGGGACCCCCAACCCCCCCATCTCCTTCGGTCGGTATATAGTAGCCCGAGCTACTTTTGGGCGCTTTCCATCCCAAATAAATTGCAAAAGCATTTGTTGCATCTGATCTATTTCCTTTCTTACCAACCTACAAGGTAATGACATATATACAAACAGTAACCTTGGGAGAACATTCATTTTCACCACTGCGATACGGCCCATCCACGACAAATATAACCCCCTCCAGCGTGATAAATCCTGCCGGATTTGCTCTACCAGTCCCCGATAATTCCAGTGCTGAAGCTGAAATAAAGGGGTCCCCAACTGGATCCCCAAATATCGGAAACCCCCCTGCCACCCACCGAAACTTAAAATGGTGTCGCAAACTTTCTTCCACCCGGGGTTCTAAGTTAAATCCCAGCAGTTCCGTTTTCCCCTGATTCATTTTATAGCCCGCTAACCGGCTGTACCTTTGAATAACCGTCATCAGCACTGGTAGTGTTGTAAGCGGCTGTGTCAAAGTAAAGATCACGTTGTCCTCAAAAAGGCCTATCTTTTCCCCCCGCTTTCGGAGCATTACTCCCTTGATATCCCCCGTACGCCTAATGAAGGCCGCCAGCAGCTCAATAGCCAATGCAAACAGTAAAGGTGACAGTGGACATCCCTGCCTATGACCCCTATGAAGCTCGAAACTCTCTGAATACCCTCCATTTACTCGAACTCTAGTTCGTGGTCCCTGATAAAGAGCTCTTATCCAGCCAATATACTGCCCTCCGAATCCCATTTTCTCCAACACCTTAAACATAAAAGGCCACTCCACCCGATCAAAAGCTTTTTCCGCATCCACAGTGACCAGCACCGCCAATTCTTTAGTTCTCTGGAGGTGCCACATAACATTCAGAATCTTTCGCACATTGTCACTCCCCTGTCGTCCCTTTACAAACCCCGTCTGATCAGGGTGTATCAGTTGCGGCACCACGTCCTGGATCCTATTCGCCAGCACCTTTGCCAGAATTTTGGCATCTAAGTTTATTAAGGATATGGGCCGATAAGATCCACATACCCCCTTGTCTTTACCTGGTTTCGGTAGGACCATGATACCAGCCTCCGCCATTGTCCACGGGAGTCCCTCCCCTTGCAAAACCCTATTCGTGACCCTGGTAAAAACTGGCGTGATTTGTTCCGACATTACCTTATAAAACTTCGCCGTGTACCCATCCAATCCCGGCGCCTTCCCAAGTTTCAAAGTAGCAATAGCCCTTCTGACCTCCTCCTCCTGTATCTCCCGTCCTAACCGCTCCCTTTCCTCCCCAGTCACTTGCGGTAGGCCACATTCCTCCAAAAACTCATCAATCTCCTGCCCTCCCGCCCGTAGTTCGCTTCCATATAATTTCTTATAGAACTCCCTAAATACCCCTCGGATTCCCTTAGAATTATGTACCCATTCCCCTTTAGTATTACGTATGCCTTCTACATGCGTTGCCTGCCTCCTCCCCTTAAGGCGGCTTGCCAGCAACCTCCCCACCTGATTTCCCCCTTCAAAATGAACCTGCTTTAGTACTGTTAGCTGGAACGCAATCTCTTGGGCCCGCAGTTTGCTCAACTCCGCTCGTACTTAGTAAGTTCCGCAAGAGTATGGGGATCCGACACTTTCTGATGCATACCCTCCAAACGTCTCAACTGTCTCAGTAAATCCTTTTCCACTGCCCCTTTTTCCCTCTTTACCCGCGCCCCCAAACTCACTAGCTGTCCCCGGACTACCGCCTTTAAACCATCCCACACTACCCCCATAGGCACCTCCCCCGTATCATTAAAGCGGAGGTATTCCTGTATACTATCCTTAAGCTTCCCCACGTGCTGTTCCTCCTCCAGTAAGGAGTCATTAAGTTTCCAGAATTTGAGACTTTCATCCACTCTACCCATGTCAAAGCGTACGCTCACTGGAGCATGATCTGACCAGGTTATTGAGCCCTGCTCCACTTCCTTTACTCTCTCCAGCCAGGTTCCACCCCCCCAAATCATGTCTAACCTGCTATAAGAGCCATGTACTGGAGAGTAGAATGTATATTTCCATTCCCCTGGATGCCAGCTCCGCCAGATATTTATTTATTTATTTATTTAAAGTCTCTTCTATACTGCACTATTCAGCATCAGCGCGGTTTACATGGAACAAAAATGCTCAGTACAATTAACACGTATGAGTTCACAGATAACAGGGCAAATAACTGGGATAACAGGGGTAACTATTTACATATCGTTAGATATCTAGATATCTAACGATATTTAGATATCTACTAAACCCAAACTTTCCCGCAATTTATGCAAGCTTCGCCTATCCCCACGGCTTCCTCCCCCATGCCCCCCACTAGTATTGATTCGGGGATTACATGTCAAATTAAAATCTCCCCCCAAGATTATGGGAACATCCCCAAATCCCTCCAATTCCTTCAAAACTTGCTCAAACGCCTCCCCCGGCTTCTCATTTGGACCATATAGACTTATCACCCACACCTCTTCCCGCTCAATTTGCAATAGCACCCCCACCCACCTGCCTCCTTTCCCCCGTCGGATATCCTTCACCATATTATGGTATTCCCCTCCCACCAAGATACCGACCCCCCCCCCCTTTCCTAGTATTAATTCTTTGACCCGCCAGGACCACCTTGGGGTATTGTCTAGATTCCAACAAATACTCCTGCCCCACCCGCAAGTGTGTTTCTTGTATGCACATAATATCCACACCCATTCTTCTACCTTCCATCTCCACCAATTGCCTTTTCTGTCTCGTACGCAACCCCTTTACATTCAATGTCATAACCATTAACTTTCTCCTCTGCTCACTCCCACTCCCCAAGTCCTCCCCTTCCTTCCTTCCACCCCCCTGCCTTCCCCCCCCGCTTGCTACCCACTCCAAGTAGCCTCCCCAAGTCCTGCTGCCCTCTCACCTGCCCTCCCCTCCCCCCTCGTCCTCCGTCACTTCCAGAGGACAACCTAGGAGTAGTGCGCCCCCCCCCTTCCCCAGCCATATGCTTTCACTTGCCCTTCCCCCCCCTTCCCCCTGCTCCGTCCTTCTCTCCCCCACCCTCTTCCGCCCACTCGCTCTCTCATGCCCCCTCCCTACCCCACCTCCCCCTCCTCTTCACTCTTCCTAACCTCTCCCCCTATTTGCCCCCTCCCCCATCCGCTCCCCCTTGTGCTGCCCTCCCTCCACCTTCCCCTACCACCTACTATATTCCTTTCTCTACACCCTCCAACATCCCCTCCCCTCCCCTCACGCCCCCCCCCCCCCCACCTTCCTTCCCCACACTACCATGCATATTACAATTATATCACTTAAACAAATATTCTTAAACCAAACACGACCCCCCCTCCCCTCAATGCTCAACCAACATGCTCTCAGTCCTCAAGCTTCTTCAGGTTACCTCCCTCAATCGATCTTCTCGCAGCATTTCACCTTGCCCTGCCGTCCGCTTATTCCTTCGCTCTGGGCTATCTCCACGCTGCTCCTGCCCTCGTCCTGTAGACGGGCCTACCCCCCGGGATGTCTCCCGGGGTCGTAAGTCCACCTCTCGTAGGACCTTCATCGCCTCCTCTGGCGACTGTGTCCGCCATGTCCGCCCTTTAATGGTAAATGATAATCCAAAAGGATGCAGCCACCAGTATTTAATTTCCGCTCTCCACAATTGTTGTGTAACTGGTTGCATTGCCCTCCTTCTCTGCAACGTACCCGCTGAAAGATCCTCCAGTATATTCACTGGATACCCCTGCCAGATGAGGGCTCCGCCCCTCCTCACTTTGTTAACCATCTGCTCCTTGATTTTATAACGTGCCAGGCAAACTATAATATCCCTGGGCCTGTTACCAACTGGTGGCCCCAATGCTCTGTGTGCTCTCTCAAATTGCATGTCCACCGCTGCCACCTCCTCTCCACCTTTCCGTAGCACCTCAAAACATACAGATTTGGCCACTTTTTCTGTATCTTGAAATTCTTTCTCCTCTGGAACTCCACGGATTCTCAAGTTATTGCGGCGGGATCGATTTTCCAAATCCTCCAACTTATACAGCAAGGCCTCATATTGCGATCCCAACTTTGCACCCCTCTGTGCCTCTCCCGCCTGTTGCTGTTCAGTCTCCTGCAAATGGTTCTCGTGGTCTCCCATTCTACACACCAGTTCTCCAAGTTCTTCCTTCAAAGGCCCCAACAGTTCATTCAACTCACTTTTCACAGACTGCACTTCTTTTTTGATTTCAAGAAACCAGTCTCTTAGCTCTGCTCTGGTGACGTTTTGCGCGGGTTCCATTCCAGGGGCTTTTACATTCTCCATCTCTACTTCTCCCCCCTGCTCACCAGGCCCATCTTGGAGCTTTTTGTTCTCCATCTGCCCTGAGTCGCTCTTCCCTCCTTGCGATCCAGAGTACACATATTCTCTGAGGTCGGCTGCTTTTCTTCTGGTAGTCATCCCTGAGCCAAATTCTCCACCTGGCAATGAATTTATCTCCCTTTTTCACAGGCTCATATGCACGGTATTTGAAATATTACTGTCCTTTCTCACTCCACTTATGCACACTCTTCCCCTGCCTGCCTCTTGTGGGCACCAGGTCCTCTCACTGCCCTCCAGGGTCTCTCCAGCCTCACAGCTCTCCCCTCTGGTCTCAGCTCTGCAGGCATACAAACTCTTGCTGCCTTCTCAATGCCCGAAGATCATACTCCTCAGCTCCTTCTCACCTCCAACACTACAGTACCTCCACTGCTGTTCAGCCTGATAGTCTCTCAGTTGTTGAGGGTGCGTGGCTCCAGCTCCTCACTGCCCCTTTCCTGCCTCTCACACAGAGCACGCCGTCTCTCCGGGCGCCATTTTCTGCTGCACGCGGCTGCCCTTCACTTCCTGCGATCGCGGCTCACTGCCACTATGGTTTGCCGCCGCCGCCGGCTTTCCGCCGGCCTCTGCCACCTCCCGACAGCTTCCCACACCTGGGGCGTCCGTTTTCTACCTCCGGGGGGCTGTGCAATCCCTCCGATGGCTGGGTCGGTGCCGGAGCAGCTCCTTCAAGCCGCCATCGGCTCCAGTGACGTCACTTCCTCCCCGAGAGGCCTTCTTTTAACTAAGCCTCCCATTAGGCCACCACCGGTGGCATGAGACTTAAACCTGGTTCTTGGGCAGCTCATGAAGCCACCTTTCGAACCCTTGGCTACTACCTCATTGAAATTCCTTTCTTGGAAAGTTATTTTTCTCATTGCAATCACATCAGCACGCCGCATCAGTGAGTTGCAAGCACTAGTAGCTGATCCACCTTATACAAGGTTTCATCATGACAAGGTAGGAACAGCAGGAATTTAGTCCTCACAATCCACCCATCTCCCCTAGGAGTTGTCTCTCTCTCTCTTTCTCTCTCTTTGTCTCTTTCCTCTCTCCCTCTATCCTTTCACTCAGCTACAAACTTAACTGAAGAGGGACGGTTGGAAAGGTGGGAAGGCAGCACGCATGTGCTGAGGGATGCTCCCAAAAGCGTTTCTATTGGACGCTGGGGAGCATTCCCACGCAGGCTCCGTCTGTACCGACGATAACCATATGTGAGGACTAAATTCCTGCTGTTCCCGGAGATCACCTGTTAGAGGTGAGTAACTACGCTTTAGTGCTGTTCAGTGCACGAGATGAGAGACTTTACAGAAAGGGTAAGACATTGCCTTTGGCTATGAGACAGTACATAAGAATATGAGAAATACCATATTGGTTACAAAGGTTATCAAGTTCAGCAAATTGTAAGAAAACCCCTTGGACATGAGGGATACCCTGCCATATGGTCTCTGAGCCTGCTAATTGCTGAATAGAAAATGCTTAGCTATGTAGAGTTAAGAAAGTTTATTAAATTTGTTTGTGATTCTCCTCAGGGCCACTTCACCACCTTCAAAATCATTAAAACCATCAAGTCCTCAACCGTTTCTTCTCATCTCCACCTCCAGTAAAATATTCAAGAACCCCAGATATTCAAGATCCCCAAGTAAGGGCAAATGGCAGGGATCAGAGGCCGTATTCCCTAACAGACGACTGCCTCATTGTCCTCCTATAATTAATAGTGACTCCTTGCCTCCTCCACACCATCTGTTTCAGGAAGGCAGCATGGGTGGAGGTGAAGCTTCAAAAACCCTTAAACAGAAAAGGATCAAGTGCACTGATGGCATTGAGACTGGGGGAGTCTTTGATCATAGAGGAAGGAAAATAAGGAGGAAGAATACCTTGGGAGAGGAATGCATGGCGTTTCCTGAAGAGGAGGCAGGAAAAGACACCCTGTGTGTGGGGGAAGAAGGCAGACAGCAAGTGTTGGCCTCTACTGATCAAGTTGAAACTCTGGTGAAACTGAAGAGGACGAAAGTGGATGACAAGTGTGTGTCTGAGGCAGATCCTGGCCTGCTGACCCTGGCTGTGGAAAGGTGTGTGGGACAGGGGAGGAAAGGCTTGGAGGCCCCCTAATGAATTTCTGGCGATTTAACAGCTATCTGGTTTATTGGGAACTGTGCCTCCTACTCCCTCAGTTTTTGAAATCCCTGTAGTACTACAGGATACAGTCATTGTCCTAGTACAGTACGTGATTCAAACTTGCTTCTATCTTTTGATAAGCAGGTTACACATATTCAATCCATGTTTTTTTTTCTCAGACACATATATGCTTGTTCAGTCATATCTAAATAGTAAAGATTTACAAACACTCACCCATGCCCTAATCCTCACAAGACTAGACTACATTTTAATTTACTATACAATGGAATTAAAATCCATAAAGCATCAAATCATTCAAAACACCACAGTTAAATTGATACCCTATGCAAATAAGTATGATCATCTGACACCTTTACGCATCAAACAGCATTGGCATCCGAATTCATATTGAATTAAGTTTGCGCTGTGTAGTAACGATAAGAGTTTAATTTATCAAGGCATACTTGAATATCTAACACATTATCTGATTCCTTACACTCCAACACATTCTCTGATCTCAGTCGGACAGTCGTTTCTATCCCATCCCTGAGCACTTGCCTGCTTGGAATCGACTCTGAACTGGGAATTTTTCTATTTAAGACCTATGCTTTGGAAGAGTCTCTCTCATTTATTAAGATTAGACATCTTACACGAAATTCAAGATAGAACCAAATTTTGAAACAACATATGACCCATATCATTCCTTTTTGCAATATTGCCATTGAGATGATCAGGACTAGGGTTCTTAGACAAAGTTTGATTCAGGCTGACTTCATTGCTTGTTTATGATTTGTCTTTTGATTATCTGTTTGATTTTTACCTATTTTATGTTTTTATATTCTATGTTTGCTTTTATATCTTTGTAGAAGGCTCTGCTATTTTTGAAGGGCAGTATAGCAAGAATGTTAATGAACTGAACTAAACACTCCTGCTGCCTCTAAGTTATGATTCATTGAGTGCCACTAAGCATGAACTGACATATGTCAGATACAACCTACTGCCTGCATTCTGTCCTTCCAAGGCAGATGATGCTCTATGGCAGGGGTGGCCAACTCCGGTTCTAGTGCACCATGATCCAGCCTGTTTTTCAGGATATCCCTAATGAATATGCATCACACACTCAAAAACTCACAGACCAAAACACTTCCCACAATAAACACAAAAACAATTTTCTTTCATATACATTTCAACAACCCTTGCAATAACTCAATCATATACTGGTAAATGGGGAAAAAAGCAAGTATAAAGGTAAGAGAAAAAGCCCCTGGACAGCCTATCATCCCTCTGTGTGGCTACTCAAAGCCATAGGGGAGAAATACAGCTCCACATCACAGGCTCAAAAATTTCCTCCCAACAAAACAATAAATAATAAATCCTTAAAAAAATACTGCACTGACTCTAGAGTGAAAACACAGGAGAAACCTCCAAAACGCCGTGGCGGCAACAACCATTCAAATAATTCTATGGCACCAGCTGTACTGGAGAATAAACAGGAGCCGTCATATAAACAATCACGGGCCAACAAAGTAGATACCTATGGAGGAAAAAGAGAGTGGCAATCAAAGAATTTTTAATCACAGCTTAAAAACGTGCCCAGAACCCCATACTTAGCTCTTTATAGCACTTCCTCCAGTATGCAGCACTCTATTTTCTCCATTATTGGGGAGCTCCCATGAAGGATGCCGACAATTCAGCCGTCGGTCTGTGGCCTGTGTAAGAAAATGTCTTTGAAGGCCTTGAGGAGCCGCCAACAGCAGCATGACAAAATTTTCCCAGATTCCCCCATGCCTCCAAGAGCCAAGACCTCGTCTGAGGCCTCGACACCTTGGGAGGAACACTCTGAACCCGAGCATCATCGGAGGTCCTCAGAGAGGGGGTTTTCCATCGAGGGGAGACAAAGAGAAGGAAGAAACCCTCAAAGGCGGCGTCTCTGGATGACTCCGATCAGCCGGGCTCCTCCTGGTGCTGGTTGCAGAGACCCGAACGCCCGCCAGAGACAACTGAGAGGGAGCATCCAGCCAAGATTCCTCGGAAGGGCCCTTTCACGGATCGGCCTAGGCAAGCACACACTGTCCTAGTCTAGGATTCCCCTCCAGGGGAGCCGGCATCGGGCCTGAGTGCGTCGGTGCCTGAGCCGCAGGCTGCAGAACCTCCGGGACGTGTCCAGGATAGTGGCCTTGGAGCGCAATGTCACTGCCTTCTTGGTACAGCAGCGGGCGCTGATGTCCGGCATGTCTGGTTCCTCTGCCCCGACCCCTGGGCGTTCGATGTCGAAGTCGACCCCAGAGGCCGAGCCGATCCTCGAGGCCATGCGGGCCTGGATGGATCCTCTGTCAAGGTTGCGCTCGGCTTTCTGTTTGTCAGGGCCGAGGTCATCACCAACGAGTCTGCCAGGGTCAGGACATGCGGCGTCGGGGCCTTCGAGGCACAAGGAGCACCACAAGTCTTCCTCGGAGGCCTCTGCCTTGGAGACCGAGGGCGCGGAGTCCCCAGACACCCGGCATCATTGTGTTGCCCCGTCCAATTCCCCGGTGCCTGAACCGCAGAGAAGGTCCTCACCAGAGGGTATGGGGTTTTTTTGGACTTCGTCTGGGATATGTCCAAGGTCTTGGCTTTCCCGATAGTGTCCGAGAAGGATCCTCGCGCCGACAAGCTCGAGATCCTCCAGTACGAGGCTCCCCCTTGGGGAACCCTCACGGTGCCCATTCATCCCATCCTAGAACGACTTATGCTCCACATGTCAAAGACGCCGACACCGGTGATCAGCAAACGGCTTGACTCGATGTATCAAGTCTGTCGGAGCCCTGGATTTCAGAAGTCAAAACTGGCCATGCGTCGACTGAAGAGTCAGAAGACGCACTCCTCAGTGCCCCCAAGCAGGAAGTGCTACCAGGGCACGATGCTGAATTGTCGGATCCAGGCTTGCCAGCTGTACATGGGCATGTACCTGAGAGACCTGGCGAAGGAGCTCGCCGAGTTCTTGGCTGGTCTGTCTGAGGAACCTTTGCAGCGCTTCAAGAGCCTATCCATAGCTGTCCGTGAATGCTCCAAGTTTGTCTTGGGCGGCCTGGTTAGCCATGGCAGGCATCAGTGCGCGCCACCAGGTTTGGCTACAGTTGTCCGACCTCAAGTATTGAGTACAGGACAAGTTGGTCAATGTCTCTTGCCAGGGGGAAAACCTGTTTGGCAAACTCATGACCGACAAGGCCACAGAGCTGGAGACCGAGTTCATGACAAGGACTGGGCTCTCCAAGAAGACCACAGCCGCTTCCCGAAAGAAGGGCTCTGGTAAAAAGCCCTTTTACCCAAGAAAGTCCACTGCTTACCGATTTACTAGGCCTCCCCCCAGCTCTCCAGCCAGGACAGCAGGCCAAGGGACAGGGGCATGGCCTGCATAAGCAGAAGGCTCCCAAGCCCCAGGCTCCGGCCCAGCCTGGAGGGAGCTTTTGACTCATGCAGCATGGCCCCTCTCCCACTCGGAGCTCAACAGCCTACAGGAGGTTGCCTCACCCTTTTTGCCCACAGATGGAGAGCTATTACCACCGACTCCTGGACGTTAAGGGTGATCAGGGAGAGTTACCTCCTCCACCTGAGCCAGGTACTTCCACACTACTTCCCAGGAGAGCCCTTCAGGTCTCCCCTTCACCGGGACCACCTTCTGAAGGAGTTGGCAGGTCTTCTAGAGGACCAGGCAGTTGAACCGGTGCCCCACCACCTCAAGGGCAAGGGGTTCTACTCCAGGTACTTCCTCATGCCAGGGGGCCTAAGGCCTCTCCTTGACCTGTGCAACCTAAACAAATTGCTGGTGAGGATGAAGTTCAAGATGCTCTCTCTTGGAACATTGCTGTCTTACCTCCGCCAGGGAGACTGGCTGTGTGCCTTAGATCTAAAGGATGCTTATACTCTCATCCTAATCCACCCAAACCACAGGCAATACCTACGCTTTGTGGTTGGGGGCCATCATTTTTAATACAGGGTGCTTCCCTTCGGCCTAGCCTCCGCCCTCAGGGTGCTCACAAAGTGCCTGGCTGTGGTCGCCGCCTTTCTCGGGCTCCATTGGGTCTTTGTCTTCCCCTATCTTGACAACTGACTTATCAAGAGCACTACAGCCCCCGAAGTGCAGCAGACCCATGGCACGCACCACCCAGATCCTGCAACACTTGGGGTTCGTTATCAACTACCCCAAGTCGAACCTTTGCCCCTCACAAGGACAGGAGTTCATTGGGGCAAGGATCGATACCCTTCAGTCAAAGGCCTTCCTACCAGCAGACAGGGATATACAGCACCATTTTTCGGTACCAGCCAGGCATCTACTGTGCCTCCTTGGGCACATGGCCTCTACGGTGCATGTCACTCCAGATGCCCGCCTCCACATGCGAAATATGCCCGCCTCCACATGCGAACAGCACAGTGGTGCCTCAGGGGCCAATGGTCCCAGGCCACGGGGCACCTCCTGGACAGAGTCCGAGTGATCCGGCAGCTGGTTCAGTTCTTGACCTGGCCCGGCACTTGGAGGCGGGGATGCCCTTCCAGGCCCCTCATCACTCGAGGGTTCTCACCACGGACTCCTCTCTGCTGGGCTGGGGAGCCCATTGCGAGGGATACCGCACCCAGGGCACTTCGTCCCCGGGTGAAAGCACTCAGCGGATCAACTTCCTGGAGCTATGGGCCATTCTTCTCGCCCTGAAGGCTTTTCAGCATCACCTGGGCCCCACCGGTCAGTCCTAGTACAGACAGACAACCAGGTGGCCATGTTCTATGTGAACAAACAGGGAGGCACCGGGTCCTGTGCCCTCTGCCAGGAAGCCCTGGATCTGTGCTCTTATGCAGTCCAGCAGGACATTTTCCTCAGGGCGGTATACCTGCCGGGCCAGGACAACTTGCTGGCCGACAGACTCATCAGGATTCTCCAGCTGCACGAATGGCAGCTGGACCCAGGATTTGCCAGCTGGCTTTTCCAAACCTGGGGGACACTGGTGATGGACCTGTTCGCAAGTCTGGACAATCACCAAGTACCCCATTTCTGCTCAAGGCAGCCACACCCCGCCAGGTTGGCTGCCGATGCCTTCCTGGTCTCATGGTCGGAGGGGCTTCTGTATGCTTTTCCCCCCGACACCATTGATTGCTAAGATTCTGTTCAAGATTCTCCAGGACAGAGCCTCGGTCATCTTGGCAGCCCCAAGGTGGCCCAGGCAACCATGGTTTCCACTGCTTCTGCAACTAGCGGTGGAGGCCTCTATACTATTGAGGTCCGCTCCACAGCTCCTCTCCCAGGAGGGGGGCTCTCTCCTGCATCCCAACCTCGGCTCCCTCTCACTGATGGCTTGGCTGCTGAGAGGATGACTTTAACCCCGCTCCGCTTTCCAAAGGAAGTGGAGGATGTTTTGCTGGCATCATGCAAGTCATCTTCCAGACGGGCTTACGCTTTTAAGTGGTGTAGATTTGCACTTTGGTGTGCTGAGTGGGGGGGTCAACCCCTTTTCTTGCTCGGTGGTCATGGTGTTACAATACCTTCTCCACCTCTCCAGGTCGGGGCTCAAGTCTGTCTCTGTTAGAGTGCATTTCAGTGCCCTGGCGGCGAACCACCATCAGGTGGACGGGAAGCTCCTCTGTCCACCCAGTGGTATCCCGCTTCCTAAAGGGCCTACTCCTGTCTAAGCCCCCAGTTCACCCTCCGGCAACCGAATGGGATCTCAATGTGGTTTTGGGTCAGCTCACTCTGCCGCCCTTCGAGCCTCTGGCTACGTGTCACCTTCACTGTCTCTCTTGGAAGGTGTTTTTTCTGGTTGTGCTCACTTCTGCCTGACAGGTGAGTGAGGTCCAGGCCCTCATGACGGAGAAGCCTTATACCAGGTTTTACAAGAATAGGGTGGTGCTTCGCACGCATCCCAAATTTCTCCTGAAGGTGGTGTCCTCTTTTCATCTCAACCAAGGAGGTGGTCCTCCCTATCTTCTTTCCCAGACCGCATGCCAGTCAGGCAGAGGCAGCCCTTCACACTTTGGACTGTAAGAGGGCCTTGTCCTTCTACATTCAACGTACTCAAGATCACCGGAAAGCCTCCCAGCTTTTTGTTTCCTACGACCCCCAGTAAGATGGGGGAGGCGGTGTCCAAGCGTACGCTGTCCACATGGGTGGCGGACAGTATTGCCTGGGCTTATGAGGAGGCGTGGCTTCCGCTGGAAGGCCGTGTCACGGCTGTGGTGACATCAGTTGCCCACCTGCACTCTGTTCCTCTGGCAGACATCTGCCGGGCCGCCACCTGGTCTTCAGTCCAAACCTTCGCAGCTCATTACTACCTGGACAGAGACTCCCGACTGGACAGTGTCTTTGGACAGGCCGTGCTCCATAACCTTTTCGGGTTCTAGGCAACTCATACCCGCCGACCCTTCTGTGTTCAGGCTACCGGAGTGCTAGTTCTTTTGGACGCAGAGGTCCTGTTGGTCCGTGATATGGATTTCATTGCTGCTGCTTGCGGCTCTCGATGAGGGAGCCTTTTTTGGCTATAGGTTCATAGTAGTCTGTAGCTGGGGAGTCCCATATGTGAGGACTGACTTCCTGCTTGTTCCCGGAGAAAGCATAGTTACTCACCTGTAACAGGTGTTCTCCAGGGACAGCAGGAATCAGTCCTCACAACCCTCCCTCCTCCCCTTGGAGTTGCAGTCCTATTATCTTTATTAATTTTTGCCGTCTTTTTAGCTATATCATTTGACTGAGCAAGATGGCACCCTTGGGCAGGAAGGGGACCACGCATGCATGGTAGCAATTCCAAAGGCTTTCTTTGAAAGCTGGAGATTTGCTCCGTGCGGGCTCCATCGGCGCCAATGTTACCCACAATGAAGACTGCTGCCTGCTGTCCCCGGAGAACACCTGTAACAGGTGAGTAACTATGCTTTCTCCAGGAACAAGCAGGAAGTCAGTCCTCACTTATAGGTGACGTCAGCACCGACAGAGCCCGCGCTGAGCAATTCCCCTGCTTTCAAAGAAAGCCTTTGGGATTGCTACCACGCATGCGTGGTCCTTTTCCCGCCCAAGGGTGCCATCTTGCTTAGTCTCCCTTTTTCCGCGTAGTCCTTCGGGTGCATGTCCTCGTCCCTCGGAAAAAGTGTTTTGTTTTTGGCGTACTGGTCTATTTTCTGGTTGCACTGGTCCTCTACCCGTCCTTCCCCTGTTCTACCCTTTTTAGAGCAATAGGGGACTATTTTTCTTTGCCTTTTTTCCTTAACGGGCTTCGCGCCATTTTTTCTTTCAACCGCTGACCGCAAGGGTCTTCGACCTCGTGGGGGCCATTTTTGCCCCTATGGCCACCGGATTTAAAAAATGCGACGGATGCTCTAAGAACATGTCGCTTACGGACACCCATGACTGTTGCTTGCGGTGTCTTGGGGCAGATCATGATCCACAGCTCTGTTCACTTTGTAAGAAAATGTCCTCCAAAGCCCTGCTCAGTCGTAAGCAGAAGTCCAAAGATGTTTTCAGAAAGGCCACCTCAGAGTCCCCGGTGGCACCCTCGGTCATCTCTCCCCTGGTGGCACTCCAACCAGGGGTCCTCTGAAGTGGAGCAGCGTAAGAAGAAGAAGGCCTCGAAGTCACTGTCGGGGGCTTTCAACAAGCACGAGCGCTCTCGCATTCGGTCGCTTAGCCGTCTTTGACATTCCCGAGAATCGCACAAGGAGCGGTCCTGCAAAGTACCCTGTACAGACTCGGAGGCTTCCGGCGAAAGTGTCTGGTCTCCTGAGGGCCCGACCCGGTGACCCTGGGATCGGCGTCACAGGGCCCCACGCCTGCATGGGAATTCCGCATGCTGGCGCTGGAACGCAGCGTTTCTGCATTCATCGCTTCCCAGCAGACACTTCTAGCCAGCTTTGCTGACTTGCGCCCCGTGACTCCCCCCCCCCCCCCCCAGGGACCCCAAAATCCGTCCAGGAAACCCCTAAGAGCCGCGGGCCTCGTGATGGTCCTCGACGTTGGTCTCGCTCGCCTTCCAATTCTTCAGAGCAAGGTCATCCAGGGCCTCTGGCTCCAAGTGGGCCTTGGACGCTGGGCCGGGCAACATGCCCGGTTCGGATTCCTCATCCGAGTTCTTGGACTGGGAGTCCGGTAGGGATACCTCCCCGGAAACCCATGCCCATTGGGACCTTCCGTTGGACCCCTCTCCTCCTGCGTTTTAACGGCGCTCACCACCTGAGGACACCTCCTTCCTCGTGTTCGTTTGGGATGTGGTACAGGCTCTTAACCTGGCCACCCAGGTTGAGGAGGACCCTCGATCTAAAGAGCTCAACATCCTACAGTTCGAGTCCTCCCACCCCCCACCCCCGGGAGTCTCTTACTGTCCCGGATCCTCCTATCTTGTCTAGGCTGCTACTCCACATGTGGGAGGCGCCCGCTTCGGTTCCCATAGTGAGCAAGCGCCTGGACACTATGTACAGGGTACAATGCGGCCCTGGGTTTCGAAAAACGCAGCTCCCCCACACTTCCATGGTGGTGGAATCGGCTATGAGAAAGCAAGAGTCCAAAGTCACATTCCTCAGTTCCCCGGGCCAGGAGTCGAGAGCCCTTGATTCCTTAGTCCGTAAGGCCTACCAGGGGTCCATGCTTTCCTGTCGCATTCAGGCATACCAATTATATATGGGTATGCTCTTTTGCGACTTGGCCAAGGATCTTGGGGGGTTCTCAGCAGGCCTCGAGGGTGAACCCCTCAACAGGTTCATCACCCTGCTGAAGTCAGTTGCGGACTGTTCCAAGTACCTCTCCTGCGCTGCCTATGATGGTTTTGAGTCCTCGGCTCGAGTGGCGGCTGCGGGTATCGGAGCCCATCGCCAAGTGTGGCTTCAATCCTCAGACTTGGAGCAGTGGGTGCAGGAGAAACTCCTGGACGTACCCTGCCTCGGCGAGCAGCTCTTTGGCAAGCCGATGGAAGACAAGGCTGTGGAGATAGAGACTGAGTCCCGTCACCAGAACCCGTCTCTCTCACGCAAGACCTCCACCCTCCCTCGGAAGAAGCAACAAGCCAAGAAGCCCTTCTTCCCAAGAAAAGACCTTCCTTATCGTAGCTACCCACCATACCCGCCTACCCCCACGCCAACCACACCAGCGCAAGGGAAGTCTGGCCAGGGTCATCGTAAGGCTAAAGGGCCCAAGACCCAAACCCTGGCTCTGCCACAAACCACACTGGTTTTGACTCCATGCACATAGCCTCTCACCCCCCCGGACACACAGCAGCCGGTGGGGGGTGGGCGCCTGTCTTCCTTTGCCCCTCAGTGGGCTTCCATCACCTCGGAAGCCCGTGTCATCCAGGACAGCTATCGCCTACGCTTGGACAGGCTTCCCCCTCCCTTCTCTCTGGCGGAACCTCCTCGACTCCCCGCGCACCAGGTCTTCCTGCAGATGGAGTTTGGCACCTTCTCGACTGCCCGTTGGGTGAGAAGGTTGACTTCGCACCTCCGTGGTCAGGGCTTCTATTCCCGGTACTTCCTTGCCCCAAAGAAGGCTGTGGGTCTGCGGCCCATCCTCAATCTCCGAAAGTTAAACAAGTTGTTGGTGCGGGAGAAATTCAAGATGTTATCTCTTGGTGTTCTGCTGCCCTTCCTCCAGCAGGGCGACTGGCTATGCTCCTTGGACCTAAAGGACGCTTACGCCCACATTTTGATTCACCTCCAGCACAGGCAGTACCTGTGCTTCAGGGTGCGGGGAGAGCACTTCCAGTACAGGGTGCTTCCCTTCAGCCTCGCATCCGCCCCAAGGGTCTCCACGAAATGCCTCTCTGCGGTCGCCACCTGTCTCAGGCGTCAGGGCGTCCCGGTCTTCCCCTACCTTGACGACTGGCTCGTCACAGGTCCCTCAGTCGAGGAGACTCACCTAGCGGCGTCGCGCATTATCCTCCTGCTCGAGGGCCTGGGTTTCTTGGTCAACTATCCCAAGTCGCACTTCGAACCGGTGCAGGCCTTAGAATTCATCGGCACACACCTCGATACTCAGCGGGCGACCACATTCCTACCAGCAGATTGCGCCGCTCGCCTTCGAGCCCTAGTGGCTCAGGTCCAGAGCACCCCTCGGGTCATGGCCCGAACGATGCTGCGCCTTCTAGGCCACATGGCCTCCAAATTCCATGTAGTTCCCCATGCGTGCCTTGACATGCGGATAGCTCAGTGGTGCCTCAGTGCTCAATGGAGCCTGTCCGCTGGCCATCTCAGGGACCCAGTAAGGGTCTCCCATAGCCTCCGCCTTTCCCTCGACTAGTGGCAAAACCCCCGCAACCTTCTCTGGGGGTTGCTCTTCCAGGCTCCACAGCACGACATATTGCTGACAACGGATGCCTCCCTGCTGGGATTGGGAGCCCACTGTGGTGCGCTGTACATGCAGGGGCAGTGGTCACCCGAGGAGGCTCAGCAGCAGATAAATCTGCTCGAGCTTCAGTGGGCCCTGAGGGCCTTCAAGGTTCACCTCAAGGGGAAGTCTGTGCTCGTACAGACCGACAGATGAGTGGCAATGTTCTACATCAACAAGGAGGGGGGGCACAGGTTTGCGCTCCCTTTGCCGGGCAGCGGCCCTCCTCTGTTCCTTCGCCTTTCGTGGGGGATGATCCTCAGGGCGGTCTACCTCCCGGGCCAGGAGAATGTCCTCGCGGACAAACTCAGCAGAATCCTCCGCCCTCACGAATGTCGGTTGGCTGTTTCATTGGTGGGGGACCCCTGCCATGGACCTATTTGCCAACCCGTCAAACACAGCTTCCCCACTTCTGCGGCCCTGTGTCGCACCCGAGCAGGGAGTGTCCAGATGCCTTCCTTTTGAGCTGGTCCTCCAGCCTGTTCTATACATTCCCACCCACTCCTCTGTTCGCGAGTACCCTCCACAAAGTCCAGCAGGACCGGGCGTCAATGATCCTCATAGTGCTCTCATGGCCTCAACAGCCCTGGTTCCTGCTCCAGCTGTCGACGGAGCTGCCAGTTCCACTGGGCTGTGCTCCGGGCCTGTTAACGCAGGAGGAGGGGCGTGTGTTGCACCCGAACCTAGCCTCCTTATCCCTCATGGCCTGGCGGCTGAGCGGGTTTCTCTAGCCCCGCTAGACCTTCTGGAGGAGGTCGAGGATGTCCTCCTCATGTCAAGGAAGACCTCGACTAGGAGGGCTTACGCCTTCAAGTGGCAACGCTTCTCGGTCTGGTGTTCAGAGCTCTGCATTGACCCATTTTCTTGCCTCATGCGATGGGTCCTTCAGTATCTTCTCCACATCTCAAAGGAAAGCCTGTAGTCTAATTCTGTCAGGGTGCACCTGAGCACCATCTTGGCGAACCACCTCCCCGTCAAGGGAAAACCCCTCTCGGGGCAGCCCTTGGTATCTCCAGGAACAAGCAGGAATGTAGTCATCACATATGGGTATCGTCGGTACCGACGGAGCCTGCGCGGGAACGCTCCCCAGCGCCCAATTAGAAAGCTTTTGGGAGCATCCCACAGCGCCTGTGTGCTGCCTTCCCGCCTTTCCCAACTGCCTCTCTCCAGTTCTTCTTTTTCTGCGGAGCCAGCAGGTCGTGTTCCTGTCACTGCAGAAGAATTCTTTTTTTATTTCTTTCTTTTTTGTGGTCGCGTCTGCCTTCCTTGACGCTTTACCGGTACCGCCAGTTTTTCTCTTATTATTTCTGTCTTTAAAAAAATATATATATGTTCTCTTTTTTCTTTTCTTCAGGTGCACATGCCTTTTTGGGCCTTAGGCCCAAAAACCTTTCCTTACCATGGAGAAACCTGCCTCGGGTTTCAAAAAGTGCACCAAGTGTGGCAGTACCATTTCCGTCACCGACACCCATGAATGGTGTCTAAAATGTTTAGGTCCTGACCACTCCATCACGGATTGTATGTCCTGCGCCATGATGTCTAAAAGAGGTCGGCAGAACCGAGCTGCTAAGCTCAGTACCCTGTTTCCCTCTGATGCAGCTTCGGTGGCATCGATGTCTTCCAGGGCTGCTTCTTCCTCCCGTGGATCTCAGGTAACTAAACATAAGTCCAGCCAGTCCTCAAAGGGTAGATCTCCTTCTAAGCATAGAGATGCCTCTGGCATTGCCCTTGAGGATTCTGCACCGGCAAAATTGCCCCGGCGGGAGGCTTCGGCTTCCAAAGCATTATCGGGGTTCCAGGATGTTCTCGACCTCGGCAGAACTACTGGTGCCATGCTCGGGGGTACCGGCGTTCTCCTCCGGTACCGACATCCAGGCATTGGCAGCGTCAATAGACCAGAGAGTTCTGGCTATTGAGCGCAGTCTGGCGGTTCTCCTTGCGGCATCGACGCCCTCGGAACCGCGACAGACAATTCCACTGGTACCGGCCCCGGTATCGGTACCGGTACCGATAACATCAGCATCGGTGTCTGCTTTGCTGGTACCCAGTCATCCGATGACCTCCGGTACCGATACCACAGTACCGGTTACTCCCGGTACCGACTTCGGTTGGTACAGGTATTGGGCTCTTCAAGAGCATCCGGACAAATGGTACTTCGAATCCTCAGAAGAATCTGAGGATTCTGACAGTTCTGTCGATGCAGCGATGCTTCTCCCAGAGGAGCCCTCCTTCCCTAAACGCAGGATGTCTCCTCCAGAGGATATTTCCTTCCAAGATTTTATCAGGGAGGTGGCTCAGGGCCTGTCCATTACTGTGGCCCCTGAAACAGAGCCAAGGGCCAAGGAGTTGGAAATTCTACAATATCCCAAAACTCCTAAGGAGGCAGCTACCTTGCCCATTCATGAGATTTTATATGATCTCATGTTAAGGATGTGGGAGACACCTCTTACCACCTCTCCTCATTCTTGCAGACTGCATACTATGTATCGAGTCCCTTCTTGTCCTGGTTTCCTTAAGACTCAGCTTCCTCACCACTCTATTGTAGTGGAATCAGCTATGAGAAGGATCAAGAGTGCAAAGAGGCATGCCTCTAATCCTCCAGGACGTGAGTGCAGAACCCTGGATGTTTTTGGGACGTCGGGTCTTCCAAGCTTCCATGCTTTCTGCCAGGATCAATTCCTATAGTCTCTACATGGGAATGTTCCTGAAGGAGGTCACAGATGATTTAGAGGCTTTAAGTCCTATTCTTCCTGAGGATAGAAGACAGGATTTTCTCACTTTGGTCAAACATGCCCAAGATGTTTCTAAATTTGCCAACCGTGCAGCCTTTGACTGCTTTGAGTGCATAAGCAGAACCTCGGCTATTGCCATAGGTGCACGTAGAATTGCTTGGCTCCAGGCATCTGATCTAGAGCTCTGGGTACAAGACAAATTGGGAAATATCCCTTGTACTGGTGAGAACCTGTTTGGTAAAGATTGGCAGGAAAAGGCCAATGAGATGGATGCTGAAAATTCCACCTTGGATAGATTATCCAAGTCCACTGCTGATCCTGCTAGAAAGAAATTGTTCAGGAAACCATTCTTTTCTAAAAAGAAAAGATTTTATCCTGCTTATGTTCAGCAGGGACGTTCTGCAGGTCAGCTTGCCAGGAAAGGTCATCAACCACCCAAACAGAAGAAAGCAAAGACTGCTAGGCCTCAGCCGGCCCAGCAGACTCATCCTCCACAGGGCCTTTGACTCTCAACTAGAGAACTTAGCCTTCCTGGCTCTCGGGGAACCAGAGCCTTCCACCATTCCAGAAAGGTTATGTCATTTTGCCCCCAGATGGGGGCAAATAACAGCAGAGCATTGGACACTCTCCATCATAAAGGAGGCGTACAAGCTTCATTTTTCAAGCATGCCCCCTCACACAATAGTAAAGCAGTTCAATTCTCCGATCTCTCTCATCAACCTGTTAGGTCAGGAGGTCGCTATCCTTCTTGCCTAAGGGGCAATAGAAGAAGTACCCATTCATCAACAGGGTACAGGGGGTTACAGACCTATCTTAGACTTCAGAGAATTGAACAAATTCCTTGTCAAGGAGAAATTCAAGATGATTTCTCTCGGGTCTTTGCTGCCATACCTTCAGAGTCAGGATTGGCTTTGTTCTCTAGATCTCAAGGATGCGTACACTCATGTTCTCACCATCCAACCCACAGAATGTTCCTTCGGTTCCTTTTTCAGCAAAAGCACTACCAATACAGGGTGCTTCCTTTTGGCCTCGCCTCAGCACCAAGGGTGTTCACGAAATGCATGGCTGTAGTAGCAGCATTTCTCCGAACTCTAGGGATATTCGTCTTCCCTTACTTAGATGACTGGCTCATTTGAGCACCAACAGTCAGAGGCCAGGACTTCTCTATCCTGCACAATGCATATCCTTCAGTATTTAGGGCTGGTAATAAACATCCCAAAATCCAGTCTAACTCCCACTCAGTCTTTGGAGTTCATAGGAGCTTTGCTGGATACCAGAAAGGCAAGGGCCTACCTCCCCCAGGCCCGTTGTCTTCGCATGGTTCAGTTACCTTCTCAAGAAGTGCTAAAGCCTCATCTAACTGCTCGAGAAATGTTACAACTACTAGGCCACATGGCATCTACTGTGCATGTGGTTCCCTATGCTCACCTCCATAGGAGGGCAGCTCAGTGGACTTTATCCACCCAATGGACCCAGGCATCAGGATGCCTGTCAGACAAAATAGCAAACACAAGTCGCCTTATTTTGTCCCTCCAGTGGTGGAAGTCCACTCAAAACCTGTTGCTGGGGTCCCCTTTTCAACAACCCTTACCCCAAGCAACTCTCACAACAAATGCTTCTCCGATGGGTTGGGGAGCTCATCTCCAAGATCTCTCCACCCAAGGCACCTGGTCTCCACAGGAGAGTCATCTACATATCAGTCTTTTGGAGCTCAGAGCAATCTTCCTTGCTCTGCAAGTGTTCCACACCCTGCTCAGCTACAAGACAGTCCTCATTCATACGGACAATCAAGTAGCCATGTTCTATGTGAGCAATCAGGGGAGAACAGGCTCTCTGTCACTTTGCAACGAAGCTTTGCGACTATGGGCCCTCGCCAGAGAGCATCAGATTCATCTCCTGGCAGTGTATCTTCCAGGCATACAAAACTCTTGGGCAGACAGACTCAGTCGAGTTCTGCTTCCACACGAATGGTCTCTGCATGCAGACCAGGTAACCAAGATTTTTCAAATTTTGGGAACCCCGGACATAGACCTCTTTGCAAGTCCGTGTAATGCCAAACTTCCCCGGTTCTGTTCCAGAATTCCGGCTCAGGCCAGGGATGCTTTCCTTCTTCATTGGGGTCAAGACTTCCTGTATGCCTTTCCACCCATTCCCCTAATTCCCAAAACCCTGTTCAAGCTTCAGAGAGACAGAGGCTATATGATTCTCATAGCTCCACATTGGCCACGGCAAGTGTGGTACCCTCTGCTTCTACATCTCTCTCAAGCTCCCTCCCTGGAGTTAGGGTCTGCTCCAGATCTCCTATCTCAGGAGGACGGAATGTTATGACATCCCAATCCCCAGTCTCTGCATCTCAGGGCTTGGTTGCTGAAGGCCTAGATCTCCAAGATCTTAATCTTCTTCAGCAAGTAAAAGATATTCTTTTTGTTTCCAGGAAACCTTCCACAAGACGCTCTTATGCTTTTAAGTGGAAAAGGTTTACCATATGGTGTTCGCAGAAGGGTCTTAACCCCCTTGCGATACCTCTGGAATCATTGCTGGAGTATCTCCTTCATTTATCCAATGCAGGACTTAAGACTAACTCAGTAAGAGTCCATTTGAGTGCTATTGCAGCTTCCTTGAAGCCTCTAAATAGACAACCTATTTCCTCTCATCCTCTTATAGCAAGATTTATGAGAGGCCTTCTTCTAACTTAGCCTCCCATTAGGCCACCACTGGTGGCATGGGACTTAAACCTGGTTCTTGGGCAGCTCATGAAGCTACCCTTTGAACCTTTAGCTACTACCTCCTTGAAATTCCTTTCTTGGAAGGTTATCTTTCTCATTGCAATCACATCAGCACGCTGCATTAGTGAGTTGCAAGCACTAGTAGCTGATCCACCTTATACATGGTTCCATCATGACAAGGCACGATGCATTAGTGAGTTGCAAGCGCTAGTAGCTGATCCACCTTATACATGGTTCCATCATGACAAGGTAGTCCTTAGGACTCATCCACACTTTATGCCAAAGGTGGTCTCGCCTTTTCATCTAAACCAAGCAGTCTACCTACCTGTGTTTTTTCCAAGGCTTCATGCATCAAATGCAGAGAGGAATCTTCATACCTTGGACTGTAAAAAAGCTTTAGCCTTTTACTTACAAAGAACACAGCAACATAGAAAGTCCTCTCAACTCTTTGTTGCTTTTGATCCTTCTCATTTGGGACTTCCAGTCTCCAAGAGAACACTGTCTAACTGGATTGCTCAGTGTATTTCCTTCGCCTATCAGAGTAAGAACCTTTCTCTGGAGGGCCATGTCACAGCTCACAATGTGAGAGCCCTGGCAGCCTCAATGGCTCATCTGCACTCTGTGTCTATCAACGACATCTGTCGAGCAGCCACTTGGGCCTCGGTTCATACCTTCACAGCCCATTACTGCTTGGACAAGGACTCCCGCCGGGATGCCTTGTTTGGTCAGGCTGTTCTCCAACACCTGTTCCATACCTAATCAACTCCTACCCGCCATCCCTGGTAGTTTGCCAGAGATCCATGGGGGGAAGTGGAGCCCTTCCACAGGGACACACAACTTCTGGGGTCTCTCCCTGGCACCTAAAGCTAGGGAGTCCCCATATGTGATGACTACATTCCTGCTTGTTCCTGGAGATAGCATAGTTACTCGCCTGTAACAGGTGATCTCCGGGAACAGCAGGAATTTAGTCCTCACAACCCACCCACCTCCCCTAGGAGTTGTATCTCTCTATCTATCTTTTTCCTTTCCCTCTCTCTCTCTTTGTCTCAGCTTTAAAACTCAACTGGAGAGAGGCAGTTGGGAAAGGCGGGAAGGCAGCACGCAGGCACTGTGGGATGCTCCCAAAAGCTTTTTAATTGGACGCTGGGGAGCGTTCCCGCGCAGGCTCCGTCGGTACCGACGATACCCATATGTGAGGACTAAATTCCTGCTGTTCCCGGAGATGACCTGTTACAGGTGAGTAACTATGCTTTCCTGCTTTATGTGGGGTCTCTTGCTGTCCATGCCGCCCTTCTGACCTTCCCCGGCGGAATGGGACCTGAATGTAGTGCTCATGCAGCTTACACGTTCACCTTTCGAGCCGATGGTGACGTGCTCACTCCAGCACCTATCCTGGAAGGTAGTCTTCCTGGTGGCTCTGACCTTGGCCCGCCTGGTCAGTGAACTCTAGGCTCTTATGACTGATGTCCCTTATACTAGACTCTATGGTCCTCCGTACCCACCCCAAGTTCCTGCCGAAGGAGGTCTCAGATTTTCATCTCAATCAGGAGATAGTCTTAACGACCTTCTTCCCGAGACCCCATGCCAACCAGGCGTTGGTGGCTTTGCATACACTCGACTGCAAGAGGGCTCTTGCCTTCTATCTGCAGTGCACCCAGCCTTATCGCAAGTCTAGCCAGCTCTTTGTGACCTACGACCCTAACCACCTAGGGCAGGCAGTCACAAAGTGCATCCTCTGTATTTTGGTGGTGGACTGCATCTCCTTCACCCATATGAAGGCTGGTGTCCCTTTGGATCGGCGAGTCACCACGCATGGTGTCCGATCCAAGGCAGCTTTGGTGGCCTTGCTGTGCCCCCTATGGGACTTTAGCTGCACACTACTGCCTGGAGAGGGAGTCAGGTCGGGACACCACCTTTGGCCAGGCTGTACTCCATAATCTCTTCTGGGTATAAGCAACTCCTGCCCTCCAACCCTTCTTCACGACTACCGAGGGCTTCGTCCTGAGGACTCGGGGGCCCCTTTGGGCATCGGCTTCTGCTCACGCCCTCACGGAGGCATTTTTTTGGTTATAGGTACAGTAGCCTATAGCTAGGGAGTCCCGTAAGTGAGGACTGACTTCCTGCTTGTTCCTGGAGAAAGCGTAGTTACTCACCTGTAACAGGTGTTCTCCAGGGACAGCAGGAATCGGTCCTCACTACCCTCCCACCTCCCCTGATGAGTTGCTGGATTTTTATCCTTCCCTTGCCATCTGCTTGGTAGGGCTCAAGCTAAGGGACTTGACTGAGCAAGATGGCACCCTTGGACGGGAAGAGGACTAAGCATGTGTGCCGGCAATCCCAAAGGCTGAAAGCTGGGGAATTGCTCCGCACGGGCTCCATTGGTGCCGACGTCACCCATAAGTGAGGATTGATTCCTGCTGTTCCTGGAGAACACCTGTTACAGGTGAGTAACTATGCTTTCTCCCCTATATCTTTGAGTAACCACATAGAGGGATGATAGGTTGTCCAGAGGCTTTTTCTTCTACTCTTATATTTGTGTTTTCCCCATTTACCAATATATGATTGGAGGAAAGGTCCATAAACCATTATTAAAAAGGGACCCAGGATATCAATAATTGACCCAATACAAGCATTGTGGAACCTGTGTCATTTGGGGAAACTGCTAGGTACGTATGACCTAGATTGGCCACTGTTGGAAACAGGATACTTGGCTTGATGCACCTTGGTCTGACCCAGTATGGCGTTTCTTATGTTATTGCAAGGGTTGTTCAAATTTATATGAAAGAATATTGTTTTTGAGTTTATTGTGGGAAGTGTTTTGGTTTGTGAGTGTGTGGTGTAGTTTATTTTTTATTTTCTCCAGACTATTAGGTGTTGGTAGCTTTTTGGGTTTGTAATGAATATGCATGAGGTATATTTGCATACAATGAGAGGCAGTGAATGCAAATATACCTCAGGAATATTCATTAGGGGCATCTTGAAAATCAGGCTGGACTGTGGTGCACTAGGACCGGAGTTGGCCACCCCTGCTCTATGGGATGATCATGATTAGGTTTCCTTTGTTATCAAGCTGTGATACCTTTATAACTCTTATTTTGGCTGATCATTTCATGGTATGTTTTTTGCTTTTGGAGTTCAAGAAAGCTTCATACTATCCTTAATTTGGCTTTCATAACCTGAGGTCCTCCTGCTCCCCCCCCCCTACCAAATTTATATTCCCTCCCAACCCACCTTACCCTGCTTGCTGCAGTGAATTATCAGCAGGAGATCATGCACTGGAGCTTCATTATCGTCCCTCCAGTCCATTCCAGATGTGTGGGTCATCACCCCTCATCAGCAGCTGGAGACGGAGCATGTCAGGTTTTGATGATGTGCTAAAAAAGGCAGTGAGCACCACCCGCCCGACCAGTATACTTGGTCTCCAGTAGCTGAGAACATCTTTGTAGTTCGGACTCCACTGAATGGATTGGGGGTGGAGGGGGGAAGAGGACAGAGCGAGTTTTTGTCTGAGAAAAGGAGCTTAGAGGGGAACAGAGCTGACCAAGCTGATTCCTTTCTGCAACAAGCTTACAGTAGATAAAGTTGGAAGCTCCTGACAGAACCGGGACTGTTGAATCGGTCCGGTTCTTTAAGAGGGAAATACCTGGTGGTACCAGGTCTCTTTCCTCTCTCAGCACAGCGGTTAAAATCCTGTTCAAATCATTAAAGTTTGTTGGCTCATCCTCCTTTCATGTGGCTGCTCCTTTAACAACGGCTGGTAAGTCTCAGCACCAGGAATAGTGTATGTGACGGGCTCTGAGGCTGTGCCGACATGTACAGAGTGTTTTTCAGCGCTTGGGGGTTTGTTCAGCGGAGGAGGGGAGGCCAACTTGTTCATGCAGGCACTTATCTTCGTTTTTAGTCACATCTTGGACCGTCTGTTCCCTTCAGCGTTTTTATTGTTTTTCACGGTGAATCATGCCTGCATCGAAGGCCATCTATTTGGCTTGTGGCAGCCGATGGGGGAATATTTAGCCGCTACCTTCTACTGCAGCTGTGAAATGGAAGCCTGCAGTGCTGAGGAGGTATTTATCCTTGGCCAAAACTTCAGCGAGGGAGAGCTTAGATCAAGAAATCTTTCTACTGTTGCAAATCACGCTGGCAGTCTATCTTGGGCCAGTGGTTTTGGCGGGGAACACAACCATTTTAGGGCAGTCTCCCTCATCGGGGAAGGTAATGGAGGACACGTTCAGTTGGGGCTTCTCCCTTGCCATCAATTCAAGTTTCTACAATTTTGTACTTCTTTATCAGGCTTACTGCCTGAAGCAGGGAATGAGTGGGTCAGCCCTGGGGAAGTCGGGCCCTGCCAAGAAGGCTGAGATTTCCACATGGGCTGCTCAAGTGGTACAGCAGGAGATGGGAGAGCCTACCCCCAAACAGAAAAAACTGGAGATGGAACTATTTGAGGACCAGACTTCAATTCATTCTGAAGGGTCTCTGGACCCACTTGAGGGACCCTTGGATGTGTGGGGGGAATCCTTGATGTTGGAATTGGAGGAAGGAGAAAATTCCACCAGGGGAAGATTTGAACATTGTCAAGGTTTTCCACCGGGAAGAGCCGATGGCTCTACCTTTGCGATCCTTGACAGCGCTCAACATTCCTCATGACTTTCAAGTGACTCATGACTTTCAAGGAGGGGATCCCTTCAAGGCATACAAAATTCAAAAACTGCCTTCCCAGTCCACAGGGCCATCATGAAGATGATTGAGGCTGAATGGGAAATGTTAGAGGCAGGATTGTGGGGGTGGTGGGGACAAGTGATGGCTCATCTGTAGCTCCTCCCGACAGAGGAAAAGGAGTGGCTAAAGTTACTCCGGGTGGATGCCCTGGTGTCTGCAATTGCTAAGAAAGCTACAATTCCTGTGGAAAATGGAACTGCACTAAAGGATCTACAAGATAGGAAACTTGGTCTGCTGAAGCAGTCCATTGAGATCAATGCTTTTTCTCCAGGAACCAGCAGAAAGTCAGTCCTCGCAAATGAGTGACATTGGCACTGACGGAGCCCTTGCGGAAGCATCTCACCTGCTTTCAGTGCCTTTGGGAGATACACCACACATGCATAGTCCCCTTCCTGCCCAAGGGTACCATTTTGCCTTGGTCTCCTTTTTTCTGCAGAGCCCTTCGGGTGTCTGTCCAGTTTCCCCTGGAAAAAGTGTTTGTTTTGCTTTTTGTTTTGGTCTTGTTTTATCCGGTACACATACCGGTTCCTTTCCCGCCCCCGAGCCAGCTCGTCTCGGCATCGCTCCTTGGGTTCATCTTTTTTTTTTTTTTCTCAAGATGTTCCTCAACTGGTGTTTTTCGTGGCCTTTTTGGTCACAGGCCTCGGACCCATGCCCAGGTGGCAGGACCCCCTTTTACCCTGATGACCTTTAGCAGTTTCAAAAAATGTAATCTGTGCAGAAAGATGATGTCCTTCACTGATCCACATGACCGCTGCCTCCGCTGCCTTGGGCTGGACCATGACGACACGGACTGCAAACTTTGCAAGGCAATGACCACAAAGGCCATCAAGAGCTGTCAGCTGCAGCAGGAAAAGATCTTTCACAAATCCAACTCTGCAACAGAATCTCCAGTCACACAGCGCTCCAGGACCCCCTCTGGTACCTTGGTGCTCCGCAATGCCAGGGCCACCTCAGAGTCCCGCGGCTGCAGGTCCTCCGAGGGAAAATCCCAGGAGGTGGAACACAAGAAGTCAAAACCCTTGAAGGCTGCCCCGGAGTTCGGGTCTGGGAAATCCTATTCCAGGTCCTGTAGTCACAGGTGTGAGTCTGAGGGGGGGTCGGAGCGGGAGCGGCCTTACAAGCTGCCCCGGAAAGAGTCGTCGGAAGCTGGCGACCGGTCTTGGATAGCCAAGGCCATCTTCGTTAAGGACTACATAAGAACATAAGATATGCCATACTGGGTCAGACCAAGGTCCATCAAGCCCAGTATTCTGTTTCCAACAGTGGCCAATTTAGGTCATATGTACCTAGCAGTTTCCCCAAGAGACACAAGTTCCACAATGCTTGTACTGGGTCAAGCACTGATATCTTCGGTCACTTCTTAATAATGGTTTATGGACCTTTCCTCCAGGAACTTGTCCAAACCTTTTTTAAACCCAGCTACACTAACAGCCTTTACTACATCCTCCGGTAACAAATTCCAGAGTTCGATTACACGTTGAGTGAAAAAATATTTTCTTTTATTAGTCTTAAATAGTTTACCCTGTAGCTTCATTGCATGTCCCCTAGTCTTTCTGTATTCTGATAAGGTAAACAATCGATCTACGTTTATCTGTTCCACTCCGTTCATTAATTTATAGACTTCTATCATATCTCCCCTCAACCGTCTCTTTTCCAGGTTAAAGAGCCCTAACCTTTTTAGCCTTTCTTCATAGGAGTATCCTTCCATCCCCTTTACCATTTTGGTGGCTCTTCTCTGTACCTTTTCTAAAATCGCTATATCCTTTTTAAGATACGGCAACCAGAATTGCACACAATATTCAAGGTGCGGTCTCACCATGGAACGATATAGAGGCATTATAATATCTTTTGTTTTATTTTCCATTCCTTTCCTTATCATACCTAGCATTCTATTTGCTCTCTTGGCCGCCGTTGCACACTGGGCCGAGGGTTTTAACATGGTATCCACAATGACGCCTAAATCTTTTTCCTGGGTGGTGGTTCCTAATGTGGAACCTTGCATCGTGTAACCATAGTTTGGGTTGTTCTTCCCTAGGTGCATAACCTTGCACTTGTCCACATTAAATTTCATCTGCCATTTTGATGCCCAGTCTTCCAATTTATCAAGATCCTCTTGCAATTTTTCACAATCCTCTTGGGTTTTAACAACTTTAAATAGTTTTGTGTCATCTGCAAATTTGATAACCTCACTCGTTATTCCACTTTCCAGGTCATTTATGAATATGTCAAAAAGCAGCGGACCCAGCACAGATCCCTGGGGTACACCACTATTCACCTTTCTCCATTGGGAAAATTGGCCATTTAGCTCTACCCTCTGCTTTCTATCTTTTAACCAGTTCCTGATCCACAATAGTACATTGCCTCCTATCCCATGACTCTTTAGTTTTGCCAAAAGTCTCTGATGAGGGACCTTGTCAAAGGCTTTCTGAAAGTCCAGATACACAATATCAATCGACTCACCTTTGTCCACCTGTTTGTTCACTCCTTCAAAAAAACATAACAGATTAGTAAGACAAGATCTTCCTTGTCTAAAGCCATGTTGGCTGTCTCCCATTAGGTTGTGACTATCTACATGCTGAGTAATTTTATTCTTTATGATGGTTTCTACCATTTTTCCCGGTACTGACGTCAGGCTCACCGGTCTGTAGTTTCCCGGATCACCCCTAGAACCCTTTTTAAAAATTGGTGTTACATTGGCGATCCTCCAATCTTCAGGTATTAGAGATGATTTTAATGATAGTTGACAGATTACTGATAGCAGTTCAGCAATCTCATATTTCAGTTCTTTCAACACCCTTGGATGTATACCATCCGGCCCAGGTGATTTGCTACTCTTCAGTTTATCTAATAGTTGTAAGACATCTTCCCAATGTATCGATATTTCCTCCAATTCTTCCGCACCTTTAAATACCACTTCAGTCATGGGTAACATCCCTACATCTTCCTCAGTAAAGACCGAAGCAAAGAATTCATTCAGTCTCTCCGCTATCGCCTTGTTGCCTCTTAGTGCTCCTTTAACCCCTTTATCATCTAATGGACCAACTGACTCTCTCACAGTTTTTTTGCTACGAATGTACTTGAAAAGGTCTTTATTTCGCGTTTTTGCTTCCGCCCCTCAACAGAACCGATGCTGGGCCCAAAGCCCTCGGTGTCCACATTGAAGGCTGTAGAGCCAACTGGCATGGAGACTAGGATGGTGGTCTTCGAGCGCAGTATTCTGCTCTCATGGCCCAGCAGCGGGCATTCATATCCAGTTCCTCTGGCTCATCTGCCCCGACAACCGGACCCACAGCATCAATGGCTTCCCTGGAAGTCAAACTGATCCTCAAGTGCCACTGGCCTCGAGACACATTGGCAGAGGACAAGATCTCGATCCTGTTCCTGGGGGCACCGGTCCTCCCTGGCCAGTACCTGTGGCTCAGACTGCAGGTCCTCCCGAGGTGGTGGGCCTCAATCACGAGAACCATGGAGCCTCTGATTCTTCCTCTGACTTTGAGTCAGATTGGGAGACAAAGGACGAGCAGTCCCCAGACACTCAGCGACACTGAGATGATGGCCCTTGGACACATCTTCCCTTGTGTCCTGGCACCGTTCCCTGGCCAAGGATGTCGCTTTCCTTGACTTTGTGCAGGACATGACTAAGGCACTTGACGTTGAGACCAAAGCGAAGGAGAACCCCTGCATGGACACTGGAGATTCTGCAGTAAGAGGCCCCTATGAAGGAGGGCCCGCACAGTATCCGTCCCTCTGATCCTCAAGCGCTGCTGCCTCCATATGTGGGAAACATTGGCGTCGGTGCCCGTAGTAAGCAGACGGCTCGACTCCATGTACTGAATCTGCAGAAGCCCTTCGTTCCAGAAAACCCAACTCCCCCACAACTCAATGGTTGTTGAGTCTGCCATGCACTTACTCAAAAGCCAAAAGACCCATTCCTTGGTGCCCTCTGGTAGAGAGGCCTGGACCTTCGATGCTCTCGGCTGAAAGGCTGCTCGATGCTTGCATGCCAAATCCAATCCTACCAATTATACATCGGCATGTATCTCAAGGAGCTGGCGAGGGAGCTCACTGGTTTCTCGGCAGGCCTCAACCCCTCCAGCAGTTCAAACCACTGGTCTCGGTGGTCAAGGAGTGCTTGAAGTTCTTATCTCGAGCAGCATACAACTGCTTCATGTCCTCAGCCAGAATAGTCGCTGTGGGCATCGGGGCCCAACTCCAAGCCTGGCTGCGGTCTGACCTCGAGCAATGGGTTCAGGACAAACTCATTGATCCCTGTATCAGAGAGAATCTCTTCAGGAAACCCATGGCAGATAAAACAGCTGAAATGGAGACTGAGTTCCTGACAAGGACCAAAGACTTCTCTGCATCCCCATAAGAAGGGCCCGGGGAAGAAGGCCTTCTTCTCAAGGAAAAAGGGGGGTATTGGCAATGCTGCACAGTTCCAAGCCTTCTCTGCTCCCTAGCAAGGCCAGCAGCACAAAGGACCAGGGCACGGCCCCACAAGCAGAAGACTCCCAAAGACTCAGGCCCCAGCCAGCCTGGAGGGATTTTTTGACTTCTTGGGCACAACCTCCCTCCCCCCCAGGAGGTCCTTTACAGTCCACAGGGGGGTGTCTGGCTCTATTTGTTTGCCCACTGATGGTCCTCCATCACCACCGATTTCTGGGTATAGCAAGTTATCAGGGAGGATTACCTCTTCCACCTGCCACAGATGCTATCCTCTTACTTTCCAGGAGAATCTGTCAGGCCTCTCCTTCACTTAGGCTCTGCTCCTCACAGAGCTTGCAGGCCTCCTCGGGGACAAAGCAGTAGAGCCAGTGCTCAAACACCTCTGAGGTAGAGGTTTCTACTCCAGATATTTCCTCGTTCGCAAACACACGGTGGGCCCATCTTAGCCCTGTGGGACCTGAACACATTACTGGTGAGGGAGAAGTTCAAGATGCTCTCCCTTGGAACACTATTACCATACCTCCAGCAGGGAGACTGGCTATGCTCCTTAGACCTGAAGGATGCTTAAACACGCATCCTGATCCATCCCAGCTACCGAAAATACCTCTGGTTCATGGTGGGAGGAGGTCACTACCAATACAGGGTGCTGCCCTTCAGGCTAGCTTCATAGCCAGGGGTCTTCACCAAGTGCCTAGCGGTGTTCGCAGCCCACCTTCATCTCCAAGGGGCCTTTGTCTTTCCCTATCTGGACAACTGGCTCATAAGAGGAGGCACAGCTGCAGAAGTGTACCACGCCACTGAGCATACCATCCACACCCTGCAACACCTGGGGTTCATCATCAACTACCCCAAGTCCCACCTCTCCCCAGCTCAGTGCCTGAGGTTCATAGGGGCTCAGCTAGACACCCTCCAGGCCAAGGCCTTCCTCCCTCTGGAGAGGTCAGAACGCTTCAGGTGCTTGCCATAGAGGTGCAGCACATGGCCTCCACGGTCCACCTGACCCCATACACCCACCTGCACATGAGGGCAGCTTAGTAGTGCCTCCATTCCCAGTGGACACAAGCCACGGGCAGGCTCTGAGAAGGATAAGAGTGAACCGCCACCTGGCAGACTCTATCGACTGGTGGCATTCAGGCTGGGATGCCCTTCCAGTTATCCACCCCCCAGAGGGTTCTAACCACGGACTCCTGCTGATTGGGGAGCTCATTGCGGGGACCTCTGCACACAAGGCAGTTGGACCCAGGCAGAATGGAAGTTGTAAATCAACCTTCTGGTGCTCTGGGCAATATTTCTGGCCCTCTGAGCCTTCTGCCACCAGCTGCAATGCCAGTTTGTGCTAGTCCAGACGGACAACCAAGTCGCAGTGTTCTACATGGACAACCAGGGGGGGCACGGGGTCATACTCCCTCTGCCAGGAAGCGGTGGCCCTCCGCTTATATGCAGCACGCAGTGGGATGAACCTGCGGACTATCTACCTCGGTGCAGATAGTAATCCAGTACCTACTCCACCTGTCCCAGGTGGGACTGAAGTCCAACTCAGTCAGCGTGCACCTGAGCATAAGAACATAAGATATGCCATACTGGGTCAGAACAAGGTCCATCAATCCCAGTATCCTGTTTCCAACAGTGGCCAATCTAGGTCAGAAGTACCTAGCAGTCTCCCCCAAAAGACACAGGTTCCTCAATCCTTGTATTGGGTCAAGCAGTGATATCCTGGGTCCCTTTTAATAATGGTTTATGGACCTTTCCTCCAGGAACTTGTCTAAACCTTTTTAAACCCAGCTACACTAACAGCTTTTACTACATCCTCCGGTAACAAATTCCAGAGTTTGTTTACACGTTGAGTGAAAAAATATTTTCTCTTATTAGTCTTACATAGGTTACCCTGTAGCTTCATTTCATGTCCCCTAGTCTTTTTATATTCTGATAATGGAAACAATCGTTCTCCAGGACCAAGCAGGAAGTCAGTCCTCACATATGGGTGACATCGACGTCGATGGAGCCCTTGTGGAGCATTTCCCCAGCTTTCCATGAAAGCCTTTGGGAATGCAGGCACGCATGCGCTGTTCCCTTCCCGCCTAAAGGTGCCATCTTACCTCAGTCTCTCGTCCTAGTCATCCTGGAAAATTGTTTGATTTTTTGCGATTCTTTGCTATTTTTCTTCTCCGGTTCGATGCCGGTTCCCCTCCCGCCGGGTTCGATACACCGGTATCGAGCCCGATCTTCTTTTTTCGGTTTTTGCCCTTCGTGGCTGCCGTTCGCGCCCTTTTTTCTTTTTCCCTGGAAGGCCGGTCCTTTGACCTCGCGGGGACTCTTTTTTTCCCCGATGGCTTCCAGCGGTTTTAAGAAGTGTGATCGGTGCAAGAAGCTGATGTGTCTCACCGACACACACGACTGCTGCCTTCGGTGCCTCGGTCATGATCACGACCCTAAGACGTGTGGACCATGTGGGAAAATGTCTTCCAAGGCACTGCGAAGTCGTCAGCACCAAAAGGAAAGGCTTTTTTCTGACTCGGCCTCCAGCCGGGCCCGGACCTCGTCTGAGGCCTCGACATCTCGGGAATCGGATCCCGAGCATCGTTGTGGCTCCTCGGAAAGGGGGTCCCCCAACCAGGAACGCAAGAGGAAGAAGCGGCTCGCGAGGGCGTCATCGGAAGAGGTCCCTGGCTCCTCGAGAGCTAGGTCTCGGACCCCCGACCGTCGCCCCGGGCCCGTGGAACAGGAGAAGCCTTCCAAAGTCCCTCAACTGGAGCCGGAGTCTGCTGGACACGTAAGCCCTGTAGTCCTCGTGGACTCTTCTCCCAGAGAGCCGACGTCGGGCCCAGCACCGCCGGGGCCCAAGTCGGGAGCTGCTGAGTCTCCTGAGCTGGGTCTCAGGTTGATAGCCTTGGAGAGCAGACTGTCTGCCTTCATGGAACAGCAGCGGGCACTGATGGCCAGCCTGTCTGGCGCATCTGCCCCGACCACCGGGACATCGACATCGAAGTGAGACCCCGGAGACCGAGCCGATACTCGAGACCATGAAGGCTCGAGGTCGACCTCAGTCACGGTCTCCCTCGACCTCCCGTTCGGGACCCTGCAGGCCCTGCGAGGTCGGACCCCGATTCCTCATCGGACGAGTCTGCATGGGAGACGGAGGATGAGGAGTCTCCCGACACCTTCAAGACTCGGTGCGTCCCGTCGGACTCACCGCATTCTGAAACCCGGAGTAGATCCCCTCCGGAGGATACCCGGTTCTCGGAGTTCGTCTGGGATATGGCCTTTGCGTTGGCTATCCTTGCGGACCCCGAGGAGGAGCCTCGAGCCGAGGAGCTCGAGACCCTGCAGTATGACTCTCCTCCGAAGGAGGCCTTTACTGTCCCGGTTCCTCCGATGCTGGAACAGCTCCTCTTCCGGAGGTGGGAGGCACCGTTCTCGGCGCCGGTTTTAAGCAAGCGGGTCGATTCGATCTATCAACTCCGGAAGAGTCCTGGCTTTCAGAAGGCGCAGCTACCACACCATTCCATGGTAGTGGAATCGGCCATTCATCGCCTGAAAAGTCAGAAGATGCACTCCGCGGTGCCCCCTGGCAGGGAGACCCGAAACCTCGATGGTTTTGGTAGAAAGTGCTTCCAGGGCTCGATGCTTGCTTGCCGTGTCCAGTCTTACCAGCTGTACATGGGCATGTACTTGCGAGAACTGGCCAAGGAGCTGGCCGGGTTCTCTGCTGGTCTCTCCGGGGAAACCTTGCAGAGGTTCAAGTCCTTGTCCTCGGGGATCCGGGAATGCTCCAAGTTTATGTCCCGCGCTGCCTACGATGGCTTCGAGGCTTCAGCCCGTGTTGCGGCAGCCGGCATCGCGGCTCAACGCCAGGCATGGCTGCAGTCATCGGACCTCGAGCCATGGGTTCAGGACAAGTTGGTCGATGTCCCTTGCCGAGGTGAGAACCTTTTTGGCAAGCCCATGACCGAGAAGGCCGCTCAGCTCGAGACCGAGCACCTCAGAAGGACAAGGCTGTCTAGAAAGATTTCTGCCCCTTCTCACAAGAAGAAGGGCTCGGGTAAAAAGCCCTTTTACCCGAGGAAGGGCACTGCCTACAAACAGTACCCATAATATCAGGCTGCCCAAGCTGCCCCTCAGGGTCAGCAAGCCAAGGGGCAGGGTAATGGGCCCCGTAGGCAGAGGACCCCCAAGCCTCCGGCCCCTGCTCCCACTCAGCAGGGTGGGGGTTTTTGACTCCTTAGGCATAGCCTCTCCGTCCCTGCTCTCCCAACCCTGCACAGGAGGTCGCCTCGCTCTTGTTTGCCCACCAGTGGCCACTCATCACTGGAGACAGTTGGGTGTTAAAAATAGTCCACAAGGGCTATGCACTACACTTCCAGCAACTGCCTCCTCCATACTTTCCAGGGGAGACTCCAAGACCTCCCCTGCACACAGATCTTCTCCTTCAGGAGCTACAAGGTCTGTTGGTGGACAGGGCAGTGGAGCCTGTGCCTCCCCACTTACAAGGCCGAGGGTTCTACTCCAGGTATTTCCTGGTACCCAAAAGAACCGGTGGCCTTCGACCTATTCTAGATCTCCGAAACCTCAACAAGTTCCTGGAGAAGGAAAAGTTCAAGATGCTTTCTCTTGGAACCCTTCTGCCCTACCTCCAGCAGGGAGATTGGCTATGCTCCTTGGATCTAAAGGATGCGTATACTCACATACTCTTTCATCCAGACCACAGAAAGTGCCTCAGGTTCATTGTGGGAGGAAATCATTATCAGTACAGAGTACTACCTTTTGGCCTCACCTTCGCTCCCAGGGTCTTTACCAAATGCCTGGCAGTGGTGGCGGCCTACCTGAGAAATCAGGGTATCTTTGTCTTCCCCTATCTGGACGACTGGCTCATCAGGGGTCAGACGTGCCAGGAGGCCAGACAAGCCACCCTCAGAACTATTGCTCTTCTTCAAGGCCTGGGGTTTGTCATCAACTTCGCAAAGTCCACTTTGCTCCCCTCCCAGAACTTGGAGTTCATAGGGGCAAGGTTGGACTCTCAGCTGGCAAAGGCATTCTTGCCAGAGGACAAAGACTGATAAACTTGGCAAGCCAGTTTCTCAGCAGGTCACTGGTCTCCGCCAGACTCTGCCTGAGGCTTCTAGGCCGTGTGACCCCCAATGCCAGGCTCCATATGAGGATGATTATAAGAAAATTGCTCCAAAAATTGCAAAAATGCTGATATATATTATTCTTATGCACTTAAATAGGATCAAAAAAAGTGACCCAATAAACTTCTCATATATATAAGATAACTCTTAACAAAATACTTTTTTTCTCATTTGGATGTGAGTCTCAGAATGAATGGAGGAGGATAGCTACAGGCCTCAATGACTGAAAAGCCTGAGAAAGTCCTCTCTCCTTCCTTACATCAAGGACTCAACCTTCCAAAATTTTTTGTATATAGGTAAAAAATTTTTCTCAAGCAGATTTTAATTCAATTGAGCTCTGCAAACTCTATTTAACTGGTAACCACAAACACTTGGGTATATATTTGTATCAAAAAAACCGTCGAAGAAGAGGAATGAGATCTTCAATACGTAAGTCTCTATATGATAATATTTCAATCAATTATATGAACTCCTGAAAGTTTCATTCAAAGAAATTCTGTTTGTGAGTTCTATATTGCTTATTCAAAAGCTCAAAAAGACTTATCTGCAGAAGAGATCCAAATGAGAAAAAAAGTATTTTGTTAAGAGTTATCTTATATATATGAGAAGTTTATTGGGTCACTTTTTTTGATCCTATTTAAGTGCATAAGAATAATATATATCAGCATTTTTGCAATTTTTGGAGCAATTTTCTTATAATCATCCTTGTCTTATTGCTCTATAAACCCCCTACAAATATGGATTTGTCTAGTACAAGGCTCCATATGAGGCCTGCACAGTGGTGCCTTCGGACTCAGTGGTCACAGGCCACAGGCAGCCTCCGAGACAGGATAAGGGTGTCCAGACAATTCCTGAACTCCCTCAACTGGTGGCGGCACCCACCCAATCTGCTCCAAGGGGTACCTTTTCAGATTCCTGGCTTCACAGTGGTGTTGACCACGGATGCCTCCCTGCAGGACTGGGGAGCTCATTGTCTAGGCAAGTGCACCCAGGGCCTGTGGTCTCCTTGGGAAGCCGCACAGCAAATCAATCTCCTGGAACTCAGAGCTATTCTTTTAGCCCTCAAGACTTTTTCTCAAACCCTGGCTCATCGGTCTGTCCTAGTTCAAACAGACAACCAGGTAGCCATGTTTTATGTGAACAAGCAGGGTGGAACTGGGTCCAGGCTCCTTTGTCAGGAGGCACAGGACCTTTGCTTGTTTGCTCTCAGACACAACATGCTCCTCAAGGCAGTGTATCTATCTGGTCAGGAGAACTACCTGGCAGAGAGGTTGAGCAGGATTCTGCAGCCCCACGAGTGGCAGCTCCATCCTTTGGTGGTTCAGAAGATTTTCCTGAAATGGGGACTTGCATCCATAGATCTGTTTGCCAGTCCTCTGAACAAACAGCTGCCAAAGTTCTGCTCCAGGCAACCGCATCCTCTGCGGATAGCAGCAGATGCTTTTCTGATTCCCTGGTCTCAGGGCCTCCTGTATGCGTTTCCTCCCACGCCCCTGGTGGCCCGAACTCTATTCAAGATTTGTCAGGACAAGGCCTCGGTCCTGCTGGTGGCTCCCAGGTGGCCGAGACAGCCTTGGTTTCCACTTTTGCCTCAGCTGGCAGTGGATCCCCCACTGCTTCTGGGGTTGCAACCCGACCTTCTCTCTCAGCATCAAGGTTCCCTTCTGCACCCCAATCTCAAAGCTCTCAATTTGATGGCATGGAGGCTGCAAGGGTAGTTTTGGTTCCCTGGGGCCTACCTCAGGAGGTTGAGGAGGTTGTCCTAGCCTCTAGGAAACGGTCCACTAGGAAAACCTATGCCCTAAAATGGAAAAGATTTTCTATGTGGTGTCAGCTACGTACAGAAGATCCCTTCTCCTGTGCTCTACCAGTAGTACTTCAGTACCTACTGCACTTATCAAATCAGGGACTTAAGTCCAATTCTGTTCGGGTCCACCTCTCAGCTCTAGCAGCTCACCACTCACTGGTGGAAGGATATTCTCTGTCGGTTCACCCCTTGGTGTCCCGGTTCCTCAGGGGCTTGCTCTTGCTCAAGCCTCCAATCTGTCCTCCTGCTCCTGAGTGGGAGTTGAATGTGGTCTTGCAGCAACTGACTCGCCCACCTTTTGAGCCGATGGCTACTTGCCCTCTACGCTTCCTATCCTGGAAGACACTCTTCTTGATAGCCCTAACCTCGGCCAGGCGAGTGAGTGAGCTTCAGGCCCTGGTCTGTGACAGGCCCTACACCAGATTCTGTAGGAACAGGGTAGTTCTCAGGACTCATCCAAAGTTCCTCCCAAAGGTTGTCTCCTCCTTCCACCTTAACCAAGAGGTGGTCCTTCCAACATTCTTCCCTAGGCCCCATGCAAGCCAGGCTGAAGCAGTTCTGCATACCCTGGATTGTAGGAGGGCCTTATTCTTCTACCTTGACCGTACGCAGGGACATAGAAGGGCTACTCAGCTCTTCATATCTTTTGACCCTAATAATTTGGGGTTGGCTGTGTCCAAGCGTACCTTGTCCATCTGGGTGGCTGACTGTATCACCTGGGCTTACAGGGCGGCTGACCTTCCTTTGCAGGGTCGGGTCATGGCCCATCGTGTCAGGGCAATGGCTGCCTCAGTGGCTCATCTCCACTCTGTACCATTGGTAGACATCTGCAGGGCTGCTACTTGGTCTTCAAGCCAGACTTTTGCGGCCCATTACTGTCTGGAGAGGGAGTCACTTAGGGACAGTTCTTTTGGCCAGGCAGTACTCCGGAATCTCTTTGAGGTTTAGGCAACTCCTGCCCTCCTGCCCTCTGTTGGGCTACTGGTGGAGGTTCTGTCAGTGAAAAGCCTTTCTTTGATTCTGAGACTAGAGGGGGTTCTCTTGTTCAGCCTTGGTTCCTGGTAGCCCAGAGCTAGGGAGTCACCCATATGTGAGGACTGACTTCCTGCTTGGTCCTGGAGAAAGAGTAGTTACTCGCCTGTAACAGGTGTTCTCCAGGAGCAGCAGGAATCAGTCCTCACAACCCTCCCTCCTCCCCTTGAATTTGCAGTTGTACATAGTTTATTTTACTTTTTTGTGTGCTGTTCTTAGCTATGTCATTTGACTGAGGTAAGATGGCACCTTTAGGCGGGAAGGGAACCGCGCATGCGTGCCTGCATTCCCAAAGGCTTTCATGGAAAGCTGGGGAAATGCTCTGCAAGGGCTCCATCGACATCGATGTCACCCATATGTGAGGACTGATTCCTGCTGCTCCCGGAGAACACCTGTTACAGGTGAGTAACTACTCTATCTACATTAACCCGTTACATTCCATTCATTAATTTATAGACCTCTATCATATCTCCCCTCAGCCTTCTCGTTTTCAGGTTGAAGAGCCCCTAACCTTTTAGCCTCTCTTCATAGGGGTATCTTTCCATCCCCTTTACCATTTTGGTGGCTCTTCTCTGTACTTTTTCTAATAATGCTATATCTTTTTTAAGATACGGCGACCAGAATTGCATGCAATATTCAAGGTGTGGTCACAACATGGAACGGTACAGAGGCATTATAATATCCTTTGTTTTATTTTCCATTGTTTCTTTATGATACCTAGCATTCTATTTGCTCTCTTGGCTGCTGCTGCACACTGGGCGGAGGGTCCACGATGGCGCCTAAATCTTTTTCCTGGGTGGTGGTTCCCAATGTGGAACCTTGCTTCGTGTAACCATAGTTTGGGTTGTTCTTTCCTAGGTGCATTAACTTTGCACTTGTCTGCATTAAATTTCATCTGCCATTTGGACCTTCATGCTGCACCACCACTCTGTTTATGGGAAATCCCCTCTCATCTTAGCCTCTTGTTTCTCATTTTCTGCAGGGCCTCATGTTGTCTAAATCCTCCATTCTCCCACCATCTGTGCAGTGGAATTTCAACGTGGTGCCCTCACAGCTCACTAAGCCACCGTTTGAGCCCTTGGCTACCTGCTACTTACAGTACCTCTCCTGGAGGGTTTTCTTTCTTGTGGCACTCACGTCGGCTTGCAGGGTCAGTGAGCTCTAAGCTCTGACCTGGAAGACAGGTCCACAGGGCCCGTGAAGCGGGCGAGTGCCCCTTTCTCATTAGCCTCCACCTGACCAGCAAGGGTGTGCACTGCCTGAATACCTGGGGGTCTCTGGACTATCGTCATTATCAACCTGGAAAACATTTCTTCCCCTCTGCTTCAGGACCTTGGGTTTGTTTTTGGTCCTTTCTGGAGCAAATGGACCCAGTGGCACAGCCCCTCCAGGAGAGGACCCTCCTGGGCCACACATTGAAGATTTGGGGGCCCATTCCTTGGTACCTCTGGTGAGTGGCAGGCTTCGCCGTTTCTTTCAAGAATGGGCCACGGTTACCAAGGATTGCTGAGTGCTAAACACCTTTCATTCAATTTGGCTATGTCCTGGAATGCAAGGAGCTGATTTCTGATGACTTAATCATCTCCCCCTGTGGATCTGTGATCAAAGGTGCCGCAATATGGACCACCTTGGACAAGTTGCTTTGCCTGAATACAGTGGTGCTCATCCCTCCAGACAAGCGGGCAAAGGGCAGATACTCTATCTACTTTGTAGTGCTAAAGGAGGACGGTTCCTTCCGGCCCATCCTGGACCCCAGAGGGGTCAATCGGCACTACGCTTCCTTTGCTTTTGGATGGAAACCTTACACTCTGTGATTCAAGCAGTGCACTGAGAAAAATTCTTGGTTTCTCTGGATCTTGCTGAGGTGTATTTTCATATCCTGATCCAGGCAATCAGCAGAGTTATCTGCGGTTTGCCATGCTTGGCTTTCACTATCAATTCACCGCCCTAACTTTCAGGCTCTCCACCGTCCCCGGGACATTCTCCAAGGTCATGGCGGCGGTTGCGATTCTATGGGACCAAGGGATCTGTGTCCATATATGGATGACTGGCTCATCGAGTTCCCTGTCAGAAGTGTCTCTGGTGGTGATCCAAATGGTGTCTGTTTTGGAAAGTCTCGTCTGGGTGGTAATCAGGAAAAGAGCCAACTTTTTGCCTTCCCAGTCCTTGGAGTTTCTAGGAGCACATTTCAACACGCGAATGTGCAGAGTTTTCCTGTCAGAGGAGAACATCCGAAAACTGTTGAATGGCCTGGCGACGTTCTGTGTGCAGCAGGCCCCAGAATCTGGTATTTTCAGCTCCTCGGATTGATGGCAGTGACCACCGAGATGGTCCCCTAGGTGCAAGCTCATATGTGGCTGCTCCAGCTGTTCTTGTTGACTCAATGGTCTCCGAGTTCTGAGGAGTTTGAGCACAGGCTCCTGCTCCCGTTCCCGTTGATGGTGAAGTCCAGCCTGCAGTACTAGCAGCAGCCCTGTCATCTGAGGAAGGGTGTTCTGCTGGACAATTTCTCCTGGATCCTGCTGATAATGGATGCCAGTCTCTCAGGCTGGAGAGCCCATTGCTGAGACCATACGTCCCAGGGCTGTTGGAACCACAAGGAAGCGGTGTGGTCTATCAATTGCCTCAAGGCGCAGGCCATCAGGTTGGCTCTTCTGTGTTTCCTCCCTTTGTTCGTGAGCTGGGAAGTTTGAGTGTTTTCAGTAATGCCACGTCAGTGGCTTACATCAATTGGCAGGGCAGCACAAGAAACGCCAGAGAGGCTCTGGAGATGGATTTCCTGTTTGCTTGGGTGGAGAAGAACCTCCTAGTCTTGTTAGCTCAGCACGTTGCCGGAGTGGACAGTGTGTGAAAGCAGACCTCAGCCGGCACTCCCTGAATCCCGGCAAGTGGGAGTTAAGTCGAGAAGCGTTTCAGTTGATTCTGCGCCACCGGGGTCACCACAAAATGAATCTGATGGTGATCTGCTCCAGTGCCAAAGTGTGCCGCTGCTTCATTCACCACACAGAGATAAGATCTGAGGGCGTTGATGCTTTAGCCCAGTCAACGGCTACTGTATGTTTCCTCCATGGCCCTTTATGAAGCATGTGATTCGGCATATAGAGCGCCACCAGGGCAGAATTGTTTTGATGGTGCCAGATTGGCTGCAGAGAGCATGGTTTGGAGACCTGATGAGGCTCCTTCAAACACCTCCTCTTCGGCTGCCTCCGTCTCGGTGGGCTATTGTGGCAGGGATCAATAGTCTTGGAAGACCCGGCTCCCTTCTAGCTTACAGTATGGCTCTTGAAAGGAGACTGCTAGTGTGTAACGGCTACTCTCCAGCAATAATATTGACCATACTTGATGCCCAGAGGAAGCCTACCAAGCTAGCATACGTAGGGATATGGTGCCTCTTTGAGCACTGGTGCAGCACACAGCACTTGGCTCCTGAGGCAGCCAAGTTGTCCTCCCTGCCTTTCTGCAGGATGGCCTAGACAAGGGCCTTTCACTTAGCTCTCTGAAGGTTCAGATGGCAGCTTTGGCCTGTTTCCGTGGTACTGTGGTGTTCAAGTCCTTGGCCTTACACTTAAGCATTTCCTGTTTTCTCCTAGGGGTTTGATGTCTTTGCCCCCCTCCTCCCCCCTTTTGGTCTATGATCCCTTTCTGGGATCTGTCTCTGGTGCTCTTGGTCCTGATGATGGCCCCTTTTGAGCCATTGACGTGCACTACCTTAAAGGATTTGAGCAGTGCCGGAGGAAGAATAAGGATCTTTGCCTTGTGGATGGCCAGAGGGTGCTTCTCTTGTACTTGGAGGTTACAAATTTCTTAAGTCAGCCATCTTTTTGTGCTGTTTTCTGGCTCGTGCAAGGGTGAGGTGGTGGCTAAGTCAACTTTAGGGCACTGGATTAAGGAGGCTATTTCCTCAGCATATCTGTTACGGAGTCGGCTGGTTCCAGAAGGTTTGTGCACCCATTCCTTGTCCTCGTGTGTGGAGCAGAGCTTGTTGGATAGCAATGTGGGCATCTCTTTCTACTTTTTTCAGTCATTACTGCTTGGATGTCCACACGCGGGCGGACTCTGCCTTTCGCTCAAGAGGTTTGCAAGCTGCTGTGTATTCTTCCTGTCATGTGATGGTGTAGCTTTGGTACATCCCACTTGTCTGGACTGGTGACATTTTACTTACTAGATAATGTCCTTTCCTTAAGTCCTGCTAGACCAGTTGAGGGCCTGCCCCTGAAACTGTATTCTGTTTTTTCTGCTGTGGTACCCTTGGGTCCACCATGATTTTATACTTGGCTCTGCAGATTCATCTTCTACTGACTTCCTTCTGTTTCTACTTTCTTGTACATAGTTTGTTACTGTTGTTGCCCACATTTGAGGTTGTGTGAGGCTTTCTCTGTCTCTCCCATATGCTTTGGGATGAATACTGAAGGGGCCTCTGGTGGCTGAGCCAAATAGAAGCATGGGAGTGATGTCATTGAAACCTGGGCTTTTCATTGGTCCTTTGTCTCCACCAGCATGCTGGTAGGGGAGCATAACTTACTTGTCTGGACTGGTCTAGTAGGACTCAAGGAAAGACATTATCTGGTAAGTAACATGTCACCTTGCTGGATATACAAGCAGATAATAGGTTGGAATGCAACATCAGTTTGCCCTCAAAGCTCTAGTTGGGCAAAAAGTAAAGGAAGCAGACTAGAAAGGTGAGAGGGACAAACACAATTTATAGCCATAGGAAGACTGTCAGACTTTGAGTGAGGAAACAATGCCTCTGTTATGTGTTTGTCTCAAAGGGGTTGATTTTAATTTTAAATGTGTTCTGGGGATTTCTGAAGTTCCTCTTGAGTATCCTGCTCATAAGGTCATAGATGTAATGGTCTGCTTTGAAAAACTGTTCCACATAGGACTCTTATTTTGACAAATCCCAAGTCGCCATGGTGACTAGAAATTTTCATCCAGTGCTTTGTTGCTGCTGTCATAAACACTACCACCAGAGCAGGTACTGCTTCTTCTCTGCCGTATGTGGTTCTATATGAGTTTGAGATGCATGGTGCAGAAACTCGCACTAGTCATGCAATACTGGAGACTCTGCGGCCAACACAACCATGCAACTCAGACTCTTATACAGCTGCACGATGCAAAGAAGAGGCAGCTCTGGCGCAGCAGTCACTGATCCTCAGGTTGTTGTCAGTGGTTTAGAGGGCTTGCTTGGGTGGAAGATGTGGGAGTAGTGGCTGACTGGCTTGCTGAGTACAGGGTAGGGATTAGCCAGTTTCAGGGAGAAAGGTGACCGTTAGGGAAGAAGGAGCTTAAAAGAGTGACAGGGTGTGGGAAAGGGGACTGCTGGATGTGTATTTCTGCCAGTAGCCTACAGCGATGTTTATAAATCCAATGACACTTGTCTCTCTGCCTCCGGGCCCTTTCTCATGTCTTACCCCCATCTAGGCTTTCATTTTGCTTTTCACTTCTCCCATCTCTACCCTCTTTCACGTGCTTCAAGGAAGATCTGTCCCTTCCTGTGGCTTTCATCCACTTCATAGCGCACTGTCCTTTTCAACTGCCCCCAACCTCTCCTCAAACCCTCCAGGTCCTTCAAACCTTCTCCCCTCCCCATATTTCTGCACTTGGTCTCCCAGCCTTACTCATGCCGCTCACCAAATCACCTTGTTCCCACTGTCCTAATTTCTGGTCAATTTTTTAATTCCCACTATCCCCCCCCCAAGCAACTCCAAGTTCCCATTCTAAATCCGCCCCGAACCCCCACCTAAAATTCCAATACCCATCCTATCTTAGAGTCTTTCTCACACAATCTTCATCTGTCAGTCCCTGCTTTCCCACCACCTATGTCCCTAATACCTGCCGCCGCCTCCTCTTCCCCAGCACCCACCCATTTACTTCCTTCTCCAATATTTATTTATTTACAGCATTTATAAGTCACCTAATTACACAGTTCAAGGCGGCACAAAAACATAACAAAATAAAACAAAACACAAAAAATATGCAAAATCAAGCATCAAACACCTGACAAAACAGGTGTCCCTTCAAATATCTTCGGAAGCACAGCAGATCACAACAGCCCCGCAAGGAATCAGGCAAACTATTCCACAAGCTAGTTTCAGCCAATGCAAATGTCTTTCCTCCTCCTTACCCCAGCATGTGTTCTTATATGCCTCCCTCTCAACCTCACCTTGGCTGATTTTGCTTCTTCCTTACTTACCCACAATACCTTTCCTCCTCTCTCTTCTCACTCTCCCAACATCTCCTTCTTTTTCCTACTCCAACCTTAGCATTTGCCAGTATTAGCTCTCTTTCAATCCCAGGACCCCAAACCTAGAATTAGCTCCCTTCTAGTCCCATCTCCCTAGACCTAGTATTGGCTCATTTCCAGGAAAGCTCTGACTTGCAAACCTCTCAAATTAATCAGCCCATTTCCAGTTCTACCAGCCCACCGAGCCTCAGTATCAGCCCATCACTAATATCAGTCAGCCCCCCAGCCCCTGTATCAACCCATTTCCAGTCCCCCAGCGCAAATACCTACCCATTTCCAGTACCAATCCCCAGTATCTATCCATTTCCAGTACCAGTCCCCAACCCCAGTATCTGCCCATTTCCAGCCCCCCAGTATCAGCCATCCCTCCCCTTCCCTCCAGCAACATAGCCAAGGGGGCATTTACTTAGCTTCCTTGACAATATTGAATATTAATACAGCTGCGAGAGCATTTGCTTTTTCTCCTGCGACTGTGTTAATGCTGTGGCTGGGGAGACAGGATAGGCTGGGAGAGAGTCAGTGAGGCAGGTTCCCTGCACCCCTATTGTATTGTACCCTGAGCCAGTGCCTCATTGGCTCACCTCTTAGGCTGGCCCTGGAAAACAATAAAAACCAGAACCTAATTTATAGCGGAATAGCCTAGTGGTTAGACCAAGAAACCAGGGTTTGATTCCCACTGGCATTCCTTGTGGCCTTGGTCAAATCACTTCACTCTCTATTGCCTCAGAAGAAAGGCCTGGCAATCTACTTCTGATCATACCTTGTCAAGAAAATCCATGGGCTGCTGGATCACCAGGAATCCGTGTTAACTCAAAAGCACATGGTGCTTACAATCCCATTTGCCTCTTTGATTTACTCTAAACATAGAAACTTAGAAAATGACAGTAGATAATGACTGCCCATTCATAAGAGCAATTAAGTTTTACAATCCCTTCCTCTCCCTCAAAGATCCTCTATTACTCCCATATTTTCTTGAATTTGGATACAGTTCTCGTCTCCACCACCTCCACTGGGAGGTTGTTCCATGAGTACACCATTCCTTCCGTAAGGAAATATTTCCTCAAATTACTCCTGGGTCTATCCCCTTTCACCTTCATCCTATGACACCTCATTCCAGAGTTCTCTTTAAACTAGAAAAGGACCACCTCCTGTGTATTTATACCACAAAAGTATTTAAATGTCCTCATATCACCCAGTCTTAAATCTGTCCTCATATGCATTATGATTAAGACCACTGACTGTTTTAGTAGCCACCCTCTGCACTGACTCCATCCTGTTTATATACTTTTGAATGTGCGGTCTCCTCCAAAATTGCATAGAATACTCCAATCAGGTCTCACCTAGAGACTTATACAGAGGCACTATCAAAGCCTTTTTCCTTTTTTTTGCTGTTTATTTCCTTTTCCTGTGCACCTAACCATTCTTCTGGCTTTTACCTGTTTGACTACTTCAAGATCATCCGATGCAATCACTCCCAGATCCTGCTCTTTTGTGCACTGAAGATCTCCAGGAACAAGCAGGAATGAGTCTTCACATATGGGTACGTCGGTACCGACGGAGCCTGCGCGGGAACGCTCCCCAGCTTCCCAAAAAGGAAAGCTTTTGGGAGCATCCCACAGCGCCTGCGCGCTGCCTTCCCGCCTTTCCTAACCGCCTCTCCCCAGTTCTTCTTTTCCGCGGAGCCAGCAGGTCGTGTTCCTGTCACCGCTGAAGAAGTTCTTTGTTTTAATTTATTTCTTTGGTCGCGCGTCTGCCTTCTTCGACGTCGGACCGGTACCGCCGGTCTTTTCTTTCTCTTCTAAAAAAAAAACAAAAAAAAAGAATATATTTTTCCCTCACTTAGTGTGTTTTTCCTCTTTTGGGCCTTAAGCCTGACAAGAAATTTTCCTCATGTAAAAACCAGCCTCCAGGTTTAAAAAATGCACTAAGTGCAGCGGTACTATTTCTGTTACTGACACCCATGAATGGTGTCTCAAATGTTTGGGTCCTGACCATTCCACATGGCATCCACAGTGCATGTGGTCCCCTATGCTCGCCTTCACATGAGAGCAGCTCAATGGACTTTGTCCACCCAGTGGACTCAAGCATCAGGGGCTCTATCAGACAAAATAGCAACCTCCAGTCGCCTCTTTTGGTCTCTCCAGTGGTGGAAGTCCACCCAAAATCTGTTGCTGGGGTCCCCCTTCCAACATTTGTTGCCCCAAGCCACCCTCACAATAGATGCCTCCCAAACAGGTTGGGGAGCTCATCTACAAGACCTCTCCACTCAGGGCACTTGGTCTCCACAGGAGACCTCTTTGCATATCAACCACTTGGAGCTCCGAGCAGTTTTTCTAGCTCTCAAGGTCTTCCATACCCTGCTCAGCTACAAGACAGTCCTCATTCATACGGACAATCAGGTAGCCATGTTTTACATAAACAAGCAAGGAGGAACTGGCTCTCTGTCGCTTTGCAACGAAGCTTTAAGATTGTGGGCCTTTGCCAGAGAGCATCAAATCCATCTCCTGGCCGTATACCTTCCAGGAATCCAAAACTCTTGGGCAGACAGACTCAGTCGAGTTCTGCTTCCACATGAATGGTCCCTGCACATGGACCAGGTACTCAGAATCTTTCAAGAGTGGGGAACCCCGGACATAGACCTCTTTGCAAGTCCGTGGAATGCCAAACTTCCCCGGTTCTGCTTCAGAATTCTGTGTCAGGGAGTTCAGGCCAAGGATGCCTTCCTCCTTCACTGGGGTCAAGACTTCCTGTATGCCTTTCCACCCATTCCCTTAATTCCCAAGACTCTGCTCAAGCTCCAGAGGGATCAAGGATCTATGATCCTCATAGCTCCACGCTGGCCACTCCAAGTGTGGTACCCTCTACTTCTGCATCTCTCTCAAGCTCCCTCCCTGGACTTGGGAGCTGCTCCAGACCTTCTGTCCCAGGAGGGAGGGGACTTTGTGGCACCCAAACCCCAAGTCCCTTCACCTCAGGGCTTGGTTACTGAAGGCTTAGACCTTCAAGGTTGGAATCTTTCTCAGCGGGTGAAGGATATACTCCATGCTTCCAGAAAACCTTCTACTAGACGTTCCTATGCTTTTAAATGGAAAAGGTTTTCCATTTGGTGTGTTGAGAAGGGTCTTGACCCTCTAGCACTACCTTTGAATTCTCTATTGGAATATCTCCTGCATCTCTCCAATGCAGGCCTTAAGACAAATTCAGTATGAGTCCATTTGAGTGCTATTGCAGCGTCCCTTAAGCCTCTCAATGGACAGCCTATTTCCTCTCATCCTCTTATTGCAAGATTCATGAGAGGCCTAACTTTAACTAAACCTCCCATTAGGCCTCCTCCGGTGGCATGGGACTTAAATCTGGTTCTTGGTGAGCTTATGAAGCCACCCTTTGAACCCTTAGCCACTACCTCCTTGAAATTTCTTTCCTGGAAGGTTATTTTCCTCATTGTAGTCACCTCAGCTCGCCGCATCAGTGAGCTACAGGCCTTGGTGGCTAATCCACCTTATACAAGGTTTCATCATAATAAGGTAGTCCTCAGGACCAATCCACACTTTATGCCTAAAGTGGTCTCACCTTTTCATCTGAACCAAGAGGTATATTTACCTGTCTTCTTTCCAGGTCCTCATGCATCAAGTGCTGAAAGGAATCTTCATACCCTGGATTGTAAAAGGGCTCTTGCCTTTTACTTACAAAGGACTCAGCAACATTGAAAGTCTTCTCAACTCTTTGTTGCTTTTGATCCTTCATTGAAAGTCTTCTCAACTCTTTGTTGCTTTTGATCCTTCTCATTTAGGACTTCCAGTCTCTAAGAGAACACTGTCCAATTGGATTGCTCAGTGTATTTCTTTCACCTACCAGAGTAAGAACCTTTTTTATTTATTTATTTATTATTTATTACAAATTCTTATATACCGCGCTATTTGGCATCAGCGCGGTTTACATTATAACACAACAACCATAACAACATGCTGTTTGGTTTTACATCGAACAGGGGTCCAAACTTGGATAACAGGGGTAACTATATACATGAGATTTTTACATAGTAAAGAGTAGTTTGGATAACAGGGTTGATTATATGCATGAGATATTTACATGGCAATGAGTGGGTGAAATGGCCTTTCTCTGGAGGGCCATGTCACAGCTCACAATGTGAGAGCCATGGCAGCTTCTATGGCTCATCTTAATTCTGTGTCCATCGACCAGATCTGTCGAGCAGCCACATGGGCCTCGGTTCATACCTTCACATCCCATTATTGTTTGGACAAGGACTCCCGCCGGGATGCCTTGTTTGGTCAGGCTGTTCTCAAACACCTGTTCCATGCTTAATCAACTCCTACCCTCCTTCCCTGGATGGATGCCTGAGATCCATAGGAGGAAGTAGAGCCCTTCTCAGGGTCTCACAACCTTGGGGATCTCCCAGGCATCTCTAGCTAGGGAGTCCCCATATGTGAAGACTTATTCCTGCTTGTTCCTGGAGATAGCACAGTTACTTACCTGTAACAGGTGATCTCTGGGAACAGCAGGAATAAGTCTTCACAACCCACCCACCTCCCCTAGGAGTTGTATCTCTCTTTCTGTCTTTCCTTTCCTCTCTCTCTTTGTCTCAGCTTTAAAACTCGAACTGGGGAGAGGCGGTTAGGAAAGGCGGGAAGGCAGCACGCAGGCGCTGTGGGATGCTCCCCAAAGCTTTCCTTTTTGGGAAGCTGGGGAGCGTTCCCGCGCAGGCTCTGTCGGTACCGACGTACCCATATGTGAAGACTTACTCCTGCTGTTCCCAGAGATCACCTGTTACAGGTAAGTAACTGTGCTTTCTTCGCTCACATATACTGCTTCCTTGGGTTTTTGCAACTGAAATGCAAGATGTTACTTTTTTAGCATCAATTCTTAGCTGCCAAATTCTCAATCATTCTTTGCTAGATCCTCGCCCCCTCATGTTAGCTGCATCTTTCAGGGTATCTACTTTGTTGCAGATTTTGGCATTGTCCGCAGAGGCATACCTTTCTGGACAGCCTTCCACAATATTGCTTACAAAAATGTTAGATAGGACTAAGAACTGATGTAGAGGCATGGCACTGGGAACATTCCTATCTTCAGAGTGAATTCCATTTTGCTACTAGCCTCTGGCACCTCCCACTTAACCATTTTCTTACCCAGAAGCTTCTCTTAGATTTCTTCTCTTACACAGAGAAAGATAGGATTAACCATTGAGATTATCTTTTTTAGACAGACATCCGAGTATGGAAGGGTTGTTATGTTGATTCTAATTTATTTGTAATTACTGCTTTAATAGCTTCTCAGCAAGAAAGGAACCATTCAAAGAAAGTGGTGCAGCTTGTGCCCCTAAACACAAGAGGAAGAAAAGGCAGCAGCAGCTCAAGGAGCCAGAAGCCAGAGAGACTGAACAGAGAAAACACAGGCGGATGGAGAATGCATTGAGTATGCCTCCGTCACAGGACAAGAGCCCAGGTAATGTTAGACCCTCCAGTCAAGTGGAGAGCATGCCTGCCTGGTAGACTAAAGCTCAGCAGCAACCTTGTGGTTCCTGGTTGTGCAGCTCTACTATATCCTTCCTCTGCAGTTCTTTTGTAGCAGATTTCATGAAATAGCACTAAGAAGCTCTGTTTCTAAACATTCCCAGAAAATCTAATTCAATGTTAGTAGCTAAAACCTGAAAAGACTTCCCCTTACAGATTTGTTACAGGTAGCTGTCTCGAGGCCCCATGTTCTTTGGGGGGTTTTCACATTCTCTCATCTTCCTGTAAGAGCAATCACTACATTCCCTTTTGGAAAGGCTTTTGATAACATTTTAATCCTGAACTTAGAGCATTTTGTTGCAGAGATCAGTAATGCATCTCTTGCTTTTTCTTTCCCCTGCCTTCAGCCACAGTGTTTGTGTGGGACAGCCAGGTGCAAGATGGCTACAAGCGCATTGAGAATTTAAAGTCCCCAGTGCCTGGTGTGGCCTGGGATGGTAAGAAAGAATCAAATGTGGTGCAGGAGCTGCTGAAACACGCCATGGATAGAGCGTATGGGAGAGAAGGTAATCAAGTTCTCTGACGCACTGCTTTGTTGAATGCCTTTTATATATGTGGGTTAGAATTGATAATGCCCCCTTTTTTTGAAAGTCTGCTCATTCTGCATCCTATTCACCTTTCCTTTATTACCTCTGCTTATACATATTTCATAATTTCCAGACTATTAGCTACATTTTTTTCATTCATGCATCATACTCTTATCTCTACCATTTATATTTTGTTGTTTTTGTGGTTTTATTTTCCATAGAGTTATCAACAGTACAAATGCACATCTACATTCCTTATCGTCCCTCCAGGCTAGTCCTGAACCTTTGGAGTCTTGTACCTCCTCCAGCAGCTTTGGAGACTGAGAACGTCACTTCTTTGATGTCACCGGTATAAGTACCCTGGATCTGCCTCCTGACATCAGTATTCTCAGTCTCCAAGCAGCTGGAGGTCTGGTGAGCCCAGGGATAGGGCTCACGTTGAGGAGCAATTAAGCAGTGGGGGTAGAAGGTTGGGAGAGCTTGCAGAGTTTAGTTTAGATGTGGTGCTGAGCTACTTATTCCTGCCTTGGTTTTCTCCCTTTAAATCTGCTGTTTCTGATCTCTTCCTTCCCCCCTCCCCTCCCTCTTCCCTTGCTCTGCCTTGCGTTTTGTGGGGGGGTTTTCTTCATAGCACATAGCGGGTGAAAAAGGGGGAGTGGTGCTATTTTCCGGTTCCCGATCCCACCAATTTGGGTGAGGAACCGGTAGGAAGACAGCCCGGCAGAGCCGGGGGGCTGACCTGCAAGTCCGAAGCCGAAGTCTGATGCCGGCAGGACGTGACAGGCTGAGTTGAAAGCAGACGGCGTGTATAGCCTCAGGCGCTGAAGCCGCAATCACGGCTGAGCACTGATCGGCTGGATTCTGCAGTTGGAGTTGCCTGCTTCAAGGTAAGGGACCGGGGTCGTCGAAATTTCTTATTTTGGTGTTTTTTTGAGGGCCCGGGCCGCGTGTGGAGCCCGCGGTAGGTCGTGCATTGTGGGATTCGCGCCCACGCGGGAAAATCGGTTAGGTGTTCTTCTCAGCTTTCCTCGGTCCGTTTAGGTTAAAGGAGCCTCGTTTTTCGTCGGGGTTTCTGGATAGTAGGTCTAGACAGTGAGGGGCATCCCGTGCTGTTTTAAAAAAAAAAAAAAAAAGTGAAACACGTCACAGAGAGAGTCCTTGTAATTTTTTCCCTGGGGGTGAGTCTGCCGGTTTGGGGCATTTTGTTTTCTGCCCTGCGGCATGCCGTCTAAATCTCTCTGTCTGCTCTGTGGCTCCAAGAGAGGGGCAGTTTCTGACACAGGCGTTTGCAGGACTTGTTTTAGAGAGGCTGTGTCTATGGAGCAGGGGCTTACAGAGGGTGTTGAGAGCCCAAGGGAAGGGGCATCAGACCTGTCTGAGTCCAAGGTTTTAGGTGAGCCAGTCACGGAGCCAGTGGCGGGGCCGTCCTCCCTTCAGGGAAGCCAGGTATCGCAAGGACAAGTCCCGGGAGGCTTGGAAGCGATTTTTTTCTCCCCAATTTGTCTATTTAATTCAGCAGGCTTTTGCAGGGGCGCCTGCTAAATCCTCCCCTAGCCCGGCTGAGGGTTTGGGGAATAAGCGCCCGGGGACGCCTCTAAGCTTGGGGAGTTCATGTGTCCCAGCGAAGAGGGCCCGCTCCGACAAGTACCCGTCGGTTCATTCCATGGCTTCGGCAGGAACTGACTTAGGGGATCTCGGGCAGGATTTAGAGCTGGAGGATTTGGAAGAAGGAGAGATTGCGGAGCAGGAAGATCAGGCCCGGGTGGTCCGCATTTTTAGACAGGATGAGTTGCCGGCGCTCATCGCCGAGACGCTTAAGGCGCTCAATATGCCAGCAGGGGGGCAGACAGACGAAACGGAGTTGGAGGATCCCCTGTTGCAGGCTTTTCGTAAGTCACAGAAGGTTTTTCCTGTGCACAGAGTGTTTAAAGAGATGATACAAGGTGAGTGGGACATTCCAGAGTGATGTCTCGGCTCTATCCTTTAGCGGAGCAAGATCGAGAGTTGTTCAAATCGCCCAAGGTGGATGCCACGGTTTCGGCGGTTACGAAGAAAACTACTATTCCGGTGGAAGGGAGCGCTGCGCTAAAGGATGCACAGGACAGGAAGGTGGATACCTTATTGAAACAGGTCTTTGATGTGAATGCTTTGTCCCTCCAAGCGTCCATTTGTGGGGCTTGGGTAGCCAGAGCTTGCCTGCGTTGGGCTCAGGGTCTGCAGTCTGGGCAAGCGGTTGATTCGGCTGACGAAGCGGCCCGAATAGAGACGGGGGCGGCTTATCTCGCTGATATTCACTACGATCTCGTTTGCGAGTTGTCCAATAGCATGGCTTCGGCGGTGGCAGCCAGGAGGTATCTGTGGTTGCGGAACTGGGCGGCGGATACTTCTTCGAAATCTCGGCTTAGCAAGCTTCCATTTTGGGGGAAACTTCTCTTTGGGGAGGACATAGAGAAGCTCGTCAAGGATTTGGGGGAGTCCAAAGGTGGTAGGCTCCTGGAGGATAAGCAGAAGCAAGGTCGCCCGGGGCCGTCAGCTAAAGCGCAACAACGGGAGTTTCAGCGTTTTCGTTCCCCTCGGTTTGGCCAGGGACAAAGGAGACGTTTTCCCTATCGTAGCCAGGGGTTTTGAGGCTTTCGAGGAGCGAGCAGGGGGTTTTCCACCTCGGGGGCCTCCAATTCCCGGAAACGGCAATGAAGCCATGGGGGTCCAGGTGGGGCAGGAGCCAATAGGTGGGCGTTTGCAAAAGTTTTATCCTGCCTGGACCCAGATCACGTCAGATCAGTGGGTGCTAGAAGTTATCCGCGACGGTTATGCCTTGGAGCTTCAGCGTCCAGTGACCGATTCGTTCGTGATGTCCCCGTGCAAAGCTCAGTTCAAGTACGCGGCTGTGGAGGAGACTCTGAATCGTCTGCTTTCCCTCGAGGCCGTAGTTCCAGTGCCCCCAGACCAAATGCGGCTGCGGTCGATACTCCATTTATTTTGTGGTTCCCAAGAAGGAAGGAACTTTTCGACCGATTCTGGATCTCAAATGCGTAAATCGTTTAAGGGTGTCTCATTTTCGGATGGAGACGTTGCTCTCAATCATAGTGGCGGTTTGCGAGGGCGAGTTTCTTACGTCACTCGATTTGACGGAGGCGTATCTTCACATTCCCATTCGGCAGGAACACCAGAAGTTTTTGAGGTTTGCGGTACCGATGGGGCATTTCCAATTTCAAGCATTACCATTTGGTCTGGCGACAGCGCCATGAGCCTTCACCAAGGTGATGGTGGTAGTGGCTGCGGCGTTACGAAAGCAAGGAATCCTGGTTCATCCTTATCTGGACGATTGGTTGATTCGGGCAAAGTCCATGGAGGAGAGCGAAGCGGCCACGAGCAGAGTGGTGGCATTCTTAGAGAGCCTCGGTTGGGTAGTCAATCGAGCCAAAAGCAGTTTGAGGCCTTCTCAGACCCTGGAGTACCTGGGGGCGCGGTTCGATACGAGGATCGGGAGGGTGTTTCTCCCGCAGAACTGAGCGCAAGGTTTGAGGCGTCTGATCCGCAAATTTCTCCGCAACGGCTGTCCTACAGCCTGGCACTACCTGCAAGTGTTAGGCACCATGGCGGCGTCGATCGAGGTGGTGCCCTGGGCCAGGGCGCACATGAGACCTCTACAGAGTGCCTTGCTCAGAAGGTGGTCCCATCAGAACGACAGTCTTTCTCAGAGGTTGCCCTGTCAGCCGGAGATGCGTCTCTCTCTGCTCTGGTGGTTGAGAGACGGAACGTTGGAAAAAGGGATGCCGTTGGAGGTGCCGGATTGGATTCCTCTGACGATGGATGCCAGTCTGTCAGGTTGGGGGGCACATGTCCAAGCAAGGTTCGCGCAGGGCGTGTGGTCGGTGCCGGAAAGGTCATGGTCAATCAACCGGTTGGAGTTACGAGCAGTGGTCCTCGCACTCCGGGCGTTCCGGGAATTCCTTCACGGGAAGGCCGTGCGGGTGTTCTCCGACAATTCGACGGCGGTGGCCTATATCAACCGGCAAGGGGGCACCAGCAGTCGGCCGCTGGAAGCAGAGGCCGGTCGGTTGTTCGTGTGAGCCGAAAGGCATCTGGTGGCCTTGTCAGCGGCGCATGTGGCAGGAGTGGAAAATGTAGAGGCCGATTTTCTCAGTTGGGTGAGGGTGGATCCGGGGGAATGGTCCCTTCATCCACAGGTGTTCGAGATGATCGTTCTGCGCTGGGGTCCTCCGGTCATGGACCTCATGGCGACTTTTCAGTCGGCAAAGGCCAGTCGGTTTTTCAGTCGAAGACGGGAAAGGATGTCAGAGGGCCTGGATGCCCTAGTTCAACCGTGGCCGGTGGACCATCTGCTCTGTGTTCCCGCCATGGGTGTTGATAGGCCGGGTTTTGCAGCGTATCGAATTTCACAGAGGGCCGGTGATCTTAATTGCGCCGGATTGGCCGTGGAGGCCGTGGTATGCAGATCTGGTCCGGCTTCTCAGGGATGAGCCTTGGATGTTACCGGAGCGGAGTGATCTATTGCTACAAGGTCCACTTTGGATGCCACAAGTGGATCGGTTCTCGCTTACGGCTTGGCTATTGAACGGGCGCGGTTAACGGCGAGGGGTTATTCCTCGGCGGTAGTGTCCACGTTGTTGAGGTCTCGGCGAAGGTCGACTTCTTTGGCATATGTTCGTGTTTGGCGGGTGTTTGAGGCTTGGTGTGCTGGCCACAGAGTTATGGCGTTATAGGCTTCGATTTCTCAGGTCCTGGCGTTTCTGCAGGACGGGTATGAGAAGGGTCTGGCGGCTGCTTCTTTGAGGGTGTAGTTGGTAAGATACGAGGTCAAGCGCTGGGGTGTCACCCGGATATCAAGCATTTTTTGAGAGCGGTGGTTCTGCTGCGCCCACCGTGTAGGCAGCTCGTTCCACAGTGGGATTTGCCTTTGGTGTTGGACGTATTGGTGAGAGAACCCTTTGAGCCTTTGGCGAGGGCGTCATTAAAGGATTTGACCTTAAAAGTGGTATTTCTGGTAGTGATTGCATCCGCCAGGAGGATTTCGGAGCTACAGGCTTTGTCTTGTCGGGAACCTTTTCTGGTTTTTAGTGATTCCAAGGTGGTGTTGAGAACGGTGCCGTCCTTTTTACCCAAGGTGGTTTCGCCTTTTCATGTGAATCAGGTAGTGTCCCTGCCGGTGTTTGCGAAGGGCGGGGAAGCTTTCGCTGATAGACGGTTGCATAGGTTGGACCCTCGGAGGGCCCTGAAGAGGTATTTAAAGGTTACCGCTCCGTTCCTTAGGTCAGATAGGCTGTTTGTGTTGTTTGCGGGTCCTTCCAAGGGTCAGGCTGCGTCGAGGGCTTCCATTGCTAGGTGGCTTAAGGAGGCGATTGCATCCGCATACCTGCTGAAGGGTAGGCCAGTTCCGGTGGGTTTGCGAGCACATTCGACTAGGGCGCAGGCTACTTCTTGGGCGGAGCGTAGTCTGGTTCCGGCGGTAGAGATTTGTAGAGCGGCTACTTGGTGGTCTTTGCATTCCTTTATCAGGCATTACCGGCTGGATTTGCAGGCGGAGAGCGATGCCGGTTTTGGTTCAACAGTACTTCAGGCGGGATTGGCAGGTCCCTCCCGTTGATTCTTTTCACTGCTCTGTTACATCCCCAAAGGTTCAGGACTAGCCTGGAGGGACGCTAAGGAAGGTGAAATTAGACTTACCTGCTAATTGTTGTTCCTTTAGGAACTCCAGGCTAGTCCTGTATCCCTCCCAGATTTTAGCATGGGCCAACGCCTGAAGCATGGAAAGTGTGACAGGTAAGCTTTTCGGGGGATCTTCCAGAATGGAGTCCATGTTGGGGGGATATTTGGCTATTGGGTGTAGAATCTCTCACTCCGTATCTTTATCTTTCTGTCAGGATATGAGGGATCTCAGCACATAAGCGGTTAGCTTTAAGGGGACGCAGTGTGTTCCTGCATAGGGGCGTCCCTTTTTAGGTTTGTTCTTAGTAGTTATGGTGAGAATAGATGTTGGGTACAGTTGCTACTTACTTGTTGCTCTGGTGAGTTTGCTTTGTCAATGTTTGTTTAATGTTTGTTTATGTTTAATAAAACTTATTATACTGCCCAACACCATAGGTACCTGAGCGGTTTACAATAAAACATTATTCAATTTAAAAATAGGCTGCGGGAAAGGAAAAGAAAAGGAACGCCAATTAAAAACAATAGAAAAAGGAAAGAGAAGGAAAGAACGAGAAAACAAACCAAATAGTAGTTACAATGTAACATCATGGGGCAGGGAGGGAGGGGGAGGACGAGGGTGGGAGGTCAAATGCTAGGTTGAAGAGATGAGTTTTGAGTTGGGATTTGAAGGATTGATAGGATTCTTCTGCACGGAGCGAGGGGGGGAGCGAGTTCCAGAGGCTGGGAGCCAGAAAGCAGAGGAGCGGGTAGAGACAAGATGAGCCTGGGAGGGGGAGGGAAGGGACATCCGATTTGTATGAATGGAACGAAGCAGGCGATGTGGGGTACGAAAGCATATCTGATCTGCGAGGTAAGAGGGGGTGCCAGTGCGAATAGCCTTGTGCGCAAGGATAAGAATTTTATAGTGAACACGGAAAGAGACAGGTAACCAATGGTGATGGAGAAGAAGAGGGGTGACATGGTCGAAAAGAGAGGCATAGGTTAGAAGACGAATGGCAGTGTTTTGAACGCGCTGGAGACGAGACAACTGGGATTGAGGGAGTCCAGCCAGGGAAACGTTACAGTAGTCTAATCGAGACACCACGAGGGAAAGGAGAAGAGTGGCCAGAGCAGAAGAGGAGAGAAAGGGGCGGACAGCCCGGAGCTGCCTAAGGGAAAGAAAAGAACGCTGGACAATAGAAGAAATATGGGCCGTGAAAGAGAGAGAAGAGTCAAGAATAACACCCAGGTACCGGAGTGAGGAGACAAGAGGAATGGACTGAGAAGAAAAGGAGGGGGCGCAAGTAGGGGGGGGACTCCCAAACGTGAACCAGATAGCAAAAGATTTAGCGGGGTTCGCGTGAAGGAAATTGGAAGAAAACCATGATGCTATAGCGGTGAGACAGTGATTAAGGGGGGCGATATCAGGAGAAAGAGAGTCTGTATGATGCAAGAGAAAAATGTCATCTGCGTAGTAATACGCAGAAATCCCAAACTGCTGGATTAAGAGGGCAAGAGGGGCTAGAAAAACATTAAAAAGAAGGGGGGCAAGAACAGAACCCCGGGGAACCCCACATGTGAGGGGAGTGGGAGCAGAAGAAGAGGACCCGGTAACTACAGAAAAAGAACGACAGGAGAGAAAAGAGTGAAACCACTGGAGAACCAGACCAGAAAGACCCGCTTCCCGAAGACGAGTGAGGAGAGTGCGGTGATCTACTAGGTCAAAGGCTGCGGAGAGGTCGAGGGAGACAGCTAAGGTAAATAGGCCACGATCGTGAGCGGTGTGGAGTTCGTTGAGAAGGGAAAGGAGGACAGTTTCAGTGCTGTGACCGGGACGAAAGCCAGACTGCCGAGGGTGAAGAGTGAGGGAAACTTCAAGGTGAGAGGAAAGTTGATTGAAGACCAGTTTCTCAAGAAATTTAGAGAGGAAGGAGAGATTGGAGATGGGACGCCAGCTAGAGGGGGCAGAGGGATCAGAAGACCGGGACTTTAGAATAGGACGAACGATAGCGTGTTTCCAGCTTGATGGGAAAGTACCAGAAGACAGACTGGAATTGAACATAGAAAGGATATAGGGGGAAAGAGCTAGAGAGGGGTCCAAGAACCAAAGAGAGGGGATAGGATCGGCTATGCAAGTTGTTTTACGAAGAGAAAGAAAAGTCTTTTGAAGGGTACTGGGAGTTATTGTCTCGAAGGATGACCAAGAGTGGGATAAAACAGGAGAGGAACTTGATGGGGAACGGAGAGGAGGGGGGGAAAGTGGAACGGGGGGGAAAGGGGTGAGGGGCATGAAGGGAAGGACTGACGGAGGGTATCGACCTTGGCAGCAAAGAAGGAAGCAAGAGAGGAAGGATCTGGAGGGGAGGATGCAAGGGAAGAGGAGGAAGAAAGAGTAGAGTGGGATGCAGTGAGGGAACGTAAAATGGAGTACAGTTTGCGGGAGGAGTTAGAGGAGGTGGAGATGAGGTTGGAGTAGTAGTCACGTTTTGCAGTGGAAATGAGCGAACGATAGTAGCGATGACACTGGTGAAAATCTGACAAATTTGAGGAGGAGGGATGTTTTTGCCAAATGCGTTCTGCCCAGCGGAGGTGCCTGCGATGTAGGAGGAGACCAGAATGGAACCAAGGGTGGTGTGGGTGGCGGTGAGGGTGGGGACGGGGGCGGAGGGGAGCAACGGTATCCAGAGCCGTTGAGAGTGTAGAATGCCAACAGAGGGCCTGGGCATCAGTGGAAAGGGACTCAAAATCTGCAGGGAACAGAGCAGTAGGGGATGGAAACTGAGAAAGAGTGTCCTTGGTGATTTTACGAACAGGCAGTGATGCTAGACTAGAGTTTGGAATATGAGTTGAAGCTGATGGGGGGGCAGGGGCAGAGAAGAAGAGACAATAGTGGTCAGACCAGGGAAGAGAAATAGAGGAGGGGGAGGAAAGGAAAGGGGGGAAGGAGGTGGAAGTAAGGAGGAGGTCAAGGGAATGACCAGCAATGTGGGTGGGGAAAGAAACAGACTGATGCAGAGACAAGTCAGACAAAAGAGCAAGAAATGCGGAGTCCCTTGCTGAAGAGGGGGAGTCTACGTGAACGTTGAAGTCACCTAGGATTAATAGATGAGGATAAAACAAAGAAACCTCAGATAGGGTAGATAACAAAGAATCCCAAGCAGGGGTTGAGAGAGAGGGCGGTGCATAGATAAGAAGAAAATAGTAGGGAGTAGAAGAGGAAGAGTCCAACCGCACAAGTAGAGACTCCGGGTAGAGCAGAGAGGAAGAAGAAGTGAGCTCAACGAAGGGAAGGGAGGAACGGTAGATAACCGCCACTCCCCCACCGCTTCTACCCCGACGGGAAGTGGAAAAGAAAGAATATCCTGGCGGGAGGCAACGGTTTAGGAGGGGTTCATCACCTTCCTTCAGCCATGTTTCGGTCAAAAAAAAGGCGTCTAGGTTATAGGAGGTGATTAGGTCGTGAACCAGGGAAGTTTTGGAACGAATAGAGCGACAGTTTAGGAGCGCAAGTTGCAAGAATGCAAGAGAGGAGGGGGACGGAGGGGAGGGAAAAGACGGGGTACGTGGGCAGTAAATAAGATTTGATGGGTGATGGGCAAGAGGGCCAGGGGGAAAGACTGCGGGCATTGCAGGGCGCCAGCCCCAGTGTACTGGGATGGCTGACATGAGGTAAACTAAGAGCAGGAGCAAAGAGCTAAGCCGAGGTAAGGACCGGGGACTGGGAAACAATGCGTTAAAGGGCAAATGGGGGAAAGTGAAAGCTGCGGATTGCAGAGTTAACGAGTAGGGGACAGAACAAATGGACATAGTAGAGACAGAAGCGGAGGCCTTGGAACTGCCGCCCCGTCAATAGGTTACTGATGTCAGGAGGCGGATCCGGGGTACTTATACCGGTGACATCAAAGAAGTGACGTTCTCAGTCCCCAAAGCTGCTGGAGGAGGTACAAGACTCCAAAGGTTCAGGACTAGCCTGGAGTTCCTAAAGGAACAACAATTAGCAGGTAGGTCTAATTTCACCTTCAATGTACATTAGATTAAGGCTAGAACAGCACAGACTCCCCGAAGGCCCCCATGTCATAATCTCTCATGGAACTCTCCAAAGCTGCTCCCTGATTATTCCCCACTTTTCACTTTACCACCAAGCGCACCCTTCACTTCCCCTCCTTTCATCGCACTATACACATGCATCCATCATCCCCAAGCACCCCATATCCAGCACTCTCACCAACCACTCCCCCCTTAGCTATTTATTCCTTGCCAGAAGTGTCCCCCTCAAATGTTTACACTTCCAACAAACATCACTCTCCCAAAGTTTCATTTGGGCCCCTTCTCTTTCGTCATCAATATTATATGTAACAATCCGTAGAGCAAGGGATCTCCAGGAACAAGCAGGAATGTAGTCTTCACATATGGGTATCGTCGGTACCGACGGAGCCTGCACGGGAACGCTCCCCAGCGTCCAATAGGAAAGCTCTTGGGAGCATCCCACAGAACCTGTGTGCTGCCTTTCCCAACTGTCCCTCTCCAGTTCTTCGTTTTCCTTGGAGCCGACAGGTTGCACTTCCTGTCACCGCAGAAAAAAATTCCCTTCTATTCTTTTTTTTTTTTTTGTGATCGCATCTGCCTTCCCTCGACGCTACACCAGTACTGCCGGGTCTTCTTTCTTTTTTTCTCCAAAAAAAAAAAAAAGTTCTTTCTGGAGTCTTTTCCAGTAATTTTCTCCTCAGGTGCCATGTGCCATTTTCGGCACTAGGCCTAACTTTTTCCTTCAAAATGGAAAAACCCGCTTCGGGTTTTAAAAAGTGTTCTAAGTGTGGCGGTACCATCTCCGTCACCGACACCCATGAGTGGTGCCTCAAATGTTTAGGTCCTGACCACTCTATTTCAGTGTGTGTTGCCTGTGGGATGATGTCGAAAAGGGGCCGGCAAAACTGAGCTGCTAAACTTAGCACCCTTTTTCCCTCCGATGCAGCCTCCGTGGCATCGACGTCTTCCAGGGCTTCATCTTCCTCCCATGGATCTCAGATAACGAAACATAAATCTAGCCGGTCCTCAAAGGGTAGATCTCCTTCTAAATATCGAGATGCCTCTGGCGTTGCCCTTGAGGGACTTTCACCGGCAAAATTGCCCTGGCGGGAGGCTTTGGCTTCCAAAGCACTAAAGGGGCTCCAGGATATTCTCGAGGCTTCAACCTCAGCAGAACTACTGGTGCCATGCTCTGGGGTGCCGGCCGCTTTATCCGGAACCGATACCCAAGCATCGGCAGCGTTGATAGACCAGAGATTCTTGGCTATTGAATGCAGTCTGGCGGCTCTTCTCACAGCCTCGATGCCCATGAGACCGCTTCAGATAATTCAACCGGTACCGGAATCGACATCGGCAGGTATTCTACCGGGACCGAGTCATGCGTCTCTATCCAGCATCAACAAGTCAATACCGGACCACTCCGATGCCAACTTCGATCGGTACCGGTACCGTGCCTTGCACGATCACCCGGATCGGAGATACTTTGAATCCTCGGATGAGTCTGAAGACTCTGAAAGCTCTGCCGATACCAGAGTACTTCTTCCTGAGGATTCCTCTTCTCCTCAGCATAAGATGTCTCCACTAGAGAATATGTCCTTTCAGGATTTTATCCGAGATATGGCCCAAGGTCTTTACATCACAGTGGCTCCTGAAAAAGAGCCTAGGGCAAAGGAATTAGAAGTCCTACAGTACCCTAAAGCTCCCAAAGAGGCAGCTACCTTACCTATTCATGAGATCTTGCATGATCTTATGTTAAGGATGTGGGAAACACCTCTAACCACATCTCCTCACTATCGAAGACTCGACACCATGTATCGAGTTCTTCCTTGTCCTGGGTTTCAGAAGACTCAATTACCACACCATTCCATGGTGGTGGAATCGGCCATGAGAAGGATAAAGAGTGCAAAAAGGCATGCATCTAATTCTCCAGGACGTGAGTGTAGGACTCTTGATGCCTTTGGACGTCGATCCTTCCAGGCTTCCATTCTTTTTGCTAGGATCATTTCCTATATCTTGTATATGGGAATGTTCCTTAAAGAGGTCACAGGAAATTTAGAGCTTAGGAGCCCTCTCCTTCCTGATGATAAAAGGCAAGATTATCTCGCTCTTGTCAAACATGCTCAGGATGTTTCCAAGTTTGTGAATCGTGCAGCCTTTGACTGCTTTGAGTTCATAAGCAGAACCTCTGCCATTGCCATAGGTGCACGTAGGATTGCCTGGGTCCAGGCATCTGACTTGGAAATTTGGGTACAGGACAAACTAGGGAATATTCCTTGCACAGGAGAGAATCTCTTTGGCAAGAATTGGCAGGAAAAGGCTAATGAGATAGATGCTGACAATATCACTTTGGATAGATTGTCTAAATCTGCAGCTGATCCTGCGAGGAAAAGATCCTCTAAGAAACCATTCTTCAGTAAGAAGAAAATGTTTTATCCCTCCTATACCCAGCAGGGGCATCGTTTAGGTCAGTCGGCCCAAAAGGGACAGCAGCAACAACCTAGGCAAAGAAAGACAAAAGCAGCTAAGCCTCAACCGGCTCAGCAGACTCAGCCTCCACAGGGGCTTTGACTCTTATCTAGAGAACTTTGCCTTCCTGGCCCTGAACGGCCCAGAACCCTCCACCATCCCAGGAAGGTTGTGTCATTTTGCCCCCAAATGGGGTCAGATAACAGCAGAAAATTGGACTCTATCTAATGTAAGAGAGGGGTACAAGCTTCATTTCCTCAGCATGCCCCCTCCTACAGTGGTAAGAAAGTTCAATTCTCAGACCTCTCTCAATGACCGGTTAGATCAAGAGGTCACTGTGCTCCTTGCTCAAGGGGCAATAGGGGTACAGGGTTTTTCTCCCCCTATTTCCTTATTCCAAAGAAAACAGGAGGACACAGACCTATTTTAGACCTCAGAGAATTGAACAAATTCCTGTTCAAAGAGAAGTTCAAAATGATTTCTCTAGGAACTCTGCTGCCATACCTTCAGAGTCAGGATTGGCTTTGTTCTCTAGATCTCAAGGATGCGTACACTCATGATCTCCAGGAACAAGCAGGAATGAGTCTTCACATATGGGTATCGTCGGTACCGACGGAGCCTGCGCGGGAACGCTCCCCAGCATCCAGTGAGAAAGCATTTGGGAGCATCCCACAGCGCCTGTGCGCTGCCTTCCCGTCTTTCCAAACCGCCTCTCTCCAGTTCTTTTCCGCGGAACCAGCAGGTCGTGTTCCTGTCACCGCAGAAGAAGTTCTTTATTTTTTCTTTATTCTTTTGTGTCGCGTCTGCCTCCTTCGACGTCGGACCGGTACCGCCGGTCTTTTCTTTTCTTTCTTTAAAAAAAAAAAACCTTATACTTTCTTCACTGTGCATTTTCAGTTTTTGGGCCTTAGGCCTAAAAATTTTCTCCTCATGGAGAAGCCCGCCTCCGGGTTTAAAAAATGCACAAAATGTGGCGGTACTATTTCTGTCACCAACACCCATGATTGGTGTCTAAAATGTTTGGGTCCTGACCATTCCATCACGGATTGTATGTCCTGTACCATGATGTCTAAAAGAGGTCGGCAGAACCGAGCAGCCAAGCTCAGTACCCTGTTTCCCTCTGATGCAGCTTCGGTGGCATCGACCTCTTCCAGGGCTGCTTCTTCCTCCCATGGATTTCAGGTAACCAAGCATAAATCTGGCCGGTCCTCGAAGGGCAATTCTCTCTCTAAGCATCGAGGTGCCTCCGGGCTTGTCCTCGAGGACTCCGCACCGGCAAAATTACCCTGGCGGGAAGTTCCGGTTTCCAAAGCATTGTCTGTGGGGTCACAGGTTGACATCGATGGCTCGGCCTCAACCGATCACCTGTTGCCGTGTTCTGGGGTACCGGTGGCTCCCACTGGTACTGACATCCAGATTTTGGTGGCGTCGATGGATCAGAAGATTCTGACCATGCAGCACACCCTGACGGCATTCATGCAGGCTGCGACGCCTCCGGTACCGCAACAATCCCCGTTGCCGGCTCCGGCACCGGCATCATTCCCGGTGCCGGTACCGATTGCATCGACATCGGCTTCGGTGTCGACTGCAATGGTACCCTGTCCTATGATGCCCATCGGTACCGAACCGGTACCAGTTACTCCCGATGTCGATCCCACTCGGTAAGCATATATCGGGCTTTACAGGAGCATCCAGACAGGCGATCCTTCGATTCCTCCGAAGACTTTGAGGAGTCTGAAGGATCTGTCGAGGCATCGATACTTCTTCCTCAAGAGTCGTCTTCTCCTAAACGAAGAATGTCTCCTCCAGAAGACTTGTCTTTTCAAGACTTCATTAGGGAAGTGGCTAGGGGCCTCTCCATCACAGTGGCCCCTGAGTCAGAGCCTAGAGCCAATCAGCTGGATATTTTACAATATCCTAAAGCTCCTAAAGAGGCAGCTACTTTACCTATTCATGAGATTTTGTATGATCTCATGTTGAGCATGTGGGAGACACCTCTTACCACCTCTCCTCATTCTCGCAGGTTAGACACCATGTATTGTGTCCCTCCTTGTCCTGGCTTTCATAAGACTCAGCTTCCTCACCACTCTATTGTGGTAGAGTCTGCCATGAGAAAGATAAAGAGTGCAAAAAGACACTCATCTAATACTCCAGGATGTCAATGCAGGACCCTAGATGCGTTTGGCCTAAGGTTTTTCAAGCTTCTATGCTAGCTGCCAGAATCAACTCCTATAGTCTCTATATAGGGATGTTTCTAAAAGAAGTCACAGATCATCTGCAGACTTTAACCCCTTTTATTTCGGAAGATAAAAGGCAGGAGTTTCTCACTTGGCTCAAACATGCCCAGGATGTTTCCAAATTTTCCAACCGTGCAGCCTTTGACTCTTTTGAGTGTGTAAGCAGAGCCTCGGCTATTGCCATAGGTGCACGCAGAATTGCTTGGCTGCAAGCTTCTGATTTGGAACTCTGGGTCCAAGATTAATTAGGAAATCTTCCTTGTACAGGTGAAAACCTTTTTGGCAAGGATTGGCAAGCAAAGGAGTGAATAAACAGGTGGACAAAGGTGAGTCGGTTGATATTGTGTATCTGGACTTTCAGAAAGCCTTTGACAAGGTCCCTCATGAGAGACTTTTGGCAAAACTAAAGAGTCATGGGATAGGAGGCAGTGTACTACTGTGGATCAGGAACTGGTTAAAAGATAGAAAGCAGAGGGTAGGGCTAAATGGCCAATTTTCCCAATGGAGAAAGGTGAATAGTGGTGTACCCCAGGGATCTGTGCTGGGTCCGCTGCTTTTTGACATATTCATAAATGACCTGGAAAGTGGAATAACGAGTGAGGTTATCAAATTTGCTGATGACACAAAACTATTTAAAGTTGTTAAAACCCAGGAGGATTGTGGAAAATTGCAAGAGGATCTTGATAAATTGGAAGACTGGGCATCAAAATGGCAGATGAAATTTAATGTGGAGAAGTGCAAGGTTATGCACCTAGGGAAGAACAACCCAAACTATGGTTACACGATGCAAGGTTCCACATTAGGAACCACCACCCAAGAAAAAGATTTAGGCGTCCTTGTGGATACCATGTTAAAACCCTCGGCCCAGTGTGCAGCGGCGGCCAAGAGAGCAAATAGAATGCTAGGTATGATAAGGAAAGGAATGGAAAATAAAACAAAAGATATTATAATGCCTCTATATCGTTCCATGGTGAGACCGCACCTTGAATATTGTGTGCAATTCTGGTCGCCATATCTTAAAAAGGATATAGCAATTTTAGAAAAGGTTCAGAGAAGAGCCACCAAAATGGTAAAGGGGATGGAAGGCTACTCCTATGAAGAAAGGCTAAAAAGGTTGGGGCTCTTTAACCTGGAAAAGAGACGGCTGAGGGGAGATATGATAGAAGTCTATAAATTAATGAACGGAGTGGAACGGGTAAACGTAGATCGATTGTTTACCTTATCAGAATATAGAAAGACTAGGGGACATGCAATGAAGCTACAGGGTAAACTATTTAAGACTAATAAAAGAAAATATTTTTTCACTCAACGTGTAATCAAACTCTGGAATTTGTTACCGGAGGATGTAGTAAAGGCTGTTAGTGTAGCTGGGTTTAAAAAAAGGTTTGGACAAGTTCCTGGAGGAAAGGTCCATAAACCATTATTAAGAAGGGACCCAGGATATCAATGCTTGAACCAATACAAGCATTGTGGAACCTGTGTCCCTTGGGGAAACTGCTAGGTACGTATGACCTAGATTGGCCACTGTTGGAAACAGAATACTGGGCTTGATGGACCTTGGTCTGACCCAGTATGGCATATCTTATGTTCTTATGTTCTTAGATGGATGCTGAGAACTCCACTTTGGATCGACTTTCAAAGTCCACCTCTGCTCCTGCTAAGAAAAGATTGTTCAAAAAGACATCTTTTTCTAAAAAGGGAAGATATTATCCTGCTCATGGTCAGCAGGCATCTTCTGCAGGTCGTTTTGCTGCAAAACGTCAGCATCCACCTAAACAGGCCAAGTCAAAGGCTGCTAGGCCTTCCACGACCCAGCAGCCTCAGCCTCCTCAGGGCCTTTGACTTGCAACTAGAGAACTTAGCCTTTCTAGCCCTGGAAGAACTAGAGCCCCTCACCATTCCAGGAAGGTTGGCTTACTTTGCTCCCAGATGGGAACAAATCACAGCAGAGCAATGGGCCCTCTCCATCATAAGGGGAAGGGTACAAGCTTCATTTCTTAAGCCTTCCTCCTCGCACCATGGTGCAACAGTTCAATTCTCCAACATCTCTCCTCAACCTTCTGGGTCAGGAGATTGCCACCCTTCTTGCCCAAGGGGCAATAGAAGAAGTACCCCTTCTTCAACAGGGCTCAGGGTTCTACTCCCCTTATTTTCTTATCCCAAAGAAAACAGGGGGCTACAGACCCATATTAGATCTCAGAGAATTGAACAAGTTTCTATTCAAGGAGAAATTCAAGATGATTTCTCTCGGTGCTCTGCTTCCATACCTTCAGACCAAAATGTTACCCCAGAAAACGGTAATCAAAATGTCACCAAACAAAGATACCGTTAAAGATCCCCAAAGTAATTTTTAATTTTATTTTTTGTCGGACATAAATCACATGGAGAAGGCACTTTAAACCTGACTCCCAATGTGATACATCTCCCTTTTATTCAACCTCGTGGGTTCAATCTATGTCATACTCAATAGGCAGTGCACCTTAACTAATAAAAGCATACAGTACTTGTCTTGTAAGCATACCTTCAGAGTCAGGACTGGCTTTGTTCTCTAGATCTCAAGGATGCGTACACCCATGTCCTCATCCATCCAACACACAGAAGGTTCCTTCGGTTCCTTTTTCAAGGAAAGCACTACCAATACAGGGTGCTTCCTTTCGGTCTGACCTCTGCACCAAGGGTGTTCACGAAATGCATGGCAGTAGTAGCTGCATTTCTACGCACTCTAGGAATATTTGTTTTCCCATACCTGGACGACTGCCTCATTCGAGCTCCATCCCAGTCAGAGGCCCAGAATTATCTAATCTGCACAATGCGTGTTCTTCAGTATTTGGGACTGGTAATAAACATCCCAAAATCAAATCTCACCCCTACTCAGTCTCTGGAGTTTATAGGGGCCTTGCTGGATACGACAACTGCAAGGGCCTATCTTCCTCAGGCCCGTTGCCTACACTTGGTGCAGTTAGCCTCCCAGATACAGTTTAAGTCCCATTTAACTGCTCGAGAGATGTTACAACTTTTAGGCCACATGGCATCCACCGTGCATGTGGTCCCCTATGCTCGCCTTCACATGAGGGCAGCTCAATGGACTTTGTCCACCCAATGGACTCAGGCATCAGGTTGCCTGTCAGACAAAATAGCAAACTCCAGTCGCCTTTTTTGGTCTCTCCAGTGGTGGAAGTCCTCTCCAAATCTGTTGCTGGGGTCCCCTTTTCAGCAGTCACTACCCCAAGCAACTCTTACAACAGATGCTTCTCCAGTGGGTTGGGGAGCTCATCTGCAGGATCTCTCCACCCAGGGCATCTGGTCTCCACAGGAGACTTCTCTACATATCAGTCTCTTGTTCCATTCCCTGCTTAGCTACAGGACAGTCCTCATCCATACGGACAACCAAGTAGCCATGTTCTATGTAAACAAGCAGGGCGGGACTGGCTCTCTGTCGCTTTGCAACGAAGCTTTGCGACTGTGGGCCTTCGCCAGAGAGCATCACATTCATTTTCTGGCAGTATATCTTCCAGGCGTTCAAAACTCTTGGGCAGACAGACTCAGTCGAGTTCTGCTTCCACACGCGTGGTCCCTCCACATGGATCAGGTAGCCAGGATTTTGTGAATTTGGGGAACCCCGGACATAGACCTCTTTGCAAGTCCGTGGAATGCCCAACTTCCCTGGTTCTGTTCCAGAATTCCGTGTCAGGGAGTTCAGGCCAAGGATGCCTTCCTCCTTCACTGGGGTCAAGACTTCCTTTATGCCTTTCCACCCATTCTCCTAATTCCCAAAACACTATTCAAGCTTCAGAGATCGAGGGACCATGATCCTCATAGCACCACATTGGCCACGCCAAGTGTGGTATCCTCCACTTCTGCATCTCTCTCAAGCTCCTTCCCTGGACTTGGGCTCTGCACCAGACCTTCTATCCCAGGAAGAGGGAACGTTGTGGCACCCAAACCCCCAGTCTCTTCATCTCAGGGCTTGGTTGCTGAAGGCCTAGACCTTCAAGGTTTTCATCTCTCTCAGCAAGTCAGAGATATTATTCATGCCTCTAGAAAGCCTTCTACTAGTCGTTCCTATGCTTTCAAATGGAAAAGATTTACCATTTGGTGTTCAGAGAAGGGTCTTAACCCTCTTGCAATACCTTTGAATTCTTTACTAGAGTATCTCCTGCATTTATCCCATGCAGGTCTTAAAACGAATTCAGTAAGAGTCCATTTGAGTGCTATTACAGCGTCCCTCGAGCCTCTCAATGGACAGCCTATTTCCTCTCATCCTTATAACAAGATTCATGAGAGGCCTTCTTCTAACTAAACCTCCCATTAGACCACCTCCAGTGGCATGGGACTTAAACCTGGTTCTTGGCCAGCTTATGAAGCCACCCTTTGAACCTTTAGCCACCACCTCCTTGAAATTTCTTTCTTGGAAAGTTATCTTTCTCATTGCAGTCACCTCAGCACGCCGCATCAGTGAATTGCAAGCTTTGGTGGCTAATCCACCTTATACAAGGTTCCATCATGATAAGGTAGTCCTCAGGACCAATCCACACTTTATGCCCAAAGTGGTCTCGCCTTTTCATCTAAACCAAGACGTATATTTACCTGTCTTTTTTCCAGGACCTCATGCATCAAGTGCAGAGAGGAATCTTCATACTTTGGATTGTAAAAGAGCTCTCACCTTTTACTTACAAAGAACACAGCAACATAGAAAGTTTTCTCAACTCTTTGTTGCTTTTGATCCTTCTCATTTAGGGCTTCCAGTTTCTAAGAGAACACTGTCCAACTGGATTGCTCAGTGTATTTCTTTCGCCTACCAGAGTAGGAACCTTTCTCTGGAGGGCCATGTCACAGCTCACAATGTGAGAGCCATGGCAGCCTCAATGGCTCATCTAAACTCTGTGTCCATTGACCAAATCTGTCGAGCGGCCACCTGGGCCTCGGTTCATACCTTCACAGCCCATTACTGTTTGGACAAGGACTCCCGCCGGGATGCCTCGTTTGGTCAGGCTGTTCTCAAACACCTGTTCCATTCCTAATCAACTCCTACCCACCTACCCTGGTTGGATGCCAAAGATCCATGGGGGGAGGTAGAGTCCTTTTCAAGGACACACAACCTGGGGTCTTCCCCTGGCATCTGCAGCTAGGGAGTCCCCATATGTGAAGACTCATTCCTGCTTGTTCCTGGAGATAGCATAGTTACTTACCTGTAACAGGTGATCTCTGGGAACAGCAGGAATAAGTCTTCACAACCCACCCACCTCCCCTAGGAGTTGTATCTCTCTATCTATCTTTCCTTTCCTCTCTCTCTTTTTGTCTCAGCTTTAAAACTCGAACTGGAGAGAGGCGGTTGGGAAAGGCGGGAAGGCAGCGCGCAGGCGCTGTGGGATGCTCCCAAAAGCTTTCTTACTGGACGCTGGGGAGCGTTCCCGCGCAGGCTCCGTCGGTATCGACGATACCCATATGTGAAGACTTATTCCTGCTGTTCCCAGAGATCACCTGTTACAGGTAAGTAACTGTGCTTTCTCATCCATCCAACTCATCGAACGTTCCTTTGCTTTCTGTTTCAAGGGAAGCACTACCAATGCAGTGTTCTTCCTTTTGGCCTGGCCTCTGCACCAAGGGTGTTCACAGAATGCATGGCTGTGGTGGCAGCATTTCTCCGCAGCCTGGGAATATTCGTCTTCCCTTACTTAGACGACTGGCTCATTCGAGCCCCTTCAGAGCCAGAGGCCAGGGTTGCTCTCTCTCGCACAATGCGCAACTTTCAGTATTTGGGATGTGTCATAAACTTCCCAAAATCCAACCTTGCTCCCACTCATTCCCTAGAGTTTATAGGAGCTCTGCTGGATACCAGACAGACAAGGGCCTTCCTTCCGCAGCCCCGCTGCCTTCGCATTGTGCAGTTACCTTCCGAAGCAGTGCTAAAACCTCACCTCACTGCTTGGGAAATGTTACAGCAGTTAGGCCACATGGCATCCACCGTGCATGTGGTTCCTTATGCTCGCCTCCATATGAGGGCAGCCCAGTGGACTTTATCCACTTAGTGGACTCAGGCGTCAGGTTGCCTGTCATACAAAATAGCAAACTCGGATCGCCTTATTTTGTCCCTCCAATGGTGGCAGTCACCCCAAATCCTTCTGGTGGGGTCTCCTTTTCAGCAACCCCCACCCCAAGCCACTCTAACAACAGATGCTTCACAAGTGGGTTGGGGAGCCCACCTGCACGGCCTCTCTACCCAGGGTGTCTGGACTCCATAGGAGGCCTATCTTCATATCATCCTCCTGAAGCTCAGAGCAATCTTCCTTGCTCTTCAAGTATTTCACACCCAGCTCAGCTACAAGACAGTCTTAGTTCAAACGGACAATCAAGTAGCCATGTTCTATGTGAACAAGCAGGGCGGAACAGGCTCTCTGTCGCTCTGCAACGAAGCTTTGCAACTATGGGCCCTCGCCAGAGAGCATCAGATTCATCTCCTTGTGGTGTATCTTCCAGGTATTCAAAACTCTTGGGCAGACAGACTCAGTCGAGTTCTGCTTCCACACAAATGGTCTCTCCATGCAGACCAGGTGGCCAAAAGTTTTCAAATTTGGGGACCCCCAGACATAGACCTCTTTGCAAGTCCGCTGAAGGCCAAACTTCCCCGGTTCTGTTCCAGAATTCCGGCTCAGGGTTGTCAGGCCAGGGATGCTTTCCTCCTCCATTGGGGTCAGGACTTCCACCCATTCCCCTAATTCCCAAAACCCTATTCAAGCTTCAGAGACAGAGGTCATATGATTCTTATAGCACCACGTTGGCCAAGACAAATGTGGTACCTTCTGCTCCTACATCTCTCTCAGGCTCTGCCTCTGGAGTTAGGATCTGCTCCAGATCTCCTTTCTCAAGAGGACAGGATGCTGTGGCTCCCAATCCCCAGTCTCTGCATCTCAGGGCCTGGTTGCTGAAAGCCTAGAACTTCACGGTCTTACCCTTTCCCAGCAGGTAAAGGATATCCTTTATGCTTCCAGGAAGCCTTCCACAAGACGCTCTTATGCATTTAAGTGGAAAAGGTTTACCATATGGTGCTCGCAGAAGGGTCTTAACCCTCTTGCGATACCTCTGGAATCATTACTGGAGTATCTCCTTCATTTATCAAATGCAGGGCTTAAGACCAATTCAGTGAGAGTTCATTTGAGTGGTATTGCAGCTTCTTTCAAGCCTCTAAATGGACAACCTATTTCCTCTCATTCTCTCATAGCGAGATTTATGAGAGGCCTTTTTTAAATTAAGCCTCCCATTAAGCCACCACCGGTGGCATGGGACTTAAATCTGGTTCTTGGGCAGCTCATGAAACCGCCCTTTGAACCATTAGCCATTACCTCTTTGAATTTCCTTTCCTGGAAGGTCATCTTTCTTATTGCAATCACATCAGCATGTCTCATCAGTGAATTACAAACGCTGGTGGCTGATCTTCCTTATACAAGGTTCCATCATGATAAGGTAGTCCTTAGGACTCATCCACACTTTATGCCAAAGGTGGTGTCACCTTTTCATTTAAACCAAGCGGTTTACCTTCCTGTATTCTTCCCAAGGACTCATGCCTCAAATGCAGAAAGGAATCTTCATAGTTTGGACTGTAAAAGGGCTTTGGCCTTTTACTTGCAAAGGACACTGCAACATAGAAAGTCCTCTCAACTCTTTTTTGCGTTTGATCCTCGTCATTTGGGACGTCCAGTCTCCAAAAGAACACTGTCTAGCTGGATTGCATAGTGTATATCTTTTGCCTATGAGAGTAAAAACCTTCCTCTTGAAGGCCATGTCACAGCTCACAATGTGAGAGCTATGGCAGCCTCTATGGCTCATCTTCACTCTGTGTCTATCGACGACATCTGTCAAGCAGCTACTTGGGCTTCGGTTCATACCTTCACAGCCCATTACTGCTTAGACAAGAACTTTCGCCGGGATGCCTTGTTTGGTCAGGCTGTTCTTCAACGCCTGTTCCATACTTAATCAACTCCTACCCACCATCCCTGGTAGGATGTCAGAGATCCATGGGGGGAAGTGGAGCCCTTTCACAACCTCTGGGGCCTTCTCCCTGGCATCTGCAGCTAGGGAGTCCTCATATGTGGAGTGGAGGAGTGGCCTAGTGGTTGGGGCAAGGTACTTCAGGCCGGAAGGTCGGGGGTTCAAATCCCACTAGAGGACAGCAACCTTGGGCCGGAAGGACTGGGGTTTCTAGTTCCACAGGTGCTCCTTGTGGTCTTGGGCAAGCCACTTAACCCTCCATAGCCCATGTTCCCTGTAAAATAGTTATCTCCAAGTTATAATGCCCTGTTCAATGTAATTTCAGTTTGTTCAATGTAAACCGCACTGATGCAGAATAGCGCGGTATATAAGAGAATGTAAATAAATATGTGAAGACTACATTCCTGTTTGTTCCTGGAGATAGCATAGTTACTCACCTGTAACAGGTGATCTCTGGGAACAGCAGGAATTTAGTCTCCACAACCCACCCACCTTCCCTAGGAGTTGTATCTCTCTCTCTTTCTCTCTGTCTCTCTCTCTTTCTCTCTCTTGTCTCAGCTTTAAACTCAACTGGAGAGGGACATTTGGGAAAGGTGGGAAGGCAGCACGCAGGCGCTGTGGGATGCTCCAAAAAGCTTTCCTATTGGACGCTGGGGAGCATTCCCGCACAGGCTCCGTCGGTATCGACGATACCCATATGTGAAGACTAAATTCCTGCTGTTCCCGGAGATCACCTGTTACAGGTGAGTAACTATGCTTTCTCAACCCAGTACTCGGGACACATCTAGCCAGTCAGGTTTTCTGGATTACCACAGTGAATATAAGTGAGAGATGTGCATGCATTGCCTCCATTTTATGCAAATCTCTCTCTCAATCATATTTGCCATGGTTATCTTGAAAACCTGACTGGCTAAATATGTTCCGAGGACTGGGTTGAAGGCCCTACTGTAGAGTGAAATAAATGCAATGATGATTATCTGTTCTCTTCCCCTCAGAATCACATAATAGCACATTGATCCATGGTAACATCCTTTTCTCCAGGAACAAGCAGGAAGTCAGTCCTCACATATATATATGGGTGACATCGGCACCGACAGAGCCCTCATGGAAGCATCCCCCCAGCTTTCAAAGAAAGCCTTTGGGAGATGCCACCATGCATGTGCGGTCCCCTTCCCACCCAAAGGTGCCATCTTGCTCAGTCTCCTTTTTTCTGCAGAGCCCTTCAGACATTGTCTGACTTTTCCCCAGAAAAAGTTGATATTTTGGCACCTGAGTTTCCAACTGTACTCCGGACTTGCACCGGTACCCTTCCCACTACCATCCTCAGTGCCTCGGCGTCGGGTTCGGTTCTTTTTATTTTTCTGGTGCCTTCGCGCCCTTTTTCCTGCTGGTAGCCCAGAGAGTCTTCAACTTAGCAGGGGTACCTTTTTCCCCCATGGCTACCAGTGGCTTTAAAAAGGGTAATCGGTGCTCTAAAATAATGTCCTTAACCGACACACATGACTGCTGCTTCCGTTGCCTCGGGTCGGACCAGGACCCGGCAGCCTCTGTTCTCTGCAAACAGATGTCCAGCAAGGCCCTGAAGAGCCACCAGCAGCAGCACAATAAGTTCTTCCCTGAATCCACGATGCTTCCGAAGGCCAAGGCCTCATCTGAGGCCCCGACATCTCGGGAGGAGCTTTCCGAACCCGAGCGTCGTCATGGGTCCTCGGAGAGGGGGTCCCCCTCGAGGGAACACAGGAAGAAGAAGAAACCCTCGAAGGCAGCGTCCTTGGATGGTTCTGACTGGCCGGGAATCTCTCGGGCCCGGTCCCACGATCTGAGGTGCTCGTCCCAGGCATCGGAAAAGGAGAGACCTGCCAAGGACCCCCAGAAGGATCTGGTCGCAGACTGGCCTTGGTCTCCAGATACTATCCTCGTTGAGGGGGGGGAGGGGATACTCCTTCAGGGGAGCCGGCTTTAGGCCAGAGCTCCTCGGGGCCCGCACCAAAGCCTGCAGAACCTTCTGGCCTCGTCCAGAATGGCGGCCCTGGAGCACAGTTTGTCTGCCTTCATTGGCCAGCAACGGGTGCTGTTGTCCGACATGTCTGGTTCATCTGCCCCGACCATCGGGCATTTGAAGTCCAAGATGTCCCCGGAGACTGAGTCGATCCACGAGGTCTTGCAACCTCAAGTCCATCCTCGGCCAAGGTCCCACTTGGCGTCCCGTTCCGGGAACTCTGTCATCCCCAGCCAGTCTACTGGGTGTTGACCACAGGGCTTCGGTGGCCTCGAATCCCACAGAGCAGCCCGCCTACGAGTCATCCTCTGAGTACTCCGAATGGGAGATGAAGAATGAGGAGTCTCCTGATACCCATCGCCACCACGACGTCCCTTCTGATTCCTCAGTCTCAGAACCTCGGAGGCGGTCCCCGCCAGAGGACATGGGCTTCTTGGACTTTGTTAAGAACATGTCCAAGGCACTGGCGTTCCCAATCGAGTCTGAGGAGGATCCTCGTGCGGACGAGCTGGAGATCCTCCAGTACGTGGTCCCTCCTAAGGAATAGCTCTCGTTGCCCATGCCTCCCATTCTGGAATGGCTCATGCTCCGCATGTGGGAGACACTGGCGTCTGTGCCAGTGGTGAGCAGACGACTCGACTCGATGTATCAGGTCCGCTGGAGCCTGGGCTTCCAGAAGTCACAGCTGCTGCACAATTCCATGGTGGTGGAGTCAGCCATGCGTCGACTGAAAAGCCAGAAGATGCACTCCTCAGTGCCCCCTGGCAGGAAGGCCTGCACCTTGGATGCCCTCGGCAGGAAGTGCTACCAGGGCTCAATGCTCATCTGCCATGTCCAGGCCTACCAGCTCTACAGGGGCATGTACTTGAGAGACTTGGCGAAGGACCTTGCCGGGTTCAGTTGGTCTCTCCGAGGAACCTTTGCAGCAGTTCAGGAGCCTGTCCAATGCCGTCCGTGAGTACTCCAAATTTGTCTCGAGCAGCCTATGATGGGTTAGAGTCGGCATCCCGGGTAACCGCAGTGGGCATTGGTGCATGCCACCAGGCTTGACTTCAGTCGTCCGACCTTGAACAGTGGGTTCAGGACAAACTGGTCGATGTCCACTGCCAAGGGGAGAACCTCTTCGGCAAACCCATGACCGACAAGGCTGCCGAGTTGGAGACAGAGTTCATAACGAGGACCAGGCTCTCCAAGAAGACCACTGCCCCTCCCCGACGGAAGGGCTCTGGTAAAAAGCCCTTTTACCCATGGAAGGGAGTTGCTTACTGAAACTACCCACCCTGTCAGGCCTCCCTGGCTCCCAAAACAGGGTCAGCAGGCCAAGGGACATGGGCATGGCTCGCGTAAGCAGAAGGCTCCAAAACCCCAGGCACTGGCTCCAGCCCAGCCAGGGGGGAGCTTTTGACTCCTTCAGCATAGCCTCTCTACCCCAAGGAGATCAGCAGCCCATACGGGGCCATCTGGCCCTCTATGCCCAGAGTTTGGGTGTCCATCACCACCGATTCCTGGGCTCTGAGGGTAGTTGAGGAAGGTTACCTCCACCACCTGACTCAGACGCCTCCTTATTTCCCTGGAGAACCCCTCTGGTCTCCCCTCCACCGGTACCTTCTAAAGGAGTTGGCAGGTCTTCTCGAGGACAAACCAGTGCCCCACCACCTCAAGGGCAGGGGGTTCAACTCCAGATACTTCCTCGTCCCAAAGAGGACAGGGGGGCCTAAGGCCCATCCTCGACCAGGCGCAATCTCAACAAATTCCTGCTGAGGGAGAAGTTCAAGATGCTCTCCCTTGGAACATTGCTGCCATACCTCCAGCAGGGAGATTGGCTATGCTCCTTAGACCTCAAGGATGCTTATACCCACATTCTTATCCACCCCAACCACAGCCAGTACCTGCAGTTTGTGGTAGGAGGCAAACACTTTCAATACCGGGTGCTTCCCTTCGGCCTAACCTCTGCCCCAAGGGTCTTCACGAAATGCCTGGCGGTCGTGGCCGCCTTCCTCAGGCTCCAAGGGGTCTTCGTGTCTCTCCAGGAAGAAGCAGCAAGTCATCCCTCACATATGGGTGATGTCGACGCCGACAGAGCCCTCATGCGGAGCAAATCCCCAGCTTTCTGAGAAAGCCTTTGGGATTGCATCACGCATGCGCGGTCCCCTTCCCGCCCAAGGGTGCCATCTTGCTTAGTAAGTCAGAAAATTCTTTTCTGTCTGACCGGTTTGATGCCGGTTCCCCTTCCTGCCTCGGCTCGGTACACTGGTATCGAGTCCAGTCCAAATTTTCGTTTTTTGTCCTTAGTGACTAGCGTTTGCCCTTTTTTTTTTCTTTTTAGCTGGCAGTCCGGTCCTTTGACCTCGCAGGGGCCCTTTTTCCCCCGATGGCTGCTAGCGGGTTTAAAAAATGTGATTGGTGCATGAGAATAATGTCCCTCACTGACGCACGCGACTGCTGTCTCCGTTGCCTTGGGCCCGACCACGACCTGAAGGTCTGTGGGCCGTGTAAGAAAATGTCTTCCAAGGCCTTGAGGAGCAGGCAGCAGCAACATGATAGGATTTTTCCTGAGTCTGCACCCGCCTAGGCCCGGACCTCGTCGGAGGCCTCGACCTCTCGGGAGCTCTCTGATCCCGAGCAGCGTCGGGAGTCCTCCGAAAGGGTTCTCCCTCACGGGAACACCGGAGGAAGAAGAAATCCGTGAGGGCGGTGTCGTTAAATCGCTCCAAACAGCTTGGTCCCTCGCGGGCCAGGTCGCAGAGCCCAGCCCGCCACCCCAGCTCCTCGGAGTCAGAGAGGCCAGCAAAACTCCCTCGTAAGGAACCGGAGACGTCGAGACAGGTAAGCCCTGTCCTCGTTGTGGACTCTCCTTCTGGGAGAGCCTGCGTCTGGACCCGACCCGGGGGCTGCGGAGCCTCCTGAGCCCGGTTTCAGGATGGCAGCCTTGGAGCGCAGCATGTCTGCCTTCATGGACCAGCAGTGGGCGCTGATTGCCGGTCTCATCCCCCCCCCCCCCCCGACCACCGGGACATCGACATCGAAGTCGACCCCGGAGGCCGAGCCGATCCGATCCTTGAGACACTAACGATTCCGCTTCAGAGGGGTCCAGTTGGGAAACGGAAGACGAGGAGTCACCGGATACCCATCAGATCAAATACATCCCCTCGGATTCCCCGGGATCTGAACCTCGGAGAAGGTCGCCCCCCCCCCCCAGAGGACACTCGGTTCTTGGACTTTGTCCGGGACATGGCTAAGGCTTTGTCATTCCTGGCGAAGGCTGAGGAGGAGCCTCGAGCCAAAGAGCTCGAGATCCTCCAGTATGACTTTCCCCCTCGGGAAGTCCTTACTGTACCAGTGCCTCCGATTCTGGAACGGCTGATGCTCCGCATGTGGGAGACACCGGACTCGATGCCGGTACTCAGCAGGCAAATCTATTCTATTTACTAAGTTCGCAAGAGCCCTGGATTCCAGAAAGCACAACTGCCACACAACTCCATGGTTGTGGAATCGGCCGTCTGCCGGCTCAAGAGCCAGAAGGCGCACTCTTTGGTGCCTCCTGGCTGGGAGGCCCGCAACATGGATGCCCTCGGCAGGAAGTGCTACCAGGGTTCAATGCTGTCATGCCGAATCCAGACATACCCAGCTATACATGGGCATGTACTTGCGAGACCTGGCAAAGGAGATTGCCAGGTTCTCAGCTGGTCTCTCCGAGGGACCTTTGCTGCGTTTCAAGGCTTTGTCCACTGGGATCCAGGAGTGCTCGAAGTTTGACTCGAGCAGCCTATGACAGCTTAGAAGCGTCGGCCCAGGTAGCTTCTGCCTGCAATGGTGCACGCCGCCAGGCATGGCTACAGTCGTCAGACCTGGAGCAATGGGTACAGGACAAGTTGGTCGATGTCCCTTGCCGAGGTGAAAACCTCTTTGGCAAGCCCATGACAGAAAAGGCTGCCGAGATCGAGTCCAAGTACCTGACCTGAACAAGGCTCTCGAAGAAGATTTCTGCCCCTTCTGAGAAGAAGGGCTCGGGTAAGAAGCCCTTTTTCCCAAGAAAAGGTACTGCTTACCACAACTACCCCACATATCAGGCCTCCCCAGCTCTCCAACAGGTGCAGCAGACCAAGGGACAGGGGCATGGCCCGTGTAAGCAAAAGCCTCCAAGCCCCAGGCACCAGCTCCGGCCCAGCCTGGAGGGGGCTTTTGACTCCCAGAGCATAGTCCCTCTCTCCAAGGAAGCAAGGCCATGCACAGGAGAAAGGCTGACCCTATATGCCCACAGGTGGTCAGCCACCACAACAGATACCTGGGTTCTCCAGATAGTCCAGATGGGCTATTGACTACATCTCACCCATGCACCTCCCTTTTACTTTCCAGAGGAGCCTCTCAGACCCCCTCTTCACAGGGACCTCCTCTTAAAGGAGTTAGCAGGTCTTCTCGAGGATCAGGCGGTAGAACTGGTGCCTCACCACCTGCAAGCAAAGGGCTTCTACTCCAAGTATTTCCTGATACCAAAGAGAACTGGAGGCCTAAGACCTATCCTCGACCTGCGAGACCTGAACAAATTCCTGGTGAGGGAAAAGTTCAAGATGCTTTCCCTTGGAATATTGCTGCCTTACCTCCACCAGGGAGACTGGTTATGCTCCTTAGACCTAAAGGATGCTTAACACACATCCTAATTTATCCAGACCACAGACAATATCTGCAATTTGTGGTGGAAGGAAATCACTTTCAGTACAAGGTGCTTCCATTTGGCCCCGCTTCCCCACCCAGGGTGTTCACAAAGTGCCTAGCGGTAGTGGCGGCCTTCCTAAGAAACCAGGGGGTATTTGTCTTCCCCTACTAGGACGACTAGCTCATCAGAGCACAGTCAGCCCTGGAAGCCCAACAGGCTACGTCCCGCACTATCCAGCTACTACAACACTTAGGGTTTCTGATCATTTACACAAAGTCCACTCTGGTTCCCTCTCAAGGACTGGAGTTCATAGGAGCAAGGCTGGAACCCTTCAAGTAAGGGCTTATCTACCAGAAGACAGGGCGCAGAGACTTTTGGCCCTAGTGCAGCAAGTGAGTCACAGATCCCAGATCTCAGCAAGACACTTTCTGTTTCTCCTTGGTCACATGGCCTCTACGGTACATGTGACACCCAATGCCTGCCTCCACATGAAAACAGCTCAGTGGTGCCTCAGGGACCAGTGGACACAAGTCACAGGCAGACTCGGAGACAGGATCAAGGCGTCCAAACTACTGGTGTGGTCGTTGACCTGGTGACTTCAACCACACCACCTACTGGCGGGAGTGCCATTTCACCTCCTCCGCACACGAGAGTGGTGACTACAGATGCATCCTTGCTGGGCTGGGGAGCCCATTGCCAGGAATTGTGCACTCGGGGGGTGTGGTATCCACAGGAGAACACACAACAGATGCTATCCTCCTAGCTCTATGGACCTTCTGTCAAACCCTGGTTCATCAGCCTGTCTTAATTCAGACAGACAACCAAGTGGCAATGTTCTATGTGAACAAGCGGGGGGGGGGGGGGGGGCACAGGGTCTCGCATCCTCTGTCAAGAGACCCTGGACCTATGCTCTTTTGAAGTCAACCAGGGTATACACCTCAAAGCAGTTTACTTGCCAAGTCAGGAGAACTTCTTAGCCAACAAGCTAAGCAGAATTCTCCAACCACATGAGTGGCAACTGGATCCCAACATAGCCCAGCAGCTGTTCCAGTGCTGGGGGCAACCATCCATAGATCTGTTTGCGAGCCCACAGAATCACTAGTTGCCCCGCTTCTGCTCCAGACAGCCACACCCATGCAGGGTGGCTGCAGATGCTTTCCTAATATCATGGTATGTGGGCCTCCTGTATGCGTTTCCTCCCACGCCCCTGGTGGCCCGAACTCTGTTCAAGATCCTTCAGGACAAAGCCTCGGTCATCGTGGTAGCACCCAGGTGGCCGAGACAGCCATGGTTTCCGCTGCTGCTTCAACTGGTGGCAGTGGCTCCAATTCCTCTGGGATTACACCACAACCTCCTGTCACAGGAGGGGGGCACTCTCCTGCATCCCAACTTCAGATCTCTCAACCTGATGGCATGGCTGCTGAAAGGGTAGTCCTCACACCACTTCTCCTCCCTAAAAATGTAGAGAATGTACTGCTAGCCTCAAGAAGGCAATCGACTAGGAAAGCCTATGCGTTTAAGTGGCATAGGTTTGAGGTGTGGTTTGATAAGCAGAGCGAAAACCCTTTCTCCTGCCAAGTGTCAGTGGTGTTGCAATACCTCTTTCACCTCTCAGATTTAGGCCTCAAGTCAAACTCTGTTCGAGTCTACCTTAGTGCCTTATCAGCACACCATTCTTCAGTGGAAGGACAACCTCTTTCTGCACACCCCTTGGTGTCCAGGTTCCTGAGAAGTTTACTTCTGCTGAAGCCCCTGGTTCGCCCTCAGACAACCGAATGGGATTTGAATGTGGTCTTAGAGCAGCTTACTCGCCCACCTTTTGAGCCAATGGCTACCTGCCATCTCCACTTCCTCTCTTGGAAAGTGCTTTTCTTGTTGGCACTCACTTCGGCCAGACGAGTGAGTGAGCTGCAGGCTCTGGTTACAGATAGACCGTACATATGGTTCTATAGGAACAGGGTGGTGCTTCGCACTCGCCCCAAGTTCCTTCCGAAAGTGGTCTCTTCGTTCCACCTCAACCAGGAGGTGGTACTTCCAACCTTCTTTCCCAGGCCACATGCCAGTCGGGCAGAAGCAGTTCTGCACACCCTAGACTGTAAGAGGGCTTTGGCCTTCTACCTGGAGCATACGCGGGGACATTGAAGGGCTTCTCAGCAATTCGTCTCTTATGACCCCAGTAAGCTGGGGATGCCTGTCTCCAAGCGTATGTTGTCCACTTGGGTGGTGGACTGTATCGCCTGGGCATACAGGGCGGCCAATCTCCCATTGCAGGGTAGAGTCACGGCCCACCGGGTCAGGGCTAAGGTGGCATCAGTGGCTCACTTCTGCTCTGTTCCGCTGGCAGACATCTGCCTGACCGCCACCTGGTCTTCAAGTCAGACTGTGGCCCATTACTGCCTGGATAGGGAGTCCCAACGGGACAGTGCTTTCAGCCAGGCGGTACTTCGTAACCTGTTCGAGGTTTAGGCAACTCCTACCCTCCGACCCTTTGGTGTCAGGCTACTGGGGTGTTACGTTCCCAGTTGAACTCCTATTATGGCTGCTGCGGCTCTTCTAGAGGGAGCCTATTTTCAGTTATGGGTTCTCGGTAGCCTATAGCTAGGGAGTCCCATATGTGAGGACTGACTTCCTGCTTGTTCCTGCAGAAAGCGTACTCACTCACCTGTAACGGGTGTTCTCCAGGGACAACAGGAATCAGTCCTCACTACCCTCCCTCCTCCCCTGGAGTTTGCAGTCCTATTATTAATTTTTATTCTTTTGCTGTCTTTTTAGCTATGTCATTTGACTGAGCAAGATGGCACCCTTGGGCGGGAAGCGGATCGCGCATACGTGATGCAATCACAAAGGCTTAGAAAGCTGTGGATTTGCTCCGCATGAGGGCTCCGTCGGCACCGACGTCACCCATACGTGAGGACTGTTTCCTGCTGTCCCTGGAGAACACCTGTTACAGGTGAGTAACTATGCTTTCCTTACCTGGATGACTGGCTCAAAAGGGGAGGCACAGCCTCCTAGATGCAGCAGGCCACTGCATGCACCATCCAGGTTCTGCAACACTTGGACGTCATCATATATTACCCCAAGTCTCTCCTCCCAGCTCAATGCCTGGAGTTCATCGTAGCAAAGCTCGACACCCTCCAGGCCAAGGCCTTCCTGCCCAAGGACTGGGCAGATCGTCTCAGATCTCTGGCTCGAGACGTACAACAGAGTCTCTCGGTGCCTGCTCGGCACCACCTGCGTCTCCTCGGGCACATGGCCTCCACAGTCCACATCACCCTAGACGCCTCCATATGAGGGCGGCGCAGAGGTGTCTCCGGGACCAGTAGTCTCGGGCCACAGGCCGCCTCCGGGACAGGTTTGCGGTGACCCGCCAGTTGGCGGATTCCCTGGCTTGGTGGCAGTCGCCCCAACACCTAGAAGTGGGCATGCCCTTTAAGACGTCCTTACCACGGACGCCTCCCTGCTCAACTGGGATGCTCACTGTAGGACCCTCCGCACTCAGGCACCTGGTCGCCAGACAAGAGCACCCAACAGATCAACCTCCTGGAGCTCTGAGAGTTTTCTGTCACCATCTGCGCCACCAGCCAGTCCTAATCCAGATGGACAACCAGGTGGCAATGTTCTACGTAAACAAACAAGGGGGTACGGGGTCCCATATCCTTTTCGAGGAGGCACTGGGTCTCTGTTCATATGCGATCCAACAGGGTATCCTCCTGACAGACTCAGCAGGGTTCTCCAGCTGCACGAGTGGCAGCTGGACCCAGGGATAGCCAGCCAACTTTTCTGGCTCTGGGGGGAACCCGTGATGGACTTGTTTGCCAGTCCGGACAACTTTCAGTTGCCCTGCTTTTGTTCCCAGGTGACCCACCCCTCCAAGGTGGCAGCAGATGCGTTTCTAGTCTCGTGGTCGGAAGGCCTCATATACGCCTTCCCTCTGATGCTGCTTATTGCCAAGACCTTGTTCAGGACCCTCCGCAACAGGGCCTCGCTTATCCTAATAGCTCCGAGGTGGCCCAGGCAGCCGTGGTTCCCACTGCTGCTACGGTTGGCAGTGGAGACCCCCATCCTTTTGGGCACTGCCCCAGGATTCCTATCTCAGGAGGGGGGCTCTCTTCTACACCCCAACCTGGGGTCCCTCTCGTTAATAGCATGGCTGCTGAGAGGGTGACTCGCGCCCCCTCAACTTTGTGGTTGAGATTGAAGACATTCTGCTGGCCTCTCGCAAAGTCTCTACTAGGAAGGCATACGCCCTCAAATGACATGGGTTCTCTGTTTGGTGCGCCAATCATGGGGCTGATCCCTTCTGCCCAGTGGCTTTGGTGTTGTAGTATCTTCTCCACCTCTCCCAATCCGGGCTGCACCTTTGCGCCCTGGCGGCACACCACCACCCGGTGGATGGTAAGCCCCTCTCGGTCCAACCTTTAGTGACCCGCTTCCTTCGGGGCTTGCTCCTGTCAAAACCCCCGGTTCGCCCTCTGGCGACCAAATGGGACCTCAGCGTGGTGTTGGGGCAGCTCACTCGCCCACCCTTCGAGTCTCTGGTGACCTGCCACCTTCGCTACCTCTCTTGGAAGGTAGTTTTCCTGGTTGCTGTTACTTCTGCTCGCAGGGTTAGCGAGCTCCAGGCCCTCGTGGCAGAGGCGCCCTACACCAGGTTCTACAAGAACAGGGTGGTGCTTCGCACGTACCCAAAGTTCCTTCTGAAGGTAGTGTCGCCCTTCCACCTTAACCAGGAAGTGGTGCTTCCTACCTTTTCCCAAGACCTCACTCCAGTTGGGCAGAGACGGTCCTTCACTCTTTGGACTGTAAGAAGGCCTTATCCTTCTACATCCAACACACCCAAGGCCACCGCAAAGCTGTTCAGCTTTTCATCTCCTGTGACCCCAGTAGGCTGGGCGAGGCGGTGACAAAGCGTGCGCTGTCCACTTGGGTGGCGGATTGTATCGCCTTTGCTTATGGACAGGCAGAGTTTCCACTGGAGGTCTGTGTCACGGCGCACCGTGTCCAGGCCTTGGTGACTTTGGTGGCAAACTTGCGCTCTGTCCTGATGGTGGACAACTGCCAGGCTGCCACCTGTTCTTCAGCCCATACCTTTGCAGCTCACTACTGCCTGGAAAGAGAGTCCCGACGGGAAAGTGCCTTCGGCCAGGCTGTGCTCTGTAACCTTTTCAGGGTCTAGGCAACTCCTACCCTCCGACCTTTCTGTGTTCAGGCTACCGGAGTGCTGGTTCAGCGGACACAGGGGTCCTAATGTAGTCTGTGTGCATGGACTAAAATTGCTGCTGCTTGCGGCTCCTCTCATGGAAACTGTTTTTGTTATGGGTTTTCGATAGCCTGTAGCTGGGGAGTCCCATATGTGAGAACTGACTTCCTGCTGGTTCCCAGAGAAAGCGTAGTTACTCACCTGTAACAGGTGTTCTCCGGGGACAGTAGGAATCAGTTCTCACAACCCTCCCTCCTCCCCTTGGAGTTGCTCCTTTACCATCTTTTATTTTTGCCGTCTTTTATTTATTTTATTTAAAGTCTTTTCTATACCGTGCTTTTTCAAATTCAGCTCGGTTTACAAGAAACATTAACTTTGTCCAGTCGTGGAAGCCCGTACTGGACTTACAGAGAACAGGGATGGTAAACTTGGGTTTAACTGGGTAAACTATATACAGGGATAGACTGGGTATTTACATTCTGGGATATTATAGACATTCTTAGATACTATATACATGGTCATCTCCTGTACTTTTAGTTGTTATCTGACTGAGCAAGATGGCACCCTTGGGCGGGAAGGGGACGGCGCATGCGTGGTGACATCTCCCAAGGCTTTCTTTGAAAGCTGGTGGGATTCTTCTGTGAAGGCTCCATTTGGTGCCGATATAACCCATATGTGAGGACTGATTACTGCTGTCCCAGGAGAACACTTGTTACAGGTGAGTAACTATGCTTTTTGTGGCGCACTTCATCCCAGCAGGGAAGGAATTGCCTGATGAGTTAGATTAAATTTTATAGTAAAACTATATTTTCACAAGGGCTAATTAATATATATCCCCCCCCCCCCCATGGCCCACAGGTGGCCCCTTATTTTACTTTGTCTCACAGTTTGACCAACCCATGAGAAACTCAACTGACACATTAACCAGGGTTTGGGTGTCCAGCCTGTACAACCAAACGGAGATGTTAGTCTACCTCCTAGTAGAACTGGAAGCTTGTGAGGCAAGCTGAAGCCTAACCTGACTATTTAAATTGGTGACTGACTGGGAGTAGAAGTATAAGCGGGGATGGAATCTGATTAAGCCTAGTTATTCCACATTGGTTGCCTAGGAAGTACGGTTGTATAGCTATAAGCCTTTTTTAAATGTTTATAGCAAAGAAATAAAGTGAATAAAAGTTAAAATAAGAGAACAGAATTTTTATACAGTCTGCCTGCTGGGAACATTTGTCGGTGTATGTGTAAAGAGTCCATGTTCACATTCTGCCCAAGTGAAGTAGCTAAAGCATGAGTGTATTCTTACACAGGCCCTCGGTGTTCCTGGAATAGCAAGAGGTACTGCAGGACAGAAATGAGGTTGAAGGGTGCTGTAGAAAAGGAGCAAGGATTGTTGGCCGAGCTGTGCACAAGGAGGGCAGAGGATCTTTTGTACTGGAGTAAAACACAAGTGAGCTATGTGTAGGTTTTTGTATTGGGATGGCAGGGTGGTGCACTGGCAGCTGTATAGGAGGGATGGGTGTCCTAGAACTGAATGATTTGGCATTGCTGAGTGTGGTAGCACTGCCTGTCTGCCCATGGTGAGCTGTGTCGACTTCTCTTTGTTCTGTCCTACAGTCCTGACGTGGGATGGTGATGTGTCTGCAGTTAGTCAGGATGCAGTTACAGACACCGAAGGAGCTCGTTGCAAGATGGTGATGGATGAGTGGGATGAGGAGTTCGATGGTGGGAAGGTAAGCATAGAGCTGCAGGATTATACATAGAACATGGAGGATGATGTCTGCACACAGAAACTAATATTTCCAGAGCCTCCTGCTAGACCAGTACAGACAAGTGGGTTGTGCCCTCTGCCAGCAGATGGAGACAGAGAAAACCAGGAGCTTCAGTGACATTTTCACTGTTACTTAGACAGGTGCAGCTAGGGGCACCTCACAGTTTTTCTCTGTCTTCAGCAGAGGGTGATCTGATGCAGTGAGGATCCTGGGCTCCTGGCTGCCTATTTTGTAGAAATGTTTGTGGTAAGCTCTTACAAGATCACTCTTTCACATATTGCAGTAAAGTAAAAAACCCCTAACAGCGAAATTCCCCTGCCCAAGAGCATGATGCATGTACCCTAACATTTCAGGCTCTTCCTCCTTAATGTAAGACATGAAAGTGCTTTAATATAATGTTAAATCTGAATGTGTTCCTTTTTGGCATTTGTGCTCTTCCTGTAGGTTAAAAAAACAAAGACATTCAAGAGGGAAAAAAGGAGGAACTTTAATGCTTTTCAGAAACTACAAAACAGACGCAACTTCTGGTCTATGACTCATCCAGGAAAATTTACCGGCATTGGCTACAGGTTCTGAAATTGGTGAGTGTGAGATAAGCACAAATATTCCTGATTCTGGGCTCAGAATCCCTTTCACTTTAAAACAGTGATCATCAACTCTGCCATCAGGACGCCCTTTAGCAGCTCAGGTTTTAAGGATATCAATAACTAATTTTATGAAACTTAAGAGCACTGTCTTCATTGTATGCATATTGATTGTAGATGCCCTGAAAATCTGACTAGCTAAGGGGTGTCCTGAGGACTGACTTTTGAGAATCCTTGTTTTAAAATAGGTATTCCATTGAGAAGACTTTTTTTGATTCCTTGGGGTTTTTTTCTAGGTTACCTCTGTCAGACTAGGGATGAGTAGTATAAAAAGCAAAGGCTTATCACGTTTGCATTTTCTCTGTTTCAGGTTCAGCTAAGCTTGTGCCTGCCTGGATTGTTTCCCTCTGCTGCAGAAAAGCTCTGAAGGTGACAAATTTGCAGACAGTAAATTTGTACAGCTGTGCCCAGGCTTCCCTGGTGTGTGTTCTATCATTGGATAGCAGACTTTAACAGCATCATACACCAAGAGATGGCAGAAGCATTATCCTGGCCATGCTAGCCTATTCCTGTCCTTTGGTGCATCTCAGTACTGTGCAGGGTGTGAGTGGGGATGGAACTGCTGTGGAAAAGCACCGACCAGGAGTTTTAGGGATCAACACCTTTGCCCTATGCCTTAGCCTTGTGATCCTGTGTTTAGGATGTCTACTGGTGGAGTGTCACACTTAATAGCACTAATTGTTGCATTGAGACATGCCTGGGCTCTGTAAAACATGTGCAGTAGCAGAGAGGATTAGCGATTAGCATGTTCTGCCACACCCAGTTGCAGTTACCTCCCTGCCGTGCTATCCCACGCACTCCTGTTTAGTATAATTTGTAGATCATGTCTTGTATATTCTCTCACTACTTAACAAGAATGAAGGTCACAGGGAGCAGGACAGTTTTTATTCTTCATGCTTTGGACCCACCTGCTGGCCTGAGAATGAGTTTTTAGCCTGAAGATCGCTTACCTCCTGTTGGAGAAAATCCATCCACCAACTGCTGGAGACAAAAGAATACTGAAGAGATCAGCTGAAGCGGATAAAGGCATGGGATTGATGTCATTGAGACCTGTTTTTTTCAGCATTCTGCTGGTAGGGGAACACAATCCACTTGTCTGGACTGGTCTAGCGGGACAATATGGAATGAATCTTTAGCCTGAAGATTGCTTACCTCCTGTTCCCTCATATCTTTGTCCTAAAGCTGAGAAAAGTATCAGCAAGAATGGGGGTGTGCAATTTTACATGAAGCTCTAATTTCATTGTTCTCTTCCACCACCTTCCCCAAAAGCTACCATGCTCTAAGGTTGTTTTTGTGAGATGGTATCACCATTTCTGTTAGCTTTTGGGAAGAGGTGCTTTGGATCAAGTTTTCATTACATTCAGCGCCACACACACAACGTTCTATGGTGGTTGTGCAGCTGATGTACTCGCTTTCTCTTCAAATGAAACCCAGGCCACTAATTTCATAAGGCGTTATTTTCATCTACTACTGAGGCACACAAATATAGCACCTTCCCATCTTTACCTCTGCCCCTGCCACACTGCCACTCTTCCAAACATTTCTCGAGAGAATAATATCTAAATTAAGCCAGGAGTGACTCCCCCTCATCTAAACCACTGCATGAGTCCTGGGGGTGGGGGATGGATTAAAAATCAAATCATTTCATTAAATTATACAGAGAATGTACTATAAACAAACTTTTATTGATAGCAGTTCTCAAACTGTGGTTTCATTTACAAGAGTGACCTCCTCTCACCCTCTCGCCCAGCCCTGGCATGCCTATTCTGCCCTGCAAGAAGCATACTGAGGCTGGGGGAGGGGGACCTCCTTGTATGTAAAATTTACTATGGATCTGCCCATTTTAATATGGGCAAGTTCATTTTGCCAGTTGAAATCCTATTAAATGTATGTATAGAGGGAGACTGTAAAGCTTTGTATATGGTACCTTTTACTCTGGGAATACCTGGAGCATGGTGCAGTAAAGGGCTTCCGTTTGGGATGTCTGTGTGTGTGAATTTCTTTTCTGAACACCTTTCTCTGATTGGCTTTTCTAAGCCTTAATTCATGAAAGGGAACAAGCCGTGCAGAAGAGTTAAAATCCTGATGTGACTACAATGGAAATGGATTGTACGTTCATAAGAACATAAGATATGCCATACTGGGTCAGACCAAGGTCCATCAAGCCCAGTTTCCAGTACATCCTGCTAGACCAGTCCAGACAAGCGGATTTAGTCCCCCTACCAGCAGATGTTGGAGACAGAGAAATAGAAAAAAATTACCAGCAGCCTGATTGGCTGTTCCCTGGTAATATGTAGCTGAACCCAGTTGAGGGCGCTCCAGTATTTCTCTGTCTCCAGCAAATGTAGGGGTTTAACTTTTTCTCTCTGATTATTTTTATTATTTAGTACTTGAAGTAATTTTGCTGGATGCACCCAGGGCGCACTTGATCTGCCCCTCTGGTTTCCCAGCTACATTTTGTGGGACAGATTGAGGTTGAACTCCTGGTCAGGGGAGAAAACTGGCCTCAGCTCATGAGGACCTGAGCAACTGGTCATCGGGGGAGTCTGCAGCTTATCTGCAGCCTTACAACAGCTCCTGCCTGCTGCCTGTTTCAGGTCAGCCTTGGCTCTTCAGCACTCTATTCCAGCGCAGTGAGTAGAAAACGTTAACAATCCTCCTCCTTTCCCCCACCCCTCCCAATTTTAATCGGGATGCCGTGGGGCAACCTCTGTCCGCCTGGAGAGTTTTCTCTTCTTATCTTTACTGCCCTAGCTCTCCGTTTGATTAATTTTATGTTTTTACCGTGTTTTCACAGTGTTTGGAGTAATTTTATTTTGGCAGTTTTAATAGCGGTGGCCATTTTGTTTTCCGAGGTTTTTTGCTGCACAGCTCCATTTTTGGCGGGCTTTGTGAGGAGACTTTGTTTCTTAATTTCTGTCTTCTCCAGGACCAAGCAGGAAGTCAGTCCTCACATATGGGTGACGTCGGTGCCGACGGAGCCCCCGTGCGGAGCATTTCCCCAGCTTTCAAAGAAAGCCTTTGGGAATGCAGCGTGCATGCGCGGTCCCCTTCCCGCCAAAGGGTGCCATCTTGCTCAGTCTTCTTTTTTCCGCGGAGCCCGACGGACGTGCGTCTTAGTCACCCAGTTAAAAGTTGATTTTTTCCTTCAAAGATTCGTGGTTTTTTGCCGGTTCGACGCCGGTTCCCCTTCCCGCCTGGGCACAGTACACCGGTATTGAGCCTGGAGCTACTTTTTCGTTTTTTGTCCTTTGAGACTAGCGTTGATGCTTTTTTTCTTTTTCACTGGCAGCCCGGTCTTTTGACCTTGCAGGGGCCCTTTTTCCCCCGATGGCTGCCAGCGGGTTCAAGAAGTGTGATTGGTGTAAGAAACTGATGTCTCTCACCGACACACACGACTGCTGCCTCCGGTGCCTCGGGCCCAATGATCTGTGGCCCGTGTGGCAAAATGTCCTCTAAGGCGCTGAGGAGCCGTCAACATCAACGAGAAAGGATCTTCTCTGACTCCGCGTCCGGCCGGGCCCGGACTTCGTCAGAGGCCTCGACGTCTCGGGACTCCGACCCCGAGCATCGTCGGGGCTCCTCTGAGCAGGGGTCTCCCTCACAGGAACACAAAAGGAAGCAGAAACCTGCGAGGGCGGCGTCGGTGGATGCTCTTGGTCCCTCGAGGGCCAGGTCGCATAGCCCCGACCGCCATCCCGGGTCCTCGGAGTCGGAGAGGCTTGCCAAATTGCTCGTGTAGAGCCAGAGTCCCCGAGTCACGTGAGTGCTGTTGTCCTTGTGGACTCCCCTCCGGGGGAGCCGATGTCGGCCCCAACTCCATCAGGGGATGAGTTGGAGGCTGCTGAGTCTCCTGAGCTCGGACTCAGGTTGACGGCCTTGGAGAGCAGCTTTTCTGCCTTCATGGAACAGCAGCGGGTGCTGATCGCTGCTTTGACTGGTGCATCTGCCCCGACCACCGGGACCTCGACGTCCAAGTCGACCCCGGAGGCCGAGCCGATCCTCGAGTCAATGCGGTCTCGAGTCGATCCTCAGCCATGGTCTTCCTCGGCCTCCCGTATGGGGCCGAGGTCGTCGACACCGGTACCCTAGGCGTCGGGGCGGATGGCATCGGTGCCCGCCCGACCAGAGCCGCTCGATTCCTCCTCGGAGGGGTTGGAGTGGGAGACAGAGGACGAGGAGTCCCCGGACACTTTCTGGACCCGGTGCATCCTATTGGACTCACCGGAGTCCGAGCCTCGGAGAAGATCCGCTCCCAGAGGATACCTGGTTCTCGGACTTCGTGAGGGACATGGCCAAGTCCTTGACCTTCCCCGCGGATCCCGAGGAGGAGCTCGAGGCCCCTCCAGTATGACTCTCCACTGAAGGAGGCCTTTACTGTACCAGTTCCTCCAATGCTGGAACGGCTGCTCTTCCTCATGTGGGAGGCACCGGCCTCGGCGCCGGTTCTCAGCAAACGGGTCAATTCCATATATCGAATCCGTAAGAGCCCTGGGTTCCAGAAGGCACAGCTACCGCACCACTCCATGGTTGTGGAATCGGCCATGCATCGTCTGAAGAGTCAGAAGATGCACTCCTCGGTGCCCCCCGGCAGGGAGGCCCAGAACCTGGATGCCCTCGGTAGAAAGTGCTTCCAGGGCTCAATGCTGGCTTGCTGTGTCCAGACTTACCAGCTGTACATGGGTATGTACCTCCGAGACCTGGCAAAGGAGATTGCCGGGTTCTCTGCTGGCCTCTCCGAGGAACCTTTGCAAAGGTTCAAGGCTTTGTCATCGGGGATTCGAGAGTGCTCGAAGTTTATATCTCGAGCAGCCTATGATGGCTTCGAGGCTTCGGCCCGAGTAGCAGCGGCCGGCATCGGTGCACGCCATCAGGCCTGGCTACAGTCATCGGACCTCGAGCCATGGGTCCAGGACAAGTTGGTCGATGTCCCTTGCTGGGGTGAGAACCTCTTCGGCAAACCCATGGCTGAAAAGGCTGCAGAAATCAAGACTGAGACTCTCACCAGGACAAGGCTGTCCAGGAAGACTTCTGCCCCTTCTCAGAAGAAGAAGGGCTTGGGGGAAAAGCCCTTTTCTCCAGGACCAAGCAGGAAGTCAGTCCTCACTTATGGGTGTCATCAGCGCCAATGAAGCCCCAGCGGAGCATTTCCCCAGCTTTCCATGAAAGCCTTTGGGAATGCTGGCAAGCATGCGCGGTTCCCTTCCTGCCTAAAGGTGCCATCTTACCTCAGTCTCTTTTTTTCCGTGAAGCCCATCGGACGTGTGTTCTTTTTTTCCCGGAAAAGAGAAGTTTTTTCTTGGCGTTATTTCGCCTTTTTCCTCGGATTCGACGTCGGTTCCCCTCCCGCCGGGTTCGGTACACCGGTATCGAATCCCTTTTTTATTTTTTCGGTTTTTGCGCTTAGTGGCTAGGCGCTTGTGCCAAATCTTTTTCTTTTTCCCTGGAAGGCCGGTCCTTTGACCTCACGGGGACCCTTTTCTCCCCGATGGCTTCCAGCGGTTTCAAGAAGTGTGATCGGTGTAAAAAGATAATGTGTCTCACCGACACACACGACTGCTGCCTTCTGGGCCATGTGGAAAAACGTGCGGGCCATGTGGAAAAATGTCTTCCAAGGCCCTCCGAAGTCATCAGCAACAAAGTGAAAGGCTTTTCTCGGACCCGGCCTCTGCCCGGGCCCGGACCTCGTCTGAGGCCTCGACATCTCGGGATTCCGATCCCGAGAGGCGTCGGAGCTCCTCGGACAGGGGGTCCCCCGACCGGGAACGTAAGAGGAAGAAGCGGCTCGCGAGGTCGGCGTCGGGTCCCTGAGCCCTCGAGGGCCAGGTCTCAGACCCCCAACTGTCGTCCCGGGCCCGTGGACCAGGAGAAGCCTACTAAAGTTCCTCGCATGGAGCCGGAGTCTGCTGGACACGTAAGTCCTGTTGTCCTCGTGGACTCGCCTCCCCGAGTACCGACGTCGGGCCCGGCGCCGCCGGGGCCCGAGTCGGGGGCTGCTGCATCACCCGAGCTGAGTCTCAGGTTGACAGCCTTGGAGAGCAGAATGTCTGCCTTCATGGACCAGCAGCGGGCACTGATGGCCAGCCTGTCTGGCGCATCTGCCCCGACCACTAGGACATCGACTTCGAAGTCGACCCCGGAGACCGAGCCGATACTCGAGTCCCTTGCGGCTCGAGGTCGTCCTCGGTCGAGGTCTCCCTCCCATTCGGGACCGAGGGTCTCGACGCCGGTGCCTCCAGCATCGGGGTGGGTGCCTAGAGGCCCCGCGGGGTCGGACCTCGACTCGACATCAGACGAGTCTGCTTGGGAGACCGAAGACGAGGAGTCTCCTGACACCTTCAAGACTCGGTGTGTCCCTTCGGACTCACCTGAGTCTGAGCCCCGGAGTAGATCCCCTCCGGAGGATACTAGGTTCTCGGAGTTTATCCGGGATATGGCCTCTGCCCTGGCTATCTATGCTGACCCCGAGGAAGAGCCTCGAGCCGAAGAGCTCGATGCTCTGCAGTATGACTCTCCTCCGAAGGAGGCCTTTACTGTCCCGGTTCTTCCGATGCTGGAACGGCTCCTCTTCCGGATGTGGGAGGCACCGGCCTCGGCGCCGGTTTTGAGCAAGCGAGACGATTCCATCTATTGGCTCCGGAAGAGTCCTGGCGTCCAGAAAGCACAGCTACCACACCATTCCATGGTTGTGGAATCGGCCATGCATCGTCTGAAGAGTCAGAAGATGCACTCCGCGGTGCCTCCTGGTAGGGAAGCCCGAAGCCTTGATGGCATCGGTAGAAAGTGCTTTTAGAGCTCGATGCTTGCTTGCCATGTCCAGACTTACCAGCTGTACGTGGGCATGTATTTATGAGACCTGGCCAAGGAGTTGGCCGGATTCTTTGCTGGTCTCTCCGGGAAACCCTTGCAGAGTTTTAAGTCCTTGTCTTCGAGGATCCGGGAATGCTCTAAGTTAATGTCCCGCGCCGCCTACAATGGCTTCGAGGCTTCGGCCCGAGTCGCAGCAGCCGGCATCGCAGCCCGACGCCAGGCATGGCTGCAGTCATCGGACCTCGAGCCATGGGTTCAGGACAAGTTGGTCGATGTCCCTTGCCAAGGTGAAAACCTTTTTGGCAAGCCTGTGGCCGAGAAGGCCGCTCAGCTCGAGACAGAGCACCTCACGAGGATGAGGCTGTCGAGGAAGACCTCTGCCCCTTCTCATAAGAAGAAGGGCACTGCTTACAAACAGTACCCACAATATCCAGCTGCCCAAGCTGCCCCCCAGGGTCAGCAAGCCAAGGGCCAGGGTAATGGGCCCCGTAGGCAAAGAGCCCCCAAGCCTGCAGCCCCTGCTCCCACTCAGCAGGGTGGGGGTTTTTGACTCCTTGAGTATAGCCATACCTCCCTTGCAGACCCAGCCCTGCCCAGGAGGCCGCCTAGCCTTGTTCGCCCACAAGTGGCCCTTGATAACCCAGGACAGTTGGGTGCTGGACATAGTCCATCGAGGCTATGCCCTGCACTTTCACCAACTGCCTCCGCCACACTTCCCAGGGGAGCCTTTCCGGCCTCCCCTGCATACAGCCCTTCTCCTCCAGGAGCTAAAAGGTCTGTTGCTGGACAAGGCGGTGGAGCCTGTGCCTCCCCACTTCCAAGGTCACGGGTTTTACTCCAGGTATTTCCTAGTGCCAAAAAGAACCGGTGGTCTTCGACCCATTTTGGATCTCAGAAACCTAAACAAGTTTCTGGTGAAAGAGAAGTTCAAGATGCTTACTCTTGGAACACTTCTGCCCTACCTCCAGCAGGGAGATTGGCTTTGCTCTTTAGATCTAAAGGATGCTTACACTCACATCCTTATTCATCCAGACCACAGAAAGTACCTCAGGTTCATTGTGGGAGGAAACCATTATCAGTACAGAGTACTGCCTTTTGGACTGACCTCCGCTCCCAGGGTGTTCACCAAGTGCCTGGCAGTGGTGGCAGCCTACCTGAGAAATCAGGGCATCTTTGTGTTTCCTTACCTAGACTGGCTCATCAGGGGCCAGACATCCCTAGAAGTTCAACAGGCCACCAACAGAACAATAGACCTGCTCCAAAAGTTGGGCTTTGTCATCAACTTCGCAAAGTCCACTCTGCTCCCCTCCCATAACTTGGATTTCATAGGAGCAAGGTTGGATTCTCAGCTGGCAAGAGCATTCCTACCAGTGGACCGAGCACAAAGGCTCATGGACCTAGCCAGCAAGCTTCTGCACAGGTCCCTGGTCTCCGCCAGACTCTGTCTCAGGCTTCTGGGCCACATGGCGTCGACAGTACAGGTGACCCCCAATGCCAGGCTCAATATGAGACCTGCCCAGTAGTGCCTTCAGACTCAGTGGTCACAAGCCTCAGGCAGTCTCAGGGACAGAATCAAAGTGTCCCACCGTTTCCTGGCCTCCCTCAACTGGTGGTTACACCCCCCCCCCCCCAATCTGCTGGTGGGGGTGCCCTTTCAGATCCCACCTCATACAGTGGTACTGACCACCGATGCATCTCTACAGGGTTGGGGAGCACACTGCCTAGACAAGTGCACCCAGGGCCTGTGGTCTCCTTGGGAGGCGTCCCAGCAGATCAATCTACTGGAACTCAGAGCTATCCGCTTGGCCCTCAAGGCCTTTACTGCTTCCCTGGCACAACAGTCTGTCTTGATCCAGACAGACAACCAGGTAGCCATGTTCAATGTCAACAAACAGGGCGGAACTGGTTCCCAGCCCCTTTGCCAGGAGGCCCAGGACCTCTGTTCCTTTGCCCTGAAACACAACATGCTCCTCAAAGCAGTCTATCTTCCAGGCCAGGAGAATTTCCTGGCAGACAGATTGAGCAGGATTCTGCAACCACACGAGTGGCAGCTACATCCTTTAGTGGTTCAAAAGATTTTCTTGAGATGGGGGCTTCCCTCCATAGACCTGTTTGCCAGTCCACTGAACAACCCGCTGCCAAGGTTCTGCTCCAGGCAACCGCATTCTCTGAGAGTAGCAGCAGATGCTTTTCTGATTCCCTGGACTCAGGGCCTACTCTGCATTTCCTCCCACCCCTCTGGTGGCCCGAACACTGTTCAAGATTCTCCGAGACAGGGCCTCAGTCCTCCTGGTAGCTCCCAGGTGGCCAAGGCAGCCTCGGTTCCCCCTCCTGCTTCAAATGGCAGTGGATCTGCCTCTGCCTCTGGGATTGCAACCCGACCTTCTCTCTCAGGATCAGGGCTTCTTGCTGCATCTCAGTCTCAAAGCTCTTAATCTGATGGCATGGAGGCTGCAAGGGTAGTGTTGGCTCCCTGGGGCCTGCCTCCCGCGGTTGAGGAAGTTCTCCTAGCCTCCAGGACACAATCCACTAGGAAGACCTATGCTCTCAAGTGGAAAAGGCTCTATGTGTGGTGTCAGCTACGTGCTGAGGATCCTTTCTCCTGTACTGTGTCAGTAGTGCTTCAGTACCTGCTGCACTTGTCCAATCAGGGTCTCAAGTCCAACTCTGTTCGGGTCCACCTCTCTGCTTTGGCAGCTCACCACTCCCTAGTTGAGGGCCATTCCTTGTCTGTGCACCCTTTAGTGTCTAGGTTTCTCAGAGGCTTGCTTCTGCTCAAACCTCCCATACGTCGTCCTGCTCCTGAGTGGGAGCTTAATGTGGTCTTGCAGCAACTGACTCGCCCACCTTTTGAGCCTATGGCTACTTGCCCTCTACGCTTCCTTTCTTGGAAGACTCTTTTTTTCTGATAGCCCTTACTTCGGCTAGGAGAGTGAGTGAGCTTCAGGCCTTGGTCTGTGATAGACCTTACACCACGTTCTATAAAAACAGGGTGGTCCTCAGGACTCACCCTAAGTTCCTTCCTAAGGTTGTCTCCTCTTTCTACCTCAACCAGGAGGTGGTTCTTCCTACTTTCTTCCCTAAGCCTCATGCAAGTCAGGCTGAAACAGTTCTCCATACCTTGGACTGTAGGAGGGCCTTATCCTTCTACCTTGAACGTACGCAAGGTCACAGGAAGGCTTCTCAGCTCTTCCTTTCTTTTGACCCCAATAACTTGGGGTGGCCTGTGTCCAAGCGTACCTTGTCCATCTGGGTGGCTGACTGTATCACCTGGGCTTACAAGGCGGCTGACCTTCCTTTGCAGGGTAGGGTCACGGCCCACCGTGTGAGGGCAATGGCTGCATCAGTGGCTCACCTCCGCTCTGTTCCATTGCAAGACATCTGCAGGGCTGCTACTTTGTCTTCAAGCCAGACTTTTGCAGCCCACTACTGTCTGGAGAGGGAGTCCTGTAGGGACAGTGCTTTTGGCCAAGCAGTACTCCGGCATCTCTTTGAGGTCTAGGCAACTCCTGCCCTCTGGTTGGGCTACCTGTGGAGGGTGTGTCCTTGCAAAGCCTTTACTGTGTTGCTGAGACTAGAGGGAGTTCTCTTGTTCAGCCTGGGTTCCTGGTAGCCCAGAGCTGGGGAGTCACCCATAAGTGAGGACTGACTTCCTGCTTGGTCCTGGAGAAAGAGTAGTTACTCACCTGTAACAGGTGTTCTCCAGGAGCAGCAGGAATCAGTCCTCACTACCCTCCCTCCTCCCCTTGGAGTTGCAGTTGTACATAGTTTAATTTTTACATTTTTGTGTGCTGTTCTTAGCTATGTCATTTGACTGAGGTAAGATGGCACCTTTAGGCGGGAAGGGAACCGCGCATGCGTGCCAGCATTCCCAAAGGCTTTCATGGAAAGCTGGGGAAATGCTCCGCTTGGGCTTCATTGGCACCGATGACACCCATAAGTGAGGACTGATTCCTGCTGCTCCTGGAGAACACCTGTTACAGGTGAGTAACTACTCTTTACCCGAGGAAGGCCTCTGCCTACAAATCCTACCCTCAGTTCCAGGCCTCTACAGCTCCCCAACAGGTTCAGCAGGCCAAGGGGCAGGGACATGGGCCCCATAGGCAGAAAACCCCCAAGCCGCCAGCTCCGGCTCCTGCACAGCAGGGAGCGGGGTTTTGACTCCCACTGCATAGCCTCTCCTCCTCCTCTGCTGGCTCCTCTCAGCACTGGAGGCCGGCTGACACTGTACGCCCACAGTTGGTCAGCTATAACAGGGGGATACCTGGGTACTGAGCATAGTCCAAAAGGGCTACTTGCTCCACTTCCATCAGTTACCTCCCTCCTACTTTCCAGGGGAGCCTCCAAGACTTCCTCTGCACAGGAACCTCCTCCTTCAGGAGTTGGCAAGTCTTCTACAGGAGCAGGAGGTGGAACCGGTGCCTCACCACCTGATAGGATGAGGCTTCTATTCCAGGTACTTTCTGGTACCAGAAAGGACAGGAGGCCTCAGGCCCATCCTAGACTTGCGAAATCTGAACAAGTTCCTGGAGAGGGAAAAGTTCAAGATGCTTACCCTTAGAATACTGCTGCACTACCTCCAGCAGGGAGATTGGCTATGCTCCTTAGACCTAAAGGATGCTTATACTCACGTCCTCATTCATCCAGACCACAGACGATATCTCAGATTTGTAGTGGGAGGAAATCATTTTAAGTACAGAGTACGTCCATTTGGCCTGACCTCTGCACCCAGGGTTTTCACCAAATGCCTGGCGGTAGTGGCGGCCTATCTCAGAAACCAGGGCATCTTTGTCTTTCCATACCTGGATGACTGATTCATCAGGGGTCAGTCTTCACAGGAGGCCAGACAAGCCACTCTTCGCACTGTCTCTCTTCTCCAGCACCTGGGCTTCGTCATAAACTTTGCAAAGTCCACTTTGCTCCCCTCACAGGACATAGAGTTCATAGGGGCAAGGTTGGATACCTTACATGCAATGGCTTATTTGCCCGGGAACAGGGCTCACAGACTGATGGCTCTGACCCAGCAGTTTCACAGTGGATCTCTGGTCTCTGCCAGACATTTCCTGAGGCTTTTGGGCCACATGGCATCTACGGTCCATGTAACTCCAAATGCTCGTCTGCATAGGCGGCCTGTTCAATGGTGCCTCAGAGCTCAGTGGATACAGGCCACAGGAGACATAAGAGACAGAGTAAGAGTGTCCAAACTACTAGCGGCCTCCCTGCAGTGGTGGCTGCATCTCCCGAACCTAATCAAAGGGGTGCCTTTCCAGGCACCACCACACACACAGGTGTTGATGACCGATGCTTCTCTTCAAGGTTGGGGTGCACATTGCCAGGGGGCATGCACTCAGGGCCTCTGGTCCCCTTGGGAGGCCACACAGCAGATCAATCTGTTGAAGTTGCGAGCTATTCGATTGGCTCTACAAACTTTCTCTCATGTCCTCTCTCACCAGTCTGTCTTGATTCAGACAGACAACCAAATAGCAATGTTCTATGTGAACAAACAAGGAGGCACGGGATCCAGGCTTCTGTGTCAGGAAGCATAGGCCCTGTGCGCTTTTGCAGTCAAGCAAGGCATGTTTCTTAAGGCAGTTTATCTACCTGGCCAAGAAAATTGCCTGGCAGACAGGTTGAGCAGGATTCTACAGCCCCACGAATGGCATTTGAATCCCCTAGTGGTCCAGCAGATCTTCCTAAAATGGGGTCTTCCAACCATCGATCTCTTTGCCAGTCCCCTGAACCGTCAGCTGCCCAGGTTCTGTTCCAGACAACTGCATCCTCTGCGAATAGCAGCAGATGCCTTCCTAATCTCTTGATCTACGGGCCTGCTGTATGCGTTTCCTCCAACACCTCTAGTGGCCCGAACTCTATTCAAGGTTCTTCGGGACAAGGCTTCGCTGATCCTGGTAGCCCCCAGATGGCCGAGGCAACTGTGGTTTCCACTTCTTCTGCAATTGGCGGTGGACACTCCACTCTCTCTGGGGGTGCAACCCTATCTCCTGTCTCGGGATCAGGGATCTCTCCTGCACCCCAACCTCCAGTCCCTCAATTTGATGGTCTGGCTGCTGAAAGGGTAGTTCTAGCCCCCTTACTTCTACCTAGGGAAGTGGAAGAGGTGGTTTTGGCCTCTAGGAGACAATCCACCCGGAAATCTTATGCCCTCAAATGGCGTAGATTGTCCACCTGGTGTGCTCAGCGCCAAGAGGATCTGTTTTCGTGCCTGGTACCAGTGGTGGTGCAGTATCTGCTTCACCTGTCGGACCTAGGCCTTAAATCCAACTCTGTTCGGGTCAACCTCAGTGCTCTGTCAGCGCACCACTCGCCGGTGGAGGGCCAGTCTCTGTCGGTCCACCCCTTAGTAGCCCGCTTCCTCAGAGGCCTGCTTTTGCTCAAGCTTCCGGTTCGTCCACCAGCCCCTGAGTGGGATTTGAATGTGGTCTTGCAACAATTTACTCGCCCACCGTTTGAGCCGATGGCTACATGTCATTTATGCTTCCTTTCCTGGAAGGCGTTGTTCTTGGTGGCTCTTACCTCAGCCAGGCGTGTGAATGAACTACAGGCTCTGGATTCTGATAGACCGTACACACGGTTCTATAGGAACAGGGTGGTCTTACAGACTCATCCTAAGTTCCATCCAAAGGTTGTCTACTCCTTACACCTCAATCAGGAGGTGGTTCTTCCGACCTTCTTTCCCAGGCCGCATGCCAGCCGGGCTGAAATGGTCTTGCATACCCTGGACTGTAGGAGGGCGTTGTCTTTCTACATTGACCGTACACAGGGGCATCGAAGGGCTGTTCAGCTCTTTGTATCTTTTGACCCTAATAAGCTGGGGTTACCTGTCTCCAAGCGTACCCTGTCCATTTGGGTAGCAGACTGTATCGCCTGGCCGTACAGGGCAGCCGGCCTCTCCTTGCAGGGTCGAGTCACGGCCCACCATGTCAGGGCGAAGGCTGCGTCAGTAGCTTATCTCCGCTCTGTTCCGTTGGCAGACATCTGCCGGGCCGCTACTTGGTCTTCAAGCCAGACTTTTGCGGTCCATTACTGCCTCGAGAGGGAGTCCCGCAGGGACAGTGCTTTCGGACAGGTGGTACTCCGTAATCTCTTTGAGGTTTAGGCAACTCCTACCCTCCGGCCCTTGTGTTGGGCTACCGTTCGGGGGCGTTCTCAGAGAAGATTCTTATCATGCATGCTGAGGCTCTAGAGGGAGCTTATTTTTCAGCTTTGGGTTCTCGGTAGCCTAGAGCTGGGGAGTCCCATATGTGAGGACTGACTTCCTGCTTGGTCCTGGAGAAAGAGTAGTTAATCACCTGTAATAGGTGTTCTCCAGGAGCAGCAGGAATCGGTCCTCATGACCCTCCCTCCTCCCCTTGGAGTTGCAGTTATATATATATTTCATTTTGTTTTTTGCTGTCTTTTAGCTATGTCATCAGACTGAGCAAGATGGCACCCTTGGGCGGGAATGGGACCGCGCATGCGCGCTGCATTCCCAAAGGCTTTCTTTGAAAGCTGGGGAAATGCTCCGCATGGGGGCTCCGTCGGCGCCGACGTCACCCATATGTGAGGACTCTGCTGCTCCTGGAGAACACCTGTTACAGGTGAGTAACTACTCTTTCCCTGCTAGTTTTCAACTGTCTGGTCCCTTTCAACTCCTATTTTTGTCTTTTTTGACATTTTTTTTGTTCACTGGGGATAGCGGTCAGCTGCGCTGCACCTGTGAGATGCCTTCCCTTCAGCGATGCATGGTCTGCACAAGGACGCATAAGGATTTGAGGGAAGGCATTTGTGCTGCATGTCTTGCTCATCCTGGAGAGACTTCGGTGACACTAGCCAAGGGAGCTCAGGATAGAAGCAGTCCTGCTGCACGTCCTCAGCTGCTAGAGGAACCCAGACAGCTTCCCCGGCAAGAAAGTCTCTCTCTCTCTCCTCCTCTCTTAACTCCTCCGTTTCCGGAGCCTTTCAGGCAGCAGGAGTCAATGCATGCCTCGGATACCCAGTTTTTGGCCCTCTTTAGACAGGCCTGGGATCTTTGGCAAGCTAATTCTCCCAGTAACACAGTGGATGCCCTGACTCAAATCCCTCAGTCTTCTAGTTCTGGAACCCGCAAGCGCTCTAGACAAGAGGACATGTGCAAGGTGGATGCACGGCCACTTAAAGAGGTCTCCTGGGCTACCACAGCTCAGCCAAAAGCACCAGAGGAGTGGCTGTCTTCGGGGGACGACAGTGAGAGCCTGTCAGACCGGGAGGATGGGGAATGGTCCCCATCAGAGTTTTCTGTGGAGGGCCAAAGCGAGACACAGGACATACACTTGTTTCGCCAAGAGGTATTGCTGGCCCTAATTATGCAGGTGGTCGAAGCCCTATGATTGACGGATCAGCAGAATCCTCAGCCTTCTGCCATTCCCCAGCCAGACCTGATATTACAAGGCATTCGCAAGCCATCGAGAGCTTTTTCATTCCCGGCGGAGCTACAACAAATGGTGTCTTCAGAATGGGACTCTTCGGATATTCCCCTCCGTACAGCCCGCCGCCTAGGTCAGCTTTACCTCTGGGCACCGCCTAACTTGGAGAAGTGGCTGACATACCCCAACATGGATGCCCTTGTGACCGGAGTAACGAAGCACACCACCATTCCAGTGGAGGGTGGTGCAGCACTTCGTGATCAACAGGATAGGAAAGTTGAGAGCCTTCTCAAGACTGCCTTTTCAGCTTCTTCATTATCTCTCTAGGCCTCTGTTTGCGGGGGTCTAGCGGCCCGAGCTCTTCTGCGCTGGATTCAACGTCTGCCAGAAGATCCAGCTCTGGCTCGTCTGGAATCGGTGACAGCTTTCTTGGCAGATGCCTTTTACGATTTCTTGCGCCTCTCGGCTAGATCGGTGACAGCGGTCACAGTTTCTCGCAGATAGCTCTGGCTTCGCCAATGGTCGGTTGACTGTGCATCTAAAGCATGCCTCTCTAGGCTTCCCTTTAGGGGAAAGCTTCTCTTTGGGGAGGACCTAGACAAATTGGTCAAAGACCTAGGGGGAGGTTCGACCCCCAACGTCTTCCGGAAGATGAGCCTAAATTTGCTACTAGGCTTCCTCCTGTCGATATTCACCTACCTCGCAGCACACCTCCAGGTATCGCGACACTCGTCACTACCGTCCTGGGAAGCCCTCCGCCTCTTTGACAACTGGGCGTTTTGGTCAGAGGGCACAGTCCTTTTGGGGTGCCTGCAAGTTTGCTGAGTCCTACTCAGGGCCTTCCAAGTTCTTGGGCCCTGCAAGATCTTCCCGCTGACTGGCCGGACAGTCCACCCCAGGAGCTTTTTCTGGAGGTCGGCCTGTCCGGTGTTTGGGCATTTGGCTCTGTTTTCTCGTCAATGGTCTCTCGTTACTTTGGATCAATGGGTCCTCAACATAGTCTCCCAGGGTTCCGTTCTCGAATGTTCCTGATCCATTCCTGATGCGTTCGTCGTCTCATCCAGGGGAAGATCCCTGAAGAGAGAGCGCACGGTGGAGCGAATCGTCTGCCGCCTCCTTCTGAGGGTTATTCGACCAGTCCCTTGAGCAGAGAGAGGCTGTGGTCGTTACTCCATTTATTTCATGGTTCCCAAGAAAGATGGGTCCTTCCGCCCAATTCTGGATCTCAAGAGCGTAAATTGATATCTACGGGTGCCAGGATTCCGAATAGAGACGCTTCGCTCGGTGATCCAGGCGGTACGCAGAGGCAAGTTCCTCGCCTCTCTAGATCTTGCGGAAGCTTTTTTTTTAAATTTATTTATTTATTTACATTTTCTTATATACTGTGCTATTTTCCATCAGTGCGGTTTACATGGAACATTTTACATACACATTTCAAATTACTTGATTTGTGTTTACAAATAACAGGAATAGGAACTTGGAAAGAAACAGGGGTAACTATTTACATCTGTACAATGCGAATTGATTGGACATTTGCGTAGATTTGCGTAGCTTACTTCCACATTCCCATCAGAGACGACCAACAGCGTTTCATATGGTTTGCAGTACTGGGTCAGCACTTCCAGTTTTGTGCAGTGCCCTTCGGCCTGGCCTCGGCTCCGTGCACATTTTCCAAGGTTATAGTAGCAGTCGCAGCAGCTCTGTGCAAATGTGCAATCCGAGTGCATCCTTACCTGGATGGCTGGTTGATTTGGGCGGACTCCCTGTTGGAAGCGCGTCAAGCAGTGGCTCAAGTAGTTTCTTTCCTCGAGAATCTCAGATGGGTGGTCAATATGTCCAAGAGCCATCTTCATCCATCCCAGCAACTAGAGTTTTTAGGAGCCCGCTTCGACACCGTGCAGAGGAAAGTCGTCTTGATACGCGAGCAGCTTCGCAAATTCACGGGCTTGTTTCGTTTGTTTCTTCTTCAGACAGCTCCGAGGGTCTGGGATTGCCTTCAAGTCCCTGGGTCCATGGCAGCCACTATCGAAGTCATGCCTTAGGCCAGAGCACATGTGAGGGAGCTTCAGAGGTCTCTCCTTTCACACTGGTCACCTGTCGGAAGTCTATGACATCCGGCTTCCACTCCTCCCGGAGACTCGATGCAGCCTCCAGTGGTGGCTGGCGCCCTGTCATCTCCTCAGGGGTGTTTCCCTAGAGAACCCTTGTTGGGTCCTAGTAACAACAGATGCAAGTCTCTATGGGTGGGGTGCTCTCTGCCAACATCAGTCGACGCAGAGTACTTGGTCGATTCATGAAGCGCACTGGTCCATAAATCGACTGGAAACACGGGCGGTTTGCCTCGCCCTAAGACATTTCTGCCTCTTCTCAAAGATCAGGCGGTACGGGTTATATGTGACAACGCAACAACAGTGACATATATCAACTGCCAGGGCGGCACCAAGTCCCTAGGTGTAGCCAGAGAAATGTCCCTTCTCCTTCCCTGAGCAGAGGCACATCTGCAGACTCTCTCGGCACAGCATATCGCCAGGGTGGACAACTTTCAGGCCGATTTCCTCAGCCAACACGCTCTTGATCCCGGAGAATGGGAACTAGCCCCTTGGGCATTTCAGAAGATTTTGCGAGCATGGGGGCAACCGGTAATGAATCTAATAGTGACGTCAGCGAATACCAAGGTACTGGATTTTTTTCAGTCGCAAGAGGGAGTTTCAGTCCTCCGGATTGGATGCCCTGGCTCAACCATGGCTGCAGGAGGCTCTGCTGTACATCTTTCCCCCATGAGTACTAATCGGCAAAGTGCTTCGGAGAGTTCTCGCACACAGGGGGGGGGGGGAGTGATCCTAATAGCTGCAGACTGGCCTCTGAGGACCTGGTATGCGGACCTCATCCGCTTAACACGAGTCCCGCCACTGCCTCTGGGGTCTCACCGGGGGCTATTACATCAGGGTCCAATTGTGATGGACGATCCAGCTCCTTACTCGCTTACAGTCTGGCTCTTGAATGCCGCTGCCTAAGCAAGAAGGGTTACTCGAGTCGCGTGGTCGCAACCCTTCGGAAGGCGTGCCACCTGTCAACTTCGCTAGCGTATTCCCACAGTTGGCGAGTCTTCGAGTCCTGGTGCGCGCGGCCCCATATCTCTCCTTGGAGGTTAGGAATCCCGAATATCCTTACCTTCCTCCAGGACGGCCTGGATAAATTTCTAGCCTTGGAGTCTCTTCAGGTTCAAGTAGCGGCATTAACTTGTTTCAGAGGTCCTGTTGGGGGGGTGGCTCTATAGCGTCCCACGCAGATCTGTCCCATTTCCTTAAAGCAGCTAAGGTAGTCCGACCACCAGTTTGCCCTCCGGTGTCAACATGGGATCTGTCCCTCATCCTAAAAGCCTTGATGCAGTGAGTGAGCGCCTTTTGAGCCACTTAAACATATCACGTTGAGAGATTTGACGCTTAAGGCAGTGTTTCTAGTAGCGATAACTTCGGCACGAAGGGTATCCGAAATACAAGTACTTTCATGCAGGGATCCCTATCTTGCCTTCTCGAAAGAAGGAGTTTTCTTGCGTACTGTTCCTTAATTCCTTCCAAAAGTACTTAAGCCTTTTCATATCAATGAGCCAATTTTCCTACCCTGTTTTTCTGAGGATCAGTGTACGGGCGAGAATAAGGGACTTCGTTATCTGGATTTCAGCAGGATCCTTCATAGGTATCTTAAGGTGACAAATCCTTTCCATACCTCTGATCACTTTTTCCTGCTTTTTGCGGGACCCCATAAGGGTCAAGCTGCTTCCAAACGCACAGTCTCTCACTCATTGTGGTTAGCAATTGAATCTGCATACATCCTTAAGGGAAAATCTGTCCCTCTCAGTCTTCGGGCGCACTCTACGCGGGCGCCAGCTACATCTTGGGTGGAGTGCTCTCACGTTCATCCTCTTGATATCTGCAGGGCGGCCACCTGGTCCTCCCTGTCCACTTTTGTGCAGCGTCATTGGCTTGATATTCAATCTCGGGAAGAGGTGCAGTTCAGGGCAAAGATTGTCTCGACGGCCGTATGTTCCCACCCAAAGAGCAGTTAGCTTGGGTACTTCCCGTTTGTCTGGACTGGTCTAGCAGGATGTACTGGAAGAGGAAATTTTCACTTACCGTTAATTTCCTTTCCTGGAATCTTGCTAGACCAGTCCAGGACCCTCCCTATTCTGGATATCTGGTTCAGAGGTGTGTTGCTGAGGAGCCAAGACTTTGCAGCGGAGCGTTATCGTCTCTTGTACATAATTATAGTCTCTTGTACACAGTATGGTTTCTGTTTTCCTTAGTTTTTGGTTCATGGTTACATCTGTTTGAGTATGGCCTTTTACAGTACTGGAGCGTCCTCTAATGGGTTCAGCTACATATTATCAGGGAACAACCAATCAGGCTGCTGGTAGTTTTTTTCTATTTCTCTGTCTCCAACATCTGCTGGTAGGGGGGACTAAACCCGCTTGTCTAGGCTGGTCTAGCAGGATTCCAGGAAAGGAAATCAACGGTAAGTGAAAATTTCCCCATCCTGTTTCCAACAGTGGGCAATCTAGGTCATACGTACCTAGCAGTTACCCCAAAAGACACAGGTTCCACAATGCTTGTATTGGGTCAAGCAGTGATATCCTAGGTCCCTTCTAATAATGGTTTATGGAACTTTCCTCCAGGAACTTGTCCAAACCTTTTTTTAAACCCAGCTACTCTAAGAGCTTTTACTACATCTTCCGGTAACAAATTCCAGAGTTTGATTACACGTTGAGTGAAAAAATGTTTTCTCCTATTAGTCTTAAATAGGTTACTCTGTAGCTTCATTGCATGTCCCCTAGTCTTTCTGTATTCTGATGACGTAAACAATCGATCTACGTTTACCCGTTCCACGCCATGCATTCATTTATAGACCTCTATCATATCTCCCCTCAACCCTTTCTTTTCCAGGTTGAAGAGCCCTAACACGCTATATCCTTTTTAAGATACAGTGACCAGAATTGCACACAATATTCAAGGTGCGGTCATACCATGGAACAATACAGAGGCATTATAATATCCTTTGTTTTATTTTCCATTCCTTTCCTTGTGATACCTAGCATTCTGTTTGCTCTCTTGGCCGCTGCTGCACACTGGGTAGAGGGTTTTAACATGTTATCCACGATGATGCCTAAATCTTTTTCCTGGGTAGTAGTTCCAAATGTGGAACCGTGCATCATGTAACCATAGTTTGGGTTGTTCTTTTCTAGGTGCAGAACTTTGCACTTGTTCACATTAAATTTCATCTGCCATTTGGATGCCCAGTCTTTCGATTTATCAAGATCCTCCTCCAATTTTCCACAATCCTCATGGGTTTTCACAACTTTAAATAGTTTTGTGTCATCTGCAAATTTGATAACCTCACTCGTTATTCCCATTTCCAGGTCCTTTTTGAATATGTTAAAAAGCAGCGGACCCAGCACAGATCCCTGGGGTACTCCACTATTCACCTTTCTCCACTGGGAAAATTGGCCATTTAGCCCTACCCTCTGCTTTCTGTCTTTTAACCAGTTCCTGATCCACAATAGTACACTGCTTCCTATCCCATGACTTTTTAGTTTTGCCAAAAGTCTCTGATGAGGGAACTTGTCAAAAGCTTTCTGAAAGTCCAGATACATTATATTAAACGATTCACCTTTGTCTACCTGTTTATTCACACCAAAAAAAACTATAACAGATTAGTAAGATAAGATCTTCCTTGTTTAAAGCCATGTTGGCTGTCTCCCATTAAGCCATGACTATCTACATGTTCAGTAATTTTGTTCTTTATGATGGTTTCTACCATTTTTCCTGGTTCTGACGTCAGGCTCACCAGTCTGTAGTTTACTGGATTACCCCGGAACCCTTTTTAAAAATTGGCGTAACATTGGCGCTCCTCCAATCTTCATCTATTACAGATTTTAATGATAGTTCACAGATTACTAATTTAGCAAGTCTGCAATCTCATATTTCAGTTCTTTCAACACCCTTGGATGTATACCATCCGGTCCAGGTGATTTGCTACTTTTCAGTTTTTCAAATAGTTGAAGTACATCTTCCCGGTGTATTGATATTTCTTTCACATCTTCCGCAGCATCTCCTTTAAATACCATTTCAGTCATGGGTAACCTTCCTACATCTTCCTCTGTAAAGACTGAAGCAAAAAATTCTTTCAGTCTCAGCTATGGCCTTGTCCCCTCTTAGTGCCCCTTTTATCCCTCTATCATCTAATGGTCCAACTGACTCTCTCACAGGTGGTTTGTTACGAATGTACTTGAAAAAGTCTTTATTACGGGTTTTTGCTTCCACAGCAAGCTTCTTCTCAAATTCTCTCTTTGCCTTGCATCTAACTTGCCAGTGCTTGTCCTGTTTCCAGTTTTCGTCATTTGGCTCTTTTTTCCATTTCCTGAAAGATGCTTTTTTGGCAACAACTGCCTCTCTGACCTCACCTTTAAACCATGCTGGCAGTTTTTTGGACTTCCTTCCACTTTTCTTAAAGCGTGAAATACAGCTGGTCTGGGCTTCCAAGATAGTATTTTTAGTTCAAATCATTTTTATTAACTTTTCAAATAACAGGAACAAACAACTGCATTGACAATAGCAGACAGTTACAGAGCTAACCATGTATCAAGGAAAGAACAAAAGTGGCGCTGTCTGGCACAAAGGACCAAACACCCACAGCAATGTATGCATCCATAGTGCCTCAGTAAAACAATCCCGGTTCTTAGGCACTCACAACCCCACTCCCACCCCACCCCCTTTAACCCTCCCCCCCCCCCCAGCAAGCACACAGGGGATAAAGGGAGCATGGGGAGGTACAACAAATGGGTAAGTTACAGGGGCAGATATACATAGTGGGAACGGTGAGTATAAGACGCCATAATCCTAGGGAGGGGGGAGTCCGCCATCCCAGGTCAAAGACACCCGCTCATTCGCACTCCCTACCACCTCAGGTGCCCCCCTACAAGAGTCGCGCTAGACATTCAATACCACACTGCGCTCTCTAGGTGCAAGGCTATTAATGACAGGAGACCATAAATCCAGGAACCTATCCCAGTGCTGGCCCCCTTGCTGCTTCGCTGTTAACTTTTCCATGTACATCAACTCCAGCAAGGCCCGCTCCCACACCAACGTCCCCGGAGGTGCAGGTTCCATCCAGCGACTCAATAGGATCTTCTTAACCAGCATAAAGCCCCTTTCCAAGAGTCTCCGCTGGGTCGGGAGGAGGGTGGAGAAGCCCCACTCATGAAATAAACACTCCGCCCGCTTCCAAACTCCCTTTATGCCTAACCAGCCCTCCATCTTTGCACAAGCTTGGGCCCAGAGAATTCGCACTGAGGGGCACTCCCAAAAGTGATGCAAAAGTGTACCTACTTCCCTCTGACACCACACACACAGGGGGGATGGCTGTATGCCTAATTGGTAAGCCCGTTTATCAGTAATGTAAGCTCTCCAGAGGAATTTATATTGCATTTCCTGTAGATAAATCCAGAGAGAGCCCTGTTTAATCCGCCCAAACGCATCCTTCAAGAGGTCCACTGTCAGCTCTTCCACCCCATCGCTGCGCCAGCGACCCACCAGTGCCAAGAGAGGGGAGTCATCAACCCTCGGGTAAATGAGCTGCCAGTACTCCTGCCTCCCCCTGTCTCTCTCCATCAAGATCTGTAAGGATTCCCGAGGGGTCCCAACTGCGGCTCCCAGCTCAGCCTGCTCATGCCCCCAAAGACTACTGAAATAATGTCGCACCTGCAAGTATCCATAGAACTGGTGTTTGGGAAGCTGATAGTGTATCGACAATGACTGGAAACTGTCAAGGGACGACTTCCCCGAAATGCAAAGGTCCCCCAAGCACAGCAACCCCCGGTCTGCCCAAAATCGAAATACATTATGCTCAGTCAACCCCGGGGGGAAGTCAGGATTCCCCACCAGGGGGAGTAGGAGCGACCTCTTCGAATTCCAGCCCAGGTGAGAACATATCGCTCGCCAAGCTACACGAAGGGCACCCATATACACACCCCCTCCACTCATTTGTAACCCAGACAGGCGCTCCATATGTAACACATAAAGACTGTGATAGGGAGCACAGAGCCAAGCCAGCTGTCGTGCCGGGGTGCATCCCCCATTGTCCCCTAAAAGACCCCAGGTGTGACGAAGCATGTACCGGAGGTTGAAGTGCCGGAGGGATGGTAATCCTAACCCCCCTTCACCCACCCGCCACAAAAGAGCTTTAAGCGGGATCCGCGCACGTCTGCCGCCCCATAAGAAACCCCTAAGGTGGCCTTCCAATCTCGAGCGAGTACTCAGAGAGGCAGCATCCGTAGTACATACAACCATCTGGGGAACTCAACCATAGTAAATAAAGCTACCCTCCCCTTCAGGGATAGGGGCAACCCCTGCCAGTTCCCGAGCACTTCTTTGGATCTATCTAGCAGTCTAGGGATATTGGCCTGGTAAAGATTTGCGGGTCGATCCGGCAGCCAGATTCCCAAGTATTTTAATGAGCCTTCAGCCCACACCAGCAGGAAGGCTCCCTTCCAAGACGGCCTTACACGTCCACCCACATCCAGTACCAGCGACTTGGAAGTGTTAATCTTGAGGCCCGAAAAACTGCCAAAGTCTTCTATGACCTGCAACCCACGCGCCAGGGAACGCGGCTGAGTCAGACATAAAAGCATATCATCCGCAAAGGCACTGACTTTGAGAGCATCCCCCCCCCATGTCCACCCCTCCGATCTGCGGGTCGCTCTGAATTGCCCGTAAGAGAGGTTCCAGGGCCAATACAAACAAAAGGGGAGATAGGGGGCACCCCTGACGCGTACCTCTCTCCAACACGAAAGTTTCTGAAAAAACACCATTGACACCTACCCTAGCCATGGGGTGAGCATACAGGACTTGAAGCCACTGCAGAAACTCCCCACTGAATCCGAAGCCGCGCAGCACATCCCACAAGAAAGTCCATGCTACTCTGTCGAATGCCTTTTCCGCGTCTAGACTTACCAAAAGCAGATCTGCTCCCCTATGCAAACAATACTCCATCCCCAGAAGCAACTTAGCAATATTCGTGGCCGCCTCCCTTCCTGGCACAAAGCCCACCTGCCGAGGATCGATAAGCAGCGGTAGTATGGGATTGAGCCTCGCCGCCAAGACCGATGCCAGGATCTTCATATCACAATTGATAAGAGAAATCGGTCGGTACGAGGCCGGATCAGTCAGGTCCTTCCCCGGCTTCGGGAGCACCGTTATGTTGGCACACTGCATATCTCTAGGAAACTCACCCAGCTTTCGGACCTCATCAAACATGACTACCATAGAGGGGGCAAGCCGAGCGGTCAAAATCTTGTAATACTCATAGCTGAACCCATCAGGGCCCGGGGCCTTATGAGTCTTCCCTCGTTTAATCACCTGCTGAATTTCTTTCACAGTCAACGGCGCATTCAACCGCCGCAAGTCCTCCTCCGCTAGAGCGGGAAGAGGCAGCGAGTCCAAGAAGGTGCGTCCGCTCGCATAGTCCCGCGGCTCCTCAGTGTATAGACCAGCGTAAAACTGACGAAAGAGTTGCGCTATCTGCGCAGGCTGATGGTGCACAGCGCCCTGAGCATCCCGAAGAACAGGGATGAAATGCATGCCTCCCGGATCCTTAATCAACTTAGCCAACAATCTGCCAGAACGATTACCATACCGAAAGAATTGGTGCCGGTAGCAGTGTTGGGAATACACCGCTCGCCTCTGAAGTAACTCATTCAGCGCCGCCTGGGCCCCAACACACTCTAACTGTAACTTCCTATCCGCCATCCTGCTCGACCTGCGTTGTAAGTCCCGCACTCTACGCTCCAACAGCAACAAGCTACAGTCTAAGTGTTTACGCCGCTTCACACAGTAAGAAATAATAGCCCCCCTCATAACCGCCTTGCTAGTTTCCCACAGAAGAACCGGCGGGCACTGGGGCGTGTCATTGAAAGAGAGGAATTCATCCCATTGATCTGCAAGGTATTTCTGAAAGTCTAAATCTTCCCACAAGTATGCCGGGAATCTCCACTGCCTACTCGGGGCCCCTTGACCTTCCCAAGTAATCCACACCAACCCATGGTCTGATATCACCACAGGTTCAATCCCTGCCTGCTGCACCTTAGAAACCGCCCCTTCACTCAGTCAATGCGCGACCAGGATAGGTGGGCTCTAGATTGGTGGGTATATTCGCGGGTCCCGGGGTTAACGAGACGCCAGATGTCGACCATATCCCCCATCCTACAGAGATAGCCCACCCCCCGCTTCCGCCAGGCCTCAGACCCACTACACCGGGATTTGTCCAAGAGCGGTTCATGAGGGCAGTTAAAATCCCCAGCCAAAATCAATTTCTGTCGCTCCGCCCCTCGGACAAACCCCAGCAGTTTTCGAAAGAAGGCATGATCATATATATTTGGGGCATAGATGTTGGCGAGCCAGATGTCCTCGTTAAAGAGCTTAGCATGTAGCAAAACATATCTCCCCCCGGATCAGCCTCTAGCCTTTGGACCTCAAAGGGGATCCCCCGCTTCACCAGGACCACGACCCCCGCCCGTCTAGTGCCCAAAGAAGCTCCATAGGCGGCCGCCACCCAGTCTCTAATCAACTTCTGATGCTCCAGGGCGCTTAGATGCGTTTCCTGTAACATCGCTATGTGTACCCCTTTGCGTTTGAGGGATTGCAGGATTTTAGTGCGCTTAATGGGAGAACCTATACCCCCCACATTCCAGGAAGCTATTTTGACACTAGCCATACTCTAGTAGTGGGGTTACTCCGAGGACAAAGCGAAACAAGCATTCCAGGAGTCGCCCAGCCTCGACTCCCGGACTTTGTGGATCCCCATCTCCCAGGACAGGATACCACCCAATGTAACAACTGCAGCCCGTACCCAACATCCCCGTAGAAACTACCCCCAGCCCCCCTGTAAAAGTATGTATCCTATCCCCCCTCCTGCACCCCTCATGTGCCCACCATCCCGCCCCAGCCTGCACCCCCACCCCCTCTCCCCCCCTCCAACCCAGGGCCCATGCACCACACCAGTCTCAATCATACATGCCAGTACATACCCACACACACCCTCACACTCAACCATACCGCCACTGCACCTCTTCGCAATCATCCCCCCAGACATCCATATCCCTCCCCAAAAGCAACAACCCTTGCTAAAGCAAGGCATCCCCAACCAGGGATGAGATCACTGTCCATGCGCCTCCAGGCCCCCTTAAATGAAGGGTGTCCTGAGGCAATATAATGTCCCAAGTAATGTCCCAAGAGCGCAAGCCCCAAAGATACAGGCTGATCAGCCTAAGAGCCAGCCTCAAGTGACCCCACTATGGGAAGGCCCGACGCCAGGCAGTCCATCTCCAAACTGAAGGCCTCACGAGGCAACAAGCGTGGGTCCAGATAAGATGGTAGTGAGGAACTTCCGCGCCGCTACTACTTGCTCAAAGGAGTGAGTCTCGCCTTTATGGAAGACTCTCAGTGTCGCAGGATAGCTGAGGGCAAATCGTATGCCGCCGTTGATGAGATCGCTGCAAAGCGGTGAGAACTCCTTGCGCTTCGCGGCCAATGCCGCCGAGTAGTCCTGGAAGAGAAATATTGGGGCATTGTCCAACTTCAAGTCACGTTTCTTTCTATACGCCTGTAAGAGCAAAGTCTTTTGATGAAAATCCAGCAAGCGGGCTAAGACGGGTCTGGGCCTGGCCCGATCCTCCCGTAACTGCCCAAGCCGGTGCGCTCTCTCCACCTTGATCTGGCCTTGCAGCTCCACGAGACCCAGCTCTTTCGGCAACCATGTTTCAAATAAGGAGAAGAGTTGGGGGGCCGTCCAAGATTCCGGCACCCCGATGAGGCGCAATTTGTTTCTGCAGGAGCGGATCTCTAAATCATCTACTTTAAGCAGAAGAGCATCAATTTGTTTCTGCTGCAGATGAGTGCAACGCTCCAACGCTAGTTCGCCATCTTCGAGTACCGTCACCCTTTGCTCAACTTCTTCGACTCTTTTTGTGAGCTCGCCAAAGGTATCGCTCATCTCCGCCAACTTTTGCAATACAGCGTCAAATTTGGGCTCCAGAAGTTTGGCTACCTCGAGCGCCAACTCCTCCGGGCCGGAGTCCACGCTGTCTTTCCCCGGGGAATCGGGCGTCGTTGTGGCCTTTGCTGTGGACGCCATCTTGGGGTCTCGGGCGGCCGCTGTCTTATCCCGCCTCGTCGCCGCTTTCATGGCCCCTCCGCAAAGCGCAACTCAGGGTAAGGCAAGCAAGCACTATCTACCAGACAAGATAGTCAAATTCCAAGGCACCCCACACAGTAAATTGCCGAATAAAGCACAAGATTCTTAGGGTGGCCTGGGAGCACGATGAGGAGCGTCCTCACCCGCTCATGCGCTCACGTGATCTCCCCCAAGATAGTATTTTTAAACAACACTCAAGCTTGATGTAAGTCTTTAACCTTTGCAACTGCTCGTTTTAGGTTTTTCTTAACTATGTTCCTCATTTTATCATAGTCTTCTTTTCGAAAGTTAAAAGGTAGTACTGTGGATTTCCTTACCATCCCTCCTCCATTAATTAAATCAAACTCGATCATGCTATGAGCACTATTGCTAAGTGGCCCCAACACCCTTATCTCTTGCCCTAGATCTGGTGTTCCACTAAAGACTAGGTCCAAAATGGCTTCCTCTCGGGCGGTTCATGAACCAGCTGCTCTAAGAAGCAGTCATTTATTTTAGCTAGAAACTTTATCTCCCTAGCATGTCCTGCTGTGACACTGAATCGGTCAATACCGGGGTAATTGAAATCACCCATTATTATTACTGTGCTGTAACTTTTGTTAGCTTCCTTGATTTCTTTGAGCATGTCATCATCCATTCTGGCCAGGCAGTCAATAGTACATCCCCACTGCCATCTCCTTCTCCTTTTCACATAGAATTTCAATCCATAGAGATTCTACAGCAAATTTTGTTTCCTGCAATACTTTAATTCTGTGTGACTCAATACCCTCTCTAACATAGAGTGCAACACCTCCACCAATTTTATCAGCTCTATCATTACAATATAGTTTGTACCCAGGTATCAGTGTGTCCCACTGGTTGTCTTCCTCCTTTCATGTCTCTGAGATACCAATCGTATCTAACCTCTCATTTAGTGCTATATATTCTAACTCTTCCCATCTTATTTTTTAGACTTCTAGTATTTGCATACAAGCATTTTAGAAACTGTATTTTATTCATATTAATCTGGCTATCAGTAAGCAGGGGTAATTTGGAATCTTTAAGTTCTCCAGGACCAAGCAGGAAGTCAGTCCTCACATATGGGTGACGTCGATGGAACCCCTTGCGGAGCATTTCCCCAGCTTTCTATGAAAGCCTTTGGGAATACTGCACGCATGCGCGGTCCCCTTCCCGCCTAAAGGTGCCATCTTGCTCAGTCTTTCTTTTTCCGAGGAGCCCAACGGACGTCTGTCCTAGTCACCCGGAGAAAAGTTAGATTTTTCTTGCGATTTCATTGCGGTTTTTGCCCAGTTCGACGCCAGTTCCCCTTCCCGCCGGGTTCGGTACGCCGGTATCAAGCCCGTTCTCTCTTTTTTCTTTTTCCCTGGAAGGCCAGTCCTTTGACCTTGCGGAGGCTCTTTTTTTCCCCGATGGCTTCCAGTGGTTTCAAAAAGTGTGATCGGTGCAAGAAACTGTCTCTCACCGACACACACGACTGCTGCCTTCGGTGCCTCGGTCCCGATCATGATCCTAAGATCTGTGGGCCGTGTGGCAAAATGTCCACTAAGGCACTGCGAAGTCGACAGCATCAAAAGGAAAGGCTTTTTTCTGATTCGGCCTCCAGCCGGGCCCAGACCTCGTCTGAGGCCTCGACGTCTCGGGAGTCTGACCCCAAGCATCGTCGGGGTTCCTCAGATAGGGGTTCCTCGGATAGGGGGTCCCCCGATCGGGAACAAAAGAGGAAGAAGCGTCTCGCGAGGGTGGCGTCGGAGGAGGTCCCTGGCTCCTCGAGGGCTAGGTCTCGGACCCCCGACCGCCGTCCCGGGCCCTTGGAACAGGAGAAGCCATCCAGAATGCCTCGTATGGAGCCGGAGTCTGCTGGATACGTAAGTCCTGTTGTCCTCAAGGACTCTCCTTCCAGGGAGCCAACGTCGGGCCCGGCACCACCGGGTCCTGAGTCGGTGGCTGCTGAGTCTCCTGAGCTTGGACTCAGGCTGACAGTCTTGAAGTGCAGACTGTCTGCCTTCATGGATCAACAGCGGGTGCTGATGGCCAGCCTTGCTGGCACATCTGCCCCGACCACTGGGACATCGACGTCGAAGTTGACCCCGGAGACCAAGCCGATACTCGAGACCATGAAGGCTCGAGGTCGTCCTCGGTTGCGGTCACCCTCGACCTCCCGTTCGGGACCGAGGGCGTCGACGCTGGTGCCCTCAGCGTCGGGGCGGGTGCTGCCGGGACCCACGCGGTCAGAGCCCCCCGACTCCTCTTTGGACAAGTCCGCATGGGAGACGGAGGACGAGGAGTCTCCCGATACCTTCTGGACTCTGTGCGTCCCGTCGGACTCACCGCAGTCCGAACCCCGGAGTAGATCCCCCCCCCCCCCCCCCCGGAGGATACCCAGTTCTCAGAGTTCGTTCAGGATATGGCCACAGCCTTGGCGATTCCCGCAGACCCCGAGGAGGAGCTTCGAGCCGAAGAGCTCGAGGCCCTCCAGTATGACTCTCCTCCGAAGGAGGCCTTTATTGTGCCGGTTCCTCCGATGCTGGAACGGCTCCTCTTCCGGATGTGGGAGGCACCGGCCTCGCCGCCGGTTCTGAGCAAGCGAGTCAATTCCATTTATCGACTCCGTAAAAGCCCTGGCTTCCAAAAGGCGCAGCTACCACACCATTCCATGGTGGTGGAATCGGCCATGCATCGTCTGAAAAGCCAGAATATGCACTACACTGTGCCCCCCGGCAGGGAGGCCCGGAACCTGGATGCGTTTGGTAGAAAGTGCTTCCAGGGCTCGATGCTTGCTTGCTGTGTCCAGTCCTACCAGCTGTACATGGGCATGTACTGGCGGGACCTGGCAAAGGAGCTTGCCAGGTTCTCTGCTGGTCTCTCCGGGGAACCTTTGCAGAGGTTCAAGTCCTTGTCCTCGGGTATCCGGGAATGCTCTAAGTTCATGTCCCGAGCAGCCTACAATGGCTTTGAGGCCTTGGCCCGTGTTGCGGCGGCCGGCATCACGGCTCGACGCCAGGCATGGCTGCAGTTGTCAGATCTCGAGCCATGGGTACAGGACAAGTTGGTCGATGTCCCTTGCCGAGGTGAAAACCTTTTTGGCAAGCCCATGGCCGAGAAGGCTGCTGAGCTCGAAACCAAGCACCCTCACCAGGGCAAGGCTGTCTAGGAAAACCTCTGCCCCTTCTCAGAAAAAGAAGGGCTCGGGTAAGAAGTCCTTTTACCCGAGGAAGGCGACTGCCTACAAACAGTTCCCACATTACCAGGCCTCCCCAGCAGGGTCAGCAGGCCAAGGAGCAGGGACATGGATCCCGTAGGCAGAAGACCCCCAAGCCTCCGGCTCCTGCTCCCGCTCAGCAGGGTGGGGGGTTTTGACTCCCAAAGCAATAGCCTCTCCGTCTCTGCTGTCCCATCCCTGCACAGGAGGTCGACTAGCCTTGTTTGCCCACAGGTGGCCACCCATCACAGGAGACAGTCGAGTCATAAGCATAGTCCACAAGGGCTATATGCTCCATTTCCAACAGTTGCCTCCTCCTTACTTCTCCGGGGAGCCTGTGCCTCCCCACCTACAAGGTCATGGTTTCTACTCCAGGTACTTCCTAGTACCAAAGAGAACCGAGGGCCTCAGGCCTATTCTCGACCTCAGAAATCTCAACAAGTTCTTGGAGAAAGAAAAGTTCAAGATGCTTACCCTTGAAACATTACTGCCCTACCTCCAGCAGGGAGATTGGCTATGCTCCTTGGATCTAAAGGATGCGTACACTCACATCCTCATTCATCCAGACCACAGAAAGTACCTCAGGTTCATTGTGGGAGGAGACCATTATCAGTACAGAGTACTGCCTTTTGGCCTCACCTCCGCCCCCAGAGTCTTTACAAAGTGCCTGGCAGTGGTGGCGGCCCACTTGAGGAATCGGGATATCTTTGTCTTCCCCTACCAGGACAACTGGCTCATCAGGGGTCAGACATGCCAGGAGGCCAGGCAAGCCACCCTCCAAACTATCTCTCTCCTTCAACACCTGGGTTTTATCATAAACTTCGAAAAGTCCACTTTGCTCCCCTCCCAGAACCTAGAGTTCATAGGGGCAAGGCTAGACTCTCTCCAAGCAAAGGCTTACTTGCCAGAAGACAGAGCCCAAAGATTGATGGACCAGTTTCTCAGCATGCCACTGGCTTCCGCCAGGCTCTGCCTGAGGCTCCTCGGCCACATGGCATCAACAGTGCATGTGACTCCAAATGCCCGGCTCCACATGAGGCCTGCCCAGTGGTGCCTCAGAACTCAGTGGACTCAGGCACAGGAAGCCTCAGAGACAGAGTACGGGTGTCCAAATGATTCTTGAACTCCCTACACTGGTGGCTGCACCCCCCAACTTACTACAAGGGGTGCCTTTTCAGATACCTGTGTTCAAAGTAGTGCTAACCACCGATGCCTCCTTGCAAGGCTGGGGGGTACATTGTCTGGACAAGTGCACCCAGGGCCTATGGTCTCCCTGGGAGGCCACGCAACAAATCAACCTACTGGAACTTCGGGCTATTTGTTTAGCCCTCAAGACTTTCTCTCAAACCCTGGCTCACCAGTCTGTCTTAGTGCAGACAGACAACCAAGTAGCCATGTTCTGTGTGAACAAGCAGGGCGGCACTGGGTCCAGGCTCCTTTGTCAGGAGGCACAGGACCTTTGCTTGTTTGTGCTCAGGCACAACATGTTTCTCAAGGCTGTTTATCTCCCTGACCAGGAGAACTTCCTGGCAGACAGGTTGAGCAGAGTTCTGTAGCCCCACGAATGGCAACTGCACCCATTAGTGGTTCAGAAGATTTTCCTAAAATGGGGACTTCCATCCATAGATCTCCTTACCAGTCCCCTGAACCGGCAGCTGCCCAGGTTCTGCTCCAGGCAACCGCATCCCATTAGGTGGGCAGCGGATGCCTTCCTGATTTCCTGGTCCCAGGGCCTCCTGTATGCATTTTCTCCCACGCCTCTGGTGGCCCGAACCTTGTTCAAGATTCTAAGGGACAAGGCCTCGGTACTTCTGGTAGCCCCCAGGTGGCCGAGGCAGCCTTGGTTTCCACTTCTGCTTCAACTGGCAGTGGACACCCCACTACCTCTAGGGTTGCGGCCCGACCTTCTCTCTCAGGATCAGGGTTCTCTTCTGCACCCCAACCTCAAATCTCTCAATTTGATGGCCTGGAGGCTGCAAGGGTAGTGTTGGCTCCCTGGGGCCTGCCTCAGGAAGTTGAAGAGGGTGGTCTTGGCCTCTAGGAAGCAGTCCACCAGAAAAACATATGCCCTGAAATGGAGAAGGTTCTCTTTGTGGTGTCAGCTACGCACAGAAGATCCTTTCTCCTGCTCTGTGCCCTTGGTGCTTCAGTACCTGCTGCACTTATCCAATCAGGGCCTCAAGTCCAATTCTGTTCGGGTCCACCTCTCAGCTCTAGCAGCTCACCACTCACTAGTGGAAGGACACTCCTTGTCGGTTCACCCCTTGGTGTCCCAGTTTCTCAGGGGTTTGCTCTTGCTCAAGTCTCCTATCCGTCCTCCAGCTCCTGAGTGGGAGTTGAATGTGGTCTTGCAACAGCTGACTAGCCCACTAGCTACTTGTCCTCTCCGCTTCCTTTCCTGGAAGACGCTCTTTCTGGTAGCCCTAACCTCGGCCAGACGAGTGAGTGAGCTTCAGGCCCTGGTCTGAGACAGGCCTTACACTCGCTTCTATAGGAACAGGGTAGTCCTTCGGACTCATCCTAGGTTCCTCCCAAAAGTTGTCTCCTCTTTCCACCTCAACCAGGAGGTGGTTCTTCCGACATTCTTCCCAAGGCCTCATGCAAGCCAGGCTGAGGCAGTCCTGCATACCCTGGACTGTAGAAGGGCCTTATCCTTCTACCTTGAACATATGCAGGGGCATAGAAGGGCTACTCAGCTCTTCGTATCTTTTGACCCTAATAATTTGGGGTTATCTGGGTGGCTGACTGTATCACCTGGGCTTACAGGGCAGCTGACCTTCCCTTGCAGGGTCGGGTCACGGCCCACCGTGTCAGGGCTATGGTTGCCTCAGTAGCTCATCTCCGCTCTGAACCGTTGGCAGACATCTGCAGGGCTGCAACTTGGTCCTCAAGCCAGACTTTTGCAGCTCATTACTGCCTGGAGAGGGAGTCCCATAGGGACAGTGCTTTTGGCCAGGCAGTACTCCGGAAACTCTTTGAGTTTTAGGCAACTCCTGCCCTCCAGCCCTCTGTTGGGCTACCGGTGGGGGTTCTCTTTCAGTGAAAGCCTTTCTCTGATGCTGGGACTAGAGGGAGTTCTCGTGTTCAGCCTGGGCTCCTGGTAGCCCAGAGCTAGGGAGTCACTCATATGTGAGGACTGACTTCCTGCTTAGTCCTGGAGAAAGAGTAGTTACTCACCTGTAACAGGTGTTCTCCAGGAGCAGCAGGAATCAGTCCTCACAACCCTCCCTCCTCCCCTGGGAATTGCAGTTGTACATAGTTCATTTTTTGTGCTGTCTTTAGCTATGTCATTAGACTGAGCAAGATGGCACCTTTAGGCGGGAAGGGGACTGCGCATGCGTGCAGTATTCCCAAAGGCTTTCATGGAAAGCTGGGGAAATGCTCTGCAAGGGGCTCCATCAACGTCGATGTCACCCATATGTGAGGACTGATTCCTGCTGCTCCTGGAGAACACCTGTTACAGGTGAGTAACTACTCTCTCTGTCTGCTCCGTACTCAAGGGCATTTGGGCTACTTTAGTCTTTATTGGAACCTCTATGCTGAAGTGCTCTAACTTCATTCTTTTGATAGTATCCTTCAAGGATACATTGTTCCGAACCATGCACTCTTGGGCAACTGTCGGCTGTCCCCTATTATCTAGTTTAAAAGCTGCTGTATCTCCTTTTTAAAGGTTAATGCCAGCAGCCTGGTTCCATCCTGGTTAGGGTGAAGCCGATACCTTCGGAAGAGCCCCTCCTTTCCCCAGAATGTTCCCCAGTCCCTAACAAATCCAAATGTTGGGATGGCTAAAGCAAAACAATATGTCAATTAATCATAAGAAGACTGAAGTAATGTTTATGTCCAGTAAAATGGACTTCGAACCACCTCCAACAATCACACTGTGCAATAATACTTACAACTCGAAGGAAGAAATAAACTATCTAGGAGTCACAATCGACAGCAAACTGAAAATGGAAAAACACCTCAGCAACACCAACAAAGCCATCTTTCACAAGCTTAGAGTACTACGACCCCTGAGGAACGTACTTGATTCGTGTGATTTCCGATCAGTTGCACAAGCACTCATCATGCCCCACCTTGACTACTGCAACGCCATCCTACAGGGTCTACCAAAGAAAACCACTAACATATTACAACTGGCACAACACGTAGCAGCAAGGATCATCATGAGAACAAGCGTCACTGAGCATATCACACCTGTATTGATGGAACTGCACTGGCTCCCAGTTGCTGCCAGGATTCAATACAAAACATTGGTAACGACATTCAAGTTAATTCAAAACCTGGCCCCCTCTTTCCTCTCCACCCTGATCTCCATACAACCTACCACCAGAAGCAGGAGAACCATAAACTCAGACACACTAATAGTCCCAAACAGCATTAGGCACGTAAAAGTCAGTACTAGTCGCAGAGCGTTCTCTTTCTCTGCCCCCACTTTATGGAACCAGCTCCCACACGAGCTGAGAGCAATTAAAGACATAACCGATTTCAGAAAAAAATTAAAGACGCACCTGTTCAATTGTCACTATATACAGATGTAAATCCAAGAAGATAAAAGAGAGTGAATAGCTGTATGTAAAACTGTTCACCTGTTCAATTGTCACTATATACAGATGTAAAGCCAAGAAGATAAGAGAGTGAATAGCTGTATGTAAAACTGTACATAGATGACGGATAATCGCGTGTGTAAATGTATAATTGCTTGTATAAATATATAATCGATTGTGATAGTAATTATGTTCTAAATATAGACCCTAAGATGTGTGCTGTGTATTACCCCTGTTCTCTCTATCTATGCCCCAAATTTTCTGTCTTGATTTTTTGACAAATCCCAAACTTGTAATCAAACCGCTGCTGATCGCTGGAAGTAGCGGTATATAAGTATTTACTAAATAAATAAAATAAAATAAAACCCTCATCCTTGCCCCATCGTCTCATCCACGCATTGAGACTCGAGCTCTGCCTGCCTTTTGGGTCCTGCATGTGGAACAGGAAGCATTTCAGAAAATGCTACTCTGGAAGTAATGGATTTCTACTTCCTACCTAAAAGCCTAAATTTAGTCTGCAGAACCTTCCTACCACATTTTCCTATGTCATTGTTCTCCAGGAACAAGCAGGAAGTCAGTCCTCACTTATGGGTGATGTTGGCACCGGCGGAGCCCACGCAGAGCAATTCCCCAGCTTTCAAAGAAAGCCTTTGGTATTGCTGCCACGCATTCGTGGTCCTCTTCCTGCCCAAAGGTGCCATCTTGCTCAGTCTTCCTTTTTCCGCAGAGCCCTTCGGAGGCATGTCCTCGTTCCTTGGAAAAAGTGTTTCGTTTTCGGCCCCTGGGCCATGGGTTTTTGGTTGCACCGGTCCTCTTATGTCCCCCCTTGCTCTCCCTTTTTTTTTTTTCCCTTGAGCAAGGGAATACTCTTCTTTCAAAATTTTTTTTCCTTTGCGGGCTTCGCGCCCTTTTTTCCCCAACCGCTGGCTGCCAAGGTCCTTTTTGCCCCTTTGGCCACCGATTTTAAAAATGCAACACATGCTCCAAGAACATGTCGCTCACGGACACCCATGACTTGTCTTCGGTGTCTTGGGTTGGACCATGACCCGGAGCTCTGCTCTTTTTGCAAGAAAATGTCCTCCAAGGCCAAGCTCAGCCGTAAACAGAAGTCCGATGACATTTTCTGGAAGGTGGCCCCAGAATCCTCGGTGGCACCCTTGGTCACCCCTCCGCTAATGGGATACCCCACTTCGGCTCCACGTTTTTGGCGGCATTCCGACCAGGGGACCCCTGAAGTGGAGCAGCGTAGCAGCGTAAGAAGGCGGCCTCAAAGTTGCTGTCGGGGGCTCCGGATAAGCACGGGGGCTCCTACGCTTGATGTATCAGTCCCCCACTGTGCTCCCAAGAGTCGGACAAGGAGCGGCTTCGAAAAGTACCTCATACACATACAGAGGCCTCCGGCGATGATGCCCGGTCTCCTGAGGGTATTCCCGATGAGAACCCCCTCTCCTCCTCCACGCCAGACCCAGTAACCCCAGTGTCAGCATCGCAGGGTCCTATGCCCACGTGGGAGTCCCGAATGTTGGCACTAGAGTGCAGCGTTTCTGCCTTTTTAGCTGCCCAGCAGGCGCTCGTGCCCAGCACGACTGGCCCGCACCTAGAGACCAAGGTTCCCTCAAGAGGGATGCCAAAATCCGCCTTGGAAACCTCCAAGAGCCACGGACCTCATGAGGGTCCTCGATGTCTATCTCATTCTCCTTCCCTGTCCTCAGGAGTGCGATCCTCCAAGGCCTTTGGCTCCAAGCGGACCTTGGCCTCTGGACTGGGCGACCTACCCGAGTCGTATTCCTCCTCCGACCTTTCGGGCTGAGAGTCGGACGAGGATACTTCCCCGGAGACCTGGGCCCCTAGGGACCTTCCTTCGGACCCATCCCCGCCTATTTATCAGAGTTGTTCGCCACCCGAAGACACATCGTTCCTGATGTTCGTGTGCGACATGGCATGGGCCCTCAGCCTGGCTACGCAGACTGAAGAGGAACCACGAGCTGAGGAGCTCGATATTCTGCAGTACAAGTCCCTGCCTTGCAAATCTTTTACTGTCCCGGTTCCCCCCCATATTATCAAGGCTGTTCCTTTGTATGTGGGAGACACCTGCTTCGGTCCCCATCATGAGCAAGCACCTCGACGCCATGTATAGGGTTCAACGTGGCCCGGGGTTCCAGAAGACCCAGCTCCCTTACACTTCCATGGTTGTAGAGTCGATGATGCGGAAGCAAAAGAGCCCGAAGTCTCACTTTTCAGTCCCCTCAGGCAGGGAATCGAGAGCTCTCGATGCCCTGGTGCATAAGGCCTATCAGGGTGCCATGCTTGCTTGCCGTATCCAAGCATACCAGTTCTATATGGGCATGTTCCTGCGGGACCTTGCCAAGGAGCTCGGCAGCTTCGCTGTTGGCTTGGGGGTGAACCCCCTCCTAAGGTTCCAGACCCTCCTTAAATCCATAGTGGAGTGTTCAAAGTACCTCTCCCATGCCGTATACGACGGGTTTGAGTCCTCCGCCCAGTTGGCGGCAGCCAGCATCAGGGCCCGGCGCCAGGCATGGCTCCAGTTTTTGGACCTGGAGCTGTAGGTCCAAGAGAAGCTCTTAGACATCCCTTTCCTTGGCGAACAGTTAGGTAAACCAATGGAGGATAAGGCCGCTGAGATTGAAACTGAGTTTGTGACTCAAACCAGTCTCTCTTGCAAAACCTCCTCCTTCCCTAGGAAGAAGCAGCTGCCTAAAAAGCCATTCTTCCAAAGGAAAGGGCTCCCTTACCGGGGTTACCCGCTCTTCCCGCCCACCTCTGCACCAACTCCCAGTACGCAGGGCAAGGGGGTATGCACATGGCCACCGCAAACCTAAAGGGCCTAAGGCCCAACCACCGGCGCCACCCTAGCCTACGCATGGGTTTGATGCCGTCGGCATAGCCTCTCACCCCCAGGAGCTCTTCCGCCGGTGGGGGGACGTCTGTCCCTGTTCGCCCCAGAGTGGGCGTTGATCACGTCGGACACCTGGGTCCTCCAGGTAATCTGAGACTGATACCGTCTCTGCCTGGGCAGGCGCTCTCCTCCCTTCTCCCCAGCGGAGCCTGCTCGGCTCCTCACGCACCAGACCTTTTTGCAGCAGGAACTGTCCAACCTCCTTGCCCAACGAGCGGTTGAAGGTACCGCTGCACCTTCGAGGTCAGGGGTTCTACTCCCACTACTTTCTCATCCTGAAGAAGACGGGTGGGGGGGCCTGCACCCCGTCCTTGACCTCAGAAACCTCAACAACTTCCTGGTGCAGGAGAAGTTCAAGATGTTATTGCTTGGCGTTCTGCTGCCTTCCTTCAGCAGGGTGATTGGCTCTGCTCCTTGGATCTCAAGGACGCTTATGCCAACATCTTAGTTCACCCTCAGGCAATACCTGTGCTTCAGGGTGCAGGGGGAACACTACCAGTACAGAGTGCTCTCCTTCGGACTCGCGTCCACACCGTGGGCTTTCATAAAGTGCCTCTCCACGGCCGCTGCCTTCCTCAGGCAGCAGGGTATACTTGTCTTCCCCTACCTCGATGACTGGCTTGTCACGAGGTCCTCGATCGGCGCAGCCCACCTGGTGGCGACGCGCACGATACTTCTCCTCGAGTGCCTCAGCTTCCTGGTCAACTACCTCAAGTCGCACCTCAAGCCGGTGCAGACACGAGTTCATCGGCGCATGCCTAGACACGGTGCAGGCGACTGCCTTCCTTCCCACGGATCGAGCGGACCACCTTCAGGCCGTGGCGTCTCATGTCCAGAACAGGACTTCGGTTACGGCACGAGCCATGCTGTGCCTCCTCAAGCACATGGCCTCCACCGTCCATGTGGTCCCCCATGCCTGCTTGCACATGCGGACAGCCCAGTGGTGCCTCAGGGCACAATGGAGCCAGGCCTTTGGTCGCCTCAGAAACCCTATCGGGGTCTCCTGCAGTCTCCACGACTCCCTGGACTGGTGGCGGGACCCCTGAAGTCTCCTTCGGGGAATGCCCTTCCAGACACCGCAGCACGAGCGCAACCTAATGACGGAAGCTCCTCTACTGGGGTGGGGAGCCCACTGCGGTGCATTGTGCATCCAGGGGCAGTTATCGCCCAAGGAGTCTCGGCAGAAGATCAACCTGCTCGAGCTTCGGGCAGTCCAATGGGCCCTGAAGGCCTTCGAGGGCTATCTCAAGGGAAAGTCGGTGCTTGTGCAGACAGACAACAGGGTAACCATGTTTTACATTAACATGGAAGGGGAAACGGGATCACGCCTCCTTTGCATCTTGCCAGGAGATAACCCTGCGAGCGGTCTACCTGCCAGGCCAGGAGAATGTCTTCACGGACAAACTCAGCAAGATCCTCGCCCACATGAGTGGCGCTTGGATCAGGAGGTCGCCGGCGTCTTGTTCCATCGGTGGTGGACCCCATCCATGGACCTTTTTGCCAGTCCGGCGAATACACAGCTTGCCCGCTTCCGCACATGAGCATGGTGGCCCTGGATGCATTCCTCTTGAGTTGGACCTCCAGCCTCCTTTATGCTTTCGCTTCCACGCCTCTCATCGCGAGGATCCTCCACAAGACTCAGCAGGACCGAACTTCGGTGATCCTCGTGGCCTCGACAGCCTTGGTTCCCGCTTCTGCTCCGACTTGCGTCCGAGCCCCCCAGTTCCCCTGGGCTATGCCCCAGGCCTGCTGACGCAGGAGGAGGGTTGGGTGTTCCACCCGAACCTGGCCTCACTGTCCCTTGCAGCCTGGCGGCTGAACATGTCCTCTTATCTCTGCTGCGTCTCCCGGAGGAGATCCTCCTCGCGTCAAGGAAGGACTCAACAAAACGGGCATACGCCTTTAAGTGGCAGCATTTCTCACTCTGGTGCTCCGAGCTTCAGATCGACCTGTTCTCCTGCTCTGCCCGGTGGATCCTCCAGTACTTCGTCCACCTCTCGAAGGCAGGGCTGAAATCCAATTCGGTCTGGGTATACCTGAGCGCCATTTCGGCAAACCACCTCCCTTTCGAGGGGAAAACCCTCTCAGGGCAGTCCTTGGTCTATCGCTTCATGCGAGGTCTACTGCTTTCCAAGCCTCCCATCCAGCATTCACCAGCAGAGTTGGGACCTTAACATGGTGCTCATGCAGCTCACGCAAGCATCCTTCAAGCCGATGGCAACGTGCTTGCTTCATCAGCTCTCCTGGAAAGTAGTCTTCCTGGTGGCTTTGACCTTGGCTCGCCGAGTCAGCAAACCTCAAGCCTTCATGGCTGAGGCACCATACACCGGGTTCTACGGGAACAGGGTGGTCCTCTGCAACCATCGCAAGTTCCTACCAAAGGTGGTCTCGGACTTTCATCTCAACTAGGAGATAGTCCTACCGACCTTCTTCTCGAGACCGCATGGTGACCAGGCATCGGTGGTATTGCATACACTCGACTGCAAGAGGGCTCTCGCCTTCTATCTGCAGCGTACCCAGGTTCATCGCAAGTCCGACCAGCTCTTTGTGGCGCCTATGCCACGAATCGCCTGGGGCAGGCAGTCACCAAACGCACCATCTCCGTCTGGGAGGCGGACTGCATTGCCTTTGCCCAAGCAAAGGTGGGTGCCCCACTGAATTGGCGGGTCCCGCGCATGGCATCTGAGCCAAGGTGGTTTGGGTGGCTTCGCTGTGCTCAGTGCCTCTAACGGACATCTGCCAGGCTGCGACCTGGTCTTCAGCGAACACTTTTGCTGTCCATTACTGCCTGGAGAGGGAGTCCCACCGAGACAGCGCCTTCGGCCAGGATGTACTCTGTAATCTATTCGGGGTATAAGCAACTCCTGCCCTCCGACCCTTCTTCAACGGCTACCGAGAGCTTCGCCCCGATGACCCGAAGACTCAGGCTCCGCCAGGCATCAACATCTGCTCACGGCCTCGCAGAGGCATTTTTGGGTTACAGGTTCAGTAGCTGGGGAGTCCCATAAGTGAGGACTGACTTCCTGCTTGTTCCTGGAGAAAGCATAGTTTCTCCAGGAATAAGCAGGAAGTCTGCCCTCATTTATGGGTGATGTCGGCGCCGACGGAGCCCCATGCGAAGCAAATCCCTAGCTTTCAAAGAAAGCCTTTGGGAATTGCTACCACGCATGTGTGGTCCCCTTCCCGCTCAAGGGTGCCATCTTGCTCAGTTTCCTTTTTTCCGCGGAGCCCTTAGAACATAGTTCCTTCGTGTCCCAGAAAAAGTTATTCTTTTTTTTCTCCAGGACCAAGCAGGAAGTCGGTCCTCACATATGGGTGTCATCGGCGCCGATGAAGCCCCAGCGGAGCATTTCCCCAGCTTTCTATGAAAGCCTTTGGGAATGCAGGCACGCATGTGCGGTTCCCTTCCCGCCTAAAGGTGCCATCTTATCTCAGTCTCTTTTTTTCCGTGAAGCCCACTGGACGTGTGTCCAGTTTTCCCGATTAAAAGTAGATTTTTCCGCGATTTTTTTTTTTTTTTTTTTGCTCTTTTTCTTCCGGTTCGACGCCGGTTCCCCTCCCGCCGGGTTCGGTACACCGGTATCGAGCCCGATTCCTCTTTTTCGGTTTTTGCCCTTCGTGCCTGGCGTTCGCGCTCTTTTTTTTCTCTTTTTCCCTGGAAGGCCGGTCTTTTGACCTCGCGGGGACTCTTTTTTTTTTCCTCGATGGCTTCCAGTGGTTTTAAGAAGTGTGATCGGTGTAAGAAACTAGTGTCTCTCACTGACACACACGACTGCTGCCTTCGGTGCCTCGGCCCCGACCACGATCCTAAGTCATGCGGGGCCTGTGGAAAAATGTCTTCCAAGGCACTACGAAGTCGCCAGTAGCAAAAGGAAAGGCTTTTCTCAGACTCAGCCTCCGGCCAGGCCCGGACCTCATCTGAGGCCTCGACATCTCGGGATTCCGATCCCGAGCGCCGTCGAAGCTCCTCGGACAGGGGGTCCCCCGACCGGGAACACAAGAGGAAGAAACGGCTCGCGAAGGCATCGTCGGAAGAGGTCCCTGGCTCCTCGAGGGCCAGGTCTAAGACCCCCGACCGTCGCCCCAGGCCTGTGGAACAGGAGAAGCCTGCCAAAGTTCCTCGTGTGGAGCCGGAGTCTGCTGGACACACAAGCCCCGTAGTCCTCATGGACTCTCCTCCCAGGGAGCCGATGTCGGGCCCGGCCCCACCGGGGCCCGAGTCGGTGGCTGCTGCGTCTCCCGAGCTGAGTCTCAGGATGACAGCCTTGGAGAGCAGAATGTCTGCCTTTATGGAGCAGCAGCGGGCACAGATGGCCAGCCTGTCTGGCGCATCTGCCCCGACCACCAGGACATCGACGTCAAAGTCGACCCCGGAGACTGAGCCGATACTGGAGTCCATCATGGCTCGGAGTTGACCTCGGTCGCGGTCCCCCCTCGACCTCCAGTTTGGGACCGCGGGCGTCGAAGCCGGTGCTTCCGGCGTCGGGGTGGGTGCTCCAGGGCCCCACGGGGTCGTACCCCGACTCTTCCTCGGATGAGTCGGCTTGGGAGACGGAGGACGAGGAGTCTCCTGACACCTTTACGACTCGGTGCGTCCCTTCGGACTCACCGCAGTCTGAGCCCCGGAGTAGGTCCCCCCGGAGGACACCCGGTTCTCAGAGTTCGTCCGGGATATGGCCACTGCCTTGGCTATTCCGGCGGATCCCGAGGAAGAGCCTTGAGCTGAAGAGCTCGAGGTGCTGCAGTATGACTCTCCTCCGAAGGAGGCCTTTACTGTCCCGGTTCCTCTGATGCTGGAACGGCTCCTCTTCCGTATGTGGGAGGCACCGGCCTCGGCGCCGGTTCTTAGCAAGCGGGTCGATTCAATCTATCGGCTCTGTAAGAGCCCTGGTTTTCAGAAAGCACAGCTATCACACCATTCCATGGTTGTGGAATCGGCCATGCATCGTCTGAAGAGTCAGAAGATGCACTCCGCATTGCCTCCTAGCAGGGAGGCCCGAAACCTAGATGGCGTCGGTAGAAAGTGTTTTCAGGGCTCGATGCTTGCTTGCTGTGTCCAGTCTTACCAGCTGTACATGGGCATGTACTTGCGGGATCTGGCCAAGGAGTTGGCCGGATTCTCTGCTGGTCTCTCCGGGGAACCCTTGCAGAGATTTAAGTCCTTGTCCTCGGTGATTCGGGACTGCTCGAAGTTCATGTCCCGTGCCGCCTACGATGGCTTTGAGGCTTCGGCCCGAGTTGCGGCAGCCGGCATCGCGGCTAGACGCCAGGCATGGCTGCAGTCATCGGACCTCGAGCCATGGGTTCAGGACAAGTTGGTCGATGTCCCTTGCCGAGGTGAAAACCTGTTTGGCAAGCCCATGACCGAGAAGGCCGCTCAGCTCGAGACCGAGCACCTCACCCGGACAAGGCTGTCGAGGAAGACCTCTGCCCCTTCTCATAAAAAGAAGGGCTCGGGTAAAAAGCCCTTTTACCCGAGGAAGGGCACTGCCTACAAACAGTACCCACAATATCAGGCTGCCCAAGCTGCCCCCCAGGGTCAGCAAGCTAAGGGCCAGGGTAATGGGCCCCGTAGGCAGAGGACCCCCAAGCCTCAGGACCCTGATACCTCTCAGCAGGGTGGGGGCTTTTGACTCTTTGAGCATAGCCTCTCCTCCACTGCTCTCCCAACCCTGCACAGGAGGTCGTCTCGCCCTCTTTGCCCACCAGTGGCCCCTTATCACCGGGGACAGCTGGATATCATCCACAGGGGATATGCCCTCCATTTCCACCAACTGCCACCCCCATATTTTCCAGGGGAGCCTCCAAGGCCTCCTCTGCACACAGACCTTCCCCGTCAGGAGCTTCAGGGTCTGTTGGTGGACAGGGCGGTGGAGCCTGTGCCTCCCCACTTGCAAGGTCACGGATTCTACTCCAGGTATTTCCTGGTGCCCAAAAGAACCGGTGGCCTTCATCCCATTTTGGACCTTAGGAAGCTCAACAAGTTCCTAGTGAAGGAAAAGTTCAAGATGCTTACTCTTGGAACCCTTCTGCCCTACCTCCAGCAGGGAGATTGGCTATGCTCCTTAGATCTAAAGGATGCGTACACTCACATCCTCATTCATCCAGACCACAGAAAGTACCTCAGATTCATTGTGGGAGGAAACCATTATCAGTACAGAGTGCTGCCTTTCGGCCTCTCCTCCGCCCCCAGAGTCTTTACAAAGTGCTTAGCAGTGGTGGCGGCCTACCTGAGAAATCAGGGCATCTTTGTCTTCCCCTATCTGGACGACTGGCTCATCAGGGGTCAGACAGGTCAGGAGGCCAATCAAGCCACCCTCAGGACCATTGCTCTTCTACAACGCCTGGGGTTTGTCATAAACTTCACAAAGTCCACTTTGCTCCCTTCCCAGAACTTGGAGTTCATAGGGGCCCGGTTGGACTCTCTCCTGGCAAAGGCATTCTTGCCAGAAAACAGAGCCCGAAGGTTGATGGCCTTGGCAAGTCAGTTTCTCAGCAGGTCCCTGGTCTCCGCCAGACTCTGCCTGCGGCTTTTAGGCCACAAGGCTTCCACAGTACATGTGACCCCCGATGCCAGGCTCCATATGAGGCCTGCACAGTGGTGCCTTCGGACTCAGTGGTCACAGGCCACTGGCAGCCTCAGAGACAGGATAAGGGTGTCCAGACCATTTCTGCACTCCCTCAACTGGTGGCTACACTCACCCAATCTGCTGAAAGGAGTGCCCTTTCAGATTCCAGGTTACACAGTGATTCTAACAACGCATGCCTCTCTGCAAGGCTGGGGAGCGCATTGTCTGGGCAAGTGCACCCAGGGTCTGTGGTCTCCCTGGGAGGCTGCACAGCAGATCAATCTCCTAGAACTCAGAGCTATTCGATTAGCACTCAAAGCTTTCACTCCTACCCTGGCTCAACAGTCTGTCCTGATTCAGACAGACAACCAAGTTGCCATGTTTTATGTGAACAAACAGGGCGGAACTGGGTCCAGGATCCTTTGTCGGGAAGCTCAGGACCTTTGATCTTTTGCCCTCAAGCACAACATGCTCCTCAGGGCTGTGTACCTTCCGGGCCACGACAACTACCTAGCAGACAGATTGAGCAGGATACTGCAGCCCCACGAGTGGCAGCTGCATCCTTCAGTAGTTCAGAAGATCTTCCTGAAATGAGGTCTCCCTTGGATGGATCTCTTTGCCAGCCCCATCAACAAGCAACTGCCAAAGTTCTGCTCCAGACAACCACATTCTCTGCGGATAGCAGCGGATGCTTTTCTGATATCTTGGTCTCAGGGCCTCCTCTATGCGTTTCCTCCCACGCCCTTGGTGGCCCGTACCCTATTCAAGATTCTCCAGGACAAGGCCTCTGTCCTGCTGGTAGCTCCCCGGTGGCCAAGACAGCCTTGGTTTCCTCTTCTGCTTCAACTGGCGGTGGATCCTCCACTGCCTCTGGGGTTGCAACCCGACCTTCTCACACAGGACTAGGGTTCCCTTCTGCACCCCAATCTCAAGTCTCTCAATTTGATGGCCTGGAGGCTGCAAGGGTAGTTTTGGCTCCCTGGGGCCTACCTCAGGAAGTTGAGGTTGTCCTAGCCTCTAGGAAACAGTCCACTAGGAAAACCTATGCTCTCAAGTGGAAGAAGTTTTCTGTGTGGTGTCACCTACGTACAGAGGATCCTTTCTCCTGTACTGTGCCAGTAGTTCGTCAGTACTTACTGCACTTCTCCAATCAGGGACTTAAGTCCAATTCTGTTCGGGTCCACCTCTCAGCTCTAGCAGCTCACCACTCATTGGTAGAGGGACAGTCTCTATCTGGTCACCCCTTGGTGTCCCGCTTTCTCAGGGGCTTGCTTTTGCTCAAGCCTCCCATCCGTCGTCCTGCCCCTGAGTAGGAGCTGAATGTGGTCTTGCAGCAACTGACTCGCCCTCCTTTTGAGCCAATGGCTACTTGTCCACTATGCTTCCTCTCCTGGAAGACACTCTTCCTGATAGCCCTTACCTCGGCTAGGCGAGTAAGTGAGCTTCAGGCCCTGGTCTGTGACAGGTCTTACACCAGGATTTATAGGAACAGGGTAGTCCTCAGGACTCACCCAAAGTTCCTCCCAAAAGTTGTCTCCTCTTTCCACCTCAATCAGGAGGTGGTTCTTCCAACATTCTTCCCTAGGCCTCATGCAAGCAAGGCTGAAGCAGTTCTGCATACCCTGGACTGTAGGAGGGCCTTATCCTTCTACCTTGACCGTATGCAGGGGCATAGAAGGGCTACTCAGCTCTTCGTATCCTTTGACCCCAATACGTTGGGGTTGGCTGTGTCCAAGCGTACCTTGTCCATCTGGGTGGCTGACTGTATCACCTGGGCTTACAAGGCGGCTGACTTTCCTTTGCAGGGTAGGGTCATGGCCCATCGTGTCAGGGCAATGGCTGCCTCAGTGGCTCATCTCCACTCTGTGCCCTTGGTAGACATCTGCAGGGCTGCAACTTGGTCTTCAAGCCAGACATTTGCGGCCCATTACTGCCTGGAGAGGGAGTCCCGTAGGGACAGTGCTTTTGGCCAGGCAGTACTCCGGAATCTCTTTGAGGTTTAGGCAACTCCTGCCCTCTGTTGGGCTACCGGTGGAGGTTGTGTCCTTGAAAAGCCTTTCTTTGCAGCTGGGACTAGAGGGAGTTCTCTTGTTCAGCCTGGGTTCCTCGGTAGCCCAGAGCTAGGGAGTCACCCATATGTGAGGACTGACTTCCTGCTTGGTCCTGGAGAAAGAGTAGTTACTAACCTGTAGCAGGTGTTCTCCAGGAGCAGCAGGAATCAGTCCTCACAACCCTCACTCCTCCCCTTGGAGTTGCAGTTGTACATAGTTTATTTTTTTCATTTTTGTGTGCTGTTCTTAGCTATGTCATTGGACTGAGGTAAGATGGCACCTTTAGGCGGGAAGGGAACCGCGCATGCGTGCCTGCATTCCCAAAGGCTTTCATAGAAAGCTGGGGAAATGCTCCGCTGGGGCTTCATCGGCGCTGATGACACCCATATGTGAGGACTGATTCCTGCTGCTCCTGGAGAACACCTGTTACAGGTGAGTAACTACTCTTTCTCTGTTTCTTCGCCGGTCGACACCAGTATCCTTCCCGCCTCTGGCTTCGGTACTCTGGTATCGAGTCACGTTATTTTTTCTACTACTTGAACTTTTTCTCTCTGAGGCGCATTTGCGCCCTTTTTGTCCCTCTTTTCTTCGCTGGCAGCCCACAGGGTCTTTGACCTCGCCGGGGTCCTTTTTCCCCCGATGGCTACCAGCGGTTCTAAGAAGTGTGATTGGTGCAGGAAAATTATGTCCCTCACTGATACTCACGACTGTTGCCTCCGTTGCTTCGGGCCGGAGCACGACCCGACAGTCTGTGGCCTGTGTAAGAGGATGTCACCAAGACAAGGCAGCACACTGCCATGCAAGCAAACAGCACAAAAATGTAGGCAGGTATGAACTCTCACCAGTACTTTATTGATCCATATATGTAAAAGGGAGACCTGACCCGACACAGGCCGTGTTTCGATAAACTCTTCTTCAGGGGTTGGCTCGCCTTATACTAAAAACACATTATAAATTAATTAAAACACAAGAATAAAAACATAAAAAGACTAAATACATAATTTGAAAAACTGTAAGAACACGATAATAAATAAATGATATGTATAAAAAACACAGTGGTGTTCATTAACTCATAGGCAAAATCATATTTTGATATGTATCACACTAAGACATATAAAAGCCTAAACGCATGAAACATAAAATCTATTAGATGTTAAGACAAAACTCCCTTTAAAAAAATAAATAAATTAACACAATGTGTATGTAAAACAATAGTGACAAGCAGATGTTAATCAAAAACTAATATGTTTAAATAAAGACAATAAATAAATAAAGAACATATTATGAAGACCATTACCACAACAGGAATAAAATCAAAAGTACAAGTAAACGTGTCTATTCAGCATGGAGAAAAAACAAAAGGGATGGAGGACAGACGCCTAAAAAGTTCTAGGAGCAGGAGTGAAAAAAAGCTATTACCTTAGAACCGTAATAGGGATTTATTTATTTATTTATTTAACAATGATTTATATACCGCATCTTCCATACGCCAATAAAAATAAATTGTTGCACTGAAAGTTAAACAACCTTCCGTAACTGCAAATTAGATGAAAAAAAGGGGGTTATATATTAGAAAACTTATTACATTCAAAAATTTTAAAAATGTATTAATCCTTTCAAACCCTAAAAGTGACGTTATTTAGAAACATACCAGGCTGTCATGCTATGGAAAAACCGAACCATGAGGAATGATGTCATTTAAAAAATGACGAACCGTCTGGATACGGGATGCTAAGTGTGATTTCTCACTGGCAGCGTAGGACCACGGAGATAGCATTATGTAAAAATTTCTTTTGTTTTAGAGATATATATTACCAACAAATTAAGGGTGTGGCAATGGGGTTCTCCATGGCACCAGACATTGCCAACCTATACATGTATAAATTTGAAAATACTTTTCTTAAAGCTCATCCTTTTGATTACAGAGTCAAATTGTGGATTAGGTATATTGACAATATTTTTATCATATGGGATGGCTCCATGGAGGATTTGTCTGCATTCAATGTATGGATTAATGACCTAGATCAAAATTTACGCTTTCAGATTACCTATGATCCGGTGCAAATTCCTTATTTAGACCTAGTAATTAAAAAGGAAGGGAAAGGATTTATCACAAAACTGTATAGAAAACCGACCGACAGAAATCAGTTGCTCCACTATCAAAGTTTTCATAATCCTGCATTAAAAAATAATTTACCTGTTGGACAATTTCTTAGAGTAAGGAGAAATTGTACCACTGATGCCGAATTTGAATTGCAAGCTAAAGATCTAAAAGAAAGATTTGAAGCACGCCAATATCCTCAGCAATATATTAATAAAGCCTACTCTAGAGCCCGTGATTATTCACGAACAATGGCAGATAAATCACGATAACAAAAATAAAAAAGATACTAAAATTGTTTGTCCATTACTGTATTCCTTACAGTCTCAACGGATTGCGGCCATTCTAAAAAAAGAATGGCATTTGATTCAGGCGATTCCTGGTTTTCAAGATACCCAATTCATGGTTGCTCACAAACGTAACATTAATCTCCGTAATTTATTGGTGCCCTCTGCTTTTACTGAGAAAAAACCTCTTTCTGTACATAAAGGGCAATATCAGTGTGGTCACTGTTCTGTTTGTTTAAATGTTTTACCTATAAGGAAGGTTTTTATACATCCAGTGACACAGCAGCAATTTTACATTGATGATTTTTCTAACTGTAATACCACACACGTTATTTACATTATACAATGTCCGTGCAATCTCCTATATGTAGGCAAAACCATACGGAGTATTCGTGTGCGTATAATAGAACACAAAAGCTGCATTAAGAGACAATTAACAGACAAACGTCTGGTGCAACATTGGATAGACAAAGCACATAAAATATCAGATTTGAAATTTTGTGTTATTAAAAAAGTGAGAATGAATTGGAGAGGCGGAAATATTGAGAAGACCATTCTCCGGTTAGAACAGAAATATATCTTCGCTCTTAACACTCTCACTCCACATGGTTTGAATTCCGAACGAGATTTTTCCGTTTTTTTCTAAGGATGCCACTATTGTGATAACATATTCGTCACTTGGATTATTTTAAAGTTTGGTTTGCTTTTTACCCCCATGGCGTGTTTTTTATATATTTATTTGTTTTACTTATTTATTTATTTATTGATTGATTGATTCATATGGTTTATATTTGTTTAAAGGCACTGGCTAATATAAAAGTCGGTGGTTTTTATTGCTTGTCTATTTGATTGATTAGCCACGGTCTGTCTGGATTTGTATTTGTAAATAATAGTGCTGTTTTTGTTGCGATTTACTGTATAGCCTCAGTCATATCAATAATGATAGTGGTAGTTTTAGTGTTCACAAAACAATACTTTTAATTTCTATAGTACAATGTTTTATTTCATACCGCAGGGTTCCTACTTATTCATTCCCAGTTGTGCCGTTTTTAGTTACTGTCCGTTTTTATTTCTTTTGTTCTTATGGTGATGATATTATTCACAAAGATTGGTGTATTCACTTTTTAATACTATTCTTTACTAGATATATAACTATTTCAATTTTTTGAGTTTGCCCGCGCCGTTATGGGACCTATGCGCATGCGCTGGCGTCTTTTTTTTATCGGGCGAGTTGCCGCTGACATCTGATGCTGCCCTCCCGGTTTCAGAAATAGTGGCAGTTTGCGGACATGTAAGTTCTTCAAATCGTATGTTATCTACAATTAATAATAGGCTGTCCCAGGGCGTTATTCATGCGATCTCTTTATAATAATCGAGACACAATTTCTTCTTTGAAGGTGGTAATATGTTTAGGCGGTAGGTCATTACGGAGGGATACTGCAGCGCCTTAGGTGTGTTTCCTTTGGTATGGCAATTCAGAAATGTACACTTCTACACATTGGAGAAAATATATTACACGGTTACCCCCCTTTTGTTTGTTTGGTTGTCTGTATGGTATGATATGTCTGTATGCAAATTTTTAAGTTATTAGTTTGTTTTATTTAACCGAAAACAGATTTGCACAGAAAAAATGACAGCGTATGCGGCGGATTTTAGTTTGTAGAGTGAAATATATAAGAAGAAAGATGGTGTCCTTTTAATCATGCATATGCTGGTAACTTAGTATTTGGCCAACGTACAGAAAGTTTGCTTTTGATCTTTTTTAGTATGGTTGTGTCCCCTAGGTTTAAGTATTCACGATCACTATACGCTGTCAGTGAGAAATCACACTTAGCATCCTGTATCCAGACGATTCTTCATTTTTTAAATGACATCATTCCTCATGGTTCGGTTTTTCCATAGCATGACAGCCTGGTATGTTTCTAAATAACGGCACTTTTAGGGTTTGAAAGGATTAATACATTTTTTAAAATTTTGAATGTAATAAGTTTTCTAATATATAACCCCCTTTTTTTCATCTAATTTGCAGTTACGGAAGGTTGTTTAACTTTCAGTGCAACAATTTATTTTTATTGGCGTATCCCTATTACGGTTCTAAGGTAATAGCTTATCTCCAGGAACAAGCAGGAATGAGTCTTCACATATGGGTACGTTGGTACCGACGGAGCCTGCACGGGAATGCTCCCCAGCATCCAATCAGAAAGCTTTTGGGAGCATCCCTCGCGTCTGCGCGCTGACTTCCCGCCTTTCCCACTGCCTCTCCTCAGTTTTCGTTTTTCCGCGGAGCCGACAGGACGTCCTCCTGTCACCGCAGAAACCTTTTTCTTTAAAATTCTTATTTACTTGTTTTCTTGTGGTCGCGGCTGTTTTTCCCACCGATACCGGTACCGCCGGTGCTTTATTCTTTTCTTTTCTAAAATTAGAGAGATTTTTTTCTCCTCAGTTTTTGTCTTAACATTTTGGGCCTACCAGGCCTCTCCAACATGGAGCCTTCTTCCCCTAAGGAAGTGCCTTCACTGTGGAAACATAGTTTTCTTTTTAGACTCCAATGCTTGGTGTCTAACCTGTTTGGGTCCTGACCCTTTTTCCCCTGAACCATCAGGCTGTAGTATTGGGAGAAGACCTTCCCTTTTTCGAGTTTCCCTCAATGCCGTTTTTCCTCCTGAGCTGAGGACACCGGTTTATTCTTCTCTCCAGGATCAGGTAATCCACAAACAGTCTGTTAAGACTAGCCAATCCTTGAGTGGTAAGTCTCATGCCAAGCATGATGACGGCTCCGGCCTTGCCCTCAAGACCCCATTGGCAATAAAACCCCGGTGGGAGTCTTCGGGCTCCAAAGCATTTACGGGGTTTCAGGTTGTTCCTGGGGCTCACCCCTCACAGAACATACCTGAGCCATGCTCGTGGGTGGTATCCGCTTTGAGCGGTACCGATACCCCGGCATCGGCACCGGTGTCGAGTGTCCCACTCTTCACCAGGGATTGTCATCTGGTGTCCTCGGTACCTTCGGGGCCGATCGATACGACCCAGATTGGCTTTCCTGTATCTCCGCCATGCTCGGGGTTGGTATCGGCTTCGAGCGGTACCGATACATCGGCATCGGTGTCGAGTGTTCCACTCTTCACCAGGGATCGTCATCTGCTATCCTCGGTACCTTCGGAACCGATCGATACGACTCTGATTGACTTTCCTGTATCGGCATCGCCGATACCACCACCGACGTCGGTACCTTCTAGACATGCATCGATAGACTCGCTCCCTTCGATGCCGAGTCTGGATTCGATATCCAGTCTAGATGACTTGGTACCGACGCGTTTCGGAACCGACCCATATCGTTTCCGATTACGCAGTACCGAGGATATTTACCAAGCCTCTCTGGCTACTTCGGTACCACTTCAGCAGCCCCCGATAACTGCTTCGATGACATTACCGTTTCCGATATCGGTATCGATGTCGATTCCTGCAGTTCCATCGGTGCCATTGATCCTTTCTATGCCTAGCTTGGAATCGATACCAGGCACTGATGATGCAGTACTAACTGTCTCGAATCGGGACTGTCAGTATCACTGTCCATCTAGCAGGATTTCTTTTCTGCACCAGTCCAGTATGTCTTCTGGTGCTCAAGCTGCTTCTTCAACTTCAGCTTACCCAGGAATACTTTCCACTGGAGATCCTTCTTTTCAGAAATTTCTCCTTGACATGGCAACCTTTCTTGCCATTCCTATTCCTGGCTCTACTCTTAACCAAGATCCTGCAGAAAAGGAAAATATAATGCTTCCTTTACATCATTCTTTGCAGGATCTTCTTCTGAGGATGTGGGAATCACCTTTAAAGGTTCCTTCGCCTTCTACAGCCACTAATGTTCTGTATCAGGTGCCTCCCTCTCCGGGGTTTCAAAAAAAACTTCCCCATCATTCCATTGTAGTGGAATCAGCAATGAGGAAGGTAAGAAGCAAGAAGAAGCATTCTTCTTATCCGCCAGGTCGTGCATCTAAAGCACTTGATGCCTTTGGACGTCAAACCTTCCAAACTTCTATGCTGGCTTCAAGGATTATCTCATATATTTTTTATATGAGTCTGACACTTCAGGAGGTCACAGAGAAATTATCTCTTTTGTCCCCTTTTTTGTCAGAGCCTAAGGCCACTGACTATTCCTTGCTTCTTAATCATAGCAGGAATATCTCTTGGTTTCTTTCTCGTGCTTCTCTAGACTCTTTTGAGTCTGTTAGCAGATCCTCTGCTATTGCCATTGGAGCACGTCGTAAAGCCTGGCTGCAAGCTTCAGACTTGAGCAGATGGGCACAACATACACTGGGTAATTCTCCTTGTACTGGAGAAAATCTCTTCAATAGAGAGGCTTTACGTCAGGTTGCTCATTGCTCCACTGACTTCCCTAAGCCGCCTTCTTCCCCAGGACATAGGAAATGTCCTACCAAACCTTCTTTCCCTAAGAAAAGAAGGTTTCACCCTTCTCCTGCCCATCCTCCAGATGTACCCAAGCAAGGGACATCTCATCCTAGTCTGAAGTCTCTAGACTCTAACCAGTCTAAGCATAACCAGCAACCATAGGTTCCTGTACGTGGCAATCTACAGTTAACTTCTTAACAGAAGTTTATTCTTAAAACTCTACGCTGATTTTTTTCTTTTTGTCCATGGGTTACAGAATTCTCCCCTTCTTACCACTAGGAAGGGAGGTTACAACTATCCCATGATAGTTTCTGTCCCCACATGGACATCTTTTCTTTCAGCTGACTTACCATATGGTAAGTCACCTTCCAATCCCCTCTCTTCCAGGGTTTCCCCTGCTTGAGTTGGTACCATACTGAAACACTTTTCCCGTGTAGACTTTTTGTTATCCTTGACTGCATGCTCTGAACAACTCATCAGACAGGGACAGGAATATCTCCGCTCCCTTTGTCTGTTTTCTCTCTGTTTTTACACAGGAGAATCCCCTCTGCTGTTTTGTTCAGTTGCTGTGCATGCAGGAGTTCCAGTGATTTCTCACCTTAGTAGTCATTGCAAGCTACTTTCAACTATCTTGCATAATACTACTCACTTCAGGTTATCTTCTTCTAGCCATATCCTTTCCCAGGATGTGGCAACACACCTGACTTCAGTCTTAATTCTCCTGCACAATGCTCTCTGCAATCTTCAGAGAAGCTTTCTACTATGGGCTCTTGCTACAGAGCATTGAACTTTGTCTCTGAGGGCTTTTCCATATAGTAGAAAAAGCTTATATAATCATTCCATGACTATAGGGGTTCTTTATACCCTCTTGTCTCCTGTTGTGATACAGAACACAAGCGTTTTCTGCGTGAATGTCCAAGGAGTTCCCAATCTTGCAGGAATCTACCCCTTTTTTTCGTTACAACTTGGCATTATGCTCTTCTGCTCCACTTGGACAACGCATACTCTCTTAGTATACATGATACCCCTGTGTCCCTTGGCTGGGTCATCCTGGTATCTTCTTCTATGCGTTTTCTGTCCATTGGACATGTCAGAGTCCTAAAGTACTCCTGACGTGCTCTTGCCAGACTGCTATTATCCTCTGTTTTTTCACGCAACCATACTGGTTATTTCACTGAACTACATTCCTGCACCGCAGAAATAGATTCTCTATATATCTTCAGGTGGTTTTCACCCCCTTATTAATAGATGAATCTTTTCCCATCACATTCCCCATGTGAATGTTTTTGTGGGGCTCAGTTGCAGGCATGTATCCTCAGACTTATATTCATGTATGTATATGTCCTATACATACATGTTTCTGTAACCTGTGTGGGCATAAGTCATGCCCATATATATATATATATCACACATATCTATCCATATATGTACATGTGTATATATATGTATGTATCCCCATATATATATATATATGTGTCCATTGGGAGATGTCTATAGGACGATATGTATTACTGACTATCTCCCTTACTGTCTGTGCTATAAAGCTTTTACCTTCTTAAAGGGTCCAGACAGTCACCTTGCCTATTCTCATATGGCTCAGTAAGTGGGAGCGGTTATACACACAATTACTGCTGTGATGTCAACAGCTTCTATTTTTGTTATAGGTCTCCCTATCTGTGAAGTCTCAATCTTCAATGTCTTCCTATCTCTTACGAGCTAGGAAAGACAGTGTACATCTTCAGTATTTCTGAGTACACTTCTGTTCTCCTTGGGAATAGGGGCCTTTTTCCATACCCCCTCTTCCTTTCAGGACTGGGCTAATTGTCCAGATCGGTCAGTCTTCTTTTTTTAGTCCTCAATGTTAATAATCCTGTACCTAAAAGAGTTTTCAGCTTTTTCCCATAAAGCTTTCCATTGAAGACCTGCCGTTCTTATCCTACCCCAGTTGACACCTGGGTCACCTGCCCATTCCAGGTTTAGAACTTCATCCTCACTGCTGTGAAGTTACCTTGAGGATTCCGCTACTGCATCTACAGTACACTCCATCACAGTTCTACTTCCTACAATCCAGTAGGTAAGCTCTATATTGTGCTAGTTCATTACATTTTGTAATGATACTTGACATACATTCTAAAGACTCATTTTTTCTGTAGTCTTTAGATTTGCTGTTCCTCTACAGCTCTTCTCTGTTCAACTCCTACCCCCCATCCCTCATGGGATGCCGGAGATCCAGGTTTGGGAAATGCCGTCCTTTTCCAGGGATACGCATTTTATGGGATCTCCCCTGGCACCTACAGCTAGGGAGTCCCCATATGTGAAGACTCATTCCTGCTTGTTCCTGGAGATAGCACAGTTACTTACCTGTAACAGGTGATCTCTGGGAACAGCAGGAATTAGTCTTCACAACCCACCCACCTCCCCTAGGAGTTGTATCTATCTATCTTCCTTTCCTCTTTCTCTCCTTCTGTCTCAGCTATGAAACTCAACTGAGGAGAGGCAGTGGGAAAGGCGGGAAGTCAGCGCGCAGGCGCGAGCGATGCTCCCAAAAGCTTTCCGATTGGATGCTGGGGAGCATTCCCGTGCAGGCTCCGTCGGTACCGACGTACCCATATGTGAAGACTAATTCCTGCTGTTCCCAGAGATCACCTATTACAGATAAGTAACTGTGCTTGTTTTACTGCTCCTAGAACTTTTTAGGCGTCTTTGTCCTCCATCCCTTTTGTTTTTTCTCCATGCTGAATAGACATGTTTACTTGTACTTTTGATTTTATTCCTGTTGTGGTAATGCTCTTCATAATATGTTCTTTATTTATTTATTGTCTTTATTTAAACATATTAGTTTTTGATTAACATCTGCTTGTCCCTATTGTTTTACATACACATTGTGTTAATTTATTTATTTTTTTAAAGGGAGTTTTGTCTTAACATCTAATAGATTTTATGTTTCATGCGTTTAGGCTTTTATATGTCTTTATTTATTTATTTATTTATTTAATACACACTTATATACCGCTACTTCCAGTGATCAGCAGCGGTTCGATTCATCTTTGGGGGTTGTCAAATCAAGACTTGGGAGGGGGTGGTATATACATAGATCTGAGGGAGGGTCACAGCACACAAGGTTAGCGTCTTAGGGAATGTATTATACATTTTTACATTTATATATACATATTTACATATTTATACATATAGCGGTTTCGAGAGGATATAATTATCTGATTGTTTTGCTATGACTCCCTCGCACTTGAAAGTCATAGCTGATTGTAATAACAATGGAACAGGTGTGTTTTTAGCTCCTTCCTGAATTTGGTAATGTCCTTGGTTAAACGCAGCTCACATGGGAGTTGATTCCAGATAGTTGGTGCAGAGAATGAGAAAGCTCTGCGACTCGTACTTGTTTTCACAGTTCTGATGTTGGTGGGTACTTGCAGGGTTCCCGAGTTGGTGGTTCTTCTGTCCCTATTTGTAGGTTGCGTGCTGATAAGTGATGATAGGAATGAGGGGGATAAGTTATTTATTAGTTTGAAGGTGGTCACTAACATCTTGTATTATATCCTAGCTGCAATTGGAAGCCAATGTAGCTCTATTAAAATGGGGGTAATGTGTTCAGCAATGCTTGTTCCCATTATGATCCTGGCTGTCACATTTTGGGCCATCTGAAGGATATTTAGTGATTTTTTTAGGCAGACCTTGTAAGATGGCATTACAGTAGTCTAGGTGCGGCATGATGAGTGCTTGTGCTACCGACCGAAAATCACAATATGACCAGAAGTAGATTGCCAGACCTTTCTTCGGGGTTCTATTATTTTCCTTAGTGGTTGTATCACCCTAAGTTTATGGAAGATGGCTTTATTCGTTTTGCGTAGGTGTGTCTCCATTTTTAGGTTGCAGTCGAGTGTGACTCCTAGATATTTGATTTCATTTTTCGTGTTGTACGTGTTGTTGCACAGGGTGATTGTAGAGGGGGGGGTTGAAGTTCGGTTTACTGGATATATACATGACTTCTGTTTTCTTATGGTTAATTGTCATGTTGTTTTTCTGTAACCATCCTAACATCTCGTCCAGGCAGGTTTCGAGCAGTGTATATTTAGGGTCCGTGGCGTCCAGTTATGTGTAAAGCATAATATCATCTGCATAGTCTTAGTGTGATACATATCAAAATATGATTTTGCCTATGAGTTAATGAACAACACTTTGTGTTTTTTATACATATTATACATATCTATTTATTATCGTGTTCTTACAGTTTTTCAAATTATGTATTTAGTCTTTTTATGTTTTTATTCTTGTGTTTTAATTAATTTATAATGTGTTTTTAGTATAAGGTGAGCCAACCCCTGAAGAAGAGTTTATCGAAACACGGCCTGTGTCGGGTCAGGTCTCCCTTTTACATATATGGATCAATAAAGTATTGGTGAGAGTTCATACCTGCCTACGTTTTTGTACTGTTTGCTGTGTAAGAGGATGTCCTCTAAGGCCCTGAGGAGCCGCCAGCAGCAGAATGATAAAATTTTCACTGAGGCCTTGATGTCTTGGGGGGAACACTCCAAGCCCGAGCATTGTCGAGGTGCCTCGGAAAGGGGGCTCCTTTGCGGGAGCACAAGAGGAAGAAGAAGTCCTCGAAGGCGGCGCCTCTGGATGGCTCTGGCGTCAGGCCTTCTAGGGGCCAGTCGCGGAGCCCCGAACGCCTGCCCGGGTCGTCGGAGAGGGAGCGGCCTGCTAAGGTTCTTCAGCGAGAACCAGACCTGTCTAGGCAAGTACAGACCGTCCTTGTTGAGGACTCCCCTCCGGGAGAGCCAGCGTCAGGGCCAATTGAGTCTGCACTCGAGCCAGAGGCCGCAGAGCCTCCCAGACTCATATCCAGGATGGCAGCTTTGGAGCGCAGTTTCACTGCCTTCATCGCAGAGCAGCGGGCGCTGATGTCCAGCATGTCCAGTTGCTCTGCCCCGACCACTGGGCCCTCGACGTCCAAGTCGACCCCGGAGGCCGAGCTGATCCTTGGCCTCCTGTTCAGGACCGAGGTCGCCACTGCTGAGCCTGCCGACATCAGGGCAGAAGGTGCTGAGGCCCTCGATGACTGACTGAGGAGCCCCTCGAGTCCTCCTCGGAGGTCTCAGCTTGGGAGACAGAAGACAAGGAGTCCCGGGAGACAGAGGACAAGGAGTCCGCGGATCTCCAGGAACAAGCAGGAATGAGTCTTCACATATGGGTACGTCGGTACCGACGGAGTCTGCGCGGGAACGCTCCCCAGCGTCCAATCAGAACGCTTTTGGAAGCATCCCAACACGCCTGCGTGCTGCCTTCCCGCCTTTCCCAACTGCCTCTCCTCAGTTTTCGTTTTTCCGCGGAGCCGGCAGGACATCCTTCTGTCACCGCAGAAAATTCTTCTTTTATTTTTTGGTTTTCTTGTGGTCGTGTCTGCCTTCCCCGACGCCACTGTTACCGCCGGTGTTTCTTTTCTTTTTTCTTCTAAATTTTCCTTTTTTCTTCTAAATTTTCCTTTATAAGGAATACTTTTTTCCTTCTTAGTGCCTGACGTTTTTTTTCGGCCTGCTAGGCCTACTCTTTTTCCTCATGGAAGCGCCAGCCACTATCCCTAAGAAATGTTCAAACTGTGGCAGTACAAAATTCATTTTAGACCCTCATAATTGGTGTGTGCCCTGCTTGGGTCCTGACCACTATCCGCTGGAGTGTCCCTCCTGCAACAGTATAGTCCAAAGAAGTCTTCAGCATCGAGTTCACCTCGATACGCGGTCCCCAGTCAACTTCAGGGCACCGACCACCCTTTCTTCTTCACAGGATCAGGTAACCCAAAAACAGTCTGTTAAGACTAGCCAGTCCTCGAGTGGTAGATCTCATGCACAGCATAGAGATGCCTCTGGCCTTGCCCTCGAGGACATACTGGCTTTAAAACCCCGGTGGGAGTCTTCGGCCTTCAAATCCTTAGTGGGGTTTCAGGTTGTTCCTGAGGTTCACCCCTCTCCGAACATACCTGAGCCATGCTCGGTGGTGGCATCCGCTTCAAGCGGTACCGATACCCTGGCATCGGCAATGGTGTTGGATGAAACATTCCTCACCAAAGATCGTAGTCTGGCGTCCTCGGCTGCGGGCCCGTTGGATACGCTGCAGACCGATCTTACAGTATCGGTATCGATCCCAGTACTGGTACCGACACCGGTACCCTCCAGATGTGCATCGATAGACTCGCTTCCCTCGATGCCGAGTTTAGAATCGATCTCCAGTCTGGATGACTGGGTACCGACTCGCCTTGGTACCGATACCGGACGGTACCGAAGGCACGGTTCCGATGATCCATGTCGGGCACTCTCGGTTTCTTTGATACCGTTAGAGCTATCACCGGCTGGCCTTCATCTACCAGTATCGGATACGGTGCCGGAGTCGGTACCGGTATCCACATTACCATTGCTGTTGGTACCTTCCATGCTTCTCTCATCAGGCTCGCTTCCCTCGGTACCGAGTTTGGAATCGATCCCTAGCATGGACGATGCGCTACCGACTGTTGCTGGTCCCGACCTCCTGCGGTACCAGCGACCATCCTCTAAGGATCCGATACTCCAACCTTTAGGGTCTTCTATTCCTCTAAATTTGGATAGATCCCTGGGTGCCAATGCTAGTTCTTCAACAGATCTAGCCTGTCCTCCTCTTTCTAGAGGATTTCCCTCTGGGGATTTTTCTTTTCAAGCATTCCTGCTTGATATGGCAAAGTCACTTGCCATTTCTATACCTGGTCAGGATCCTACACCAGGGAATACAGAATCCCTGCATGTTCTCTGGAGTCCAAAGGAGAACATCATGCTTCCTTTGCATCAGACCTTACTGGATCTCCTCTTTCGAATGTGGGAAACTCCTTTAACGGTACCCCCACCTTCTAGGGCAACTGATCTTCTATATAAGGTGCCCCCCTCTCCAGGTTTTCAAAAGACTCAACTTCCTCATCATTCCATTGTTGTAGAATCAGCAATGAGGCATATTAAGAGTACTAAAAAGCACTCTTCTTATCCGCCAGTTCGTGAGTCTAAGACTTTAGATGCCTTTGGATGCCAAACCTTCCAGGCATCCATGCTTTCAGCAAGAATTCTCTCATATATTTTCTATATGGGATTATCTCTTGAGGAGGTCACAAAGAAATTACTGCTTTTGACCCCTTTTCTTCAAGAGCCCAAAAGAGAGCAGACTATTCCTTACTGGTTAGTCATGCTCAAAATATCTCTAGGTTCCTTACTCGTGCTTCCCTAGACTCCTTTGAGTCTGTTAGCAGAACCTCTGCTATAGCTATAGGGGCACGACGTAAAACCTGTCTCCAAGTTTCAGACTTGGACAAATGGGCACAAGAAAGACTGGGAAATACTCCTTGCACTGGAGAAAATCCTTTTAACAAGGAGTCTTTACTCCAAGTTGCTCAGTTAACCACTGACATTGCTGTTTCCAGAGGCTGTTCTACGCCTTCCTCTTTCCCAGTTGGTAGGAAATTTCCTAACAAACTTTCTTCCCCTAAGGGGAAAAAGTTTTATCCATCTTCTGCCCATCATACAGATGTTCCCAAACAGGGGAAACATCGCACTGGTCTAAAGAAACCACAACCTCAACAGGTTCAGCAAACCTAGCAGTCGCAGGGTTTCAGATAGCTTATCATTACATCTCCTGTTTGGTGGTTAGAGTTTGCAGTCTGCTTCTTTTCACTTGAAGCATCTACACTAATTTCATCCTAAATTCTCATGGATCTCTCTTCACGAGACATCCTTTCTTTTTGCTCTAAGAGTCTTTATGATGATCATGCCTGTAGTTAACAGGTTTCTCTTCCTCCTACTGGGAAAAGAGATGTGACAACTATCAATAAGACAGTTTTCCCTGTACTAGCATGTATCATCTTACCTTTCAGAGACTTACTACATAGTCAGTCTCCTTCAACTCTGTCTTACCTTCCTCTTACTACAACATTCGGTTTGTAAGAGTGGCTCTATTACACTGGTAAGCCCCTATGGTCCTCTACCTATTCCACAAAGGGGATTTTCCCTTCCAGAATTGTCTCCCCCTTTTTCATTTTCTTACTTTAGGGCAGCTTATCAGACAATAAGGAAGTCTTACCACTCCTACTTATGTCTGTCGCTTCTTTTTCCAATCTAAAAAAAAAAAAGGAAAAGAAATTTTTTTCCGCTGCCCTGGTAGTTGCTGCAAATGCAGCAGTTCCTAGTGGTTAAGCCACTGGTTCTGTTCACCACACAACCAGGGTTTCTCCTCCACTAGCAATCCTTCTAGCCTCAGTGCTAAACCCCAAACAGGTTATCAACCCTTTTTGGAAACCCTATTATCACAGACTTGTTGGTTGACTTCTATTCTTCGCCATCTCCAATTCCCTGGTTTTTGGCAGAATAGTTTAGGTTACCTACTGGCTTTAAGCAGCCAGTTTTTTCTTCTAACCAACCTCTAACATGCTCTCTGCAACTCTACAGAGTAGCTTTGCACTATGGGCCCTTGCTAGAGTGCATTAGTACCTTGCCTAGCAGATAATCCCAGATGGTTAGGAGGGTTCACCCAGTCATGCTCCCATGACTGGTAGGTGTTCCCTACCCTTACCATCTCATCTAAAATCTCTTTTCGAGACAAAAGACACAGGCCTTACATCACGTGAAAACCTAAAGAATGGCCAATTCCCTGGCTTGGTCCATATCTCCTTTGGACTTCTCGCCAGGGATAGTTTTCTTTCAGTTGCAGCTCAAGGACACCCGATACCCATCTTGCCCTCATAGGCGGGTCAATATGGTATCTTATTCCAGTGGCGTCCTCTATCCATTCACCATACTGCAGTTCTACAGAGATCTGGACTTGCTGCCTGCAGACTGAAGTTATCCTCTGCATTTTTCACGTAGGCCATCCTGGTTATTCAAGAGCTCGAATTCTTAAAGGAATCTAGACGACTCCTTGTCAGGGAGGCCATTCCTCTGACTCTGTCAATTATAACCAGGGAAAGAAGATTCTCTATACATCTATTCAAGCAGGTATCACCCTTCTTGCTGTTAGATGAATCTTCCCTCTATCCCCATATCCCTATGGGGATCTAGTTATATAGCCATGTCTCCATCTATTTACATGGAGACCTGTGTCTACATGTCTACGTATTTATATATCGGTATCTTCTGCCCAGGTATATCTCTGTATGTATATATATATACCTGTCGAGATACATCTTCTAGGTAGATATATATCTACGTACTTATCTATCTCTCTGTCTAGGTTCATATATCCATATATTCCTATATGACTCTAACGGATGTGCACTACCCCTATCAATGCTGTGCCAGCATGCTTGGGGTTCTACACATATAACCACTCCCTGTGGTAATTAACAAATATTTTGTTTCTCTTACCATAACCTTTCAGGTTTAGGTACCTCTGAAGCTTTCCATTTACCTTTTTCTTTCCTAATTGACCTCATTTAGGAAAGACATCACGGATTTTCAGTTAATCTAAAGCTGTAATGCTTCATAAGTCTGTCCTTACGTTATCGGATATAGGGGTCTCCATACCCCTTCTCTCCTACAGGGACTATTTCTATTGTCATTCCAAATCGGTCAGACTTATTTTTCCTTTTGGTCCTAGTATTGTACTGTTCTTCGACCAAAAGGGCTTAAGCTTTGTCTAATAATACCTTCCGCGTTTCCCGCTGAAGCCCTATCTCATTGTACTACCCCAGTTTCCCCTGGGGCTATTTCTCACCCTGATGGGTTCTGACCTCCACTTGTTTTTCCTACAGTTTATTGCCTCTACTTCACATTGAGGCACTCCTTGAGGATCTTCTACTGGCTCTTCTAACAGATCCATATGAACCTCAATAGACATTTTACAATACCACCAAGGGAGGTCCATATTATATAAGAACATAAGAACATAAGATATGCCATACTGGGTCAGACCAAGGTCCATCAAGCCCAGTATTCTGTTTCCAACAGTGGCCAATCTAGGTCATACGTACCTAGCAGTTTCCCCAAGGGACACAGGTTCCACAATGCTTGTATTGGTTCAAGCATTGATATCCTGGGTCCCTTCTTAATAATGGTTTATGGACCTTTCCTCCAGGAACTTGTCCAAACCTTTTTTAAACCCAGCTACACTAACAGCCTTTACTACATCCTCCGGTAACAAATTCCAGAGTTTGATTACACGTTGAGTGAAAAAATATTTTCTTTTATTAGTCTTAAATAGTTTACCCTGTAGCTTCATTGCATGTCCCCTAGTCTTTCTATATTCTGATAAGGTAAACAATCGATCTACGTTTACCCGTTCCACTCCGTTCATTAATTTATAGACTTCTATCATATCTCCCCTCAGCCGTCTCTTTTCCAGGTTAAAGAGCCCCAACCTTTTTAGCCTTTCTTCATAGGAGTAGCCTTCCATCCCCTTTACCATTTTGGTGGCTCTTCTCTGAACCTTTTCTAAAATTGCTATATCCTTTTTAAGATATGGCGACCAGAATTGCACACAATATTCAAGGTGCGGTCTCACCATGGAACGATATAGAGGCATTATAATATCTTTTGTTTTATTTTCCATTCCTTTCCTTATCATACCTAGCATTCTATTTGCTCTCTTGGCCGCCGCTGCACACTGGGCCGAGGGTTTTAACATGGTATCCACAAGGACGCCTAAATCTTTTTCTTGGGTGGTGGTTCCTAATGTGGAACCTTGCATCGTGTAACCATAGTTTGGGTTGTTCTTCCCTAGGTGCATAACCTTGCACTTCTCCACATTAAATTTCATCTGCCATTTTGATGCCCAGTCTTCCAATTTATCAAGATCCTCTTGCAATTTTCCACAATCCTCCTGGGTTTTAACAACTTTAAATAGTTTTGTGTCATCAGCAAATTTGATAACCTCACTCGTTATTCCACTTTCCAGGTCATTTATGAATATGTCAAAAAGCAGCGGACCCAGCACAGATCCCTGGGGTACACCACTATTCACCTTTCTCCATTGGGAAAATTGGCCATTTAGCACTACCCTCTGCTTTCTATCTTTTAACCAGTTCCTGATCCACAGTAGTACACTGCCTCCTATCCCATGACTCTTTAGTTTTGCCAAAAGTCTCTCATGAGGGACCTTGTCAAAGGCTTTCTGAAAGTCCAGATACACAATATCAACCGACTCACCTTTGTCCACCTGTTTATTCACTCCTTCAAAAAAACATAACAGATTAGTAAGACAAGATCTTCCTTGTCTAAAGCCATGTTGGCTGTCTCCCATTAGGTCATGACTATCTATATGCTGAGTAATTTTATTCTTTATGATGGTTTCTACCATTTTTCCCGGTACTGATGTCAGGCTCACCGGTCTGTAGTTTCCCGGATCACCCCTCGAACCCTTTTTAAAAATTGGTGTTACATTGGCGATCCTCCAATCCTCAGGTATTAGAGATGATTTTAATGATAGTTCACAGATTACTGATAGCAGGTCTGCAATCTCAAATTTCAGTTCTTTCAACACCCTTGGATGTATACCATCCGGCCCAGGTGATTTGCTACTCTTCAGTTTATCTAATAGTTGTAGGACATCTTCCCGATGTATCGATATTTCCTTCAATTCTTCCACACCTTTAAATACCACTTCAGTCGTGGGTAACATCCCTACATCTTCCTCAGTAAAGACCGAAGCAAAGAATTCATTCAGTCTCTCCGCTATCGCCTTGTCGCCTCTTAGTGCTCCTTTAACCCCTTTATCATCTAATGGACCAACTGACTCTCTCACGGGTTTTTTGCTACGAATGTACTTGAAAAGGTCTTTATTTCGCGTTTTTGCTTCCGCAGCAAGCTTCTTCTCAAATTCTCTCTTTGCCTGCCTTATCAATGCCTTGCATTTGACTTGCCGGTGCTTGTGCTGTTTCCAGGTTTCATCATTTGGCTCTTTTTTCCATTTCTTGAAAGATGCTTTTTTGGCAACAACAGCCTCTCTGACCTCAGCTTTAAACCATGCTGGCAATTTTTGGACTTCCTTCCACTTTTCTTAAAGCGTGGAATACAGCTGGTCTGGGCTTCCAAGATAGTATTTTTCAACAACACCCAAGCTTGATGTACGTCTTTAACCTTTGCAACTGCTCCTTTTAGTTTTTTCTTAACTGTTTTCCTCATTCTATCATAGTCTCCCTTTCGAAAGTTAAAGGGTAGTACTGTGGATTTCCTTACTATCCCTCCTCCACTAATTAAATCAAAGGCGATCATGCTATGATCACTATTGCCAAGTGGCCCCAACACCCTTATCTCTTGCACTACATCTGGTGTTCCACTAAGGACTAGGTCTAATATTGCTTCCCCTCTGGTCGGTTCATGAACCAGCTGCTCCAAGAAGCAGTCATTTATTTCATCTAGGAACTTTATCTCCCTAGCATGTCCTGTTGTGACACTGACCCAGTCGATGCCGGGGTAATTGAAATCACCCATTATTATTACTGCACTGTAACTTTTGCTAGCTTCCTTGATTTCTTTGAGCATTTCATCATCCATTTGTTCATTCTGGCCAGGCGGACGATAGTACACCCCCACTGCCATCGCCTTCCCCTTTTTACATGGAATTTCAATCCATAGAGATTCTACAGCAAATTTTGTTTCTTGCAAAACTTTAATCCTTTCTGACTCAATGCCCTCTCTAACATAGAGCGCAACCCCTCCACCAATTTGATCAGCTCTATCATTTCGATATAGTTTGTACCCAGGTATCACAGTGTCCCACTGGTTGTCCTCCTTCCACCATGTCTCTGATATTCCAATCATATCTAACCTCTCGTTTAGTGCTATATATTCTAACTCTCCCATCTTGTTTTGTAGACTTCTAGCATTTGCATACAAGCATTTTAGAGACTGTATTTTATTCATATTAATTTGGCTATTGGTAGACATGTGTAATTTGGGATCTTTAAGTTCTGTCTGCTCCATACTCGAGGGCATTTGGGCTACTTTACTCTTTTTTGGAACCTCTCTGCTTTTTGTAGTATCCTTCAAGGATACATTCTTCCGAACCATGCGCTCTTGGGCGACTGTCGGCTTTCCCCTATTATCTAGTTTAAAAGCTGCTCTATCTCCTTTTTAAAGGTTAATGCCAGCAGCCTGGTTCCATCCCGGTTAAGGTGAAGCCCATCCCTTCGGAAGAGCCCCTCCTTTCCCCAGAATGTTCCCCAGTTCCTAACAAATCCGAACCCCTCATCTCTGCACCATTGTCTCATCCACGCATTGAGACTCCGGAGCTCTGCCTGCCTATTGGGTCCTGCGCGTGGAACGGGAAGCATTTCGGAGAACGCTACCCTGGAAGTTCTGGATTTCAACTTCCTACCTAAAAGCCTAAATTTAGCTTCCAGAACCTCCCTACCACATTTTCCTATGTCATTGGTACCAACATGTACCAAGACAGCAGACTCCTCCCCAGCACTATCTAAGACCTTATCTAGGTGGCGTGTGAGGTCCGCTACCTTCGCACCAGGCAGGCATGTTACCAGGCGATCCTCACGTCCACCAGCCACCCAGCTATCTACATGCCTAATGATCGAATCACCAACTATAACTGCTGTCCTAACCCTTCCCGCATGGGCACTTGGCCCTGGAGAAACCTCCTCGGTGCGAGAGGGGTTTACATCACCTGGAGGACAGGTCCTAGTTACAGGATCACTTCCTGCCACACCAGGGTGATGCTCTCCTGTCACGTGACCTCTCTCCTCCATGGCAACAGGGATGCTGCCAGACTGGAGGTGGGACTTCAGGACTATATCCCTGTAGGTCTCGTCTATGTACCTCTCTGTCTGTCTTATGTTTTCCAAGTCTGCTACTCTAGCCTCTAGAGAACGGACTCGTTCCCTGAGAGCAGAGAGCTCCTTGCACCTAGTGCACACGTAAGACCTCTCACCAGCTGGGAGAAAATCATACATGTGACACTCAATGCAAAAGACTGGAAAGCCCACATCCCGCTGCTGGACTGCTGTCTGCATCTTAGTTTTAAGTTTGTGTTTAGATCTTTAAGTTCTATATGTACTAAAGGGTGCAATGGATATTTATACCACTAAAACTGTACCTAAGAAGTTTAATATACTCAATATTTTTACTACTAAATGCTATCTATACAGGATCTTCCTCCATAGAAGTCCTTTTCTAGTCCAGCTGTTCCACAGCACCTTTTCTATAATTCAACTCCTACCCTCCATCCCCAAGATGCCTGAGGTCCTGAGGAGTAGCATGGCTCTTTCTAGATTCCGCTACATGCTAGGACTCCCTCTGGGCATCTTAGCTTGAGGAGTCCCCATATGTGAAGACTCATTCCTGCTTGTTCCTGGAGATAGCACAGTTACTTACCTGTAACAGGTGATCTCTGGGAACAGCAGGAATAAGTCTTCACAGCCCACCCACCTCCCCTAGGAGTTGCTTTTCTCTATCTCTATCTTTCCCTTTCTTGCTCTCTCTTTGCCTCAGCTTTAAAACTTAACTGAGGAGAGGCAGTTGGGAAAGGCGGGAAGGCAGCACGCAGGCGTGTTGGGATGCTTCCAAAAGCATTCTGATTGGACACTGGGGAGCGTTCCCGTGCAGACTCCGTTGGTACCGACGTACCCATATGTGAAGACTTATTCCTGCTGTTCCCAGAGATCACCTGTTACATGTAAGTAACTGTGCTATACCCACAGGCATAGGGACATCCCATCTGATTCCCCGCTATCCGAACCTCGGAGAAGGTCCCCACCGGAGGATATGCGGTTCCTGGACTTCGTGCAGGATATGTCCAAGGCTTTAGTTTTCCCCACGGAGTCTGAGGAGCCTCGAGCCAACAAGCTCGAGATCCTCCAGTATGAGGCTCCTCCTCGGGAGACGCTCATGGTACCCGTTCCTCCGATCCTGGAACAATTTATGCTCCACATGCCGGTGATCAGCAAACGGCTTGACTCGATGTATCGGGTCCTTCAAAGCCCTGGATCCCAGAAATCGCAGCTACCGCATAACTCCATGGTTGTATAATCGGCCATGCGTCTGCTGAAGAGTCAGAAGACGCACTCCTCGGTGCCCCCCGGCAGGGAGGCCCATAACTTGGATGCCCCCTCGGCAGCAAATGTTTCCAGGGTGCAATGCTGAATTGTCGAATCCAGACATATCAGCTGAACATGGGCATAGACCTGGCGAAGGAAATCGCCGGGTTCTCGGCTGGACTCTCTGAGCCTTTGCAGCACTTCAAGGGCCTTTCCAAAGACATCCGTGAATGCTCCAAGTTTGTCTCAGGCGGCCTATGACGGTTTTGAGTCGGCAGCTAGAGTAGCTGCGGTGGGCAGTGGTGCATGCCGCCAAGCCTGGCTACAGTCGTCCAACCTCAAGCAATGGGCTCAGGACAAGTTGGTCAATGTCCCATGCCAGGGGGAAAACCTCTTTGGCAAACCCATGTCCGACAAGGCCGCAGAGCTGGAGACCGAGTACATGACGAGGACACAGCTGTCCAAGAAGACCTCTGCCCCTTCTCGTAAGAAGGGCTCAGGTAAAAAGCCCTTTTACCCGAGGAAGGCTCCCCAACAGGGGCAGCAGGCCAAGGGACAGGGGCATGGCCTGCGTAAGCAGAAGGCCCCCAGGCCACGGCTCCAGCCCAGCCTGATGGGGGGGTTTTGACTCCCACAGCATGGCCCTCTTCCAGCCGGAGCCAGACAGGCCACAGGAGGTCAGCTCGCCTTGTTTGCCCACAGGTGGACATTCATCACCACTGATTCTTGGGCATTACAGGTGGTCAGGGAGGACTAACATCTACGTCTAGCCCAGGTGCCTCCACAGTACTTTCCAGGAGAGCCCTTCAGGTCTCCCCTTCACCAGAACCTTCTTTTGAAAGAGTTGACAGGTCTTCTCAAGGATCAGACGGTGGAACCAGGGCAGGGGTTTCTACTCCACGTACTTTCTGGTACCAAAGAGAACAGAAGGCCTCAGACCCATCTTAGACCTGCACAATCTCAACAAATTCCTGGTATGGGAGAAGTTCAAAATGCTCTCCCTTGGAATATTGCTGCCTTACAATATTGGCTATGCTCCTTAGATCTGAAGGATGCCTACATGCATATTATGATCCACCCCAGCCACAGGCAATACCTTCGCTTTGTGGTGGGAGGAAATCACTATCAGTACAGAATACTTCCCTTTGGCCTTGCCTTGACCCCCAGGATATTCACAAAGTGCCTGGCAGTGGTCGCTGCCTTCATCAGGCTTCAAGGAGTTTTCATCTTCCCCTGTCTTAACGATTGGCTCATCAGGGGTACTTCATTCAATGAAGTGTGACAGGCCACAGCCCGTACCATCCAGATCCTGCAGCACTTGGAATTCGTAATCAACTACCCCAAGTCTCATTTGGAACCCGCCCAGGAGCTCAAATTCATTGGGGCAAGACTCGACACCATCCAGTCGAAGGCCCGCAGACAGGGTAGAGCAACTCATGGCCCTGGCAGGCCACATAAGTCACAGTCTCTCAGTGCCAGCAGGACAATTGCTGCATATTCTGGGCCACATGACCTCCACGGTTCATGTAACCCCTAATGCCCGCCTCCACATGCAAACTGTGCAGTGTTGCCTCAGAGACCAGTGGCCCCAGGCCTCGGGACACCTCAGGGACAGGATCAAGATCACCGGGGCCCTGGTGCGATCCCTGACCTAGTGGTTCTCCCCCCATCATCTTGGAGCAGGCATGCCCTTTCAGACCCCTCCCCACTCAAGGACCTTCACCACAGATGCCTCCTGACTGGGTTGGGGAGCTCATTGTCAGGGGGTACCGTACTCAGGGAGTGTGGTCCTGAAAGGAGGGCACACAGCAGATCAACTTGTTGGAGCTGCGCGCCATTCGCCTCAGCCTCGCTGTCTTCAAACCCTACCTGAGCCACAGAGCTGTCCTAGTCCAAACGGACAACCAGGTGGCCATGTTCTACATGAACAAACAAGGGGGCACGGGGTCCCGCATCCTATGTCAGGAAACCCTAAGCTTCTGCTGCTTAGCAATTCAACAGGGGATTCGTCTGAAAGTGGTGTACCTGTCCGGGCAGGACAACTGGCTGGCCAACAGCTCAGCAGGATCCTCCGACCACACGAGTGGCAACTCGATCGGGAGGTGACCCACCAGCTCTTTCAGACCTGGGGGAGGCCAGTGTTGGACTTGTTTACCAGTCCAGACAACCACCAGTTACCACAGTTTTGTTCAAGGCAACCGCACCCGGCCAGAGTGGCCACCGATGCCTTTCTAGTCTCATGGTCGGCGGGGCTTCTGTACACATTTCCGCCGACCCCTCTGGTCGCCCGGACTCTGTTCAAGATTCTTCACGACAGAGCTCTTGTCATAGCACCGCGGTGGCCCAGACAACATGGTTCCCGTTTCTCCTGCAGCTCTTGGTGGAGGCCCCCATTCCCTTGGGCTCATCCCCACAGCTCCTATCCCAGGAGGGGGGGCCCTCTCCTACATCCCAACCTTTGTTCTCTGTCGCTGACAGCGTGGCTGCTGAGAGGATGACTCTTGCCCCACTTCTCCTCCCAATGGAAGTCTAGGAGGTCTTACTGGCTTCTCGTAAACCGTCTACTAGACAGACGTACGCCTTCAAGTGGTGCAGCTTTGCTATTTGGTGTATTGGGCGGAGGGTGAATCCCTTCTCCTGTCCAGTTGTGGTCCTGCAATACCTGCTCCATCTCTCTGAGCAGGGCCTTAAGTCTAATTCCGTCAGGGTGCATCTCGGTGCCCTGGCAGCAAACCACTTTCTAGTAGACAGGCCTCTCTCTGCTCACCTAGTGGTATCCAGGTTCTTGAAAGGCTTGCTTGTTAAAGCCTCTGGTACGTCCTCTGGTGGCCGAGTGGGATCTTAATGTTATTTTGAGACAGCTCACCCAGCCGCCCTTTGAGCCGATGGTCACGTGCTATCTTTGTTACCTCTCCTGGAAAGTGGTATCCTTGGTGGCACTCATCTCTGCCCGCAGGGTCGGTGAGCTCCAGGCCCTCCTAATCGAGAGGCCTTATACCAGATTTTACCAGAATTGGGTGGTGCTCCGGATGCATCCCAAGTTCCTTCCAAAGGTGGTTTCTCCGTTTCACCTCAATCAAGAGGTGGTGCTTTCCACCTTCTTCCCAAGACCGCATGCCAGTCGGTTGGAGGTGGTCCTCCATACTCTGGATTGTAAGAGGGCCCTGTCCTTCTACATTCAGCGTACGCAAGGTCACAGGAGAGCTGCTCAGCGGTTTGTTTCCTACGACCCCAGTAAGCTGGTGGCGGCTGTGACGAAGCATACGCTGTCCACCTGGGTGGCGGACTGCATTGCTCAGGCTTATGGGGCAGCGGGTCTCCCGCTGGAGGGCTGAGCTATGGCTCATAGAGTCAGGGCCATGGCAGCTTCAGTGACTCACCTCCGCTCTGTTCCATTGGCAGACATCTGCCAGGCCGCCACCTGGTCTTCGGGACAGACCATCGCAGCTCATTACTGCCTGAATAGGGAGTCCCAATGGGACAGTGCCTTTGGCCAGGCGGTACTCCGGAATTTGAGGTCTAGGCAACTCATACCCTCCGACCCTCTCTGTTTTCAGGCTACCGGAGTGTCACTCCCTTGTTAGGGTTATCCTTGCGGCTGCTTGCGGCTCTCCTGAGGGAGCCATAAGTGAGGACTGACTTCCTGCTTGTTCCTGGAGAAAGCGTAGTTACTCACCTGTAACAGGTGTTCTCCAGTGACAGCAGGCATCAGTCCTCACTACCCTTCCTCCTCCCCTTGGAGTTGCAGTCCTTCATTTCATTGTTTTTTTGCTGTCTTTTTAGCTAGGTCATCTGACTGAGCAAGATGGCATCCTTGGACGGGAAGGGGACCGGGCATGCTTGGTAGCAATTCCCAAAAGCTTTCTTTGAAAGCTGGGGATTTGCTCCGCATGGGGCTCCGTCAGCACCGATGTCACCCATAAGTGAGGACTGATTCCTGCTGTCCCTGGAGAACACCTATTACAGGTGAGTAACTATGCTTACTCACCTGTAACGTGTTCTCCAGGGACAGCAGGAATCAGTCCTCACTACCCTCCCGCCTCCCCTGAAAAGTTGCTATTTTTGTCCTTCCCTTGCCATCTGCTTAATAGGGCTCTAGCTAGGGGACCTGACTGAGCAAGATGGCACCATTGGGCGGGAAGAGGACCATGCATGCATGGCAGCAATCCCAAAGGCTTTCTTTGAAAGCTGGGGAATAGCTCCGCGTGGGCTCTGTCGGTGCCGACGTCACCCATAAGTGAGGACTGATTCCTGCTGTTCCTGGAGAACACCTATTACAGGTGAGTAGCTATGCTGTACCGACATGTACCAAGACAGCAGACTCCTCCCCAGCACTATTTAAGACCTTGTCTAGGTGGCATGTGAGGTCCCCTATCTTAGCATCAGGCAGGTGATCCTCACGTCCACCAGACGCCCAGCTGTCTACATGCCTAATGATCGAATCATCAACTATAACGGCTGTCCTAACCCTTCCCTCATGGGCACATGGCCTTGGAGAAACTCCCTCGGTGCAAGAGCGTTTTACATCACCTGGAGGACAGGTCCTAGCTACAGGATCACTTCTTGCCACACCAGCGTGATGCTCTCCTGTTACATGACCCCTCTCCTCCATGGCAACGGGGATGCTGCCAGACTGGAGGTGGGACTTCAGGACTATATCCCTGTAGGTCTCATCTATGTGCCTCTCTGTCTTCCTTAGCTCCTCCAAGTCTGCTACTCTAGCCTCCAGAGATCAAACTCGTTCCCTGAGAGCAAAGAGCTCCTTGCACCTAGTGCACACGTAAGACCCCTTACCAACTGGGAGAAAATCATACATGTGACACGCAATGCAAAAAACTGGAAAGCCCCCATCTCGCTGCTGGACTGCTGTCTGAATCTTAGTTTTAAGGCTGTGTTTAGATATTTAAGTTCTTTACTTACTAAGGGTTGCTGGGGATACTTATAGTAATAAAACTATTCTATATGTTTAATGTACTTTGCTCACCTGAAGCTTAATTAATCTCAGGTCCTTAATGTATGCCTGATGAGGATAAACAGCTGCACCTGAGAGTGAATATGGCACCTCCTTTCCTTTAAGCACCCATAAAGCTACAATTATTCCAGGGATAGATGGGTTTTGGGAGGGAGGGAAAGAAGACTTATTAAAAGCTGGCTGCTACACAGTACCCTGTCCTGTGCTTCTAAGGTAATCTGACCAATTTCCAGGGGGAGTCCCACAGCCCTTGCTTGGATAGATGGAGTCATGGGTTCTAAATTTAACGAGATTGTGTTTTAAATTTAAACTGAAAGTACTTTGCTGCTACTAGGCCCTGACTGATTTAACAAATACACTGGATTCTCAGATTAATCAGCTTTAAAGTAAAGTATTTTTTCCCCAAGATTTAGAAAAATTCCCAGAAGTAAATACCCACAATTGCAGATCTCTCTCCAGAAGCAGCAGTCCCCTTTTGTAGTCCTTCAATACTGTAGACATAGTATTCTCCGGGAACAAGCAGGACGTCTGTCCTCACATATGGGTGATGTCGGCACTGACGGAGCCCTCGCAGAAGCATCTCCCCAGCTTTCAAAGAAAGCCTTTGGGAGATACCACCACGCATGCGTGATTGTCTTTTTTCCCGGAGCCCTTCAGACGTCTCTCTGGCTTGTCCCCGGAAAAAGTTGATTTTTCTCTCCGAGTTTCATACTCAACTCTGGTATCACATTGATACTCTTCCCGCCTACTGACCTCGGTGTCAAGTTTGGTCTATTTTTGTACTTTTCATTCTTTTCTTTTCCAAGCGTCTTGCCTTTTTTTCTCCCACTGGCAGCCCGGAGAGTCTTTGACATCACAGGGGTACTTTTTTCCCCCCATGGCTACCAGTGGCTTTAAGAAGTGTGATTGGTGCTCCAAAATTATGTTTTTGACCGACACACACAACTGCTGTCTCCGCTGCCTCAGGCCAGACCACGACCCAGCAGCCTGCAGTCTCTGCAAGAGGATGTCCAGTAAGGCTCTCAAAAGCCGTCAGCAGCAGCACGATAAGTTTTTCCCCAAGTCCCCGGTGCCTCCGACGGCCAGGGCCTCGTCTGAGGCCCCAACATCTCGGGCGGAGCCTTCTGAACTCGAGCCTCATCGTGGGTCCTCAGAAAGGGGGCCTCCCTTTAGGGAATCCAGGAAGATGAAGAAACCCTCGAAGGCAGCATCCTTGGACGGTTCCAACCGGCCACATGCTTCCCGGCCCTGCAGTCCGAACTGTTCGTCCGAGGTGTCGGAGAAAGAGCAGCCTGTAAAGGTCCCCTGGAAAGATCGGACCTCCTCGATCCCCAGACACTATCCTCATCGAGGATTCCCCTTTGGGGGAGCTGGCATCAGGCCCCTCGGTGCCCGCACCAAAGGCTGTGGAGTCTTCTGGTATGGAGTCCAGAATGGTGGCCCTGGAAGGCAGTTTGTCTACCTTCATGGACCAGCAGCGGATGCTATTGTCTGGCATAACTGGTTCATCCGCCCCAACCACAGGGCCCTCGACGTCCAAGATGTTCCTGGAGGCCAAGCCGATCCTCGAGGTCCTTAGGCCGAGCTGATCCTCGAGATCCTTAGGCCTCGAGTCCCTCCTCGGCCAAGGTTGTGATCTGAGTCACGCTCGATGGAACCGCAGTCATCCCCGGCAAGCTTACCGGTCACTGGCCGCAGGGCATCAGGGGCACCGAGGCCCACGGAGCAGCCCTCCTACGCGTCCTGAATGGACTACTCAGAGTGGGAGACAGAGGACGAGGAGTACCCCGATACGTGTCGCCACCATGATGTCCTATCTGACTCTCCCGTCTCAGAACCTCAACGGCAGTCCCCACCCAAGGATATGGGTTTCCTTGATTTTGTCAAGGACATGTCTAAGGCCTTTGCATTCCTGACTGAGTCTGAGGAGGGGACCCTCCAGCGGATGAGTTGCAAATCCTCCAGTACGAGGCCTCTCCACAGGAATCGCTCACGGTGCCCATCCCTCCCATCGTGGAATGGCTGATGCTCTGAATGTGGGAGACACCGGCTTCAGTGCCAGTGGTGAGCAAACGGCTTGACTCGATGTATCGAGTCTGCCGGAGCCCAGGCTTCCAAAAGTCACAGCTGCCGCGTAACTCTATGGTGGTGGAGTCGGCCATGTGTCAGCTGAAAAGCCAGAAGACGCATTCCTCTGTGCCCCCTGGCAGGGAGACCCGCACCCTGGACACCCTCGGCAGAAAGTGCTACCAGGGCTCAATGCTCATCGGCTGCATCCCGGCCTACCCAGCTGTACATGGGCATATACCTGAGAGATCTGTTGAAGGAACTCGCTGGGTTCTCTGCTGGTCTCTCCAAGGAACCTTTGCAGCAGTTCAAGAACCTGGCCAATGCAGGCCGTGACTGCTCCAAATTCTCGGGTGACCTATGACGGGTTGGCGGCTCGAGTAGCAGCGATGGGCATCTGTGCTCACCGCCAAGCTTGGCTACAGTTGTCTGACCTCGAGCAGTGGGTTCAGGAAAAATTAGTCGATGTCCCCTGCCAAGGAGAGAATCTCTTTGGTAAACCCATGACCGACAAGGCTGCCGAGTTGGAGACCGAGTTCATGATGAGGACCAGGCTCTCTAAAAAGACCGCTGCCCCTCCCCAATGGAAGGGCTTGGGTAAAAAGTCCTCCTACCCGAGGAAGGGAGCTGCTTACAGAAACTACCCACCTTACCAGGCCTCCCCAGCTCCCCAACAGGATCAGCCGGCCAAGGGACATGGGCATGGCCCACCTAAGCAGAAGGCTCCAAAGCCCTAGGCACCAGTTCCGGTCCAGCCAGAGCGGAGTTTTTGACTCCTTGAGCATAGCCTCTCTACCCCAAGCAGATCAGCCCACAAAGGGACGTCTGGCCCTCTGTGTCCAGAGGTGGGTGACCATCACAGGGTATTAAGGGTAGTCAGGGAGGGCTGCCACCTCCACCTGACACACACTTTCTCCTTATTTCCCGAGAGAGCCCCTTAGGTCTCCCCTTCACCGGGACCACCTTCTGAAGGAGTTGGCAAGGTTTCTTGAGGACAAAGCAGTGGAACCAGTGCCCCACCACCTCAAGAGCAAGGGGTTCTACTCCAGGTACTTCCTCATGCCAAAAAGGACAGGGGTCCTAAGGCCCATCCTCGACCTGTGCAACCTCAACAAATTCTGGGTGAGGGAGAAGTTCAAGATGCTCTCCCTTAGAACATTGCTGCCATACCTCCAGCAGGGAGACTGGCTATGCTCCTTAGACTTCAAGGATGCTTATACCCACATCTTCATCCACCCTAACCACAGGCAGTACCCGCAGTTCATAGTGGGGAGCAGGCATTTTCAGTACAGGGTGGTCCCCTTCGGCCTAGCCTCTGCCCCAAGAGTTTTCACAAAATGCCTGGCGATTGTGGCCGCCTTCCTCCGGCTCCAGGGGATCTTCGTCTTTCCCTACCTGGACAACTGGCTCACAAATTCCTGCCGAAGGTAGTGTTGCCCTTCCATCTCATCCAGGAAGTGGTGCTTTCAACCTTCTTTCCAAGACCTCACTCCAGTCGGGAGGAGACGGTCCTTCACACCTTGGACTAAGAGGGCTTTGTCCTTCTATATCCAACGCACTCAGGGCCACTGCAAAGCTGTTCAGCTTTTCATCTCCTATGACACCAGAAGGCTGGGGGAGGCGGTGACCAAGCATATGCTGTCCACATGGGTGGCGGTCTATATTACCCTCACGAGCAGGCGAGGCTCCTCCTGCAAGGCCGCATCACGGCGCACCGTGTCAGGGCCATGGTGGCTTCGGTGGCAAATGCACTCTGTCCCAATAGTGGACATCTGCTGGGCCGCCACCTGGTCTTCAGTCTATACCTTTGCAGCCCATTACTGCCTGGAAAGAGAGTCCTGACGGCACATTGCCTTCGGCCAGGCTGTGCTCCGTAACCTTTTCTGTGTTCAGGCTACCGGAGTGCTGGTTTCATTGGACACAGGGGTCCTACTGTGGTCTGTGTACATGGACTAAATTGCTGCTGCTCGCGGCTCCCCGTGAGGGAGCCCCTATTTTTGCTATGGACTCTCGGTAGCCTGTAGCCCATAAACACCTCCAACCCAGACTACTCACAGATAACCACATGCCTAAGCGATATAACTGATTGGCTCACTGCACACAATTTGAAAATCAACTATAAAAAAAAAACAGAACTTTTCGTCCATAGGAATCCAAGCTTCACTCCACCTAACAAGATCCTATTACAAGAAACCGAACTCGAAGTCAAGGAGGAAGTGAAATACCTTGGCGTAATCCTTGACCAGTCACTAAACATGATCTCTCATATAAAAGCAATCACAAAAACTGTGTACTACAAACTTCGCATGGTCCAACACCTAAGGCCACTTCTAGAAGAACATGATTTTAGAACAATCTTACAGGCACTCATAACCCCCCATATTGATTATTGCAGCAGCAGCCTGCACGGTCTATCAAAGAAATCAATTCACCAGCTACAATTAACACAGAACTTGGCAGCACGCATCTTTATATAAAGCTCACTGCACTGATCACATCACCCCAATTCTCCGCAATCTCCATTGGAGCAAGGATGAAATATAAGTACTTGATCATATTTAGGCATCATAACAAAATATCCACAACTTCCCTGTCTTCACTTTTGTTACCCCCTATAGAATCCAGACTTCGAAGAAATTGCTCTCAAAACACATACATTATACCAAACCACATCGGTAACACCATCCAATCCACCAGCGCTAGAGCCTTCTCATATGTTGCCCCTGCATTGTGGAATGCCCTCCAGGATAACCTAAGATCTGTCAAAGATCTCTTACAGTTCAGAAAGGAGCTAAAGACCTATCTGTTTATTGAGAATTATGGAAGTGCTGTAGGGTATATTCGTAGCACAAAAATAAGTTAGACTCTCTGTTGTTGTCTAGGGGAGATAGCTACTAATATACAGCCCAAGGTTCGGTGAGTTATTCTGGCAATGAGCCACGAAAGAATTCTGGTCTGCAGATATATATTAGACTTTATTATAGGCAACCAAATAGAAAAATATACACACACATATATGGCTAATTAGAAACATAAAGTAGCAATTTGTTATTGTACAGATATACAATTGGACAACGTAAGAAATCAGATTAGGAACCAGACATCACTGATTCGCTCTGCACTGAGGAAAAGCAAGAAATATATTGCTAACCCCTTTGCCCATCCAGGAGAGGAGAGATAAGCCAGTACCTTAGCTCCGTCCAAGGATGCAGCTGTTAGCTAATGCCGGCTCCAGCCCCTTCAGAGGCGAGCCGCAGTAAGTCCGAACCGGAGGTATCTGTGAAAGTCTTATCTCAGACCTGTGGAGGACGGCCTAGCCCACACATAGGGGCCGTCTGGCGGAAGGCTCAGGAATCAGGTACGCAGTGCACAGCAGCAGGACCGGTGCAGAAGTCTATATGTCCAGGTGGGGAAAGTCCCCAACTCTCTCTTACTCTCCTACTTACAACTAACTGACTAACTAACGTTTCCAGCGCAGAATGCATAATTCTGTGTGAGAATCCTCCGTCATAGGTCCGATGATTGGTGGGCACCAGGCAGTCTGAGGTATTCTCAGCGAATCAGAAGGTCGATGATGAGCAGCTTCTTGCAAACAAAGGAGCCATGGTAAAAGTCAGGCAGAAGCAACAGTATGTAACTTCTGGGCATGTACAAGTGTCCAAGGCCAGCCACGGACAATAGCCTCTGTATGCATGCACACTTAGAAACGCTGTGCAAGCAGTTGCATGAAGGACAGGCTTATAGCTGAACACAGCAAAAGTGAAGTGTAGAATCCATCTTGTTTTGTGCAGTTTGGTTCAGGCCTGAGTTGCTGAGCAGGCCAGAGATTTGCATGTAGAATTGCAGGGGTACCAGCCCTACATGCCCATAATATGTCTCAACCCCCATTACATAAGCACACCTAATCCCTCATTAACATTCCACTGCTTACCACAAACTGCACATAATTAAGCTAACACTGTACATAGTTGTCTGTATGATAGTTCCATATGTTAACTGTACATAAGTTATTCTGTTCAATGTAAAATGTTTTCAGTTGTTCTATGTAAACTGTCCCTGATCTCTGGAAGGGGCGTTATATAAAAACTTGGTAAATAAAATAAAAAAGCTGGGGGGATGCTTCCACGAGGACTCCTCGGTGCCGACGTCACTCATGTGTGAGGACTGATTCCTGCTGTTCCCGGAGAACACCTGTTACAGGTGAGTAAATACACTTTACAGCAGTGGCTACTAATGCCCAAGAAATGCTAGTATTCTCCAGAAACAAGCAGGAAGTCAGTTCTCACATATGGGTGAAGTCGACACCGACAGAACCCTCACAGAAGCATCCCCCCCAGCTTTCAAAGAAAGCCTTTGAGAGATGTCACCAAGCATGCGTGGTCCCCTTCCTGCCCAAGGGTGCCATCTTAGTCAGTCTCCCTTTTTCAACGGAGCCCTACAGACGTACGTCTTGTCCCCCTGGAAAAAAGTTGATTTTTATTGTACACTACTGTACATCTTTCCAGCTTTCGCTGGTCCCTTTCCCGCCTTTGAGGCCCGCTGCCCTGGTATCGGTATTCGCAACTTAGTTTTATATTTATTAGGTTCCTCCTGCACTTTCGTGCCTTTTTCAACCGCTGGCTGCGGTCGTCAACCTCACGGTCCTTTTTGCCCCGATGGCCACCGGTTTCAAGAAATGTAATTGGTGCTCCAAAACTTGTCACTCACCGACCCTCACGATTGTTGCCTCCAGTGTCTGAGTGCCGACCATGACCCGTAGGAATACCCTCTGTAAAAAAAAAAATATCCACCAAGGCCATCCAGAGCTGCCAGCAAAAACAAGAGGACATTGTCCACAGGCGGACTCAAGCATGATTTCACCGGTAGCCTCATGCTCAAAGGCCCCGCACAGATCCTTGGAGTTTCGTAAGGCCCCTGCAGTTCCCGAGCGGGCTCGCACACATTCTGAGCAAGGGTCCCCGGAGCGAGAGCGTAAGAAGAAGGACTCGAGGACCTCGTCCTGGGAGACGGACAAGTAGGGGAAATCCTGTGCATGGTCCCTCAGCCCCCAACGGGCCTCCGAGGAGTCTGAGCAGGAACGGTCCCAGAAGGTACCCTGTACAGAAGTCGAGGCTTCTGGTGACAGACCACAGTCTCCCAAAGGTCCTCCCACTGAGGACCCCCACTCCTCCTCGACATCAGACCCAGTAACCCCGGCGTCAGTGTGTCTGATGGCCACCCACAAGTGGGAAACTCTCATGTTGGCACTTGAGCGCAGCGTTTCTGCTTTCCTCGCGTTCCAACAGGCATCAAGACTCGGTCCTTCCGGTGCTCACTCCAAGACTTCAGGGACCTCGATATCGAGGACTCCCCCAGCCGCCGAAGAAATTCCAGTGAGTCAGACACCTCGAGTAGATCCTCAGCGAGGATCTCGATCTTGCTTCCACTCCTTGGGGGCAAGGTCTTCGCAGGTGAGTGCTTCTGGCTCCGGCCATGCCTTGGCCTCGAAGCATCAAAGACCGGAACCAACGGCACCCTTGGGGCCATTGGGCCTCGAGTCTTCCTCGGACTACTCTGCTTGGGAGTCCGACGCTGAGATGTCTTCGGAGTCCCGGTCCCACTGGCAGCTAGGCACTGATCCCCCTCCTGAGGATACCTCATTCCTTGAGTTTGTCCAGGACATGGTGCGAGCCCTCTCCCTCACTACAGAGTTGGAGGAGGACCCTTTTGTACAGAGGAACTCAACATCCTTCAGTACGAGGCACCACCTAAAGAGACCCCGGTCCCTTCCATCCTTACAGGCTCCTTATCTGGATGTGGGAGGTCATGGCCTCTGTGCTGATTGTCAACCGCCACCTGGATACCATGTACCAGATCCAGTGCGGGCCAGGTTTCCAGGAGACCCAATTCCCTCACACCTCCATGTTAGTGGAGTCGGCCATGTGCCATCAGAAGAGCCCGAAGACGTGCTCTTCGGTGCCCCCAGGCAGGGAGTCCTGCGCCCTCTGGCAAAAATGCTACCAGGGCTCGATGCTCACTTGCCGCATCCAGACATACCAACTTTACATCAGTATGTTCCTCCGAGACCTGTCGAAGGAACTCTGAGGCTTCGCAGCTGGCCTTGATGGGTATCACCTCTAGCGCTTCCAGATACTGATGAAGTCTGTTGGGAAGTGTTCCAAGTATCTTTTCTGGGCCTCCTATGATCTCTTCGAGTACAGCCCGTGGGCATCGGTGCCTGACTGCAGGAAAGGTTCCTTGATGTCCCATGCCTTGGGGAGCAGCTTTTCAGGAAGTCCATGGAGGACAAGGCCACCAAGATCAAAACAGTACGTGACAAAGACTCCTTTCCATAGAAAGGGCCATCCCTATTGAGGTTATAGTAACATAGTAAATGATGGCAGATAAAGACCAGTATGGTCCATCTAGTCTGCCCAGTAAAGATATCCTCCATACCCGACCGCCCAGGCCCCTCAGCAGGGCCACCAGGGCAAGGCAGCGGGTCAAGGCCCATGCAAGCCCAAGGGCCCAAGCTCCAGACTCCAGCCCAACCTGGGTCGGGTTTTTGACACCCCCAGCATATAGTCTCTCTCCCTCTGGAGGATCAGCTACCCACGGAGTGGGAGGGGGGTGCCTGGTCCACTTTGCCTACAGGTGGCCTTCTATCACCACCGACTCGTGAGCACTTCAGGTAGTCAGGGAGGATTACCTCCTCCACCTGGATCAGCTGCCTCCACTCTTCTTTCCGTGGGAGCCTTCTCTGTCTCTCCTGCACCAGGCTCTGCTCATGCAAGAACTCACAGGCCTTCTCAGGAACAGAGCTGTGGAACCCATACCACACCACCTGAAAGGAAAGGGGGTTTACTCCAGGTACTTTCTAGTCCCAAAAAGGACAGGAGGAATAAGGCCCATCCTGAACCTGAGAAACCTGAACAAATTCCTGGTGCGGGAGAAGTTCAAGATGTTCTCCCTTGGAATATTGCTGCCCTACCTCTGACAGGGAGATTGGCTATGCTCCCAGTCACAGACAGTACCTAAGATTCATGATTGGAGGTGACCACTACCCGTTCAGCGTACTTCCCTTTCGCCTGGCCTCCGCCCCACAGGTCTTCACCAAATGCCTGGCAGTGGTGGCGGCCTATCTCCGTCTCCAAGGGGCCTTCATCTTCCCTTACTTGGATGATTGGCTTGTAAAAGGGGACACTGCCTTAGAGGTGCCACAGGCCACACCAATCAGGGTCCTGCAACACCTGGGATTTGTGATAAATTACCCAAAATCCTATCTCACCCCAACTCAGGACTTGTTCATTGGGGCCCGACTGGACACCCTCTAGGCCGCAGCTTTCCTCCCCCAAGACAGGGCAGATTGCCTCGAGGCCCTGGCGACAGAGGTGCAGCGCTGTCACACCTTTCTTTATCTTTTATCTTTATTTGTCGCTTGATATACCGCCCAGACAGGTGCGTCAGGGCGGTGTACAATATAAAATTAAACAGTAAAATCAGGAAAAGAGAAAAGAACGCCATTACTCAGACAGGACAGCGAGAGACAGAGAAGCAAAAGTGGGAGAGAGACAGGTTAGGGGGAGGTATGTGTGGGAAGGCCAGTCACTCCTAAGGGTCTGGTAGATCAAACGCCTGTTGAAAGAGGTGGGTCTTGAGTAGGGACTTAAATCGAGGCACGGTCAATGCTTCACCTCCTCAACCACATGGCCTTCACGGTCTATGTCGTCCCCGACACCCACCTCCACATGCGGACAGCTTAGTGGTGTCTCCACTTACATTGGGCCTAGGCCACAATCAAGCTCCTGGACAAGATCTCAGTGTCCCGTCAGCTGGCAGAGTCCCTCAGTTGGTGGCAGGTTCCACAAAATCTGCAGAGGGGCATGCCCTTCTAACCCCTGAGCCCCCAGAGGATCCTCACGACAGATGCTTCGCTGCTGGGCTTGGGTGCGCATTACGAGGAATTGTTACCATCTTTCATCGAGACAATCTATGGCATGAGTTTTGCAGAATCCCCACAGTATGGAGAAAATGAAAACAGCAAGCAGATAATTCAAAAATATAATGCTCTAATTGCAGTGCAGTTTTATTGAAAATATAAAAAATTTAACACACAGAAAAATATACATTAAAAAATCAGTGATATTACAGATCATTGATGTATTGAAGGCAGTTCACTGCATCACAAAAGTGAATGCAGTATATAGCCATATTCGATTCTGAGATCTGATCGCTATTATAAAAATATTGCATTTGAAAAATAAGTAGTTGGTCTATGGTAAATGAGTGGAGCTTGTCATATAATTTTTAGCTATATAGCATAGAGCTCTGGAAAGTGACAATAACATAGTTGACATTTAACATTTGTTCAATTGGGCATTCTCTGTGAACAAGCAGGTAGGAGTCCTTGCATATAGGCAACATCCCTGACTGAGCCCTGCATGGGAACACTCCCCCAGCTTCTATTGGAAGCTTTTGGGAGACTCCACTGTGCATGCATGCCTCCTTCCCACCTGCTGCTGCAGTGCCATCTTGAATCAGTCTTGAGTTTTCCACAGATCCCCATGGACATTTATTTATTTATTTATTTATTTACTTATTCTATACCGCGCCTTCCAGAGATCAAGGGCGGTTTACATGGAACAAATTAACAAATTATGTATACTTCTGTATACTTTACATTGAACAGAGAACTCTTTAACTTTTTACATGGAATAGATATACATTACATTGAAACAGAGAAACTTTCTAACTTTTTACAAATAATGACAGATGTAAAAAACTGTCCAAACTATTTACATAGGTTATTTACAAGTGATTCTATACAGGGGTTTTCAGAATAATCGTGCATCATGTGTAGGTGGTGGAATTTATTTCCATTTTTTTATCAAGAATTTTGTGTGTGTGTGAGGGGGCTGTGTGGGGTTGTCTAGTTGTGGTTTAGGGAGTTCTGAGTTGGTGTGTCTGTGGATGTTGTGGGACAGAGCTTGGGGGGTAGGGGATTTGGAAATGTTCGGAGAATAGGTAAGTTTTGAGTTCCTTCCGAAATTGGGCGAGGTCTTTTATGGTGCAGAGGTCTAGTGGGAGATCATTCCAGAGCATGGGGGCAGTGAATGTGAAGGCTCTGTCACTTGTGGATTTTTTAGTTTTCTTGAATGATTTTGGTATATCAAGTGAGTGGGCTGCATTTTGTCTGCGAGCTCTTGATTCAGATGGGGTCTGTAGTAATGTTGATAGAAGTGATGGGGCGATGTCATTTAGGAGCTTGAATGTTGTTAGGAGAATTTTGTATCTGATACGGCTGTTTATGGGGAGCCAATGTAGTTCTAGGAGTATAGGGGTCACATGGTCTGTTAGACGAGCTTTGGTAGTTACTTTTGCACAGATGTTCTGGGCTCTTTGTAATAGGTATGTGTTTTTCTGTGGTAGGCCAATCAGGAGACTGTTGCAATAATCAAAATGGGGTGTGATGAGTGTATTGACAACCGATCTAAAGTCATGTGTATCCAAGAGGGGCCTTAGGTGTTGTATGGTTTTGAGTTTAAGGAATATGGTTCTTACTGTCTTCTTTATGTGTGGTAGCATGGTGAGAGTATGATCTATTATTACACCCAAGTATTTTACCTCTTTTTTAACGGGTATAGAGCTATTATTGATTGAGATTGTTGTTGGAAAAGTGTCCTCAGTCACAGGTGTTCTTGTAACGAACATTGCTTCCGTTTTTTTGAGGTTAATGCTGAGGTAATTGGTTTCCATCCAAGAGGTGGTCTCAGCCATGCACTCAGCTAGGTTGTCGTAAGTGTGGTTTTTTTGTGGTTATGGGGATAGCGAGCATGATATCGTCAGCATATATAAAGTGATTAATCTTGTGTTTTCTAAATATGTTTGTGATAGGTTGCAGGTATAAGTTGAATAAGAGGGCAGAAAGGGCTGATCCCTGAGGTATACCTTGTCCTTGGGGGAAGGTTTCTGATGCTTCTTGATCTATCTGGACACGTATTAGTCTATGTGTGATGTAGGACTTGAACCATTTGAGAACAGTACCACCTATTCCTAAGTTTTCTAGTCTGTTGATCAGGGTAGGGTGGTTGATGTTATCGAAGGCGGCCGAGATGTCAATAAAGAGTAGTAGGAAACCTTGATTGTTGACATCTGTGCCTTTGATGAGGTAGTCAATCAGTGTAATCAAGAGGGTTTCCACTCTGTGGAAAGGGCGAAAACCGAATTGGTGTGAGTCAAGGGGTTTATGTTCATCAATATGCTCTTGTAATTGTAATTGAATTGATTTTTCTATTATTTTAGCGATAAAAGGAATGCTAGCTTATCGGTCTGTATGAATTGGGGTCTTTTGAGTCAAGTTTGTTGTTTTTTATTATTGGGCGAAGCGTTGTGAGCTTTAGAGCATCAGGCATGATGCCCTGAGAAAGGGACAGGTTCACCATGTATTGAATGTTTTCAGCAAGTTCTTCCTTTGTACATTTAATCCAAGACACAGGGCGAGGATCGAGTGGGGAGGTTGTAGTATTGATCATTGTTATGATTTTAATGAGCTGCTTTCGGTCAATTGTGTGGAAAGTTGTCCAATTGTTATTGATTTCGGTGCTTGTAGTCAGTATTGGTGTTAGAGTATTGGGTTTAGATTTTAGTTTTTCTGCAAAGTGAGTTGCTAAAGTTTGAATGCTTATTGTTGGTAGCTTTGGCTCGGAGTTCTTTGTTTTGGTTAGTGTTTTTACAATTGTAAATAGTTCTCTAGGTCGGTTGATGGCTAGATTTATTACTTTAGAGTGGTAATCCCTTTTCGAGTTGTTTATTGCGTTTTTGTATTCGTTAAGTGTGTTCATATATTGTGATTTATTTTCATCTGTTTTAGTTTTCCTCCATCTCTTTTCCTGTTTCCTCAGTTGCTTTTTTAGTTTTGCTAGTTCTAGTGCTAGTTCATGTTCCGGACACCTCTGTTGGTAAACTTCTGTTCCTTATTGTACCTCTAGTCCAGTCCCGACTTGTGCGTTGTCAACCCCAGCCAGCAGCTTGGAGACTGATCATGAATATTTTAATGACATCACCTCATATAATGAGTTGGCACCACCTACAAGCCTCAGTATTTCAGTCTCCAAGCAGCTGCAGAAGGGTGACTCACTGACTGAACAAATAAGAGACATCTTGGATCTTTTTCTTTCATTTGAGTTGGGTTGGTTAGGGTCTGACTTTTTTCCAATTAGAATCACAATTGTATTTCATAAAGTAAGTGTATTTCATAAAGGAGTGGAGGAGTAGCCTAATGGTTAGAGCACTGGCTTGGAAACCAAGCGACCAGGTTCAATTCCCACTAGCACTCCTTGTGGCCTTGGGCAAGTCACTTAACCCTCCATTGCCTCAGAACATAGTAACGTAGTATATGGTTTAGGCACTTGATATACTGCCCTTTACCGGTTACAGATATATGCTAAAGGCATTTTTTATTCCCTCCTCTCCAAAGGGCTCATAATCTAAGCGCACCTGAGGCAATGAAGGGGTTAGTAGGACTGTATGAAGACAATCGAGGTGTGAAGATTGGTGGAAGACAACAACCACCTTTGCTATACTGGTGATACCACATTACTGATCAAAAGTGAAGATGATCTACATAGTATATGATGACAGATAAAGGCTAAAATATAGTCCATCTAGTCTGCCCAGCAAGGTAGCAAGAGTTAGGTGCACCTGCCGCTCTGTGCAGGTGTGGTACAGATGAATTTTGACTATTGATTATGCCTCAGTAGTGAATATGCCTCAACTGTAAATAGGGGCACTTGAAACTGTTGAAACAATTTACATAACTACAGATACTGGAAAGATCAGGGAGGAGACCTTCTCCTAGCAAGCAAATGGAGACCCATTACAGAGAACAAAAGAACACTTCACCTAGGAGCCTTTCTACTAGCAGACAAATTGAAACCCATTAACAGGACAAAACAGGACAATTCACCTTGCCTTGGAAACATTTCTCCTAAGAATTCATCAATTGTAATGTAGACCAGGGGGGGTGGGGGGTTCCCTTGAGCATTTTCAAGCACCTGGCCAGTGTCTTGGATGTGCTTAATGGATAACTGACTCTATACTACGTATGTGTCACATGATAGGAAATAACTGGATTGTTCTTGCAACTGGATAAAATGGGTACCTGTTTTCAGCTAGACAGAGAGAAATGGATTCATCTAGGAATGGACGCATTGCCTAGAGAAACTCCCGATTGAGAAGTCTCTCTTGTCTGGTTGAATCAGGGATCCATTCAATCGACGTGTGACAAGGGATGAAGTAAAGCTCTTTCGGTGAAGTATATTCTTCTTCTGTAATTATCTTTCTAGTTATCTATTCTGTAATTAAGTGCTTTTATTCTAATAGTTTTCCAGATATCTTTTTAACTAATCATAGGTAGATATATGAATTACTTGCCTTTCTAAATAAGTACGAATTAAGAAGTTAAATAAGTGAAATTCAAGTTATCCCTGCTTTGTATTATAAATAAACGCACGTCTTCATTAACAAGGTGTGTTAGCCTTTGTTGAAGTAAGACATTTGGTACCAGAAGTGGGGTGCGATAAAAAGAAAGGCTATAACAATGTTGAAAAGAAGAGTAAAAAATGTAAATAGTACAAAGACTGTAAAGGAAGATAAAGATTTTGTAAATATCCCCGGATGGGATCAGGCGCCTTATGAAATGTTAGCTAGAGAATGGTCTTGCAGTTCAGGACTAAGTGAGAATTGGGAATCTGTTTTAAAAGATGCGGAACCTGTAAATCTCCTTACATGCTTGCAAAAAATACCTGTTGAAAAAGGGATAGAATTGAGTGTGTTGGGGAGGAGAGGTTGGCTTTTGCTGTCTGCATATCGTAAGATACATCAGACAAAATCCAGCAAAGTAGATTTGATTGAGCAACTTGAAAAACAGAATTGTGATTTACAAAATATGATAACAATGCTACAATGCCAAATCCGTTTGTTGACGGATAAATTAGATACTTATCAGCAGGTTGCTGAGAGAGCAGCTGTCAGGGTGGCCCAGTATAAATATCGTAAAAGAAAGGGGAGAGTAAATAAAAGAAAGTGCACATGTCTATTGCTAAAGCAGGTGTAAATTGGAATCCTGATGACTGGGATGGTAATATCTGGGATTCTACTGAATCATCTAACTCTGAGGAAGAGCAAGGAGTTAGTAATGAAAACTATCAGGCACAACCGATTTATAGGAGGAAAGTGCAGAGTACTCCCCAAAATCCTGGAGGAGTTAATCTAGATACTGTGGAGGATTTTAATCAACAAGAGATTAATGATATCCAGGACAGGTTTAGGCAGAAACCTGGGGAATCACTGATTACCTGGATGGTGCGTATTTATGAAACTGGAGCTGCAGGAGTACAGCTAGATCATGGTGATTCTAGGAAATTTTGTCTAATTAGTGTTGACCCTGTGATACAAGAGCAGTTTCGTAATTACATATCACAAAATATGACTAATTTACTCCAACTGGCAGTAGAAGGATGTAATGCTAAATTTCCTGCCGAAGCTGATTGGCCCCCAAATGATAAACAATGGTTTGCTTTGCGTGACGCTATTCAGCGCATTAAAGAGGAAGGCATGAAAACTGCTATTTTTATAGGGCAAGCTGATCAGTTAATGAATTGTGCCATGACTGCATCAATGAGGAATAAGATTATACGTTTGGCTCCACCAGCTTACAAACATGTTATTATGACTTTACTGATAAATCAAACAGGGAATCCTTTATCAGAAGTAATAGAAGCAGTGAGACAATTAGGTGAATTGGGAGAGTGGGGTCCAAAGTACAGTGCTGGTGACAGAAGGGAGAATAGATCAGAAGGACAGAAGGGAAATATAAACAACCGAGTATCCAGGAAAGATATGTTTACTGCTCTCCTTAAAGATGGTGTTAAAAAGGAACAGATTGATGGAATTGACACACAGAGCATGTGGGAAATATATAAGAAAAGAGGGCTGTATAAGAAAAGTGGAAATAGGAATGTGAGTAAACAAAATTCTGAAGTGAATGAAGAGGAGAGAAAGAATGAGGGGAAAAGGAAGGAGGGTGAGATTAGAGAAGCAAGATCAAATGTTATTCCCACAGCACCACTTTCTGACTTATACCCTGATCTTTCATGGGCACAGGATTTGTTTCAAGAATAGGAAGTAGGCCAAGCTCCAGTTGAAGGGTGGACTCATAAAGACATGAGACCCCATGTAAATTTAGACATTTTTTGGAAACATAAGAACAATCAGAGGGTCCGAGCCTTAGTAGATACTGGAGCGGAGGCCACCTTAATTTATGGAAATCCAAAACATTTCAGAGGACAGCATGTTACAATCACTGGGCTGGGAGGAAGGAAAACAGATGCTGTACAAACCACATTGGAAATGAAAATTGGTCAGTTACCTAAGAGAAAATACTCGGTGTTAATTGTTCCCATTCCCGAGTATATAATTGTGATAGACATATTAAAAGGGTTGACACTGATACTTGATGAGGAACAATACCAATTTGGCATCAAACCTTACATGTCTGCTAGACCTATTACTGTAGGACACCTTAAAATGCCAGCAGTAAAGCTGCCCCCCGCCACTAAAATGGTGAGTATGAAGCAGTATAGGATCCCGGGAGGACATCAGGAAATAGGAGAAACAATTCAGGAATTGCTAGAAGCAGGGGTGATTAAGCCAGTTACCACTGGCTGGAATAATCCGGTGTGGCCGGTAAAGAAATCAGATGGCAGTTGGAGAATGACAGTTGATTATAGAGAATTGAATAAGTATACCCCTCCACTGACTGCTGCTGTACCAGATACAATTACTCTTATTGAAAATATTCAAAGACACGCAGGGACATGGTATGCTGTCATAGATTTGGCTAATGCATTTTTTACTATTCCAATTTCGGAGGAGAATTGGGAGCAGTTCTCATTTTCTTGGCAGGGTAGACAGTACTGTCCCACTAGACTTCCCCAGGGGTATTTACATAGCCCCACTATCTGTCACAGGATTGTAGCAGAACACTTAGATGAACTCCCACCTCCGGATGGGGTACAAATTTCACATTATATTGATGATATTTTAATGCCGGGGCCCTCACAAGAGATAGTGCAGGAACATCTTGAAGCTCTCATTGCACACATGAAAAAGAAGGGCTGGGAAATTAACCCTGCAAAAATTCAAGGACCAGCCCAGACAGTAAAATTCCTGGGCATACAGTGGCATCAGGGTCATAGAGACGTGCTCCCAAAAGCCAAACAGAAAATAATGGAATTTAATACTCCCCGAAATAAAAAGGAGGCCCAGAAATTTATTGGACTGTTTGGCTTTTGGAGGCAGCACATTCCCCATTTGAGTCAAATACTGGCACCATTGTATAAAATAACTAGGAAGAAATATGAGTTTGAATGGGGAGATGTGCAGCAGCAGGCTTTTGAACTGGCTAAACAAGCTATACAGCAAGCCTTAGATTTATGGCCTGTTCAACCTGGGGAACTGGAGCTCAATGTATCAGTACAAGAACAGTATGCTAATTGGAGTTTATGGCAGAAACAGGGAAAGAAAAAAGTACCTCTAGGATTCTGGACGAGGAAGCTCCCTGAAGCAGGGACTAGATATACCCCTTTTGAAAAACAGTTGTTAGCATGTTATTGGGCTTTGGTGGATACAGAACAGGTGACCATAGGACACACTGTGATGTTAAGACCAGAAATTCCTATTATGCAGTGGGTAATGAGCTCCCCCAAGACACACAGAATAGGACATGCACAAGAAGCAAGCATAATCAAATGGAAATGGTATATTCAGGATAGAGCTAAAATTGGTATAGGGGGAACTGCTACCTTACATGAAAGGGTAGCTCAAGCCCCTCTTAAGGACACTGAGACCATGCAATTGCCAAATCATGAATTAATAGCAACAGAGTCTCCAGTGAAGTGGGGACAACCATTTGTACAATTAACCTCAGAACAGAGAAATCATGTTTGGTTTACTGATGGGTCTGCTAAATATGTGGGAAATAAAAGGTGTTGGAAGGCTGTGTCTTACAATCCCACTACTAAAAAATTGTTGACAACTACAGGTGAAGGGAAAAGTAGCCAATATGCTGAACTTTATGCAGTATTTCAGGCTTTAAAACAAGAGACCCCAGGGACTTGTCATATTTACACTGATTCCTGGTCAGTAGCCAATGGCTTAGCCACATGGCTACCTACCTGGCAGCAAAATAATTGGGAGATACATTCAAGAGAAATTTGGGGAAAAGAACTGTGGCAGCAAATTTGGGAAATGTTGCTTTTAAGTATGGTAACTGTGTATCATGTAGATGCTCATTGTGCTATTGATTCGTTAGACAGATGGTTTAATTCTATTACTGATGAACAAGCTAAAATTGCTGAAGCACAAACAGACACCAAAGAATCTGACTTGCTGGGCATGGCAAAATGGGCTCACCAGAAATGTGGGCATTTAGGTGAAAAAGCTACTTTCCGCTGGGCACAAACACGGGAATCCCTATCCCCTTAGATGATATTAGAACAATTACACAGGTACACTAAAAAAAAAATTTTTTAAACTGCCTCTAATGTTTCGATTGATTTTTACGTTTTTTGGTGCGCTGAATCCAAATCTGGTAACCAATTTGCTCCATCACGTACAGATTTTTTGCTACATTGGGTTAGCAGTTTCAGGTGAACCTTTCAGATTGAGTGCGATCGAGATAAAAGTTTCTTGGATGAATTCTTTATACTAATTGTTTAGTAGTTATTCAAATAAGAATAAAGAAAATTGTAACAAGGCAGCACATAAGAATAGAGTAATGTCAACAAAACACACTGTGATGGTAGCAAAATTGTCTGCACTTAAAACAGCCACATACATGTGCACAAACATTGAGCATATAAGAGCAAGGTTAGACACAAAGCAAAGCAAAGAAATGTGCAAAAAATGTTGTACAGGTATGTATGTAAGAATAGAAAACGCAAACCGCACCATTGCAATACATGAAGACAAACACCCGATGGTGTGAAAATAAAATTCTAATAAATGAGATCCGACACTGTGGTAATAACTAGCAAATTTTTAGTTCACATCATTGTTATTGAAAATTTTTCCAAAAGAGCAAACAATACAGCATTAGAGAACAACAACCGATATATCCAATGAACATTGATACTAATAACATTGATACTAATAACCCCCCAACACAGCCACCCCTTAACCCCCCCCCCCCGTTTGCCCTACCCTCCCCTCCCCTCACAGCATGTAGGATTCATCGCACATATCAGAGCTAGAAAAGGCCCAACAGACAGCCACTGGCTAGTCCCCCTCTCCCCAGCGCCCTACACAAGACAGAAAAGGGGCCAAAGTCTCAGTGAAAGGGAAACTACATATATCTGGTGCAGAGCACATCCGGGCAACACCGGGACAACACTGGGTCAGCCCCGAGACAGCATCGGGACAGCCCTGCAGGAATGGCTACGTCACTGCGGCAGGAAGCCTCCCACGTCAAGTCGGGCATCCCACTCCTAGGGCCTCATCCACCAACGTTAAGCACCACCCCTCGCTCCTTTGCGGACAGTTGAGAAATCACAGGGGACCACACTTCCCAAAACTCCTCCCAAACCCTACCTCCCTTCTGTTGAGCAGTCATCCTTTCCATGATCATCAAATCAAACATAGACTGTTCCCACATCCCCAAAAAGGGGGGTGAGGAAGAGATCCAGCGACGGAGTAACGCCCGCTTGACCAACAGAAAGCCCCGCTCAAATAACACTCTACGCCTGTACGGCAGGTAAGTAAAGCCTAAAGTCCAATTATGGAAGAGACACACTTCCCTCTGTATGTTGCACTCTGACCCCGTCCACCGTTGTAGCTGAGCGCAAACTCGCACCCATAAATCATGCACCTTCGGGCAACCCCAAAACTTATGGAGCAGGGTTCCAACTTCCCGATCACACCATCCGCATAAAGCATTAGGCCGAACTCCAGCCTGTGCAGCCCATTGGTCGCTAGTATATGCTCTCCACAAAAACTTATACTGCATTTCCTGGAGATAGACCCACTTCGATCCTTTCAGAATCCCCTCAAATGCTACGCGCAATATATCCGCCGTCATCTCTTCTACGCCATCCCCTCGCCACCTACCTGCAAGGTCCACCAAAAGCATATCCCCTCCGGAGGGTCGGAGCAACTGCCGACTAATCTCCTCCCCCGGCAGGCGGTCCACCAACTTTCCCAGCACAAAACGGGGAGAACTAGAGAGCAACCACCCCTCAGCTCTCACAATCGTTGAGGTTAAATAATGCCGCACCTGCAGATAACCAAAGAAATCTTGGGCGCGAATGTCATATCGCTGTCGTATCTGCTGAAAACTATCGAGTACACCCGCCGCTCCCGTATACAAATCTCCAAGACACACCAATCCCTTGTCTGCCCATGTGCAAAAGATAGTACGCTGAGAAAAACCTGGTCTAAAGTCCGGGTTACCCACCAGGGGCATCAGTGGAGACAGTCGGCGATCCCAGTCAAATCTCTGACAGAGTACCCTCCAGCCAGCGCGCAGGGCCTCCAAATATTTCCTCCCCACCCCCACCCCCACCCGAGACACCGGGGGTAAGTGCTCAACATGTAGGAGATAAAGGAGATGATACGGGGTGAAGGCCGTTGTCACCTGTCGGGCCAGAGCCCCCCCTCGAGTCCTTCCAGGATCGCCCATATGTGGCGGGCCAAATACCGAAGATTATAATTGCGCAGCGATGGCATCTCTAAACCGCCTTCCTCCCGTCTAGTCTGCAAGGCCCGTAAAGATATACGCGCCCGTCGACCTCCCCATAAAAACGCTCGAAGATATTGTTCCAGGCGCCTCCAATCCCCATCAAGAATCCAAACCGGTAGCATACGAAGAACATAAATCCACCTAGGAAATTCTACCATTGTAAACAGCGCGATCCGCCCTCTCAGTGACAGTGGAAGACCCTGCCAGCTCAGTAAGGTCTTTTGACTTCTAGCAAGTAATCAGGGCACATTAACACGATATAAATCATCTGGTCGCTCCGGCAACTGCACACCCAAATACGTAATCTGCCCGTCCGCCCACACCAATGGAAACTCCCCTACCCAACGAGGTCGCACTCTCCCCCCCACATCTAAAACCACCGACTTCGTAGTGTTAATTTTTAGACCCGAAAATCGTCCGTATGCCCGTATCAGAGTTAGTGCATGAGGCAATGACATGAGCGGAGTAGTAAGGCAGAGCAACATGTCATCAGCAAAGGCACAAACTTTCAGCACGTCTCCACCCATTTGAATCCCCATAATTCCGGGGTCGGTCTGCAGAGCCTGTAGCAGCGGCTCCAAGGCCAACACAAATAATAATGGGGAGAGAGGGCATCCCTGTCGAGTTCCTCTCGCCAATTCAAAGGGGTCCGAGAAAAACTCCATTAGAACCCACTCGTGCCATAGGTTGCGCATACAGTGCCCGAACCCAGCGCACGAAATCCCCATGAAAACCAAAGGCCTCTAAAGCGACCCAGAGATAGCGCCAGGCCACTCTATCAAAGGCCTTCTCTGCATCCAGACTAACTAGCAGGAGCTCCTCATTATGCTGCAAACAATGATCCATACCTAAAAGAAGTCTAGTAATATTCCACGATGCCTCCCGACCCCGCACAAATCCGACTTGTCGCTCATTAATAAGAGACGGTAAGACGGGGGTGAGCCGATTTGCCAGTACGGAGGCCAGAAGCTTTAAGTCACAATTTATAAGAGAGATCGGTCGATATGAGGCAGGATCCATCGGATCTTTCCCCGGTTTGGGGATCACCGTAATGTCCGCACACCTCATATCTCGCGGAAATATCCCAGCATCCCGCGCCGCTTCAAACATCACCACCATAGAAGGAGCCAAATTCGGAGCCAAAATTTTATAATACTCCATGCTAAAACCATCTGGGCCTGGAGCCTTATGAGACTTACCCCGCTTAATACCCTCCAAGACCTCTGCTACCGACAGTGGGGCATTCAATTGTGCTAATATTCCCGCCGAAAGACGCGGCAGCTCTAAGTTCTGCAGGAAAGCCACCGCTTGGGCATAGTCCCTCTCCTCTTCACTATAGAGGCGCTCATAAAAGGTACGGAAAATCTTAGCTATGTCCTCCGATCTATGTTGTATCTTACCAGTCTCATCTCGCAGGACTGGGATAAAGCGAGTACCCCCGGACGTCCGAATAAGCTTTGCTAATAAGCTCCCAGAACGGTTACCAAATACATGTAGACGATGTTTATAGTGTTGTATCGAAAGCGTCGCTCTACTCTGGAGCAATGCATTCAGAACTGCCTGCGTTCGAGTGTATTCCCGCTGGACGGCACTATCCCTATGCCCACCCAACTTCCCCTGCAATATTCGTAAGTCACGTTCCAATTGCAGCACACTACGGTCTATGTGCCTACGTCGACGGGCAGTATACGAAATAATCGCTCCACGCAGCACGGCCTTACTAGCCTCCCAAAACAATATCGGTGAACACTGCGGGGTATCATTGAATGAGACATACTCTTCCCACTGTTTTTGCAAATATTCCCGAAAGTCCTCGTCTTCCCATAGGTAGACAGGAAAGCGCCATCCTGCTCTAGGCGGCCCTGCACAATCCCAAGTTATCCAAACCATCCCATGGTCCGAGATCATAATCGGTTCTATCTCAGCCTGCAGGACACACGAAACTCCCTTCGCATTAACCAGAATAGAGTCTATGCGGGACCAGGTTAGATGCGCTCTGGACTGGTGAGTGTATGTGCGGTCACCCGGGTGTAGCATGCGCCACACATCCACTAACTCACCCTGCCTACAAAGATAGCTAACTCCCCTTCGTGACCAGGCACCCTCCTCCCGATGATGGGACTTATCAAATCGCGGATCATGTGGACAATTAAAGTCCCCTGCCACAATGACGTTTGCCCGCCCCGCACCTTTCAGCAAGCCCAATAAATGTGTAAAGAAAGCGTGTTCATAAACATTTGGAGCATACACATTCAATATCCACAGTGGTTCAGCAAAGAGCTTGCCCTGCAACAAGAGATATCTGCCATGTGGATCTGCCTGCGCTGTGTGAACTTCAAAGGGCACCCCCCTCCGTACTAACACCGCTACTCCCGCTTTCTTTGTGCCGGAATCAGCACCATAAGAAACCTCTACCCAATCGCGCCTCAATTTCTGATGTTCCCTGGCACTTAAATGGGTCTCTTGCAACAGGGCAATATGCGTTCCCTTTCGCTTCAACCCCTGCAGGATCTTAGTTCGTTTTATCTGGGAGCCTATGCCTCCAACATTCCAAGACACTATCTTTATCTCAGGCATAGTCCCCACTCCATTCAAACCAGCAAATCAAACATCCATAAAGCCACCCAGAGATGCCCAGCCTCATCTCCAGGTGCGTTATCTCAAGGCCCCCAATGCTCCGCCTACCATGCTGCGTTCCCAATACCCACACTTTAGCCCCCCTCCCATTTAAAACCCTCCCCTGTTCTCCCTCCCAAGTCTTCACCGCGTGCCATCCTCCGCCCTCCCCTACCCACACCCCTCTAATCCTCTCTACAAGCCTCTCTTCAACCTCCACCTCGTTCCCTTCCGCCCACCACTCCAACTCCTCTCGGTCCCGTCCCCCCTCCCTCCCCCGAACCAGTACTACTCCCCCCCTCCCCCTCCCTCCCTCTACCTTTACCTTAAAAAACTCTACCATAACCCTCAAAAGGAGAGAATCACAGCCCGCACTTCCGGACCGTCCCCCTGCAGTTCCCTACAGAGAGTCTGGGTGAATCACAGCTCAACCAAGCACCCCAGCAAAGAAAAAGCCAACATGCTGAGTGCTAATAACACAACATGGTTAAACCAGCAGGGTACAGAGATCACCAACCTGTAGCTACACATCCACCACCAGTGTAGCAGCCATGTCACCCCCACAATAATGTCCTATTGGCAGCCCCCATCACACTAGACACTCTCATCCAGTCTAGGAGACGCGAGGCCTGCCCATCCAGGTTACAGTCAAGCAGGTCCATATTCCCGATCAAGGCGCAGTGTCCACGCCATTCTCCGACCCAGTGCGCAGCATCGCAGCCAGGAAGGTCTTTGCCGCCGAAGTTCGATCAAAATTATGGGTCTTCCCCTCATGGTATACACGCAATATAGCAGGATACACAAGGGCAAAGCGAATGCCCGCTTTCACCAGTTGGCCACAAAGTGGGGAGAACTCCTTTCGCTTAGCCGCTAAGGCGGCAGAGTAGTCCTGGAACATTAGAACCACTTTATTGTCCAGTTGTAGGGAGCGCCTCTTGCGATATGCCTGAAGTAGGGCCATTTTGTGCTGGAAGTTCATTAACCGGGCTAACACCGGTCGCGGTCTCTCATCAGGGCCCCTCTTCGGTCCCAGGCGGTGCGCTCGCTCCACTATGACCCGGCCAATCAAATCCTCGAGCCCCAACTCTTTGGGTAGCCAAGATTCAAAAAGCCCAGCAAGTTGTTGATCAGACCAGGCCTCTGGTACTCCCACCAGCCGCAAATTATTGCGGCGTGATCTATTTTCAAGATCGTCCGTTTTTTCAAGGAGCGTTGCAATTTCCTTCTGGTGCCGAGCTAAGAGGGTATCATGTTTCCCCTCACCCTCTTCTAGTGCTGTGATGCGATGCTCAGCTTCCTCTACTCTCCGGGTAAGCTCGCCATATGTCTCTGCCATTGCATCTAATTTGTGCAGAATGGAATCTAGCTGGGGTGCTAACAACTTAGCGACTTCTTGTGCAAGGTCTTCCGCTCCCGATTCGCCGGCTCCTGAGCCCGGAGACGACCCGGGGGAACTCAGGCTCGTTCCAGACCGCGTGGTCGCCGCCATCTTATGGTCTCGGGGCCCAGGTACTTTGTCCTTCTCCCGTTTTGCTGCAGACCGCATGGATGCGCCGCACCTCGCGCTCACCTTCAAGGCTCTTTACTCACGAAGAGTCTCCGGGTTAGTACTCCCACGATTACCGCTCGCACCCGCTCTCAAAATTGCCGCTTTCTTGCCGTTTTTAGGGAAACGGTCCGGGAGCGCACTGAGGACACGTCCTCACTCGCTCATGTGCTCACGTGATCTCTCTGTAACTAGCAAATTTTTATTTCAAAGTTTAGTAAAAACACGATATTTGTCAACACAGTTTAGATTTTAAAGTCATTCTTGGGTCAATCAATCTCCTGGTGGGCCCGTTTCTTCTTCCCTCGAATGCTTCTCTTGGTGCGCTGCTTGGCGTATTTTTCATCTGGGGTTTCCCGCAGCAGCAACCAGCAGAAATCAGCCATCATAGTGGTGTTCCATCTTCCTTGGTACCTTCTCTCTGCGTCCTTGATGTCCTGGTGAAACCTTTCACCTTGTTCTTCACTGTACGCCCCCAAGTTTTCGGGAAAGTAGTTCACATGGGAGTGCAAGAAATGGACTTTCAGGCTCATGTTACAGCCTTGTTCTTTGAAGGCATTGAGCATCCTGGCAACAATATCCTTATAGTTCTCATCCCGCCTGTTCCCCAAGAATTTGAGAACAACATCCTTGAAGGAATCCCAGGCTTCTTTTTCCTTCTCAGACATCGTTTCAGCGAATGCTCCATCTGAAATGAGTTTCCTTATATCAGGGCCAACAAACACTCCTTCCTTTAGCTTTGCTTCAGAAAGTCGGGGGAACTTTGAGCAAAGGTACCGAAAGCACTCACCATCTTTTGGAAGGGACTTGATGAATTGCTTAATGAGACCCAACTTAATGTGGAGAGGTGGTAATAGAATTTTATCACGAGGTACCAAGCTCTCATGAAGAACATTTTTCTCACCGGGTCTCAAATACTCCCGAATTGGCCAGTCTTTTTTCCCCCAGTGTAGGTCGCGGGCCCGGCTATCCCACAAGCAAAGGAAGCAGGGATATTTGGTGAAACCGGATTGCTGCCCTAATAGCATGGATAGAATTTTAAAGTCTCCACAAATCATCCACTTATGCTCATCATAACGAATCTTCTGAAGAATCAGGGCCAAATTCTCGTATTTTTCTTGGAGAATAACAGAGTGAGCAATAGGAACTGAAGCGAATGTGTTGCCATTATGAAGAAGAACACCTTTTATGCTGTCTTTTGACGAATCAATGAACAGCCGCCATTCAGCAGGATCATACTTGAGTTTAAACTTTTCCATCACTCCGTATATATCGTTGCAAAATACCAAATCTTCCTCTTTGCTGAAATACTTCAAAAATTGTGTCTCGCGGTTGCGATACCAATAAAAAGTTGTTCCTGGTGACAATAGATTTTTCTGTTTAAGCCGAGAACCTAGCAGTTGGGCAGCATCTTTTGGGAGTCCTAAATCCCGGACTAAATCATTCAATTCAGCTTGAGAGAAAAGTTCAGGTTTCGGATCTGGTTCAGTTTCAAACTCGGAAGTACTGGACTCATCGGGAAAAGCCATCTGATGAGTCTCATCATGATCAGAACCGTCCACACAAATATGATCCAAAGATTTTGGTGGTTCAGGCACAGGTACTTCGTTGCTATGAGGCATAGGCCTAATTGCTGAGGGAAGGTTGGGGTAACTTATTACGTTCTTATTTTTTAAGTTGTATCCCTTCACAATGCAAGAGCAAAAATAGCAGTCACTGCTGTGGTCTCTTTGTTCACGCCACATCATAGGTATTCCGAAATGAAATGCTTGTTTTTACCTTTCATCCATAAGCGTAGATCTTCCTCACATGTCTTGCACACTTTGTGAGGAGCCCACGGTTTGTCTTGATCGCCTAACTTCAAACCGAAATAGGCGAAATATACTTTTTAAATAAATGCAGAAATGTTCCTCTGCCGCTTTTTCACGGTATATTCCCCACAAATAAAACAAAAACTGTCCGGAGAGTTGACGCAACCTCTGGCTCTGTGAGCCATCACAAATACACAGCACTGCAAACTACAACTGTAGTGAACCACTTCGGAATAAAGCTGGATTACGACTGAGCAAACAAAAGGTAATAATGAACTTGCAAGAAACTGAAATTTGACAGGAACGTTCATGTTGCAACCACCGTGTTTGAGCGAGCGAACGAGGCGAGGCGAACAGGAAAGAACATGTGCCAGCACGAGTACTGGATTTAGCCCCCTGCCTCCCAATTGTCCTGTTAATGTATAAAATGAATACAAAACACTCTAAAATATCATGAGGGAGTGTTTCTAGTTAGTTAACCATTACAACCTCTATTTTGGGCCAAGAAAATAAACTGCAGTCGGCTAAAAAGAAATTATGTGAACCGTCCTTATATGGGTAAGAAATCTAATTTTGCAAGAAAACGTGACGTGATGGAACATTTTGGCTATTTTTCCTGGATTCAGCACCCCAAAATCTATAGGAATCAGTTGCAAAACTGGAGGCAGTTTTTTGGTAGTATACCTGTGTTATCTTGCAATGCCCAATTTGTCAGCATATACAGCACAGGTCTGTCCCACATATAGTGTATGGCCATTTAGGGCGAGGAAAACTACCAGGCCAGATATGGCAAATAGATTACATAGGACCTCTACCTACCAGTAAGGGATGTCAATATGTATGCACGGCTGTGGATACATATTCCGGGTATTTAGTGGCATATCCATGTAAGAGGGCTACGCAGATTAACACCATTAAAACATTAGACCTCATTACTTTATATTATGGGATCCCTCTTCAGATTCAAAGTGATAATGGGTCTCATTTTAAAGGGAGGCTTGTACAGGATCACAGTAGACAGCATAACATTGAATGGATATTTCATATACCCTATTACCCTCAAGCTGCAGGACTTATAGAAAGAATGAATGGATTGCTCAAAGAACAGCTTAGGAAATTAGGGGAAGGATCCCTGCAAAAGTGGAGAGATCATTTATCTGCAGCACTACAGATCCTTAACAATAGACCAATTGCAGAAACTGAAACTCCTCTAATGAGGATGTTGACTCCCGCATTACAAATCAAATCTTATGTAGCCACTAACACTATTCTATATTGGGAAATTAAAGAAGGTGCCTTAGCCCCGTATCGGGCAACACCAGAGGCAGCCGGACTAGATTTACATGCTCTGCAGGAATATAGAATAAAGGTCCATGATTTGCAATTAATAGAAACAGGAATAGGAGTCCAGTTACCACCCGAGCATTTTGGGTTAATTGCCCCTCGCTCTGGATTGGCCCTGAAAGGCATACAAATACTTGGAGGAGTGATTAATGCAGATTATCAAGGAGAGATAAAAATTATTCTAATGAACAGTGGTAACTCAGATTTAATGATCCAGACTGGGGACAGAGTGGCCCAATTACTTATCATCCCCACTTATGGAGGAGTAGTAAAGAAGGGGAGTGCCCCCACTGCTCTAACAGTTAGAGGCGATGCTGGATTTGGATCTGCTAATTTAAACACCGGGGCAAGGATTTGGGTACAATCACCAAATCACCCACCTGAGCAGGCAGAAGTTATTGCCACTGGGAATGATAACATAATATTGATTATGAGACCTGGACAAGAAAAGTGGGAATATATACCAGCAAACAAATGTTACCTGCGAGAATAAAATGATGTCTTTTCATTATAGGTTATCTCTACACCTTCTGAACCAATGAACCAGCATATTTCTATCAAGGACCGGGATCGGTTCCAGCAAGCTTTCATATGCCATGTAGTGACATGGGCACTCATTACCAGCCTGATCTTTGGTACATGGAAAGTCTATTACTGGAGAGTGCAAGTGGTAACCCAACCCGAATTACACTTGCCCAAGCGTTTAGCAGATGCGATAGAACCACCTCAGAATATCTGGACTTATTTAGCCCGAAAAGTTTTAAATATTTCTAACTTTTGCCTTTCGGACATGCGTAATCCAGTGGATCTGTTAACTACATGTTTGATTGCAATACCCACACCAGCTCGAGTTTTGTTGTACTATTTTAAAGCTACACAAAATGACAGTTGGGCAAATGAAGAAGATATAAGGACACACCCCATGCTATACGAATATTGCAGAGATTGTCCCACTAATTTCAATTTTTGGGATAACATGACTCAAATAATCACCCATAATATCGCCCCAGGCGATGTATGTTATAACATGACATGTAATCCTGATGAAATACCGAAATGCCAACAACTAAAGATGCAACAAGAAATTGCCAAGGACATTGATATAATACTTTTATGTGATGCAACTAGGAAATGTAGAAATGTAACTAATACTATGAATTGTAATAATACAATAGTACAAGCTAGTTATGGTAGAAATGTTAAACTGCCAATAGGGTGGTTATTGTCTTGTGGTAATACCACTTATACATATATTCCAGGAAATCTCACAGGGGGGCCTTGCACTCTTAGTCGATTAGGACTTATTATGCCACCCTCTCCTAAAACTAAAATTAGAAAGAGAAGAACAATAACAGCTATGATACCCGCAGATTGTGATTCAAAAGTCACTTTACTTTCTAAAGTAGAATATACCAGTGCAGCCGTTTCCCTTCTGGGAGTGCCTGGTTTAGCCCTATATAACACTCGCACAATTAATGCTTTAGCTTGCACCATGGTAAAAAGTCTTAATCATACTTCAGTTGCTTTACAAGAATTATTTATTGACTTAAGTAGTACTAGGAAGGCAGTCTTGCAAAATCGAGTATCAATAGATTATTTACTTTTAAAACACAATTATGGATGTGAACATTTTGAAGGCATGTGTTGCTTTAATTTAACTGACCATGCTACTTCCATTCAGTCTCATATTCAAGCTTTGCAAGAACTAGCCAAAGATATTAAACAAGATATTAATGTTAATTGGTGGGATTGGGTATTTGGATGGCTGCCCAGTATGGGTAGCCTCAGACAAATCATTGGGGGAATTATTATTTGTATTTGTTTATTAACTATGATATGTTGTTTTATTCTATGCATACCCAGTTTCATTACTATATTTCATCCACCCAAAGTCCCCACAATGTTACCAGTATCTTATAGGCACAATCAATAGTCAAAGGACCGAATGTGGTACAGATGAATTTTGACTATTGATTATGCCTCAGTAGTGAATATGCCTCAACTGTAAATAGGGGCACTTGAAACTGTTGAAACAATTTACATAACTACAGATACTGGAAAGATCAGGGAGGAGACCTTCTCCTAGCAAGCAAATGGAGACCCATTACAGAGAACAAAAGAACACTTCACCTAGGAGCCTTTCTACTAGCAGACAAATTGAAACCCATTAACAGGACAAAACAGGACAATTCACCTTGCCTTGGAAACATTTCTCCTAAGAATTCATCAATTGTAATGTAGACCAGGGGGGGTGGGGGGTTCCCTTGAGCATTTTCAAGCACCTGGCCAGTGTCTTGGATGTGCTTAATGGATAACTGACTCTATACTACGTATGTGTCACATGATAGGAAATAACTGGATTGTTCTTGCAACTGGATAAAATGGGTACCTGTTTTCAGCTAGACAGAGAGAAATGGATTCATCTAGGAATGGACGCATTGCCTAGAGAAACTCCCGATTGAGAAGTCTCTCTTGTCTGGTTGAATCAGGGATCCATTCAATCGACGTGTGACAAGGGATGAAGTAAAGCTCTTTCGGTGAAGTATATTCTTCTTCTGTAATTATCTTTCTAGTTATCTATTCTGTAATTAAGTGCTTTTATTCTAATAGTTTTCCAGATATCTTTTTAACTAATCATAGGTAGATATATGAATTACTTGCCTTTCTAAATAAGTACGAATTAAGAAGTTAAATAAGTGAAATTCAAGTTATCCCTGCTTTGTATTATAAATAAACGCACGTCTTCATTAACAAGGTGTGTTAGCCTTTGTTGAAGTAAGACAGCAGGTCACCCCTCCCCATGCCTTTTGTTTAGGGGTGTACCCACCACTCTGTGCAGGTCACCCCTTAAAGGGATCCATTGTGTCTGTCCCAAGCCATTTTGAATTCTCACTGTATTTGCCCTCACCACTTCCATCGGGAGGTCATTCCAAGCATCCACTACCCTTTCAGTGAAAAAGTATTTCCTGACGTTGCCTTTCATTTACCCACTTGCAGCTTCATGTTATGCCCTCTAGTTTTACAGCTTTCCTGTCTTTGGAAGAGGTTGGTTTGTTCATTAATACTCTTTAAGCATTTAAAGGTCTGTATTATATATCCCATGTCCCTCCTCTTCTCTAGAGTATACCCTCCTCGTCTCTAGAGTATACATATTTAGGTCTTTAAGTCTCTTCTCATATGTCTTCTGGTGCAGGCACCAAATCATTTTGGTCACCTTCTGAACCGTTTCCAGTCTTTTTATATCTCTTGCAAGATACGGTTTCCAAAACTGAACACAGTATTCCAAGTGAGGTCTCACCAGTGACTTGTACAGAAGCATTAGTACCACCTCCTTTCTGCTGGGAATTCCTCTCTGTATGCAACCCAGCATCCTTCTTGCTTTGGCCACTGCCTTGTCACACTGTTTTGCCACCTTGAGATCATCAGAAACAATCACTCATAGGTCCTTCTGGTCCATGCACACCAACCTCTTGCCCCCTATCACATACAATTCCCTTGGATTTCTGCATCCCAAGTGCATGACGCTGCACTTTTTCACTTTAAATCTTAACTGCCAAGCATTAGACTGTTCTTCCAGCTTTTGTGCATCATTCCTCATGTTATCCACTCCCTCAGGGGAGTCCTTTCTGTTGCAAATTTTCATGTCATCTGCAAAAAGACATACTTTTCCATTCAGTCCTTCAGCAATATCACTCACAAGTACAGTAAACAGTACCGGTCCCAGGACTGATCCCTGTGGCATGCCACTAATCACCTTCATTTCATCCGAGTGAGTTCCGTTTACCATCACCTTCTGTCATCTGTCAGTCAACCAATTTCTGATCCAGTTCACCTCCTTGGGACCCATCCCCGGGCTGTTCAACTTATTGATAAGCCTCCTGTGAGGAACAGTATTAAAGGCTTTGCTGAAATCTAGGTAGATCATATCCATCGTATGCCCTTGATCTAGTTCTCTGGTCAACCAGTCAAAGAACTCGGATTTGTTTGGCATGATGGTCCTTTAAACAGGGACATTGGCAACTGTACCAATGTACATTTCCAAGTTTAAGTTACAATGTAAACTGATTTGACTGAAAAGATAAAGTGGTAGAAAAGAAAATTAAAGAAAAGGCGGCAAAGGCAGCAGGCTAAGCCCGGAGGATTCAGGAGCACGTTGGTGCTGGTAAGAGCAGGAGGCTCTGAATTGTTGGATTCTCCAGGAACAAGCAGGAAGTCAGTCCTCGCATATGAGTGATGTTGATGCCGTTGGAGCCCTGCACGGAAGCTTCTCCCCAGCTTTCAAGAAAGCCTTTGGGAGATGCACCATGCATGCATGGTCCCCTTCGCACCCAAGAGTGTGCCACCTTGCCTCAGTATCCTTTTTTCCACAAAGCCCACTGGACATGTCTGTTTTCCCCAGAAAAAAGAGTTAGCTTTTTCTTGGAAATTGTCCTTTCCCCAATCACATACCGGTTCCCTTTACTATCCCCGAGCTTGCTTTCACATGCTTTTCATTGGCAGAGCTCTGGGTCTTTGACTTTCTGGGGCCCTTTTTTCCTCCTATAGCCTCTGCCAGCGGTTTAAAGAAGTGTGATCGGTGTTTACAGGCCATGTCCCTCACTGACAAACATGACTGCTGCCTCCATTGCCTCGGGCTGGACCACGACACATTGCATTGTGGCCTCTGTAAGAGGATGTCCTCCAAAGCCATTAAGAGGAGTCAGCAGCAGCATGAAAAGATTTTCCAAAAGTCAGACTCTGCCCCAAAGCCTCCAGTGACATCACGGTCCAAGGCCCCATCCAGAGCCCTGAGGTGACTCTGCCACCTCTGACTGAGGCCATGCGTCCTTCAAGCGAAGCACTCTGGAGGTGGAGCAAAAGAAGAAGAAATCCTCAAGGGCAACGCCTGTGGACAAGTCTGGGAAGGTGGGTAAGTCCTGCAACCAGTCCCGCAGTCCGCACTGCGAGTCCAGAGGATCCGGAGCAGGAGCAGCCGACCAAGGTCGCCTACAAAGAATCATCGGCCTACAATGATAGGTTTCGGACCTCCAAGGCCATTCTGTTTGAGGACAACTCCTCATCTGTCGGTGCTGGGCCTAAGATCCTCAGGGCCTGCAACAAAGGCTGAAAGAGCCATCTAGACTGGAGACCAGAATGGCAGCCTTGGAGCGCAGCTTGTCTGCTTTCATGACCCAGCAGCAGGCCCTGAAGCCTGGTTCTGTCGGGTCATCTGCCCAGACCACTGGGACATCGACCTCGAGGACATCCCTGGACATCAAGCTGATCAGAGTACCATCTCTCTCTATCCTGGTCTCGATCCTTGGGACAGAGGTATTTCCTGATGTGTGGCCATGGCTCCGCAGAGCCTCCAAAGGGCACAGGCTGTCGAGCTTGGGGCCCGACATCGCAACCTGGCTAGTCCTTGATGACTTCATCGACTATGAGTCGGACTGGGAGACAGAGAATGAGGAATCTCTGGACACCTGTCACCACTGCAGTGTGCCCTCAGACCAGTCTCCTCCAAGGCAGAGTGCGGGTCCCTGCACAAGAATATATGGCATTCCTCAATTTCATGCGGGACATGTCAAAGGGGTTGGCCTTCGACACAGAGCCTGTCCTCTGCCTTCAGAGAATGCTCCAAATTCATAACTCAAGCAGTCTTACAGCTTTGAATTGGTGGCTAGAGTAGCTGCAGTGGGCATCTATGCCTGGCCCTAGGCTTGGCTACAGTCTTCTGACCTGGAGCAGTGGGTTCAGGATAAATTCGTCAATGTCCCCTGCCAAGGAGAAAACCTCTTTGGCAAACCCATAACTGATAAGGCTGCAAAGATGGAGTCAGAGTTCCTGACGAGGACTAGGCTCTCCAAGAAGACCTCTATCCGTCCCTGATGGAAGGCCCCAATTAAAAAGCCTGCTTACGGAAACTATCCTCCGTATCAGGCCTTCCCAGCAAGGTCAGAAGGCCAAGGGACAAGGGCATGGCTCTTTACAAGTTGAAGGCTCGCAAAACCCAGGCACCGGCTCTGGTACAGCCTGGCAGTAGTTTTAGACTTCTTGGGCATAGCTTCTCCATCCCCAGTAGGTCCACCTCAGCAGCTCACAGGGGGACATCTGATTCTGTTTGTCCACCGGTGGCCAACCATCACCACAGACACCTGGGCATTCCAGGTAGTCAAGGAAGAGTACCTCCTCCATTTGGAGCAGACTCCCCCTCCAAGCTTCATGGGAGAGCCCACCAGACCTTGCTACTGCAGGAGCTCACAGGCCTTCTTGAGGACAAGTGGTGGAACCTGTACCACCACACCTCTGGGGCAGAGTGTTCTACTCTCGGTACTTCCTCGTCCCAAGAAGAACAGGGGGGCCAAGGCCCATCCTGGACCTCCGTGACCTGAACGGATTCCTGGTGAGGGAGAAGTTCAAGATGCTTTCCCTTGGGATGCTGCTGCCATACCCCCAGCAGGGAGACTGGCTATGCTCCTTGGACTTAAAGGATATGTGTACACATATTCTCATCCATCTCAGCTACAGGTAATACCTCAGGTTTGTGGTGGGGGCAGCAACTACCAATACAGAGTCCCACCCTTTGACCTGGCCTCTGCCCCAAGAGTCTTCCCCAAGTATCTAGCGGTGCTCGCCGCCCTCCTCCACCTCCAAGGGGGCCATATTTCCTTATCTGGATGACTGGCCCATCAGAGGAGTCTCAGCCACCAAGGTGCAGCAGGCTATGGCCCTCACCATCTGCGTCCTACAACAGCTAGGGTTTGTCATAAACCACTCCAAGTCCCACCTCCTCTTGACACAGTGGAGCCAGGCTGGACACACTTCAGGCCAAGAGCGTTCCTACCCCAGGACAGGGCTGACTGCTTTAGGGCGCTGGCTGCAGATGTACCGTCTCTGCTCACCTCCTGCTACATCTGCTGGGCCACATGGCATCCACAGTCCACATCACCTTGGATGCCTGCCTCCACATAAGGGTGAATCAATAATGCCTCAGCACCCAGTGGATCCAGGCCACTGGACAGCTGCGGGACAGGGCCACAGTGACTTGCCAACTTGCACACTCCCTCGGCTGGTGGCAGGTTCCACAGCACCTCCAGGCAGGGATGTCTTGCCAGGCCGCCGATCCCCAGAGGGTCCTCTCTACAGACACCTCCCTGCTGGGTTGGGGTGCTCATTGCAAAGAACTCTGCACCCAGGGCAGCTAGTCACAGTCAGAGAGCCAATTGCAGATCAACCTGCTGGAGCTTCGGGCTGTATTCCTGGCTCTCTGAGCCTTTCAACACTGCTTGCAGCACCAGTCAGTGCTGGTCCAAACGGACAATCAGATGGTGATGTTCTACATGAACAAGCAGGGGGGCACAGGGTCCTGCCTTTTTCCAGGAGGCAGTGGCTCTCTGCTCCTTTGCGCTCCACAACGGGATACTCCTGCAGTTGGTGTATCTTCCGGGCCAGCTCAACACCCTAGCAGACAAGCTGAGCAGGGTCCTCCAGCCACATAAGTGGTGGCTGGACCACAAGATAGCCTCTTGGCTCGTCCGGCTCTGGGGAATTCCACTGAAGGACATCTTTGTGAGTCCGACCAGCATTCAGCTGCCCTGCTCCTGCCAACCGCACCCATCTCAGGTGGCAGCAGATGCGTTCCTTATGCCATCAACAGAGGGCCTTCCCACCCACACCGCTGTTTGCTGAGACCCTTTTCAAGGCTCAGCACACAGGACATCGCTGATATTGGCTGCCCCCAGTGGCCTAGGTTGCTCCTCCATTTGTCCTCGGCGCCCCCGGTTCCCTGGGGAGTGCCCAGGGGTTACTATTGCACGAGAAGGGTTCCCTCCTACATCCCAACCTGGGGTTTCTGTCTGTAAAGGCTTGGCCGCTGAAAGGGTAGCTTTGGCCCCATTCAACCTCTCAGGGGAGATAGAGGAGGTCCCGTAGGTTCTCTATGAGATGAGCCTAAACCTTCAAATGGTGCAAATTCTCAGTGTGGTGTGCGGAATGGCTATTTAACCCGTTTTCATGCTCTGTGCTCCACCTGTTGCAGGCAGGACTGAAGTCCAACTCTGTCAGGGTACACCTGAGTACTCTAGCGGCACACCACCACCTTATCAAGGGCAAGTCCCTCTCCATCCAGCCCCTTGTGACCTGCTTCTTGCGTGGTCTCTTGTTATCTAAACCCCCCCCCCCTTCTGCCCTCCAGCGACTTAGTGGGACCTAAATGTGGTGCTATCCAAGCTCACCGGGCTGCCATTCGAGCCCCTGGCTACCTGACACCTGTGGTACCTCTCATGTCCGCTCTCAAGCTCAGCGAGCTTCAGGTGTTAGTAGCAGATCCACTGTACACAAGGTTCTTTAAGAACAGGGTGGTGCTCCGCATACACCCCAATTTTTTTCCTAATGTGGTGTCCCTATTCTACCTCAATCAGGAGGTGGTTCTCCCCACCTTCTTTCCATGACCTCACGCCAGCTGGGTGGAGATAGTACTGCATATCCTGGACTGTAAGAGAGCCTTGTCTTTCTACCTTCAACGGACCTAGGGACACCACAAAGCCTCTCAGTTTTTCATCTTCTATGACCCCAGTCAACTGGGGGGGCGGTGACCAAGTCAACACTGTCCAATTGGGTGGCGGACTTCATTGCCCTCGCCTATGAGCAGGCTGGGCTCTTGGAGTGCCGGGTCATGGCAGCATCTGTTGCAAACCTTCATTCTGTCCCTCTGTCGGACATATGCTGGGCTGCCACCTGGTCTTCAGCCAAAACTTCTGCAGCTCATTACTGCCCGGAGAGGGAGTCCCGATGGGACAGTGCCTTTGGCCAGGCCGTACTCCATCTGTTTGGGGTGTAGGCAACGCCTGCCCTCTGACCCTTCTGTGTTCAGGCTACCGGAGTGCTGGTTCTCACTGGACACTGGGGTCTCTTGGGAGTCTTTTCCTTAAGACTCAATTGCTGCTGCTCACAGCTCGCATTTTCCTGGTCACCCATGGCATTTCTACAAGTTTTTTGGTAGTCTGTAGCTAAGGAGTCCCATATGTGAGGGCTGACTTCCTGCTTGTTCCTGGAGAAAGCGTAGTTACTCACCTGTAGCAAGTTTTTTCCAGGGACAGCAGGAATCAGGTCTCACAACCTTCCTTCCTCCCCATGGAGTTGCTTCTTTATCATTTTTGACGTTTTCAGCTATGTCATTTGACTGAGGCAAGATGGCACCCTTGGGTGGGAAGGGGACCACGTATGCGTGGTACATCTCCCAAAGGCTTTCTTGAAAGCTGGGGAGAAGCTTCCGCACAGGGCTCCGTCTGCTTCGACTTCACCCATATGTGAGGATTGATTCCTACTGTCACCGGGGAACAGCTGTTACAGGGGAGTAACTACGCTGACTGGGTTTGAGTACAGCGGCTCCTGATCACTTCAGTGGGTGAGGAGCCACTGCCTGCTGTGAAGCCAGACGCCTTCACAGAAATCCCGCTGATGCCAAGTGAAGGGCTGCATGGGTGGGAGTAGCACCGCTGGTGAGTTGCACAGGGTCTTCTTTCTTCCTCAACACTTCAGGGCAGGTGTTTCTTTGCTGCAGTTCACCTTTTTGGGGCCTGGGAGGCGTGCCGATAAGGCCGAGGACCGTGTGCAGTCTGTCAGGCTGTCCTGTGGGAGAAGGGAGAGTGCGGGAAATGGCGCCATTTTCTGACAGCATGTTGTGCCTTTCACCGAGGGGGGGATTGCTCTTTACTGTGCCCAGACATTGGGGGGCTTCTACATTTGTGTTGTGGTTTGGGTTTTGTTTTTTTTTTTAGTTACCTGTCCTCCGGGGCTTCAGGGACTTGCCGTTGGGAGGGGGGGAGGAGGAGGAGGCAGCAAAGAAGATCATCAAAGAAACAGCAGAAATGCAGGCACAGGGACTTCCAGTGACGACATCAGGGCGAATGGCGGTGTAGCTGATTAGCTCTGCCATCAAAGCCTGCACAAGGGGGGAAAAAAACTCCAAATGAGCAACTAAAGAGGAGCCTGGAGGAGGCGGTAGAAGCGGAGCAGTCCCGGAGCAGGGTGAGGCTAATAGCAGGCGTGTTGCGCCCCGTGGAAAGCAGCAGCAAAACGCTGAAGCGGAGGACTGCGTGGTGGGCCCAAGAGGCGTGACGCAGGGCCGCCTGGAGAGAGGAGCTGTGTCCGGAGTGCTGAGTGAGGCCTGGAGCAAGGATCGGGGGCCCCGAATTGAAGAGTGTAGGTGTGGTGCTTGTAGTATTGCAAGAGAGCTGGTGAGTGCACGAGTGAGACGGTGTCCGGGGGACTGGAGAGCAGCAGTTGTAACCAAGCACGGTTGGGGGAAGCAGTGCGGTGGCTGGGAGAACACGTGGCACTATAGGAACCCGGAGTGTACAGCAGTGGAGGGCAGAAGAGCGGTTTGGAGGAGCGGGGTGTAACGAAAGTGCCCACAATGCTGGAGAGAGAGGGAAAGGAGTCAGTGCAATATAGATAGCACTAGTGTGGTGAAGAAGTGGAGGAAAGACCACACGTTAGACTGTAAAAGAGAGAACTGCTGTAGGGGCACGGGAGATAACATCCAGAAGTGCAGCCTGACCTGAGAGGGGAGCTGGTAAACGCACGGCATAATAAAGGAGTTGTCCAGAGCTAACACAGGATAAGAGTATAGTACAGTGCAAAGTATCAGATCTCCAGTTCTAATCTGACAAAGGCAGCACCTCTGGTGGGGCCAATAAGAGTGTCAGAGACATTAACTGAGGTACTGAACCCATTTGCTAATCAGAAGTCCGGGCACTCCATCCGGGGGAGGGAGCAAAACGAAAAAAAAAAAAGTGAGCATGGACAAGGCAAAGGGCAGTCAAACGGTGCGAAAGAAATTGGCAGAATACAGATCCTCATATGCGACAACCAGAGGAGGAAAAGAGGGGGAGAAGGATGGCAGATTACAGCACGAAGGACCAACTGAGCAGGAGGAGGAGATGGAATGAGCTTGTAGCCCAGGAATGGGGGTGATGCTAAAAGGATGGTTAACAGAGCTGAAAGAGGAGATCAAGATGGAATTCAGTGGAGTAAAAAATGAACTGAAGGGAGTCAATACAGGCTCTGAGGCAAGATATTGTGGACATGGGTAACCGTGTAGAAGAAATAGAGAGCCATGTGGAGCAGCAAGGAGAATCGCTAGAGGAACTGCAGAAAGGGTGGGAGGAAATGAAAAGCCTGCAAGCAGAACAACAGATAAAATTGGAAGATTTAGAAGAGCGCTCCAGAAGATGTAACCTTAGAGAGTGAGGCCTCCCAGAGGAATCGCAGTATAAGAACTGTGAAGAAGTAATGGGGAATATTTTCAGAGCCTTACTGCATCTTGGAGATCCCGAAGAAGAGGGAGAAATAGAGAGCACCAAAATTGAGAGAGCACATAGAGGTCTGGGGCCGGTCAGAGACAATAGACCATGAGATATTGTAGTGTACTTAAGCTCATTTAAGATCAAAGAAAAGTTGCTGAGCGCAGCCCTGTAGGGCTGGTACCCCTGCAATTCCACACCTCCAGTTCTCCAGCCTGCTGAGCAGCTCAGGCCTGAACCAAGCTGAACAGATAAGATGGATTCCTCACTACACTTTTTTGCTGTGTTCAGCTACAGACTTGACCACCAAGCAACTGCTTGCGCAGCGTTTCTATGTGTGCATACAGAAGCCATTGTCCCTGGCTAATTCACTGCCACATGCAAGAACATCTGCTTCTCCGGTGCTTATCTATAGCTGGTTCTACTGGCCTTGGACACTTGTACCTATGCCCAGAAAACTACATACTGTTTTCTCAGCATGACATCTTACTATGGATCCTTTGCAAGAAGATGCCCATCATCTATCTCCTAATTTGCTGAGAACACCTCGGACTGGCTTGTGCCAACCAATCACCAGACCTATGAAGGAGACTCATCACAAAGAATAATACAGTCTGCGCAGAAGAACTTACACAGAACTTACACGGTCTTTCGCTGTTTGTGCCCTGTTTACCTGTTTTCTGCTACCTGATCTGTCTGCAAGACAGCCACACTACGTGTGGGCAAGGCCGTTCTCCAAAGGACTGAGATGAGACTTCCACAGATACCTTCGGTTATGTGTTCTACCGTGGCTCGCCTCCGAAAAGGGCTGTAGCCTGCGTTTTCTAGCTTAGCTGCCTCCTTGGACGTGCTGCTCCAGAGTCTCCGGACATCAGCCCCGAGTGACAGATGAAGCTAAGGTACCGACTTATCTCTCTCCTCCTCCGGATGGGCAAGGGTTAGCTAAAACTTATTCCATAACTTTTCTCAGTGCAGAACGAATCAGTGACGTCTGGTTACTAATTAGTGATTTATTACTTTGTCCAATTGTAATTCTGTGTCGTAACAAATTTCTACCTCATGTTTCTAATTATATATATATATATATATATATATATATATATATTTGTATATTTTTCTACCTGACTGTCCATAATAAAATCTAATATATATATCTACAGACCAGACTTACTTCGTGGCTCATTGCCAGAATAACTCACAGAACTTCGGGCTGGGTATCAGTAGCCAATTTCCCCTGGACATAACTGAGAACTTAACATTTTTTTTGTGCTACTAATAATCCCTACAGCCCGAGCAGAGCGACAATTCCTCTGGGAGGAGCACAAGCTTGAGTTGTTCCAAGATTTATCTTTGGGCACACTGCAACGCAGAAGAAACCTTAAAGAGGTGACGGCCTATCTGCGAAGGGAGGACCTGAGATATAAATGGCTGTTTCCATTTGGCTTGCTGATGACAGTAAAGGGGAGGTCCAGAAAAGTGCAGACAAGTGAGGAAGCCTGGAAAGCACTTAAAGACCTCTGGGACTATCGAACCTTCCGGAGGGGGAGAGGAGGACAGCTGGAACTTCTACAGCAGCTGTGACCAGCGCGAAGAGGGATAGTCTAAGGTGGCACAGAGTTCCAGCGGTGGGGAAAAGGCTGGCGAGGCTGAACAGAGAGAGCACAGGAGCAGCACCAGAGGCGGAGACTGGAACTGGTTGAAGTGGAGGACATGGTCAAATTATGCACATGATGTTGAAGTTGTATAGGGGGATGGAAGGTTAGACGTAATTTAGGATTGGAGGGGAAGGGAGTGGATCTGGATGGCATTCCTGGCCATTAAGGCCATCTGGGGATGGCAGGGGTTAAGAGGTGAGGGAGGAGTTTAGGAGGGAGGAAAGGGGGCGGAGAGTAGAGAGAAGTGAGGCCATCAGAGGAGGGGGCAGAGAGCAGGGGTGCAGGGGAATGGAGGGATAAGAGACAGGCATGGCCTGACAGTTCGTCACGGTAATGGAAGACGAATCTCCTTTGAGGAGAGGGGGGATATGGGTGGGTGGTAGGGTGGACGGGGGGAGGGGGAAGAGGGGAGGTGAAGAGGAGGGAGAGAGGGGAGGGGAGGACGGAGAGGAGAGGGGGGAAGGGGAGTGAGGGGAAGGGGAGTGAGGAGCAGGGGGAGCGAAGGGGGGGATAGGGCTTAGCTGAATTGAAAATCGTTACATTGAATGTGAAAGGTTTAAATTCACCCTTTAGGAGACAGAAATTATACAAGGAACTATCAAGGCAGAAAGCATCACTTGTTTTACTGCAAGAGACATATTTGCTACGGAGATATGAGTTAGTGGTGAGACCAAAGGGGTATACTGAGCTTTTGTTTGCTTCTAATATGAGGGAGCAGAAGAAAGGGGGGGGGTGGCATTGCTGGTAAGTGGGAAACTTAAGGTAGAGGTCCATACGATAGTTTGAGACAGAGGGGGAAGGTACTTGCTGGTGCGAATGAGGATAGGGGAGGAATGGTTCTGTTTGATCAATGTGTATGCACCCACAGGGACGCAAAACGAATTTTGGGAGGAAGTGGATAAGAAAGTGAGTCTATTGGGGGAGGGAGCAAGGATTTGTGGAGGGGATTTCAATATGCCCTGGGAGGTTGGGAGAGACTCTACAGCAGCGGTTCTCAACCTGTGGGTCGCGATGCTCATGGGGGTCGCCACAGGATTTAGCAGGGGTCACCTCGCCTCACCTCACTCCGCCGTTAAAAAAACAAACATAAGAACATAAGATATGCCATACTGGGTCAGACCAAGGTCCATCAAGCCCAGTATCCTGTTTCCAACAGTGGCCAATCTAGGTCAGGCCAATCAGCACCCAAGTTGCTGCCGCTGCCAAGTCCGCTTCTCAGCAGCGGCAAACTCAATGCCTACCAGTCCCTTCTAATGCAGCCATGGCTCCCTGCCTCTTAGGGAACCCGCGGCTATGCCAGTAAAACCATTGCAGAGCCTTCCTGTCTCTTGACGGGCTCCGTTCGTGCAGCATTGTCCCGCCTCCAAAGGAAGTTGTTTACCACTTACTTTGGAGGTGGGACAATGCTGCACGGAGCCCGTCGAGAGACGGGAAGGCTCCGCAATGGCTTTACAGGTATAGCCGTGGTTCCCTTAGAGACAGGGAGCCGAGGCTGTAGAAGGAACAGCAGGGCAGCAGCAGGCAGGCAGGGAGAGGGGAGGAGGGGGCAGGGAACCTGCAACGGGGCTGACATGGAGGGAGGGGGGCTGACATGGACAAAGGGAAGAGACGGGGACATACTGTACAGACAGGCAATAAATGCTGGACAGAGGGGAGAGAGAGTGCGGGTTAGGATTATAATGGGCAGATGGGGGGGCTAGGACTGGTAATGGGTTGATTAGGGAAGGCTAGGACTGGGAATGAAATGATCAAGGGGGGGTTTGGAATGGTAATGTGCTGATAGGGGGGCAGGACTGGTAATGGACTGATGGGGGGCTAGCACTGGAAATGAGCTGATTAGGGGAGGTTAGGACTGGTATTGAGCTGATTAGGGGAGGCTAGCACTGGTAATGGGGTTGAGGGGGGACTAGCACGGGAAGCGAGCTGATTGGGAGGCTGTGACTGGGAATGGGCTGATTGTGGGGAGGGGAGGATAGAGCTGCTGGCCCTGGAAGAAAACTTGGGGCTAAGGCTACAAATGGGCTGATACGAGGGGATGGGAGAATGGATCTGAGAGGGGCTGCCATGGTATTTGTACTAGAAGGGAATGCTCAGTGGGGAATGAGGGGGACTGGAAGGGAATGGACACCAGTGGCAGTCATGGGAATGCAAGTTGACATTGGAAGGTACTGAGAGTGAGGACTGGAAAGGGGCTGATACTGGGGAGGGTTACTGGGACTGGAAATAGGCTGATGGAAAGAAATTAAGAAAACGAAAGAAGAGATAAGAAATGGCAGATGGACCATAGACCACAGAAAGATAGCTAAGAGAAGAGGAAAACTGAAGCCTCAGATTGGGACCAGCATGATCAGAGAATAAATTGATCAGACAAAGGTAGAAAAAAATAATTTTATCTCATATTAGTGATTTGACTACAAAATCATCATAATTTTGAAATCAAATATTGTTACTACTTGTTGTGATTAATTATTGTGGTTTAAATAAGTAAATTTTATAAATAAAAAAATATTGCAAAGGCCTATAATATATTTATAATTCAACAAATGACTACAGTGACAATGCGTTAACGGTAAAGGAAGAGAGACGCATTTGATTTTATGAATTGGGGCTCACCACAAGTTGACCAATGGTAAAAGGGGTCACGGTACAAAAAAGGTTGAAAACCACTGCTCTACAGGGAAAGGGGGAAGGGAGGAGAGCAGACAGGAAGCGCTATCAGAAGTTCGTAAAGGACCATGATTTGATTGATGCATAGCGATTGATTAACCCGGGTAGGCGACAGTATTCGTTCTTTTCAGCAGTGCATGGCACCTACTCCAGGTTGGATACCATCTGGGTAGGGAAAGAGATAGCGGGTAGGATACGGAGGGGAGAAATGGAGCCGATTACGTGGCCTGATCATGCACTGGTGATTGTGCGCTTGAGCTGTAAGAGAGAAAACAAGGGGGTGCAATATTGGAAATTGAACGAAGCCTTATTGGGAGATCATAGGGTGGTGAAGGAGCTGGAGGAGATGATTCCAGAATATTTCAAAAGAAATGCGAATGGAGAGGTAAAGGCGGGGGTGGTATGGGATGCTTTTAAGGCGGTGGTGCGAGGCATCTTGGTAAAATGGGGGGCGAGAATAAAGAGGGAAAGGAATTACAACTGCGGCAGAAGTTGGTCAGGTTGGAAGGGATGGATGCCAAGGATAGCGGTGGGAAGTATAGGGGGGAGGTGCTGGAGACTAGGGCTAAGCATAATGCGTTGGAGGCTGAAAGGATTCATTTTCGGTTGCAATTATTGAGGCAGGAATTTTTCGAAGGGGGAAATAGGGCGGGAAAGTACCTGGCGCGGCGCTTACAGCAGAAGTGGAATAGGCAACAGATAACGCAGCTTAGATGTTGGGGAGTGGTGGAGAGAGATGAGCAGAAGATAAGAGATGAGTTTGTGGGTTATTATCAGAGACTATATGAGGCAATACCAGATAGGGCGGAGGGGGACATGAGGGATTATTTGGAAGCAGCAGGACTCAAACATTTGGAGGAAGAGGAGAGGAAGACACTGGATAGAGAAATACAGGTAGTGGAAGTGGAGCAGGCGATCAGGGACTTGAAGCCAGGAAAGGCCCCAGGACTTGATGGATTCATGGCTGTCTTACTTCAACAAAGGCTAACACCTTGTAATGAAGACGTGCAGTTTATTTACAAACAAAGTAAGAAGACATTCAGAAAGACAAGTAATTCTCTTAGTTACACATGAGTAGTTAGAAAAGATAACTAGAATGCACACTTAATTACAGTACTGAAAGAGTTATGAGAGAATGCAGCTATGTACAAAGAATATACTTCACCAAACTTGTCATAACCCTTTTACACATCAGCTGGGAGCGCTCAGCGAGAGGAACTAATGACAGTCTAGGATCCTTCATGCCTGGCCAAGCAGATCTACGCTCTGTCTGTTCTGGATATTCTCTGTACTTATATTTATTTTATTTATTTATTTATTTAGCAAACATTTATATACTGCTGCTTCCAGCGATCAGCAGCGGTCTGATTACACAAGGGGAACATAAAGAGGACTGTCAATCAGTACAGTAAAATTTGGGTGTGTACAGGTTGATCAGGAGGGTAGGCATATCACACGAGGGGTTTGTTAGGTATATGAGTACTAATTACATATATACATATATACATTATACAATATGCGAGCAGGAGTACATAAATACGTTCTGGACTTAGACCCCTTAGGTTAATTCAAATTAAAATGACTCTGGAAAAGATGAGTCTTGAGGTTTTTCCTGAAGACAGGCACAAATGTGTTGCAGCCAGCTCTCACCCATGAGCTTCTCTCCACCCCATCCACCTTTTTTGCTTCGGTTTCCGGGCAGGCTTCTGATTACCCCCCTTGGTGTTAGAAGCTCAAACTTACACAATCAGACATGGTCAGACATCTGAGAATGCTCAAAGGACACATCCTCCATGGCCTACATTCCAAGGCTAGATGAAGTGTTCTTTTGTTATCATTAATGGGTCTCTGTCAAGGGAGACACCCCCCATGGTTTTAGAAGCATCTCAAAGCTTTTACATTATAATTGATGAATTCTTATCCTGTCTACATTGGCTAGGCAAATGTTTCTATATTGGCCAAGAGAATTGTTCAAAGGCCAAGGGAAGAATTCTGTCTCCCTCTCTGGCCTCTTAACACTCCCCAGGCTAGATGTGTAAAGATCTCTCATCTCTGGAGCAAGTTGGCTCAGATAAAGTACAATATCCTTTGCTGATCCAAAAATCCATATAAATCTTTAATTAGTAATACAATGGCGAGCTTCTATAAAAAATTTAAAGGAGTGTTGTTGACACCCTTGACGTGATTGTTTAATTTACCAAAGGAGGGGGGGAATGGTTAGCGGAGACGATGGGGTGGGCAGTAGTAACTCTGATACATAGAGGGGAGGGATCCTCTGAAGTGCACGTCATACAGGCTGATTTCGCTGATAAATATAGATGCGAAGTTGCTGGCCAAAGTATTAGCGGGCAGACTTAATAGAATACTGGGTAAGTTAGTTCATGAAGATCAAGCGGGGTTTATACCAGGGAGGCAGGTGTCTGATAATATCAGGAAAATACTGAATGTTATATGGACAGCGAAACGGGAGCCTGATCAGGCTATACTTCTTTCGCTGGACGCAGAAAAAGCGTTCGACCAGGTGTCGTGGAAATTTCTGTTTGCAGTGATGGAGTACGTGGGCTTTGGTAAAGGCTTTGTGGAATGGGTGAAGGCGTTATATGCAGGGACTAAAGCGTGCGTGAGAGTGAATGGGGGTTATTCGCAATTTTTTCCCCTGGGGCGGGGAACCAGACAGGGATGCCCGTTGTCACCGCTGCTATTCGCATTATCCTTGGAACCATTAGCAGGGAAGATACGGAGGGGCCAAGATATTAAGGGGGTAAGGGTGGGGCAGAGAGAATACAGAATGGCAATGTTTGCGGATGATATATTGCTTATGATTACTAGGTCTATGGAGACGCTGCCTGCCATTATGAGGGAGGTGCAGGAGTATGGGGACTTGGCAGGTTTCCAAATAAATTGGAGTAAGTCCGAAATCTTAAATCTGACAGGTGGGATAAAGTTGCAAAGGATTTTGCAACATAAATTTTAATTTCAGTGGGTAAAACGATCAATCCGATACTTGGGAGTCCAATTGGGAAGGGATCTGGAGGAATTATACAAATGAAACTATAAGAAGCTTTTCGGGCAAGTAGAAACGCAGTTGGGGGGGCTGGGAAAGGGGGTATCTTTCTTGGATGGGGAGGATGGCGGTGATTAAAATGTTGCTGCTCCCCCAGTTCCTCTCCTATTTCAAGTGTTGCCAATTGAGATACCGGCCAAGGCGTTAAAATGAGTGCAAAAGCAAGTGGAGGGGTTTATATGGGGGCATAAACACCCCAGAGTGGCGGCACGGACGTTGCAGGCTCCTAGGGCGGAGGGAGGATTGGGGGTGCCCAATTTTGGGAAGTACTATCAAGCGGCACAGTTGAAAGCAGTTTACTCTTGGCTTCGGGAACCGACGAAACATTGGGTAATGATGGAAGAAGTGGGTCTGAGGCCAGGAGAGTTGGAGAGGCTGGTATGGGGGGGAAAGGGTAAGCGAGGGGAGAATCCATTAATAGGCCATACGTTGCATATGTGGCAACAGCAGCGGAAGCGGATGATCGGGGATAAGAGTTGTGCACGCACAATGTCACTGCTGGCGTGTTGTGAGGAGGAAATGGGACCGGGGGTAGTAGTGTTGCAAAGATGGGCACAGCAGGGTTTAAGCCAGGTGTCACAGATAATTGGCGGGGAAGGGATAAGGGAATTTGTAGGTATTCGGGATCTATATCAATTGCGGGACAGTGATAGATTTTCATATCTCCAAATTGGTTCATATGTCGGGTAGAGAAAGCACTGGCAGGATATTGTTAAGGAGCCGGGCTGGTTTGAAGGTGGCTGTTTAGGTTCGTTGGGGAGGAAGGGGGTTATCTCGCGAATTTATAAAGGCTTAATTACGAGGGGGGAGGAGAAACTCAGTTATATGCAGGCTTGGGAGAAGGAACTGGGGGTGACCTGGGAGATTGAGGAGTGGGAGCGGATAGCCATAGGAATAGCAAAATCTTCAATAGCTACCTCTCTTAGAGAGAATGGGTGGAAAGTGTTGACCAGATGGTATCTGACACCGGAACGTTTGTTTAAAGCGGGGGTTTGTAAGACGGATGAATGTTGGAGGTTGTGTGGGGCGAAAGGCACCTGGTTGCATATGTGGTGGACATGCCCGGTGGTGCACCTATACTGGGAGACAATTGGGGATAGCATCAGGAAAATTACAGGAACCAGTTTGGTATTGACGCCAGAGCTATGTTTGCTGCTTAAGAAGGGGGATGGGAGGGAAGGAAAATGGAGCATAGTGTGGCAATGTATCTTAGCAGCAAGATGTGAAATTGCATTGCATTAGAAGAACTGTTTGTTGCCACCTATAGGACGTTATGCTAGGCGATTGTTGGAATTGTATCAAATGCATAAGATAACAGGGATAAAAAAGGTACCGTGGAAAAAGTGGAGAGGCAGTGTGTGTGTGTGTGGGGGGGGGGGGGTATGGAATTGGTTAAGAGGGGGGGAGTGGAAGAGTAGGACAGGGGTGGGTACGGGTTGAGTTACCGCAGAAGGAGGAAGAGCAGGGTAATGAGGTGCTCCTATATTTAACAATATTTGGGTATAACAGTTTGAACGGGTGGGATAGGGTGGGGGGTGGGAGGGGGGAAGAAGGGGGAAAAAAAGGGGGGATTAGAGGAGAGGGGGGATATAAGGGGGCATATGGGCAAGAGTTCAATACGCTATTTGAAGAGGGTAAAGAGGGGTGATATTATCCCATCTTTCATCTTTACGGTGGTATGGGAGGCGTGGATGAACACGCATTAATGGAGAACTGAAATTAAATAAAAAGGTTTTGGTACAATGAGGGGGGTACATAATGGTGGGCTAGAGAAGTGCATTTTGGGGATTAGTTGTTATAAAGGTATAAATAGTTCGTGTTGTTGATATGGAGGGGGCCAGGTAAGGGGATTAGAGGTTTGGACTGTTAGTGTTAGTGAAATGTATGGTATATTATATTGTGTATGTGGAGGCTCAGTGATGTACAAATTTTCAAGTGTGAAGTACCAAATAAAACAATTTAAATTTAAAAAAAAAAAAATGCAGGCACAGGTCTCAGGGGCCAGAAGGTGCTTTGTGTTCCTCTACAGTCCAGCGGACCCATTAGGAGCATGAGGGGGTGGCCTATTGTGGTCATGCCCTCTAAGGCCACTTGTTTAGCCTGCGGGTTATGCAAAAGTTCTGTCTCTACAGCAGGGTTTTTCAGGACCTGTGAAACAGAGTCTCAATCTACAGAGGTGGAGTTTATGGAGGAGCAATCACAGAAGAGTGACAGAGGAAAGACCTCTGAGGAGTCAGAATCCTCGTCTCAGACATCAGAGGAGCGGTGTTCCCCCATGGGACCCATGGAAGTGGGTCTGCGGTGGAGAATGCTTGGCCCATCAATCCACTGGAGATTAAAGCATTTTTATTTGTTTGTTTTTTGGCGCTACAGAAATTTTGGGCCTTCCTGCAAGGCAAGGCAGTGCGCATGTTTTCAGTCAATGATGTATGCTATAGTGGTGGCAATCACCAAGGGGGCACAGGCATTGTTCAGCTGGAGCGCAAGATTGCGCCACTGTTGGAGTGGGCGGAGGACACTGTATTGGCCTTCTCTGTGGCTCATGTGGCCATCAAGGACAAGGTTGGTGGTCGATTTTTCTCAGTCTGCATCACCTCGACCCCGGTGAGTGGACGCTCAATGCAGATGTTTTTGCTCTGCTGGTTCAGCATTGTAGAGCTTCTAACATGGACCTGATGGTGACCTTCAGGTCAGCAAATGCGACTCGTTTCTACAGCAGGAAAAGGGAGCGCATGTCAGAGGCTGGATGCGTTACAGCAGCCCCTTTGTGGGCCAGCGATGCACTGTGTGTTCCCACCATGGGTGCTCATTGGTCAAGTGGTGCAAAGAATCGAAGCGCATCAAGGACTGGTCATCCTGATTGCACCCAATTGGCCGCGATGTCCATGGTACGCGGACCTGGTTCGGCTGATGGTGGATCGTCTGTCTGTGGCACCTTCCGGCCCAGACTGATCTTCTCATGCAAGGCTCGGTATTAATACCGCTAATGGATTGATTCTCTCTTACAGCCTGGCTCTTGAGAGGGCTTGGTTGAGGAAACATGGCTACTCGGTGTCTGTCATTTCTACTTTGTTGAAGGCCCGAAAACGCTCCACCTCCTGTTGTATGTGCAGGTGTGGAGAATCTTTGAGGATTGGTGTGCGACCAGGCCTGTCGGCCTTTTATAGCTTCAGTCCCAGACATCTTGGCATTTTTGTGGGCTGGACTGGAAAAGGTCTCGCTTGAAATTCACTCTGGGTGCAGGTGGTGGCTTTGACCTGTTACCGGGGTAGAGTCCAGGGGATGTCCCTAGTGACTCACCCAGATGTAGGTCGTTTTTTGCATACAGTGAAGCATGTCCGGCCACTGGGGAGATTGATGGGTCCCTCTTTGGGATTTGAATCTCGTGTTGTCTGCTGTGATGGAGGCACCCTTTGAGCCGCTTCGGAAGTGCACGATGAAGGATTTAACATTGAAGATGGTCTTTTTTGGTGGCCATCTGTTCAGCCAGTCGGATCTGAGATGCGGGCACTGTCATGCCAGGGGCCTTTTTTCTTCATCTCTAAGGAAAAGGTGGTATTGCGGCCAGTACCTTCCTTTCTGCCTAAGATAGTCTTGGTTTTTCACTTGAATCAACTGGTCACTCTTCTGGTGTTTTCGGGTGAGATGGCAGCTGGGCAAGACCCTCTGCTACATCTTCTGGATGTGTGCCACATGCTGAAGAGATATTTGAAATGGACAGAGCCTTTTAGAAGGTCAGACAGGTAGTTTGTTCTCTTATGGCAGACCAAATAAAAGCGAGGCAGCATCCAAGGTCTCCATTTCTAAATGGATTAAGGCAAGGATTTCTTCAACATATTTGTTGAAGCAAAAGAGTTTACCTGTGGAATTTCAGGCTCATTCTACCTAGGCACAGTCGTCTAGCGCAGAGGACAGTCTAGTACCCCCAGTAGACATCTGCAGGGCGGCCACATGGTGGTGGTTACATACTTTTGTATGCCATTATTGTCTCGATATACAGGCAGCGGGGGACACAAGATTCAGAGCAGCGATGCTGCAGGCCAGAATTGCGGGTCCCTCCCAAGTTTAGTACTGCTATGGTACGTCCCACAAGTCAGGACTGGACTGGAGGTATGATAAGGAAAGGTTAGAAGATAGTCAAGCAATTTTTGTGTGGAACAGACAAAAGGATCTAAGGCCTGGCCCTCACACCAGACAGCAAACCTCTTCCACTTGCAAGAGTAAGATTTCCATGTAGAGACCCTCCTGGAGGCCAAAAGCTATCTGTCACACCCTCTAGCAGGTTTAGCTCAGACAACATTAGCCTCTCAACAGCCATGCCACGGACAGCTGTGGCAGGAGAGGAAACCACAGTTGTCTCTGCCAGTAGGGAGCAATGAGAATCATCGTGCTGCCATCTGTTTTGAGCTTTGGGTGGATCTTTGCAATGAGAGGAATTGGAGGATAAGCATACAGAAGACTCTCCTCAGTGAAGGAGGAAAGCATCTGGTGCTAGTCTGCTGTATGATCTTACTCTGAAGCAGAAATGATCCACGTGGGCATTCTGCGGGGTGGCAAACAGATCTATCGCGAGGTGCCCTGCTCTCAAAAGATGCGAGTTGCAATCCCCCTCTCCAGTGTCCACTCGTGTGGCTGGAGGACTCAACTTAGCCTGACTGCCACAGTATTTTGCTCACCTGTCAGATACGTGGCTCTCAAGTCCATCCCGTGCACAATAGCAAACTTCCATAACCTGACTGATTCCCAACACAGGAGGTAAAAACCCGTTCCTCCTTGCTTGTTGATATAGAAAATGGCGACCTGATTGTCGATCTGAATGATTTGGTTGGCCAGTCGATATCGGAAAGCCTTCAGCATGTTTGCCACTGCTCTTAGTTCCAAGAAGTTGATCTGATGGAGACTTTCTTGGATGGACAAATCGTCCTGGGTGTGCAACCCATCGAGATGAGCTCCTGACCCCAGCTTGGATTCGCCTTTCATAACCTTTTGGGGTGGAGCAATTTGGGAAGGAAGAACCTTGAGCAAATTCTGGTGGACTGTCCACCATTGCAGTGACTGAACGAGAGGGGATGTGACACACAGATGATCCCTAAGTCAACCCATGGCCTAGGTCAATTAGGTCCTCAGTCCACTGAGCCTGCTTCATTTAGAGTTACTGTCAATTAATTTTTGTTCCACTCTGACAGTATCATGAAGATATAATGTGATTCATGCACAGAACAAAATTATTAGAAAAATACTAACATAATTCAGGGCTTTAGGCAGGGCTTGCTTCTCTTGAAGCCCCCCCTATAAGACTCCCGTAGTGTCTTGGAACCTCCAATGTGGTTCTTGCACAGCTCATGAATGTTCCCTTTGAACTGCTCAGTTCCTGTCCTCTGAAGTTCTTGACCTACTTAAGCACGCAGAGTGAGCAAGCTTCAGGCTCTGGTGATTCATCTGCATTACACCAGATTCCACCATCTTAGAGTGGTCCTTCGTACTCATCCTAAATTCCTTCCAAAAGTTGTATCAAATTTCTACCTTAATCAGTCAGTTGTTGTTCCACCATTTTTCCCAAGACCCCATGCCCAGTTGCACATGTTGGACTGCAAGCAAGCTTTAGCCTTAGCCTTCTACTTTGAGCAAACACAAGTCCATAGAAAATCCATCCAACTTGTTTGTTTTGACCTCAGCAAGCTAGAGGCTGCTGTTTCCAACCACTCTTTCAATTTAGCTAGCAGACTGTATCTCATTTGCTTATGCCCAGGCAGGCCTGAGCCTTGATGGTCAAGTCACTGCTCATAATGTCAGAGCTATGGCTGCGACAGTGGCTAACCTGTGTTCTGTCTCCATGGAAGAGGTCTGCAGGGCTGCAACGTGGTCTTCAGTCCACACATTCACATCTCACTACTGCCTAAATGGGGATTCCCGACATGACAGCAACTTTGGCCAATCTGTATTAGGGAATCTGTTTGGAAATTGCAATCCAACTCCATCCTCCCTAGGACCATTCTATTCTGTCCAGGCTACCAAGAAAAAAAAGGAAGAGAAAATCATTGCTATTGTATATAATTGATCGGCCAGCAGGTTGCCATACCACAGTTGAGTTTTGCTCCTTTTGGGTTCTCGGCCTCCTCTGTTTTCGGTAGCCTGTAGCTTGGGAGCCTCATAGGTTAGGACTCATTCCTGTTTATGCATGGAGAAAAGATAGTTACTCACCCATAACAGGTATTCTCCTTGGACAGCAGGAATAAGTCCTTGCAACCCTCCCACCTCCCCAAAGAGTAGTCTTCTGCTATAGCTATGTTGTTAGACTGAATCAAGATGTTGCCATAGCGGCAGGGAGGTAGGAGGCACTCGGGTGTGGTGGAGCCTCTCAAAAACTTCCAATAAAAGCTGGGGAGCATTCCTGCACGGGCTTCTGTCTGAGACGTCACCCATATGTGAGGACTTATTCCTGCTGTCCATGGAGAACAGCTGCTACAGGTGAGTAATTATAATTGCTTGCTTTCATGCTACTGTATTTGAGGGGCTTATTGCACCTCCACTGTTTGAATGTGGTGCCTTGTTCATTACCTGTAATGTTGATCTCCTGCCCTACCAGTCCCTTTATATGTACTCCTCTTTCTCAGGTTTAGCTTCGTTCTAGCAAACAGGCCTCTGGTAAATTTTTGTCACTTTCTGTAAGAAATTCTGATTCCTACAATAGTGATGCCATACTGGTCAAACTTCAGAAGAGTGTTTATTCAGGGTTTCTAGTTTCGTACTTCCTCTGATGGTAGGTGGTGCGTCTCTGGAAATTCGCCCTCTCCTGGAGCATGATTCTTCTGGGCTATGTATCTACCTGGAGATGTGTTGCTGGATCATCTCAGCCGGGTCCTTCAACCACACGAGTGGACCCTCAGCACAAGGGTAGCCAGCTGCATCTTTCAGATGTGGGGCACGCCGAACGTAGACCGCTTTGCATCACTGACCAACGCTCAAGTGCCACAGTTCAGATTTTGTGCACCTGGCAGATAGCTTTCAATGCCCTCCTCTTGGACTGGAGCAAGGGTCTGCTCTATGCATATACACCAGTCTCACTGGTGGCCAAACCCTGTTCAAGCTTCAGGAGGACAAGGCTACTATGATTCTCATTGCCCTGCACTGGCCCCAACAACCATGGTTTCCTCTTCTGCTGCACTCTCTCAGAGGCAGCCCCTCAGACTGGATTACAACCCGGATCTGGTCTCCCAAGATGGCAGATCTCTGCTCCACCCCAATGTCCGCTTATTGGCCCTGACGATGTGGATGCTGAGCACGTGATTCTTATGGAGCTTCATCTCCCTGCAGAGGTGGAGAATGTGCTTTTTGCTTCCTGTAAAGATTCCACCTGCCGTGCCTATGCCTTCAAGTGGTGTGAAGGCTTTCCATTTGGTGTGCAGGGAAGGTGCTAGACCCTTTCTCCTGCACGGTGGAGGTGTTACTGACTTATCTCCGCCACCTTTCCAACTCTGGTCTCAAATCCAACTCGATGAGAGTGCATCTAAGTGCAGTGGCGGCATACCACCACAGTGTTGTAGATAAGCTCATCTCCACACATCCTCTTGCAGGCCATTTCATGAGAGGCTCCTGATGTCATGGCCCCCTATCAAACCCCCACCTGTGGTGTGGGACCTCAGTGTGGTGCTCGGGCAGCTCCTCTCTGCCCCCTTTGAACCTCTCGGCTCTTGTTTGCTTAAACATCCACCTGGAAGGTAGTGTTCTTAATAGAGGTCATCTCTGAGTGCAAGGTTAGTGAATTGCAGGCGCTGGTAGTGCATCCCCCATATACTAGAGTTCACAATAGAGTAGTCCTTCAAACTCATCCAAAGTTCCTTCCTAAAGTGGTTTTTGCTTTTCGTCTCAACCAGTCGGTTGGTACTGCTTACCTTTTTTCCTAGGCGTCACGCCAACAGGGCTGAGACCTCCCTAAAAGGGCTCCTGCTTTCTATCTGGAACAGACGAATGCCCATCGGCATTCCCCTCAGCTGTTTGTCTCTTTTGACCCCAATCGACTGGGTGTTGCACTTTCCAAGTGCACCCCTTTCACTGTAGATTGTGGACTGCATTTCTTTTGCTTACACTCAGGCAGGTTTGAGCCTGGAACGACATGTAACTGCTCATAACATCCAAGCTATGGATGCTTCTGTGGCAAACTTGCGCTGAGTCTCCACAGTGGAGATCTGTAGGGCTGCTAAGTGGTCCAGTCCACACCTTCACAGCCCTGAGTCCACTACCCTCCCTCCTCCCCGTGAAGTTGTTCTTTTTGCTTCATTAAGCTATGTCATCATATTGAGGTAAGATGGCTCCTTCAGGCGGGAAGACAGGCACACATGTGTGGTGGACCTCTCAAAGCTTCCTATGTAAGCTGGAGATCGTTCCTGCGAGGGCTGTGTTGGTGATGTCACCCATATGTAAGGACTTATGCCTGCTGTCTCTGGAGAACACCTGCTACAGGTGAGTAACTACGCTTTATAGCAAATCTGTTACATCAGATACTGGAGCCTTGATGCAGAAATCCTGCGCGAAAGCTCAGCACAAGGTTTTTTGTGCAACTTTAATGTAGATGTTTTGCTCACAGATGCTGTAAGAAAACCTCTTCAAGGCTGCTTTTGGATCCTGATCCCCCTTATTCTCCTATTTGCCACCATACCCTAGTACCCAGTTTGTTGTGTTGTCTGTCTTGATTAGATTATAAACCAAAAACTAACAAAATAACTAACACTCTCTATACAAAATTCACATAAACAAAAATAGAGTAAAAAATCTAAACGTGTGAGCTAGCGTGTATGTAAATGTATTTATGTCAGAAGATCAGCCATGAGGTTAAATCGACCTCTCAAAGCTATACTTCCATTTTGCTCAATTTTAATGAGCTCACATCGGAGCCATATATCATAGGTAAAAATCACCATAAATTAGTGCTACCTACAACAAAACATTAATTATAAAGGTATGTGCAAGGGTCCAAACAGAAGGATCAAAAAAACATTACTCATCTCAACTGCTTTTCCCATAAATCTTCTCAGACTTCACACGAAACAAACAGCAGTTATAAAGAAGTACACAGTACTGCATTTTGGGCAAATGCAGACTCCATGCCCTGTTTCAACGCTTGATTCAACTGCAAAAACTGAAATCGGTCTTCCGGCTTCTCCACCTCTTCGAGACGCCAGCGCATGCTCATTAACGGTCTGAACCCAACAGAAAGATTCTTGTAGTAAATGACACAAGCAGCCAATCACAGCTCGCCAAATCACATCGCCACATATATGCTATTATATTGATTGCAACAGTCCCAATTGAAGCAAATGAATCAAAGGATACTTGTCCAATCCAATTCTTTGTTAAGTCCAAAACCGTTCAACAGTGGACCATCTGAATATCCACCTTTGTTCAAGTGTTTGGTGGAGTTAATCACGATCTCCACCCCGTGGATTTTCAAGCACACAATCAAGTACCCTCCAAGATAAATCCTCAAATGCATGATGAAAGTCCAAACAATGTTGAACAACCGGAGCTGACGTTGCATTCCTAATTCTGGATGCATGTTCACTTAAACAAATTCGTACAGAGCGAATCGTCCTGCCAATGTATAAAAGATCACATGGGCAGACCAAAATGTATACCACGAATGACGTTTAACAAGTGGTGTGCCATCTGGCCTTATGAACAAAATCTGAATTAGGCACCCGCCATTCACCCGTTTCAAGGGGCCTCCTTGGTATAAATCTATCCAGAGGGGAAGAGGTGACACATACAAAATCTCGGAGGTTAGGGCTTCTGGAGTGCGCTATCTGCAATCTTTTCTGAAAACACGGATGCAATTGTAAAATGTGCCAATGTCTAGCAAGGATCTTTCTAATATGATCGGTATATGACATATACAGTAGCACTCCCACAAATGTGTCAGATTGAACAACAGATCCGTGATTACTTGTATGATCATGAGCAGTTGAAGGAAACAACCATTCACGATGGGTATATTTAGCTCTCAAAAATGCTTGCTTAATAATTTTCTGAGGATAACCTCTCTGAGCAAGTCAAATTGACAATTCATGTGCATGCTTGAGAAAATCCCCAAAGTTGGAACAAATCCATCGAATTCTAAGGAACTGTCCAAACGGGAGACCTTTCTTTAAAGACGTTGGAGAAAACTTGTGAAAGTTAACAGCGTATTTCTCTGCACTGATTTTCTGAACACTGTGGTATGAAGAGTGCTATGACATTTGAAAACGAAAACATCCAAAAATTCCAATTGAAAAAAATGATGATGCAGTTGAATCAAGCGTTGAAACAGGGCATAGAGTCTGCATTTGCCTGAAACGCAGTACTTTGTTCTTCTTTATAACTACTGTTTGTTTCGTGTGAAGTCTGAGAAGATTTATGGGAAAAGCAGTTGAGATGAGTAATGGTTTTTTGATCCTTCTGTTTGGACCCTTGCACATACCTTTATAATTAATGTTTTGTTGTAGGTAGCACTGATTTATGGTGATTTTTACCTATGATATATGGCTCCGATGTGAGCTCATTAAAATTGAGCAAAATGGAGGTATAGCTTCGAAAGGTCGATTTAACCTCATGGCTGATCTTCCGACATAAATATATTTACATACACGCTAGCTCACACGCTTAGAGTTTTTACTCTATTTTTGATTAGATTATAAGCTCTAATAAGCAAACACTGTCTCTTACATCTATATGTACAGTACAGCTTGTAGCACTATAGAAATAAGAAATAGTAGCAAACATCATGCAAATCAGCTGTGTGTATAAACATAGAAACAGGATGGCAGAAAAAGACCATATGGCCTATCCAGTTTGTCCTTCCATATAAACTACAATAGTTCCCTTTTTATCTTTAGAGACCCTCTGTGTTTGTCCTGTGCTTTTTTGAATTCAGAAACTGTCCTAATCTCCACCACCTGCACTGGAAGAATTTTCCACGTACCTACCACTCTTTCCTTGAAGAAATATCTCCACATATTACTCATAGTAGCAACATAGTAAATGACGGCAGATAAAAACCAGTATGGTCCATCTAGTCTGCCCAGTAAGATGGCAAGAGTAGGTGCACCTCCGCACAGGCCACTCCTCCCCATGCCTTTGTTTAGGGGTGAACCCACCGCTCCGTGTAGGACACACCTGTTTGTTGAGAATTTAGATAGATTATTTATTTATTTATTTATTTAAAATCTTTTCTATACCGCGCTCTTCAAAATCAGCTCGGTTTACAAATAACTTCAGTTTTGACCAGACACGAGTGGGGCCCACACTGGACTTACATAAAACAGGGTTGATAAACTTTGGTTAACTGGGGAAACTATATACAAGTTAGTTAAGTTTATTTTGATTTTATCCTGTTTCTGTAAAGGCATCCACTGTGTCTGTCCCATGCCATTTTGAATTCTGTCACTGTATTTGCCCCCACCACTTCCATCGGGAGGGCATTCCAAACATCCCACCACCCTTTCAGTGAAAAAGTATATCTCCAGGAACAAGCAGGAATGAGTCTTCACATATGGGTATCGTCGGTACCGACGGAGCCTGCGCGGGAACGCTCCCCAGCATCCAATAAGAAAGCTTTTGGGAGCATCCCACAGCGCCTGCGTGCTGCCTTCCCGCCTTTCCCAACCGCCTCTCTCCAGTTCTTCTTTTCCACGGAGCCAGCAGGTCGTGTTCCTGTCACCGCAGAAGAAGTTCTTAATTTTTTCCTATTCTTTTGTGTCGTGTCTGCCGCCTTCGACGTCGGACCGGTACCGCCGGTCTTTTCTTTTCTTTCTTTCTTAAAAAAAAACACCTTTTCTTCACTGTGCATTTTCAGTTTTTGGGCCTTAGGCCTAAAAATATTTTCCTCATGGAGAAGCCCGCCTCCGGGTTTAAAAAATGCACAAAATATGGCGGTACTATTTCTGTCACCGACACCCATGACTGGTGTCTAAAATGTTTGGGGCCTGACCATTCCATTACGGATTGTATGTCCTGTACCATGATGTCTAAAAGAGGTCGGCAGAACCGAGCAGCCAAGCTCAGTACCCTGTTTCCCTCTGATGCAGCTTCGGTGGCATCGACGTCTTCCAGGGCTGCTTCTTCCTCCCATGGATCTCAGGTAACCAAGCATAAATCTGGCCGGTCCTCGAAGGGTAAATCTCCTTCCAAGCATCGAGATGCCTCCGGGCTTGCCCTCGAGGATTCCACACCGGCAAAATTACCCCGGCGGGAAGCTCTGGCTTCCAAAGCATTGTCTATGGGGTCACAGGTTGACATCGATGGCTCGGCCTCGACAGATCACCTGTTGCCATGTTCTGGGGTACCGTTGGCTCCCACTGTTACCGACATCCAGACATTGGTGGTGTCGATGGATCAAAAGATCCTGACCATGGAGCGCACCCTAGCGGCATTCATACAGGCTGCGATGCCTCCGGTACCGCAACAATCCCCGTTGTCGGTACCGGCTCCGGCACCGGCATCACTCCCGGTGCCGGTGCCGGTACCGATTGCATCGACATCGGCTTCGGCGTCGGCTGCAACAGTACCCTGTCCTATGATTCCCATCGGTACCAAACCGGTACCGGTTACTTCCGATACCGATCCTACTCGGTACGGTTATTTGGCTTTACAGGAGCATCCAGACAGGCGATACTTTGATTCCTCTGAAGACTCTGATGAGTCTGAGGGTTCTGTCGAGGCATTCATACTTCTTCCTCAGGAGTCGTCTTCTCCTAAGCGAAGAATGTCTCCTCCAGAAGACTTTTCTTTTCAAGACTTCATCAGGGAAGTGACCAGGGGCCTCTCCATCACAGTGGACCCTGAGTCAGAACCCAGAGCCAAGGAATTGGATATTTTACAATATCCTAAAACTCCTAAGGAGGCAGCTATCTTGCCTATCCATGAGATTCTGTATGATCTCATGTTGAGGATGTGGGAGACACCTCTTACCACCTCTCCTCATTCTTGCAGGTTAGACACCATGTATCGTGTCCCTCCTTGTCCTGGCTTTCATAAGACTCAGCTTCCTCACCACTCTATTGTGGTAGAGTCTGCCATGAGAAAGAAAAAGAGTGCAAAAAGACACTCATCTAATACTCCAGGACATGAATGCAGGACCCTAGATGCGTTTGGCCGTCGGGTTTTCCAAGCTTCTATGCTAGCTGCCAGGATCAACTCCTATAGTCTCTATATAGGGATGTTTCTAAAAGAAGTCACAGATCATCTGCAGACTTTAACCCCTTTTATTTCAGAGGATAAAAGGCAGGAGTTTCTCACTTGGCTCAAACATGCCCAAGATGCCTCCAAACTTTCTAACCGTGCAGCCTTTGACTCTTTTGAGTGTGTAAGCAGAGCTTCGGCTATTGCCATAGGGGCACGCAGAATTGCTTGGCTACAAGCTTCTGATTTGGAGCTCTGGGTACAAGATGAATTAGGGAATATCCCTTGTACAGGTGAAAACCTTTTTGGTAAGGATTGGCAAGCAAAGGCCAATCAGATGGATGCTGAAAACTCTGCTTTGGATCGACTTTCAAAGTCTACCTCTGCTCCTGTTAAGAAAAGATTGTTCAAAAAGACATCTTTTTCTAAAAAGGGAAGATACTATCCTGCTTATAGTCAGCAGGCATCTTCTGCAGGTTGTTTTGCTGCAAAGCGTCAGCAACCACCTAAACGGGCCAAATCAAAGGCTGCTAGGCCTGCCATGACCCAGCAGCCTCAGCCTCCTCAGGGCCTTTGACTTGCAGCTAGAGAACTTAGCCAGAGCCCCTTACCATTCCAGGAAGGTTGACTTACTTTGCACCCAGATGGGAACAAATCACAGCAGAGCAATGGACACTCTCTATCATAAGGGAAGGGTACAAGCTTCATTTCTTAAGCCTTCCCCCTCACACCATAGTGAAACAGTTCAATTCTCCAACATCTCTCCTCGACCTTCTGGGTCAGGAGATTGCCACCCTTCTTGCCCAAGGGGCAATAGAAGAAGTACCTCTTCTTCAGCAAGGCACAGGGTTCTACTCCCCTTATTTTCTTATTCCAAAAAAAACAGGGGGCTACAGACCCATCTTAGATCTCAGAGAATTGAACAAATTTCTATTCAAGGAGAAATTCAAGATGATTTCTCTCGGTGCTCTGCTTCCATACCCTCAGAGTCAGGACTGGCTTTGTTCTCTAGATCTCAAGGATGCGTACACCCATGTCCTCATCCATCCAACACACAGAAGGTTCCTTTGGTTCCTTTTTGGAGAAAAGCACTACCAATACAGGATGCTTCCTTTCAGTCTGGCCTCCGCACCAAGGGTGTTCACGAAATGCATGGCAGTAGTAGCTGCATTTCTACGCACCCTGGGAATATTTGTTTTCCCATATCTGAACAACTGGCTCATTCGAGCTCCCTCTCAGTCAGAGGCCAAGACTTTTCTAACCTGCACAATGCGTGTCCTTCAGTATTTGGGACTGGTAATAAACATCCCAAAATCCAATCTCACCCCTACTCGATCTCTGGAGTTTATAGGGGCTGTCCTGGATACTACAACTGCAACGGCCTATCTTCCTCAGGCTCGTTGCCTACGCTTGGTGCAGTTAGCCTCCCAAATGCAGTTAAAGTCCCATTTAACTGCTTGGGAAATGTTACAACTTTTAGGCCACATGGCATCCACCGTGCATGTGGTTCCATATGCTCGCCTTCACATGAGGGCAGCTCAATGGACTTTGTCCACCCAATGGACTCAGGCATCAGGTTGCCTGTCAGACAAAATAGCAAACTCCAGTCGCCTTTTTTGGTCTCTCCAGTGGTGGAAGTCCTCTCAAAACCTGTTGCTGCGGTCCCCTTTTCAGCAGTCACTTCCCCAAGCAACCCTTACAACAGATGCCTCTCCAATGGGTTGGGGAGCTCATCTGTAAGATCTCTCCACCCAGGGCATCTGGTCTCCACAGGAGACTTCTCTACACATCAATCTCTTGGAACTCAGAGCAATTTTCTTAGCTCTCGGAGTGTTCCACTCCCTGCTCAGCTACAGGACAGTCCTCATCCACACGGACAACCAAGTAGCCATGTTCTATGTGAACAAGCAGGGAGGGACTGGCTCTCTGTCACTTTGCAACAAAGCTTTGCGACTGTGGGCCTTCGCCAGAGAGCATCAGATTCATCTTATGGCAGTATATCTTCCAGGCGTTCAAAACTCTTGGGCAGACAGACTCAGTCGAGTTCTGCTTCCACACGAGTGGTCCCTCCACATGGACCAGGTAGCCAGGATTTTTCGAATTTGGGGAACCCCGGACATAGACCTCTTTGCAAGTCCGTGGAATGCCAAACTTCCCCGGTTCTGTTCCAGAATTCCGTGTCAGGGAGTTCAGGCCAAGGATGCCTCCCTTCTTCACTGGGGTCAAGACTTCCTTTATGCCTTTCCACCCATTCCCCTAATTCCCAAAACACTTTTCAAGCTTCAGAGAGACCGAGGTTCCATGATCCTCATAGCACCACATTGGCCACGCCAAGTGTGGTACCCTCTACTTCTGCATCTCTCTCAAGCTCCCTCCCTGGAATTGGGCTCTGCACCAGATCTTCTATCCCAGGAAGACGGAACGTTGTGGCACCCAAACCCCCAGTCTCTCCATCTCAGGGCCTGGTTGCTGAAGGCCTAGACCTTCAAGTTGTTCATCTCTCTCAGCAAGTCAGAGATATTCTTCATGCTTCTAGAAAGCCTTCCACTAGGCGTTCTTATGCTTTCAAATGGAAAAGATTTACCATTTGGTGTTCAGAGAAGGGTCTTAACCCTCTTGCAATACCTCTGAATTCTTTACTAGAATATCTTCTGCATCTATCCCATGCAGGCCTTAAAACAAATTCAGTAAGAGTCCATTTGAGTGCTATTGCAGCATCCCTCAAGCCTCTCAATGGACAGCCTATTTCCTCTCATCCTCTTATAGCAAGATTCATGAGAGGCCTGCTTTTAACTAAACCTCCCATTAGACCACCTCCAGTGGCATGGGGCTTAAATCTGGTTCTTGGCCAGCTTATGAAGCCACCCTTTGAACCTTTAGCCACCACCTCCTTGAAATTTCTTTCTTGGAAGGTTATCTTTCTCATTGCAGTCACCTCAGCACGTCGCATCAGTGAGTTGCAAGCCTTGGTGGCTAATCCTCCTTATACAAGGTTCCATCATGATAAGGTAGTCCTCAGGACCAATCCACACTTTATGCCCAAAGTGGTCTCACCTTTTCAAATGAATCAAGAGGTATACTTACCTGTCTTTTTTCCAGGACCTCATGCATCAAGTGCAGAGAGGAATCTTCATACTTTGGATTGTAAAAGAGCTCTCGCCTTTTACTTACAAAGAACACAGCAACATAGAAAGTCTTCTCAACTCTTTGTTGCTTTTGATCCTTCCCATTTAGGACTTCCAGTTTCTAAGAGAACACTGTCCAACTGGATTGCTCAGTGTATTTCTTTCGCCTACCAGAGTAGGAACCTTTCTCTGGAAGGCCATGTCACAGCTCACAATGTGAGGGCCATGGAAGCCTCAATGGCTCATCTAAACTCTGTGTCCATTGACCAAATCTGTCGAGCGGCCACCTGGGCCTTGGTTCATACCTTCACAGCCCATTACTGTTTGGACAAGGACTCCCACCGGGATGCCTCATTTGGTCAGACTGTTCTCAAACACCTGTTCCATTCCTAATCAACTCCTACCCACCTACCCTGGTTGGATGCCAGAGATCCATGGAGGGAGGTGGAGCCCTTTTCAAGGACACACAATTCTGGGGTCTCTCCCTGGCATCTGCAGCTAGGGAGTCCCCATATGTGAAGACTCATTCCTGCTTGTTCCTGGAGATAGCACAGTTACTTACCTGTAACAGGTGATCTCTGGGAACAGCAGGAATAAGTCTTCACAACCCACCCACCTCCCCTAGGAGTTGTATCTCTCTATCTATCTTTCCTTTCCTCTCTCTCTCTCTCTCTTTGTCTCAGCTTTAAAACTCGAACTGGAGAGAGGCAGTTGGGAAAGGCGGGAAGGCAGCACGCAGGCGCTGTGGGATGCTCCGAAAAGCTTTCTTATTGGACGCTGGGGAGCGTTCCCGTGCAGGCTCCGTCAGTACTGACGATACCCATATGGAAGACTTATTCCTGCTGTTCCCAGAGATCACCTGTTACAGGTAAGTAACTGTGCTTTCCTGACATTGCCTTTCAATTTACCCCCTTGCAGCTTCCTGTTATGCCCTCTAGTTTTACATCTTCCCCATATTTGGAAGAGGTTTGTTTGTTTATTATTTCTCTTTAAGTATTTAAAGGTCTGAATCATATCTCCCCTATCCCTCCTCTCCTCCAGACTGTACTGTGATAAGGAAGCTTGTAGTGAGCCTATGGAAATAGGAGAAACTGATGATTTTGCTTTTAAGAAAAGTGACATCCCTGCAGTGCACAGGTTTCAGCTTCTGCCTAAAGAAAGCAAGCAGAGGGAAACTGAACCTAGGCTGCCACAACCAAGCTCTGCTGACGTAGTTGCAGGCTTGGAAGATAATTGCAAGCACCTGTCCAGAGTGGGGGAGACACTGCCCGGGAAGCAGGGATATAAACCTTGGCTAGAGAGAAAGCAGAGGAGAGAGAGATCCCGGAGGGAGAGAGAACGGAGAGGGAGAGCATGGGACGAGAGAGACCAGAAGGAGAGAGCAGAGAAGGCTTCAAACCCCAGTTCATGTTGATAAGGTTCAGAGAGTTCAGAGGTGAGAGCCCAGGACTCAGCACAGGAGTCAAAGGAGCCAAGCCTGGAACAGGGAGCCGTGGCAGAGCTCCAGGAAGGAACTCGGGGAAGTGAACCAGGGACTGTTTCCCAGAAGCTGGAGGGAGACTGGTGAACACAGCCAGGGAGAAGTGTCCACAGCTTCAGGTACAATTTATCCTTACCGGGTGGAGCTGTGCTCAAGAGAGAGACAGGGATCCTCAGAGAGAGTATACCCTGAGACATACGTTAAAAGCTCAGAGCAGGGCACTGCATTACCGGAGTCAGAGGACATGCAGGTTCAGCCTATTGAGCAGGATTTATTGCCTCCAGAAGTACTCATGGACTGTACGCTATGTCAAGCTGTTAGCTTTGAGTCCCTTTGCTAAAGAATAGCTGAAAAGATAAAGTCTCCTGAAAAGTAGAGTATTGAAACCTAGCCTGAACTGAAGGTAGGAACTTGCTCTTTTAATGGGAAGATACCTGTTGCATGTACATTTGAATGCTTAATGAAGACAAAGGTAAAAGAAGATATTTTTACTTTGTTGAATGAAGAAGCTGTGTTTTCTTTATCCATGTTATTGATAAGCAGCTGCATATAATTAATGACTGTGAAGCTCATCCAGCCTAAGTTGTAAATAACCTTGAGCGAATGAATGGAGAAGTATCCTGTTACAGTCTACATGGACTTTGTTTGTGCTTGGGGAATAAATTTTGTCATTTGCCTTTACTTTCGGTTTCATGACTACACTTCATCTTAGAAGGCCAAAAACTACAACTCCCAGCAGGCATCACTGGGAAAAATAGTTTATTCAACCTTTTATAAGAGACGTTAATGGCAACCCTACCCCTCTAAGCCTGAGGCAGAGGGCTGGGGCATGACAGTACATATTTAGGTCTTCAAGTCTCTTCTCATAAGGCTTCTGACGCAGGCTCCAAATCATTTTGGTCACCTTCCTCTGAACAGTTTCCAGTCTTTTTACATCCTTTGGTCTCCAAAACTGAACACAGTATTCCAAGTGAGGCCTCACCAGTGACTTATACAGTGGCATTAATACCTCTTCCTTTCTGCTGGTAATTCCTCTTTGTATGCAACCCAACATCCTCCTGGCTTTTGCCACCGCCTTGTCGCACTCTTTCGCTACCTTGAGTTCCTCAGAAATAATCACACCAAGGTCCTTCTCCTGGTCTGTGCACACCAACCTCTCGCCCCCTATCGCGTACATTTCCCTTGGATTTCTGCTTCCCAAGTGCATGAAACTGCACTTCTTCGCATTAAATCTTAACTACCAAGCATTAGACCATTCTTCCAGCTTTTGTAGATCTTTCTTCATGTTCTCCACTCCCTCAGGGGAGTCCACTCTGTTGCAAATTTTCATGTCATCTGCAAAAAGACAAACTTTTCCGTTCAGTCCTTCAGCAATATCACTCACAAATACATTGAACAGAGCCGGACCCAAGACCGAACCCTGGGGCACCCCGCTAATCACCCTCCTTTCATCCGAGTGAGCTCCATTTGCCATCACCCTATCAGTCAACCAATTTCTGATCCAGTTCACCACCTTGGGACCCATCCCCAAACTACTGAGTTTATTGATAAGCCTCCTATGAGGAACAGTATCAAAGGCTTTGCTGAAATCCAGGTAGATGACATCTATCGCATGCCCCTGATCTAGTTCTCTGGTCACCCAGTCAAAGAACTCGATCAGATTTGTTTGGCAGGATCGTCCTTTGGTAAAACCATGTTGCCTCGGATCATGCAACCTGTTGGTTTTGAGAAAGTCCACTATTCGCTCTTTCAGGAGCACTTCCATTACTTTTTCCACCACCGAGGTAAGGCTTACGGACCTGTAGTTTGTCAATTCTTCCCTGTCACCACTTTTGTGAAGAGGTACCACATCAGCCCTTCTCCAGTCCTGAGGAACTTCTCCTGTTTCTAAGGATCTGTTGAAAACATCCTTTAACGACCCTACAAGAACCTCTCTGAGCTCTTTCAGTATCCTGGGATGTATCCCATCTGGTCCCATGGCCTGAGTCCATCCCCTTTCATCCTCATTCTCTGTCCCCTTGTAGCAGAGTTTGCTCTTAATCTAAAGAGACTCTCTTCCCATGCATTTATGTCACAGACGTATTTAAACATCTCTATCATATCTCCTCTGTCCCACCTTTCCTCTAACGTATACGTATTAATATCTTTAAGTCTATCCTCATATGCTTTATAATGAAGACCACTAACCATTTGAGTTGCCACCCTCTGCACTAACTCCAACCTGTTTATATCCTTTTGATGTTGTGGTCTCCAGAATTGCACACAATACTCCAAATGAGGTCGCCCCAGAGATTTATACAGAGTCACTATCGCCTCCTTTTTTTCTGCTGGCCTTTTCCTCTCCCTATGCACCCAAGCATTCTTCTGATTTTCGCCATCACCTTCTCTACCTCTTTAGCGACTTTAAGATAGACACAATCATGCCAGGTCCCACTCTTCTTTTGTGGACAGAATTACTTCAACCCCTATACACCCTTGGATTTTTGCAGCCCAAATGCATGACACTGCTTTTTATAGCATTAAATCTCAGCTGCCATATTCTAGACCATTCTTCAAGCTTAGCTAGATCCCTCATCATGTTATCTATTCCTTCCTGGGTGTCTATTGCAAATTTTTATAGTATCCACCAACAAGCAAACCTTACCCAAGAGCCCTTCTGCAATATATCACTAACAAAGATGTTAAAAAGAATTGGACCAAGGACAGATCCCTGTGGCACACCACTGGTAACCACCACCTTCTTAGAGTGAACTCCATTTACCTGTACTCTTTGCCGCCTTCCACTCAACCAATTTCTAACCTAACTTTAGGGTCCATCCCTAGGGTGCTCAGTTTGTTTATAAGTAGCCTATGCAGAACAGTGTCAAAGGCTTTACTGAAATCTATGTACACCACATCTAGGGCTCTCCCTCGGTCCAACTTCCTAGTCACCCAGTCAAAGAAATCAGATTTGTCTGACCAGACCTGCCTCTTGTAAACCCATTCTGCCTTGGATCCTACAATCCATTAGACTCCAGAAACTTCACTATTCTCTCTTTTAGCAGTGTTTCCAGTAATTTACTCAACACAGAGGTTAGACTAACCAGTCTGTAGTTTTCAACCTCATCCTTCCGCTTTTGTGTAAAGGGACCATAGGTGCCTTTCTCCAGTCCTCTGCGACCTCTCCTGACTCCAGAGAAGCATTGAGAAGGTCAGTCAGCAGATCCGCTAGAACGTCCCCAAGTTCTTTCAGTATTCTTGGATGTATCCCATCTGGTCCCACTGCTTTGTCTACTTTTAGTTTAGCTAGTTCTTCACAAATACAGTCTTCTGAAAATCGTTCGAGATCCCTGTCGCTTCTGTTCTATTTCTGGGTGTTTTCTGAGGTCCTGCTCTTGGATCTTCATATGTGAACACAGAACAGAAATATTTGTTAAGCAATTCTGCTTTATCCACATCAGCTTCTATATAATCCTCCCCTTCACTCTTGAGTCTGACAATATCACGTTTGCCCTTCCTCCTCTCACTAACCTATCTGAAAAATGTCTTATCCCCCCCTCCCCCATTTTATTGCATTGGCTATTTCTTCTTATTTTTATATCTTTACTTTCCTGCCTACTTTGCTAGCCTCTCTGAACTTTTTTTCAAATATACAGGCCGGTGCAGAAAACCGGCGCTAGACACATGCTGAAGATGACTTAAATGTGGCCCGACAACGCATATTTTTTTAAAAACCTGATGCAGCACAGATTGGGCATGCAAATGACCCTGCATAACCATGCGCATGCAAATGAGCCATCGCAGCGTTAAACTGGGAGAGCAAGCCAAACGCACACAAGAAGTCTGCTCTAATTTGGCTTGCTCTCCGGGCACCGCATGGCTAATTTGCATAGCAGCCCTGACAGTATTTTGATGGCACTAAGGGACGATCGTGGCATTGGAAAGGCCCCCAATGCCTCAAAATATTGCTGGGGGCCATGCCCCACAATATAATGATCCCTGGTGGTCTTGGGGCCCCTTCCCCCCCCCCCCCCCCATTAAATAAAGAACCTGGTGGTCTGGTGGCCCCTTCCTCCCCCCCTAAATAAAAGAAGAACCTGTGGTCTTGTGTTCCCTCCCCCCCCCATTAAATAAAAAAAGAAAAACGTGGTCTAGAGGTCCCTACCTGGTGGTCTGGTGGCCCCCAAATGCACCTTAAGCAGGAGCGCTACTTATGCGCTCCTGCTCTGCGTTGGCCATCTTGCAAAATGGCAATGTCTGACGCCAAACGGTGCATCCTGGGATGCATCGGGTGAGGTCAGACTGCCAGATAAGGTAGATTATGGGCTTAAGGTACATTTGGGGGCCGCCAGAACACCAGCAACACCAACTTCACATAACATTCCAACTCTCTACATCTACTTACATATATTAGCTAATCTGCATTTTAATAATACCCATTGGAGAGTACAATTTCCAAAAAGCATGCCTCCATTTCCTTCTCCTACTTCCACGATGTTGTACACTCCGTGCCTCTACCGTCTGTGTTCACCAATTTCCTACAATAACACCAAAACTTAACCTTTTACTAAAAACCATTGTTTTAGTGTGTTACATTAACCCTTTTTTTTTTTATTTTGCCCCCCCCCAATGGCCACAAATACATTCCCTCTCTATCCCCTCTTCCCCTACCCCCATCTCCTAGCCCCCTAACTCTCACTCTTTACCATTACCCCTCCTACTGGTCTCCTTTGACCCTCCCATCCACTCCACCATCCCTTTCTCCCACCGTCTCTCATATCCCTGCCAGACTTCCAGATGCCCCCCCCCCGCTCCAATTATGTCGATATGCCCCCACCAAACTCATATGCCACATATGCTCCATTTTACCTATTACTTCATTTACCTATTACTTCCTATCTCCAGGAACAAGCAGGAATGTAGTCTTCACATATGGGTATCGTCGGTACCGACAGAGCCTGCGCGGGAACGCTCCCCAGCGTCCAATTAGAAAGCCTTTGGGAGCATCCCACAGCGCCTGCGTGCTGCCTTCCCGCCTTTCCCAACTGCCTCTCTCCAGTTCTTCGTTTTCTGCGGAGCCAGCAAGTCGTCATTCCTGTCACCGCAGAAAATTTTTCCTTATTCTCCTTTTTTGTGGTCGCCTCTGCCTTCCTCGACGCTATACCGGTATCGCCAGTTCTTCTTTCTTTTAAAAAATATATTTTTTTTTTTTTCAAAAATTTTTCTTTCCCAGGTGCACGCGCTATTTTGGGCCTTAGGCCCAAAATTTCCTCCACTATGGAAAAAACCCGCTTCGGGTTTCAAGAAGTGCACCAAGTGTGGCGGTACCATCTCTGTCACCGACACCCATGAGTGATGTCTTAAATGTTTAGGTCCTGACCACTCCATCTCGGAGTGTATGGCTTGTGCTATGATGTCCAAGAGGGGTCGACAAAACCGAGCTGCTAAGCTCAGCACCCTTTTTCCCTCCGATGCAGCTTCTGTGGAATCGACGTCTTCCAGGGCTTCGTCTTCCTCCCAAGGATCTCAGGTAACTAAACATAAGTCTAGCCGGTCCTCAAATGGTAGATCTCCTTCCAAGCATCGAGATGCCTCTGGCGTTGCTCTTGAGGGTTCTGTACCGGCAAAATTGCCCCGGTGGGAGGCTTCGGCTTCCAAAGCATTATCGGGGCTCCAGGATGTTCTCAAGGCCTCAACCTCGGCAGAACTACTGGTGCCATGCTCTGGGGTACCGGCTGCTTTCTCCGGTACCGATACCCAGGCATTGGCAGCGTCGATAGACCAGAGGTTCCTGGCTATTGAACGCAGTCTGGCGGCTCTCCTTGCGGCATCGACACCCTCGGAACCGTGTCAGACAGTTCAACCAGTATTGGTACCGGTACCGATAGCATCGACATCGGTGTTTGCTTTGCCGGCACCCAATCATGCTATGCCTTCTGGTACCGACACACCGGTACCAATTCCCCCCGGTACCGACTTCGGTCAGTATGGGTATCGTGCTCTTCAGGAGCATCCGGACAGAAGGTACTTTGAATCCTCGGAGGAGTCTGAGGATTCTGACAGCTCTGTCGGTGCTGGAATACTTCTCCCGGAGGAGCCTTCCTCTCCTAAACGTAGGATGTCTCCTCCAGAAGATATCTCCTTTCAGGATTTTATCAGGGACGTGGCTCGAGGTCTTTCCATTACTGTGGCTCCCGAAACAGAGCCCAGGGCAAAGAAGTTGGAGATTCTACAATATCCTCTTATAACAAGATTTATGAGAGGCTTTCTTCTAACTAAGCCTCCCATTAGGCCACCAACGGTGGCATGGGACTTAAATCTGGTTCTTGGCCAGCTCATGAAGCCACCTTTCGAACCCTTAGCTACTACCTCCTTGAAATTCCTTTCTTGGAAAGTCATCTTTCTCATTGCAGTCACATCAGCACGTCGCATTAGTGAGTTGCAGGCACTAGTGGCTGATCCTCCTTATACAAGGTTCCATCATGATAAGGTAGTCCTTAGGACTCATCCACACTTTATGCCAAAGGTGGTCTCACCCTTTCATTTGAACCAAGTGGTCTACCTGCATGTGTTTTTTCCAAGGCCTCATGCATCAAATGCAGAAAGGAATCTTCATACTTTGGACTGTAAAAGAGCTTTAGTTTTTTATTTACAGAGAACACAGCAACATAGAAAGTCATAAGAACATAAGATATGCCATACTGGGTCAGACCAAGATCCATCAAGCCCAGTATTCTGTTTCCAACAGTGGCCAATCTAGGTCATATGTACCTAGCAGTTTCCCCAAGAGACACAAGTTCCACAATGCTTGTACTGGGTCAAGCATTGATATCTTCGGTCACTTCTTAATAATGGTTTATGGACCTTTCCTCCAGGAACTTGTCCAAACCTTTTTTAAACCCAGCTACACTAACAGCCTTTACTACATCCTCCAGTAACAAATTCCAGAGTTTGATTACACGTTGAGTGAAAAAATATTTTCTTTTATTAGTCTTAAATAGTTTACCCTGTAGCTTCATTGCATGTCCCCTAGTCTTTCTATATTCTGATAAGGTAAACAATCGATCTACGTTTACCCGTTCCACTCCGTTCATTAATTTATAGACTTCTATCATATCTCCCATCAGCCGTCTCTTTTCCAGGTTAAAGAGCCCTAACCTTTTAGCCTTTCTTCATAGGAGTATCCTTCCATCCCCTTTACCATTTTGGTGGCTCTTCTCTGTACCTTTTCTAAAATCGCTATATCCTTTTTAAGATACGGCGACCAGAATTGCACACAGTATTCAAGGTGCGGTCTCACCATGGAACTATATAGAGGCATTATAATATCTTTTGTTTTATTTTCCATTCCTTTCCTTATCATACCTAGCATTCTATTTGCTCTCTTGGCCGCCGCTGCACACTGGGCCGAGGGTTTTAACATGGTATCCACAATGACGCCTAAATCTTTTTCCTGGGTGGTGGTTCCTAATGTGGAACCTTGCATCGTGTAACCATAGCTTGGGTTGTTCTTCCCTAGGTGCATAACCTTGCACTTGTCCACATTAAATTTCATCTGCCATTTTGATGCCCATTCTTCCAATTTATCAAGATCCTCTTGCAATTTTTCACAATCCTCTTGGGTTTTAACAACTTTAAATAGTTTTGTGTCATCTGCAAATTTGATAACCTCACTCGTTATTCCACTTTCCAGGTCATTTATGAATATGTCAAAAAGCAGCGGACCCAGCACAGATCCCTGGGGTACACCACTATTCACCTTTCTCCATTGGGAAAATTGGCCATTTAGCCTACCCTCTGCTTTCTATCTTTTAACCAGTTCCTGATCCACAATAGTACACTGCCTCCTATCCCATGACTCTTTAGTTTTGCCAAAAGTCTCTGATGAGGGACCTTGTCAAAGGCTTTCTGAAAGTCCAGATACACAATATCAACCGACTCACCTTTGTCCACCTGTTTATTCACTCCTTCAAAAAAACATAACAGATTAGTAAAACAAGATCTTCCTTGTTTAAAGCCATGTTGGCTGTCTCCCATTAGGTTGTGACTATCTACATGCTGAGTAATTTTATTCTTTATGATGGTTTCTACCATTTTTCCCGGTACTGACGTCAGGCTTACCGGTCTGTAGTTTCCCGGATCACCCCTGGAACCCTTTTTAAAAATTGGTGTTACATTGGCGATCCTCCAATCTTCAGGTATTAGAGATGATTTTAATGATAGTTCACAGATTACTGATAGCAGTTCTGCAATCTCATATTTCAGTTCTTTCAACACCCTCTCAACTCTTTGTTGCTTTTGATCCTTCTCATCTGGGACTTCCAGTCTCCAAGAGAACACTGTCCAGCTGGATTGCGGAGTGTTTTTCCTTTGCTTATCAGAGTAAGAATCTTCCTCTGGAGGGCCATGTCACAGCTCACAATGTGAGAGCCATGGCAGCTTCAATGGCTCATCTGCACTCTGTGTCTATCAACGACATCTGTCGAGCAGCCACTTGGGCCTCGGTTCATACATTCACAGCCCATTACTGCTTGGACAAGGACTCCCACCGGGATGTTTTGTTTGGTCAGGCTGTTCTCCAACACCTGTTCCATACCTAATCAACTCCTACCCACCATCCCTGGTAGGATGCCGGAGATCCATGGGGGGAAGTGGAGCCCTTTCACAGGGACGCACAACTTCTGGGGTCTCTCCCTGACATCTAAAGCTAGGGAGTCCCTATATGTGAAGACTGCATTCCTGCTTGTTCCTGGAGATAGCATAGTTACTCACCTGTAACAGGTGATCTCCGGGAACAGCAGGAATTTAGTCTTCACAACCCACCCACCTCCCCTAGGAGTTGTATCTCTCTATCTCTTTCTCTTTCCCCCTCTCTCTCTTTGCCTCAGCTTTAAACTCAACTGGAGAGAGGCAGTTGGGAAAGGCGGGAAGGCAGCACGTAGCCGCTGTGGGATGCTCCGAAAAGCTTTCTAATTGGATGCTGGGGAGCGTTTCCGCGCAGGCTCCATCGGTACCGACGATACCCATATGTGAAGACTAAATTCCTGCTGTTCCCGGAGATCACCTGTTACAGGTGAGTAACTATGCTTTATGGAGGGGGCCTCCTTATCCTGGAACCACTTGCAGCAGGCCTTGCCCCACTCTTTTCCACATCCTCATGTCAGGTCTCCATGTTTTCACCACTTAGCACCTCTGCACTATGACCTTCTGTTGTCCTCCACTGGCCTTTTTCCTTGGAGCTGCCGCCCCAACTGTTTCCTCTGCTCCCTCTGATCACATTCAGAGTTCGCCACCGCTTCTTGCTCTTCCAAGCCAGCTTCCCTCATCGCCGCCAACGCTGCTACCACCATCTGCACTCTCCATGTTCTCTCCCCTCTGGTAAAAAACAAACCAAATGGATGCAGCCAGTGATATCGCATCCCTTCATTCCGTAGCACTTTGATTATGAGGGCCAGGGCGTCTCTGCAGAGTCCCCAGTGATAATTCAGCATATAACGCCACCGGATAGCCCTGCCACTGAAAAGTGCTAAGTCCCCTCATCTTGGCAGGTATTCTCTCCTTTATTTTGTAATCCTTCAAACAAATTATTATGTCTCTTGGCCTGTTAGCCTTAATCATCCCCCAGACCCGATGTGCTCTATCTATCCTTATTTCCTCATCAACTCCCTGCCGCAGGGCCTCCAAACGGATTCTGCTATTTTTGCACAGTTCCTGAACTCCAACTCCTCTGGAACACCCCTTATCCGGAGATCGTTCCTTCTGGAACGATTTTCTAAGTCCTCCAATTTCAGGAGCATTTGCTCTTTCCAATCCTCTTCTCCTCTGACTTTGAATTCCAACTCCTCCTGTTGCAGCTCCAATGCCTCCAGTCGATTCTTGTGGTCCCCCATTCTATGTGTTAACTCCTCCACCTCCTCCTTCATGCTACTTGTAAGCTCACCAAGTGCATTTTTTGCACCATGATTGGTGTCTCAAATGTTTAGGTCCAGACCACTCTATTTCAGAGTGCTTCTCCTGTGGAATGATGTCAGAAAGGGGCCGGCAGAACCGAGCTGCTAAACTTAGCACTCTTTTTCCCTCAGACGTGGCGTCTGTTGCATCGACGTCCTCCAGGGCTTCGTCTTCCTCCCATGGATCTCGGGTAACTAAACATAAATCTAGCTTTCAACTCTTCGAACCACTCCCGGAGTTCTTCTCTCGAGACCTGCTTAGATGGGCCATCTGCAGCTTCTCCCTCATGTGGCATGCTTCCTTTTCCACTCCCCACTACGCGTTCTCCCTGCGAAGGATTACTGGCCGCCATCTTAACCTATCCGACTCCACCACTCGCACTCATAAACACGTAATTGTGTAAATCTGCAGTTTTATTTGCAGGTCGCCATGCTCCACTGCCTCTCCTCATCTCTCTGGTGCAGTTACTGTCCAACAATCTCTCCCGTTGTGGGCCGTTAATGCCGATTTAACTGGGAGTAGCTCCAGAGCTCTCCGCTCAAGAGGCCATCGTGGTGGGTGATGTCACTTCCTCCTTGTTTTTTATGTAATGGGGAGGAGGGGCCACTAGACCACCAGGCTGTTTTATTTAGTGGGGGCAGGGGGAGAAGGGGCCACTAGACTACCAGGGATCATTTTATTGTGGGATATGGCCCCCGACACTATTTGGATGACATCGGGGCTACTGGACCACCAGGGATAACTTTGTCTGGCATGGTCCCCGACAGTATTTTCATGGCTTCGGGGGCTTTTCCCAATGCCTGATCATCTGAGGAGGAGATAATCTAGGCATCGGGGAAAGCACCCAGTGCCATCAAAATACTGTCAGGGGCATGCGTTAGAGGTTTACTTCTGCTCAGATCCTGAAGTAAAAATTTTGGTGCTGTGGCTGCTTGCAAAATCCTCTTCGCCTGTCTCTGCATTGGGCATAGCTAAGATTTGCATACCAGCCTGGTTGATTATAATAGATTTAATAATTGAAGTACATTTAAATACGTGTGGCGTTAGTTGGGCGCTAGTTTTTCTGACAGCATTTCTGTTTCCTTCATTTGCAGGATTGCTACATGCTTAAACATGGTGTTAAGGGCTCGTAAAGCCCGTGCTAGCTTTTTGCATTGGCCTGATAGACTAGGAAAGCAAGCCAGCCATCTACAGAGGGGTTAGCGCTAGCAGCACCTATATCTTATGCAACAAAAAAATGTTTGGCACTTGTGCTGGAATACTATCTGTTCTCTGGGAACAAACAGGAAGTCAGCCCTCACATATGAGTGACATCAGCACCAATAGAGCCCGCACAGTAACCTCTCCCCAGCTTTCAACAAAATCTTTTGGAAGATCCACCATGAATGCATAGCAGCCTTCCCGCCCAAAGATGCCATCTTGCTTCAGTCTCCTTTTTTCCGCAGAGCCCATCAGATGTATCACAAGAACAAGCAGGAATATAGTCTTCACATATGGACATCGTCGGTGCTGACGGAGCCTGCGCGAGAACGCTCCCCAGCGTCCAATAGGAAAGTATTTGGGAGCATGCCACAGCGCTTGCATGCTGCCTTCCCGCCTTTCCAACTGTCCCTCTCCAGTTGAGTTTATAGCTGAGACAAAAGAGAGAGGGAGAGAGAGAGAGATTCAACTCCTAGGGGAGGTGGGTGGGTTGTGAAGACTAAATTCTTGCTGTTCCCAGAGATCACCTGTTACAGGTGAGTAACTACGCTATCTCCAGGAACAAGCAGGAATGTAGTCTTCACATATGGGGACTCCCTAGCTTCAGATGCCAGGGAGATGGTCCCAGGAAGTTGTCAGCCCTTGTGAAAGGGCCCCACTTCCCCCCATGGATCTCTGGCATCCTACCAGGGACGGTGGGTAGGAGTTGCTTAAGTCTGAAAAAGGTGTGGAAGAACAGCCTGGCCAAACAAGGCATCCCGGCAGGAGTCCTTGTCCAAGCAGTAGTGGGCTGTGAAGGTATGTACCGAAGCCCAAGTAGCTGCTTTTGGGAGCATCCCACAGCGCCTGCGTGCTGCCTTTCCACCTTTCCAACTGTCCCTCTCCAGTTCTTCATTTTCCAGGGAGCCGACAGGTCCCATACCCTGTCACTGCAGAAAATTTTGTCTTTAATTTTTCTTTTTGTGGTCGAGTCTGCCTTCCCTCGACGCTATACCGGTACAGCCGGTTCTTTCTTCTAAAAAAACAAACAAAAAAAACCCTATAGTTTCTGAAGTGGTTTACTTCAGAAACTTTTTTTCTTTGGTGCTAGGCGCCATTTTGGGCACTAGGCCCAATTTTTCCTAAAAAATGAAAAAACCTGCTTCAGGTTTTAAGAAATGTTCTAAATGTGGCGGTACCATTTCCGTCACCGACACTCATGATTGGTGTCTCAAACGTTTAGGTCCCGACCACTCTATTTCAGAGTGCTTCTCCTGTGGAATGATATCATAAAGGGGCCGGCAGAACCGAGCTGCTAAATTTAGCACTCTTTTTCCCTCAGATGTGGCATCTGTTGCATCGACGTCCTCCAGGGCTTCGTCTTCCTCCCATGGATCTCAGGTAACTAAACATAAATTTAGCCGGTCCTCAAAGGGTAGATCTCCTTCTAAGTATCGAGATGCCCCGGCATTGCCCTTGAGGAATTTTCACCGGCAAAACTGCCCTGGCGGGAGGCTTTGGCTTCCAAAGCATTATCGGGGCTCCAGGATGTTCTTGAGGCCTCAACAGTCTGGCGGCTCTCCTTGCGGCATCGACACCCTTGGAACCGCGTCAGACAGTTCAACCGGTACCAATATCGGTACCGGTACCGATAGCATCGACATCGGTATCTGCTTTGCCGGCACCCAGTCATGCTATGCCTTCCGGTATCGACACACCGGTACCGATTCCCCCCGGTACCGGCAAAACTGCCCTGGTGGGAGGCTTCGGCTTCCAAAGCATTATCGGGGCTCCAGGATGTTCTCGAGGCCTCAACCTCAGCAGAACTACTGGCGCCATGCTCTGGGGTTCCGGCCGCTTCTACCGGTACCGACACCCAAGCATCGGCAGCATCGATAGACCAGAGATTCCTTGCTTTGGAACACAGTCTAGCAGCTCTTCTCACGGCTTCGGTACTGTTGAAACCGCTTCAGAAACCTATACCGGTACAGGTACCAACTGCATCGACATCGGGGGGTATGCCACCTGTACCGAGTCATGTGACTCTCTCGACAGATCGATACCTGAACAACCCGATACCGACTTCGATCAATACCGGTACCGTGCTTTGCACGATCACCTGGATCGGAGATATTTTGAATCCTCGGATGAGTCTGAAGACTCTGCTGATACCAGAGTACTTCTCCCCGAGGATTCCTCTTCTCAGTGCAGAATGTCTCCGTCAGAGGATATGTCCTTTCAGGACTTTATCCGTGATGTGGCCCGAGGCCTTTCCATCACAGTAACTCCTGAAAAAGAGCCTAGGGCAAAGGAGTTGGAAATCCTCCAATACCCTAAGGCTCCCAAAGAGGCAGCTACTCTGCCTATTCATAAGATCATACATGATCTTATGCTAAGGATGTGGGAAACACCTTTAACCATATCTCCTCATTCTCGAAGACTCGATACCATGTATCGAGTTCCATCTTGTCCTGGCTTTCAAAAAACTCAATTACCACTCCATTCAATGGTGGTGGAATCAGCCATGAGAAGGATGAAAAGTGCAAAGAGACATGCATCCAATCCTCCAGGTCGTGAATGCAGGACTCTCAATGCCCTTGGGCATCGATGCTTCCATGCTCTCAGCTAGGATCAGTTCCTATATCTTGTATATGGGAATGTTCCTTAAAGAGGTCACAGGAGACTTGGAGCTTATGAGCCCCCTTCTACCTGATGACAAAAGACAGGACTATCTTACTCTTGTCAAACATGCTCAGGATGTTTCAAAGTTTGTTATTCGTGCAGCCTTTGACTGTTTTCAGTGCATAAGCGGAACCTCTGCTATTGCCATTGGTGCACATCGGATCGCCTGGCTTCAGGCATCTGACTTGGAAATTTGGGTACAGGATAAATTAGGAAACATTCCTTGCACAGGAGAAAATCTCTTTGGCAAGAATTGGCAGGAGAAGGCTAACAAAATAGATGCTGGCAATATCACACTGGATAGATTGTCCAAATCTACAGCCGATCCTGCAAAGAAAAGATCCTCTAAGAAAACATTTTTCAATAAGAAAAATGTTTTATCCTTCCTATTCCCAACAGGGACACCATCCAGGTCAGACTGCCCAAAAGGGACAGCAGCAACAACCTAGAGAACCAAAGAAGCCAAAAGCTGCAAAACCTCAGCCAGCTCAGCCTCTCAGGGGCTTTGACTCCTTTCTAGAGAACTTCATCTTCCTGCCCCTGAAGGGTCCAGAACCCTTAACCATCCCAGGCAGGTTATGTCATTTTGCCCACAGATGGTACCAAATAACAGCAGAAAATTGGACTCTGTCCTTTATACGAGAGGGGTGTTGTTAAGTGCTGTCAAGTCAGAGTCTACTCATGGCGACTCTCTGGATAGCTATCCTAAATTGTGTTCGGTCTTCAGTCAGTCAAGCTTCAGTCGGTCTTCAGTCATTGTTGACAGACTGCTACCCAAAGCTGCTGTTGTATCGATCCATCTCATTGCTGGCCTTTCTCTTTTGTGTTGACCTATCTTGCCAAGCATGATGTCTTTCTCTAATGATCTCTCTCTTCGCATGATGTGTCCAAAGTATGAAAGTCGAAGTCTTGTCATCTGAGCTTCTAAAGAAAGCTTAGGTTTGATCTCCTCTAGTACTGACTGGTTTGTTCTTCAGGCAGTCCATGGTATACACAGTATTTGCCGCCAGCACCATAATTCAAAGGTATCAATTTTCTTCCTGTCTATCTTTTTCACTGTCCAGCTTTCACATCCATATGATGGTATTGAAAATACCATGGCTTGAACAAGTCGAATCTTTGTATGGAGAGAGACATCTCTGCTCTTGAGAATCTTATCTAGGTCTTCCATAGCCATTCTGCGAAGAGTAATGCGTCGTCTGATTTCTTGACTGCTTGTTGCTTCTTTATTGATAGTTGATCCAAGTAGGTTAAAGTTGTTCACGATTTCAATTTCTTCTCCTTAAACGATGAACCTGTTGATTATGCCAGTTGTCATGATCTTTGTCTTCTTTACATTAAGGTGCAGGCCCATTTTGAGACTGTTCTTTGATTGTGAGAAGCAAATGTTTCAGATCATCTTCACTTTCAGCCAGTAATGTGGTATCATCAGCATATCGAAGGTTGTTGAGTCTTCCACCAATCTTCACACCTCTGTTGTCTTCATACAATCCTGCTTCCCTGATGATTTGTTCTGCATATAAATTAAACAGGTAGGGGGAAGGTATGCAGCCTTGTCTTACACCTTTGCTTATTTTAAACCATTCTGTTTCTCCTTGTTCCGTTCGAACTGTTGCTTCCTGATCAATGTACGGATTGTGCAAGAGTACAATCAGTTGTTCTGGTATACCCATGCTTCTTAATGTGGCCCAGATTTTCTCATGGTTTACACAGTCAAAAGCTTTGCTATAGTCGATAAAGCACAAATAGATATCCTTTTGAAATTCTTTCGTCTTTTCAAGGATCCGTCTCACATCCGCGATGATGTCTCTCATTCCTCGCCCTTTCCTGAACCCTGCTTGTACTTCAGGTAGTTCTTATTCCAGGTATGGTTGTAGTCTCTTTTGAATAATCTTCAGTAGAATCTTGCTGGCATGTGGGATCAGAGCGATTGTGTGATAATTTCCACAGTCAGTTGGATCACCTTTCTTTAGTATTGGTATAAACACAGATCTTTTCCAGTCAGTTGGCCATGATGTTGTCTTCCATATTTCTTGGCAGAGCCTTGTAAGTACGGTAACAGCTGCATCAGATTGCTGTAATTCTTCTATGGGAATGCTATCAATGCCTGGTGCTTTGTTCTTTGATAAGGCTTTCAATGCTGCTTCAACTTCTTCTTTCATCACCAATGGTTCCCGATCATAAGGTACAGGTTGAAATGGCTGTTGGTCCACTTGATCTTTATCATATAAAAACTCTGTATATTCCTTCCATCTTTTCTTGATCTTCTCAGCATCATTCAACATAGAGCCTTGAGCATCTTGTAACATTCCAATTCGAGGCTGGAACCTTTTCTTTAACTCACGTAGCTTTAGGAAAGCTGATCTTGTTCTTCCTCTAATCGTTTCTGTTTCCTTGCATGCGTCTTTGTATTACTTTTCCTTGTCCTGTCTTGCTGCACGTTGGAAATCTCTGAGTTCTGTGATTGTCTTTCTTTCTCTTCTGGCTTTAGCTTCTCTGCGTTTCTGGGCAATTTTCAGAGTTTCTTCCATCATCCATTTTGGCCGGTTTTTCTTTTTCACCTTTTGTAGAGACTTCTCACTTTCTTCCAACACAACCTTCTTGATGTCATTCTATAACTCTTCTGGAGCTCTGTCATTTATATCTAAAGCAGCAAATTGATTTTGCAGGCAGTCTTTAAATTCCAGTGGTATATTCTCAAGGTCATATTTTGCTGCATTCATGAATGGTTTGCTCTTTTTCAACTTTAGCTTGAGTTTGCATACTAGTAGTTGATGATCGATACCACAGTCAGCTCCAGGTTTTGTCTTTGTTGATGTTATAGAGCTTTCCCATCGTTGACTTCCACAGATGTAGTCAATTTGATTTTTATACAATCCATTGGGTGAAGTCCATGTGTACAGTCACCGCTTGTGTTGCTGGAAGAAGGTGTTTGAGATGAATAGATTGTTGGTCTTGCAGAATTCTATCAGTCTTTCTCCAGCTTTATTTCTGTTGCCAAGTCCATATTTTCCAACCATTTTGTCGTCTTGTTGCCAACTTTTGCATTCCAGTCACCCATGACTATCAGGATATCCTGTTTGCATGTTCTGTCAATTTCAGCTTGTACTTGTTCATAGAACTCTTCAGTTTCATTCTCTTCTGCAGTTGTCGTTGGGGCATATACTTGAATTATAGTTGTGTTGATAGGCATTCCTCATAGACAAATAGAGATTAAACGTTCGCTGAGTGCTGCAGCTGCTGGCAGGGGAAGTTGAAGGCCTTTGTCTATGTATAATCACCTCCACAAAGGGGGGTGCTGACGATTATTAAATGCTGGCCATAGGGCGACGGTGGCCCTATTTGTATCTTTTTTTTGGGCATGGAGATGGACATTATTTTTATGTGGGGACTTCAGGGGGGCGGGTGAGGTCGATTGAAGATGTTCTAGGGTGGGCGGGTGAGGAGCGGGCCAGCTGCTGAAATGGGATAGCTTTCTTGTGCTTAGAGGGGGTGCTGATTCCCAATGTGTTACAATGCGTGTAGTTGCTGTTATAATGTATGTTCTTGAGTTTGTAATGGATTTGTTGTTAATAAAAAAAAATTTAAATACAAAAAAAAAAGAAAGCTACAGTAAAATGCATAATTTGACCAAAGCTTAGCAATTTCCCCTCCAGAGGACCATAATGATTAAAGAAGAGCACATTTTTATTTGTTGTAGGCACAGTGTTTGTTGAGCTCACTCTTTTTTACTTTTATGTATATATAATAAATTCTGGTGACGTTTTGATCTTCTGATTGTTTTTTTCAGAAGGAAAGATTATTTATTTATTTTGAGTTTTTGAATAAAGCAATGTTTTGAAGAAAAAATAAAAAACGTTCGCTGAGTGCATTGTATGTCATTACAGTTCTTGCAAGTTTCTTCTTTTATTATAAATGCAACACCATTTCTTCTTTGTCTTTCATTTCCAGCATAGTAGACCATGTGATCATCTGATGCAAAGTGCCCGATGCCAGTCCATTTCAGTTCGCTGACACCCAACAGATCAAGTTGTACACGTTCCATTTCATTCTTGATCACCTCCAGCTTCCCTTGGTTCATGCTTCGTACGTTCCATGGTTCTAATGTGTAAGACATCTTTACAGCTTCTGACTCTCATTTCATGCGCGGCTACATCAGCAGTCAGATCCAACTTTGATCCAACCATATCATAAATGCTGGCTTTACTCTGAAAAAGTCTTCAGCTCTTCCCCAGTAGCTAGTTGAGTGCCTTCCGATCTGGGGGTCTCATCTTCCAGCACTACAGCACAGTTTGTTTTGTTGTAACTATCCATTGGGTTTTCATGGCAAGATACAGAAGTAGATTGCCGGGCCTTTTTTCCGCGCAGTTTAAGTTTGGTGGTGTTGCCGTTGTCACAGAAATGTGATCCTCCGCCATCAACACTATCCCATTCTGCTGCTGCCCAGAGGGGTACAAGCTTCATTTTCACAGCCTGCCCCCTCCTACAATTTAAGACAGTTCAATTCTCAGACCTCTCTCAACAATCTCTTAGGTCAAGAAGTCACAATGCTCCTTGCTCAAGGAGCAATAGAGGAAGAACCCATTCCCCATCAGGGTAAAGGGTTTTACTCCCCCTATTTCCTTATTCAAAAGAAAACAGGAGGACACGAACCCATTTTAGACCTCAGAGAATTGAACAAAGATCTGTTCCGAGAGAAGTTCAAAATGGTCTCTCTAGGAACTCTGCTGCCATACCTTCAAAGTCAGGATTGGCTTTGTTCTCTAGATCTCAAGGATGCGTATACTCATATTCTCATCCATCCAAATCACAGGAGATTCCTCCGATTCCTGTTTCAAGAAAAGCACTACCAATACAAGGTTCTTCCCTTTGGCCTGGCATCTACGCCAAAATGCATGGCTGTGGTAGCAGCATTTCTCCGCACTCTGGGAATATCCGTCTTCCCTTACTTAGTCGACTGGCTCATTCGAGCCCCTACAGTGTCAGAAGCCAGCTGTGCTCTATCTCGCACAATGCGAATCCTTCAGTATTTGGAACTGGTCATAAACCTCCCAAAATCCAATCTGGCTCCCACTCAGTCCCTAGAGTTCATAGCAGCTCATCTCGATACCAGACAGACAAGGGCTTTCCTTCCGCAGCCCCGCTGTCTTCGCATAGTACAACTAGCTTCCCAAGCAATGCTCAAGCCTTGTCTCACTGCTCGGGAAATGCAACAATTGCTAAGCCACATGGCATCCACCGTGTATGTGGTTCCTTAAGCTCCCCTCCATATGCACACGGCCCAGTGGACTTTATCCACTCAGTGGACACAGGCCTCAGGTTGCCTGTCGGACAAAATAACAAACTCAGACCATCTTATTTCGTCCCTACAATGGTGGCAGTCACCCAGAAATCTTCTGGTGGGGTCTCCTTTCCAGCAACCCCTATCCCAAGCCACCCTAACAACAGATGCCTCAAAGGTGGGATGGGGAGCACACCTCCACAATCTCTCTACCCAGGGTACCTGGACTCCACAGGAGGCCTGTCTTCACATCAGCCTCCTGAAGCTCAGAGCAATCTTCCTTGCTCTTCGAGTATTTCACGCCCAGCTCAGCTACAAGACAGTCCTAGTTTAAACAGACAATCAGGTAGCCATGTTCTATGTGAACAAGTAGGGTGGAACAGGCTCTCTTTCGCTATGCAATGAAGCTTTGCGACTATGGGGCCCTCGCCAGAGAGCATCAGATTCATCTCCTTGCGGTGTATCTTCCAGGCATTCAAAATTCTTGGGCAGACAAACTCAGTCGAGTTCTGCTTCCACACGAATGGTCTCTCCATGCAGACCATGTTGCCCAAATATTTTAGATTTCGGGAATCCCGGACATAGACCTCTTTGCAAGTCCGCTGAATGCCAAACTTCCCTGGTTCTGTTCCAGAATTCCGGCTCGATGATGTCAGGCAAGGGACGCCTTCCTCCTCCACTGGGGTCAGGACTTCCTATATGCCTTCCCACCCATTCCCCTCATCCCCTCATCCCCAAAACCCTATTCAAGCTTCAGAGAGACAGAGGTCATATGATCCTCATAGCTCCATGTTGGCCACGACAAACGTGGTACCCTCTGCTCCTACATCTCTCTCAAGCTCCGCCTCTGGAGTTGGGATCCGCTCCAGATCTTCTCTCCCAAGAGGACGGGATGCTGTGGCATCCCAATCCCCAGTCTCTGCATCTCAGGGCCTGGTTGCTGAAAGCCTAGAACTTCAGGATCTTAACCTTTCCCAACAGGTAAAGGATATCCTTCATGCTTCTAGGAAACCCTCCACAAGACGCTCGTATGCCTTTAAGTGGAAAAGGTTTACCACATGGTGCTTACAGAAGGGTCTTAACCCTCTTGCGATACCTCTGGAATCGATACTGGAGTATCTCCTTCATTTGTCAAATGTGGGTCTCAAGACAAATTCAGTAAGAGTCCATCTTAGTGTTATTGCAGCTTCTTGCAAGCCTCTAGGTGAACAATCTATTTCCTCATTGCAAGATTTATGAGAGGCCTTCTTTTAACAAAGCCTCCCATTAAGCCACCACCAGTGGCATGGGACTTAAATCTGGTGCTCGGGCAGCTCATTAAAAACCTCCCTTTGAACCATTAGCCACTACATCTTTGAAATTCCTTTCCTGGAAAGTCATCTTCCTCATTGCAATCACATCAGTGACTTGCAAGCGTTAGTGGCTGATCTTCCTTATACAAGGTTCCACCATGATAAGGTAGTTCTTAGGACTCCTCCACACTTTATGCCAAAGGTGGTTTCGCCTTTCCATTTAAACCAAGTGGTTTACCTTCCTGTATTCTTCCCGAGGCCTCATGCTTCCAGTGCAGAAAGGAACCTTCATACGATGGACTGTAAAAGAGCTTTGGCCTTTTACTTGCAAAGGACACAGCAACATAGAAAATCTTCTCAACTCTTTGTTGCTTTTGATCCTAGTCATTTGGGACTTCTAGTTTCCAAAAGAACACTGTCCAACTGGATCGTACAGTGCATATCCTTTGCCTATGAGAGTAAGAACCTTCTCCTTGAAGGCCATGTCACCGCTCACAATGTGAGAGCCATGACAGCCTCAATGGCTCATCTTCACTCTGTGTCTATCGACGACATCTGTCGAGCAGCTACTTGGGCTTTGGTACATACCTTCACAGCCCACTACTGCTTGGACAAGGACTCCCGCTGGGATGCCTTGTTTGGCCAGGCTGTTCAACACCTTTTTCAGACTTAAGCAACTCCTACCCACCGTCCCTGGTAGGATGCCAGAGATCCATGGGGGGAAGTGGGGCCCTTTCGCAAGGGCTGACAACTTCCTGGGACCATCTCCCTGGCATTTGCAGCTAGGGAGTCCCCATATGTGAAGATTACATTCCTGCTTGTTCCTGGAGATAGCGTAGTTACTCACCTGTAACAGGTGATCTCCGGGAACAGCAGGAATTTAGTCTTCACAACCCACCCACCTCCCCTAGGAGTTGTATCTTTCTCTCTCTCTCTCTCTCTCTTTTGTCTCAGCTATAAACTCAACTGGAGAGGGACAGCTGGAAAGGCGGGAAGGCAGCACGCAGGTGCTGTGGCATGCTCCCAAAAGCTTTCCTATTGGACACTGGGGAGCGTTCCCCCGCAGGCTCCGTCGGTACCGAGGATACCCATATGTGAAGACTAAATTCCTGCTGTTCCCGGAGATCACCTGTTACAGGTGAGTAACTACGCTTTATCTGCACCCCTGGAAAAGGTTGATTTTTCTTTTATCTCGTTACTCATTTTTTCCTTCGGTACGTGTACTGGTGCCTTTTCGCAGTCCTGGGTTTGCTGCCGCCTCAGTGCTGCGTTTTTCTCTGGTCTTTTTCATGGTGCGTGGGAATTCCTTGCGCCCTCCCTGGCCAGGACGCTTGAGTTTGATCTCACGGGCAGTATCTTACCGCTATGTCATGGCTCAGTGGTTGGGACAGGTTACCTCAGGCTGGAGGGCCAGGCGTTCAATTCCCCCATAGGGACTAGTAACATCAGGCCGGAGGGACTGGGGTCTCTAGTCCCATGGCCACTCCTTGTGGTCTTGGACAAGCCACTTAACCCTCCATTGCCTCAGGTACACTTAAATTGTGAGCCCTTCGGGGACAAGGGAATAAAAAGTGCCTGTTAGCATATATCTGTAAACCGCTTTGACCTGGTGAAAAGCAGTATATGAGCACAGCTAAATAATTAAATGTCCCGCACAGACCTGCACAATTGCTGTATTTGTCTCGGTGCAGACCACGATGACTCCTCATGTGGGCTCTGTCAGCAGATGATGAGCAAAGGACAGAAGAACCATGCAACACAGCGAGAGTCCATGTTCGGGAAGACCTCCGTTTCGGCCACAGCATCTCTCGTGGAGCCAGTGCCCTCGGGGGCTGCTGTGGGAGCCTTAGGCTCGCGTGACAGCCTTCCCTGGTCTGGGCCCCGAGGTTGCGGGGCACTGGACAGGGATTCTCTTCTGAAGGCCGTCCCCTGAAGAGCCGGGCATCGTCTGGTGATAATGCCAGAGCCGTGGGTATGTTCCACGGTCACCAGCATCGGAGCCCTCAGCCCAATGCCAAAGGTGATGGCTGGGAGTGGCCATCCAAGCTGCCCCAATGGGAGAAAGTGTTATCTGTGTTGGGAGATCAACTCCAGTCTCCCGAACCCATTTGCATCGAGGATACCCCCTCGACAGAGCCTGTGTTGGGCCTGAAGTCTTCAGTGCCTGTGCCGATGGCTGTGGAGCCTCCTGGCCTCGAGGTCAGAATGGCGGCCCTGAGCACAGCATCGCTGCCTTCTTGGCATAGCAGCACGGATGGATGCCTGGTTTCTCTGGGTCATCGGTCCGACCACTAGCCCCTCCACCACGAGGGCGTCCCCAGAGGTGGTGCAACCGATCCTCGAGGCAATTCCAGTCCCCATTCTCGGTCCCGCTTGGGGCAGAGGACTTCCCTGGCCAGCATCTCTGGTTCCAAATGCAGGGGCTCTGGGGGCCTCGTTGCACCAGTAACCCAGCGCAGCCCTAAGGCCTGGAGGGCTCTTGAGGTCTCCGACTCTGAATCAGACTGGGAGACAGACGATGAGTCCACTGATTCCCACCTCTATTAGGATGGCCCTTCAGACCCTTGTCCCCCCACCCCACAGGACCTCTCCTTTCTGGAGTTTGTCCAGGACATGTCGAAGGCCTTAGCCTTCACCACGGAGTCTGAGGAGCTTCGGCTGGAGGACCTCAAGATCCTCCAGTATGAGTCCCCTCCGAAGGAGGCCCTCATGGGTGCTAATTCTTTCCCCCCCCCTCCTAATCCTGGAACAGCTTCTCTTCCATATGTGGGAGACCCTGGCCTCTGTGCCGATTTGTGAGCAGGTGGCTCGATGCCATGTACCGAGTCCACTGGAGCCCTGGGTTCCAAAAGGCACAGCTTCCTCCATAACTCCCTGGTGGTGGAAGTGGCCATGCGTAGGGTTAAAAGCCAAAAGGTGTGCTCTTCAGTGCTCCCTGGCAGGGAGGCCCACTTCTTGGATGCCTTGGGCAGAAAGTGTTACTAAGGCGTGATGATCATCTGCTGGATACAGGCCTACCAGCTCTATAGAGGCATGTACTTGCAAGACATGGCGAGGGATTTCGCTGGGTTCTCAGCTGGGCTAGCAGAGGAGCTCTTCAGCAATTTCAGACCCTAACCTTGACGGTCAAGGAGTACTCCAAATTAATCACTCATGCAGCCTATGATGGCTTTGAGTCGGTGGCCAGAGTAACTCCAGTGGGATTAGTGCTCACTGCCAGGTCTGGCTACAGTCCTCTAATCTGGAGCAACGAGTGCAAGATAAGCTGGTCGATGTCCCATGCTGGGGGGAGAATCTCTTCTGCAAGCCCATATTGGATAAAGTCTCTGAGTAGGAGTCAGAGTTCCTGACCAAGACCAAGCTCTCTAAGAAAACCGCTGACCCTTCCCGACAGAAGGCTTCGGGAGAAAAGCCCCTTTACCCGAAGAAGAGGAAAGCTTACGGAAACTGTCCCCAGTACTCCGCCTTCTCAGCTCCCCAACAGGGTCAGCAGGCCAAGTGACAGGGGGCACAGCCCTTGTCAGCCTAGGCCCCAAACCCCAGGCGATGCCCCAGCTGCAACCCGGGGGGTGGAGGGGATTTGACTCCTTGGGCATAGTCTCTCCTCCCCCACTTCCCCAGGATTTCTAGTCCCACAGCACGTGGGGTGGGGGGGGGGGGACACGCCTGGTGTACTTTGCCAACCAGTGATCCAGCATCACCACAGACACTCTCATCTTCCAGGTGGTAGGAGAGGGTTACCTTCTCCATTTCGATCAGACGTCGCTCCCATTCTTTCCAGGGGAACTCCCAAAGACTCCCCTTTAGAGACTTGCTCCAGCGAGAGCTTGCCAAGCTTCTAGCCAACAAGGCAGTGGAACTGATCCCACTTCATTTCGGGATGAGAGGTTCTACTCCTAGAATTTCTTGGTTCCCAAAAGGACTGGGGGCTTTCGCCCTATTCTGGATCTTCGCAATCTCAACAAGTTCCTGGTGAAGGAAAAGTTCAAAATGCTCTCGTTTGGAACATTGCTGCCCTATCTCCATCAGGGAGATTGGCTATGCTCCTTAGATCTCAGAGACACGTAAACGCATGTTCCCATCCATCCAAGCCACAGGCAGTACCTTTGGTTTGTCATCAAAGAAGCCACTACCAGTACAGGGTTCTGCCCTTCGGCCTGGCTTTGATCCAAAGGGTGTTCACCAACTGCGGTTGCAGGGGATGTTCGTCTTTCCCTACCTGAATGACTGGCTGGTCAGAGGCAGCACAGCTGTCACACCACACCATTCTCACTCTGCAGCACTTGGGGTTTGTTATCAACTACCCCAAGTCCCTCCTGCAACTGACCCAAAACCTGAGGTTCATAGGGGCATTGCTAGACATAGTCCAAGCCTAAGCCTTCCTCCCCCTCGACTGGGCCCAGAACCTAGTGGCCCTTACAAGGGAGGTTCAGGGTCGAGGTTCAGGGTCGAACCTCTGCACCTGGCCTTGACAATGCACGTTATAGCCGATGTCCATCTCTAAATGTGGCTGGCCCAGTGGGCTCTCTGCTCCCAGTAGTCCCAGGTGAAAGGGAACCTGCAGGACAGGGTGACCGTCACCTGTCATCTCCAGAAACAAGCAGGAATGTAGTCTTCACATATGGGTATCATCGGTACCGATGGAGCCTGCGCGGGAACGCTCCCCAGCGTCCAATAGGAATGCTTTTGGGAGCATCCCTCAGCACATGCGTGCTGCCTTTCCAACTGTCCCTCTTCAGTTCTTCATTTTCCGCGGAGCCGTCAGGATCCATTCCCTGTCACCGCAGAAAAGTCCGTCTTTAAATTTCTTTTCTTGTGGTCGCGTTTGTCTACCGCACGACACCTACCGGTACCGCCGGTTCTTCTCTTTTCTTTTCTTTAAAAAAAAAACCTTAGGATTTAGACTGTTTCTTTTCAGAAACTTTTCTCTTTGGTGCTAGGCGCCATTTTGGGCACTAGGCCCCATATTCCTAAATCATGGAAAAGCCAACTAGTGGTTTTTAAAAATGTACTAAGTGTGGCGGTACCATTTCCGTCACTGACACCCATGATTGGTGTCTGAAATGTTTAGGACCTGAACATTGTCCAACTGAATGTCTCTCCTGCATAGGGATGACTAAAAGAGGAAGACAGAACTGGGCTGCAAAGCTCGGTACCCTCTTTTCTTCAGATGCCAGATCCATTGCATCAACATCGTCAAGGGCCTCTTCTTCCTCCCATGGATCTCAGGTAACTAAACATAAAAGCCGGTCCTCAAAGGGTAGCTCTCCTGCTAAGCATTGAGAGGCCATTGGCATTGCCCTTGAGAGAACCACACTGGCAAAACAGCCCCAGCGTTAGGCTTCGGCTTCCAAAGTATCGATGGGGCTTCAGGATGTTCTTGAGGCCTCAACCTCGCAAGAACTATCTGTGCCATGCTCAGGGGTCCCGGCCGTCCTTACTGGTACCAAAGCCCAGGCATCGGCAGCGTCGATAGACCAGAGGTTCCTCGTTTTCGAGCGCAGCATCGCAGCTCTTCTTTCAGCTGCGGTACCGGTGGTCCCACGGGCACCGGTACCGACACCGATGCCGGTACGGACACCGACAATACCGGTACCGATAGTACCGGCCCCAGTGGGAACTCTTCCCATGCCATCTCTGACTGGAATTGACAAAGCGGTACCGGGTCAGTTCGGTACCGACTTCGATCAGTACCGGGATCGTGCTTTGCAAGAGCATCGGGGTCAGGAATACTTTGATTCCTCTGATTCCGAAGACTCTGACAATTCTGCTGGCACTAGAGGGTTTCTCCTAGAAGATCCCTCTTCTCCCCAACACAGAATGTCACCTCCAGAGGACACGTCATTTCAGGATTTCATCCGTGATATGGCCAAAGGTCTTTCAATCACAGTAGCCCCTGAAGACGAACCCAGAGCAAAGGAATTGGGAATTCTCCAATATCCTAAAGCTCCTAAGGAGGCAGCTACTCTGCCTATCCATGAAATTCTGCATAGCTTGATGCTCAGAATGTGGGAGACACCTCTGACGACTACTCCTCATTCTAGGAGACTTGATACTATGTATCGAGTTCCGCCATGTCCTGGATTTCAGAAAACCCAGCTGCCACACCATTCAATGGTAGGGGAATCAGCCATGCGTAGGATGAAGAGTGCAAAGAGGCATGCATCCAACCCTCCAGGTCGTGAATGCAGGACTCTGGATGCTTTTGGACGCAGAACTTTTCAAGCTTCTATGCTTTCAGCTAGGATCAGTTCATATATCCTATATATTGGAATGTTCCTCAAGGAAGTCACAGGAGACTTGGAACTTATGAGCCCATTTCTTCCAGATAAGAGACAAGATTTTCTTGCTCTAGTTAAGCATGCTCAAGATATCTCCAAGTTTGTCAATCGTGCAGCCTTTGACTGCTTCGAATGCATCAGCAGAACCTCTGCTATTGCCATTGGTGCACGACGGATTGCCTGGCTACAGGCATCAGACTTGGAGACTTGGGTACAGGACAAGTTTGGCAACATTCCTTGCACGGGGGAGAATCTCTTCGGCAAGAACTGGAAGGAAAAGGCTAATGAGTTAGATGCTGACAATTCTACCTTAGATAGATTGTCAAAGTCTACATCCACTCCAGCCAAAAAGAAACCTTATTAAAAACCCTCTTTTAGCAAAAAGAGGAAGTTTTATCCTTCCTATACCCAGCAGAGTCAAACTCCAGGTCAGGTTGCCCAAAAGGGACAAACTAGACAGCAAAAGAAGCCAAAAGGCCTGAGAGCCCAACCAGCTCTCCAGGTTCAGCCCCCTCAGGAGTTTTGACTCCTTCCTAGAGAGCTTTGCCTCCCTGCCTCTGAGGGGTCCCCAACCCCTTAATATTCCGGGAGGTTATGCCACTTTGTCAACAGTGGAGGAGTGGCCTAGTGGTTGGGGCAAAGTACTTCAGGCCGGAAGGTCGGGGGTTCAAATCCCACTAGAGGACAGCAACCTTGGGCCGGAAGGACTGGGGTTTCTAGTCCCACAGGTGCTCCTTGTGGTCTTGGGCAAGCCACTTAACCCTCCATAGCCCATGTTCCCTGTAAAATAGTTATCTCCAAGTTATAATGCCCTGTTCAATGTAATTTCAATTTGTTCAATGTAAACCGCACTGATGCAGATTAGCGCGGTATATAAGAGAATGTAAATAAATGTCATATTTAATATTCTACGACAGCACAATATCAACTACCACCTTTATGCGGATGATATTATGCTCTACACACAGTTGGATTCCGAGAACCCGAATTATACTCCGCTTGAGGCATGCCTAACCGAGATGTTAAATTGGATACAGCAAAATAACATGGCGATCAATCATAAGAAAACTGAGGTCATGTACATCTCAAGAAAACCAAACTTTAACCCGCCTGCCTCAGTCACCCTATGTAACAATACATATCACACGAAGAATGAAATAAAATATCTGGGTGTAATACTGGACAGTAATCTAAAGATGGAAAAGCACCTCCGCAGAACCAACAAGGCTGTTTTCCACAAACTTAAAGTCCTACAACCCCTACGGAGCATCATTCATCCTCAAGATTTCAGGACTGTTGCGCAAGCTCTAATCATGCCACACCTCGACTACTGCAATGCCATCCTACAGGGTCTTCCAAAAAAACCCCTCAACATTCTCCAAATGGCCCAAAATGTTGCGGCTAGGGTCATCATGAAAAAGAACCTCACTGAGCACATTACCCCTGTACTAATCGAGCTTCACTGGCTCCCCATTGCAGCCCGGGTAAAATATAAAATACTAGTAACCACCTTCAAACTGATTCATAACATAGCACCATCCTTTCTTTCCACCCTTATCAGCACGCAACCACCCAACAGAAGCAGGCGAACAGTCCACTCAAATACACTCCATGTTCCCCCGGATATCAGATCCGTAAATACCACTACTAGCCAACGAGCATTCTCCTACGCGGCCCCATCCATCTGGAACCAACTACCACCGGAGCTACGAGCTGTCAAAGACCTTATGGAATTCAGAAAGAAGCTCAAGACACATCTTTTCCAGTGCCAATACAGTCTGTTATAATCCCGGGGATTGAAATGATACCACCCAATGAAACATGGTGGCAGTTTATGTAAATAAGTAAATATGTAAATATGTAATGTCTGAATCATCCCCATATGTCCTCCCCACGTGTGCTGTGCTTTCTCCTCCTCCAAATCAATGTGTGTATATTTCTAAATTTTGACATGATTGTACAAACCCGTTTTTCGTTAATCAAACCGCTACTGATCGCTGGAAGTAGCGGTATACAAATGTATGCTAAATAAATAAATAAATAAATAAAAATAAATAAACAGATGTCATCAGATAACAGCAGAAGATTGGACTTTGTCCATTGTAGGAGAGGGGTACACGCTTCATTTTCACAGCATGCCCCCCCTCCTACAATTCTAAAACAATTCAATTCACAAACCTTTGCGGACAATCTGCTAGATCATGAGGTCTCCACACTTCTTGCCCAGGGGGCAATAGAGGAAGTACCCATTCTTCAACAGGGTGCAGGGTTCTACTTCCCCTATTTTCTTATTCCAAAGTAAACAAGAGGACACAGACCCATTCTAGACCTCAGAGAATTGAACAAATATCTGTTTTGAGAGAAATTCATAATGATTTCTCTAGGAACTCTTCTGCCATACCTTCAAAGCCAGGATTGGCTTTGCTCTCTAGACTTAAAGAATGAATGCACTCACATTCTCATCCATCCAGATCACAGGAAATTTTTACATTTCCTTTTCAGGGGAAAACATTTCCAGTACAGGGTTCTTCCTTTTGGTCTGGCTTCAGCACCAAGGGTATTCATGAAATGCATGGCAGTAGTAGCTGCATTTCTACGAACCCCTGGGGATTTTCGTCTTCCCTTACTTAGACGACTGGCTCATTCGAGCTCCTACAGTTGCAGAGGCCAGCACTGCACTGTCCCATACAATGTGAATCCTCCAATACTTGGGATTGGTAATAAACGTCCCAAAATCTCAACTAGTTCCTTCCCAATGCCTAGAATTCATAGGAGCCTGTCTAGATACCAGACAGGTAAGGGCTTTCCTTCCACAAGCCCGGTGTCTTCACATAGTGCAACTAGCTTCTCAAGCAGCAGGCAAATCCTCCCTCATTGCTCGCTCCCTAGCTCCCTACTGCAGTTACTGGGACATATGGCATCCACAGTTCATGTAGTCCCATATGCTCACCTCCACATGCGAGCAGCTCAGTGGACACAGGCCACGGGTCATTTGTTAGACAAAATAACAATCTCTCAGCGACAAATTTTGTCCCTCCAATGGTGGCAATCACTAAAAAATCTGACAGTGGGGTCTCCTTTCCATCAACCCCTTTTTCAGGCCACCCTAACAACAGATGCATCACAGGTGGGTTGGGGAGCACACCTGAATCATCTCTCTCTACCCAGGGCACCTGGACTCCACAGGAGGTTGATTTAGCTATGTGAACAAGCAGGGCGGAACAGGCTCTCTGTCGTTATGCAACAAAGCTTTACGACTGTGGGCCCTCGCCAGAGAGCATCAAATTCACCTTCTAGTGGTATATCTTCCAGGCATTCAAAACCTTTGGGCAGACAAACTCAGTCGACTACTGCTGCTTCACGAGTGGTCCCGCCACCTAGACAAGGTGGCAAAGATATTTCATCTCTGGGGCACTCCAGACATAGACCTCTTTGCAAGTCCACTGAATGCAAACTTCCCCGGTTCTGTTCCAGGATTCCGGCTCACAACTGTCAGGCAAGGGATGCCCTCCTCCTTCACTGGAGTCAGGACTTCCTTTATGCCTTCCCACCCATTCCCCTCATCCCCAAAACACTCTTCAAGCTTCAGAGAGACAGGGGTCGCATGATTCTCATAGCACCACGATGGCCACGCCAAACGTGGTACTCCCTGCTTCTACATCTCTCTCAAGCGGCACCTCTGGAGTTGGGGTTTGCTCCAGATCTCCTTTCCCAGGAGAACGGGATGCTATGGCACCTGAATCCCCAGGCCCTGCACCTCACGGCCTGGTTGCTAAAGGCTTAGACCTCCAAGATTTCAACCTGTCCCAGCAGGTAAAGGATATCCTTCAGGCTTCTAGGAAACTTTCCACAAAAAGATCTTATGCCTTCAAGTGGAAACTTTTTACCATATGGTGCTCCAGGAAGGGATTAAACCCCCTGGTCATACCCTTAGAATCGATACTAGAGTATCTCCTTCACTTATCGAATTCTGGTTTAAAGACCAATTCGGTAAGAGTCCATCTTAGTGCAATTGCAGCTTCTTATAAGCCTCTAAATAGACAACCAATTTCCTCTCATCCACTCCTATCAAGATTTATGAGAGGCCTTTTATTAACTAAACCTCCCATCAAGCCACCACCGGTGGCATGGGATCTAAATCTAGTTCTCGGGCAGCTCATGAAGCCACCTTTTGAACCTTTGGCCACTACAGCCCTTACGTTTTTGACCTGGAAGGTCATCTTCCTAATTGCAATCACCTCTGCCCGTCGCATTAGTGAACTGCAAGCTTTAGTGGCTGATCCTCCTTATACTAGGTTTCATCATAAGATTGTTCTTCGAACTCACCCACACTTTATGCCAAAGGTGGTTTCGCCTTTTCATTTAAACCAATCAATTTATCTTCTTTTATTTTTTCCGAGGCTTCACGCCTCTAATGCAGAAAGAAACTTTCATACTTTGGATTGTAAAAGGGCCTTAGCTTTTTACATACAAAGAACACAGCAACATAGAAAGTCCTCACAACTTTTTATAGCTTTTGACCCTAGTCATTTGGGACTTCCAATCTCCAAAAGAACTTTATGTAAATAGATTGCCCAATTCATATCCTTTGCTTATGAGAGTAAGGGTCTTTCTCTTCAGGACCATGTCACAGCTCATAATGTGAGAGCCATGGCAGCTTCTATGGCTAATCTCCACTCTGTGTCTGTCGATGACATTTGTCGAGCAGCCACCTGGGCTTCGGTACACACCTTCACAGCCCACTACTGCCTGGATAAAGCTTCCCGTCGGGATGCCTTCTTTGGCCAAGCTGTTCTTCAAAATCTCTTTCAGACCTAATTCAACTCCTACCCACCCACTCCTACCCTGCCAGAGATCCATGGGAGGAAGGATGCCTACAACCTTCCTGGGGCTATCTCCATGGCATCTTCAGCTAGGGAGTCCCCATATGTGAAGACTACATTCTTGCTTGTTCCTGGAGATAGCGTAGTTACTCACCTGTAACAGGTGCTCTCCAGGAACAGCAGGAATTTAGTCTTCACAACCCACCCACCTCCCCTAGGAGTTGTTTCTCTCTCTTTGTCTTTTTCCTCTCTCCCTCTATCCTTTCACTCAGCTACAAACTTAACTGAAGAGGGACAGTTAGAAAGGCGGGAAGGCAGCGCGCATGTGCTGAGGGATGCTCCCAAAAGCATTCCTATTGGACGCGGGGAGCGTTCCCACGCAGGCTCCATCGGTACCGATGATACCCATATGTGAAGACTAAATTCTTGCTGTTCCCGGAGATCACCTGTTACAGGTGAGTAACTACGCTCTCTTGCTGAGTTCCTCAAATAGTGGCAGCCGCCACCAAACCTGTGGGCAGGGATGCCCTTTCAGGTTCCGACTCCTCAGAGGGTCCTCACTATGGACGCCTCCAAGTTGGGCCGGGAAGGCCATTGCACTAACCTCCAAACTTGGGCTTGTGGTCAGCATCTGAGAGCCTCCAGCAGATCAACTTCCTAGAGCACTGAGTGATTGCCTGCACTCGCCAAGCTTTTCAGCACCACCTGCAGAACCAGGCTGTCCTAATACAGATGGACAATCAGGTGGTGGTGATCTACATCAACAAGCAGGGGGGTACGGGATCATTCCTTGCACATTCACCAACAAGAGCGGTATGCTCCTCAGGGCAGCATACCCTCCGCAGTCAGGAAAACACAAAAGGTGAAGGCTAATGAAGGTCACAGGTGATAACTTTATTGATGATAAACCCCCAACACGTTTCATCGTCAAGCCTTCATTGGGGTACGCATCTAAAAATAACAATAAGTAAATAATAAATAACACTAAAAAAGATCACATATTTAAAAATATAAAAAGTATATATACAAAACAAAAACAGTATGCATCAAACTATAAACCATTAAAAATAAATAGATCAGAACATCAATGTAAGAGAAAGCACATAAAAACAGCCAAGTAAATAGTTAAAAACATAAAACAACCAATACTGACTAGCGAGGAGTACTACAGAGAGGGTACTTATGGTGTTGCACCATATGAGAATGAAAATGGGGGTCTTGAAAAAGACCTTATGCAGTTAATGTCTCAAGGCTAAAAAAAGAAAATAAGACACATATAGATGCAATGCTACCAGCAAAGAGAGAGAAGGAGCCAGACTAAAGAGCGTAAGTGCGCATACTAATTTATCAGAGGGCTTGTCTTCTTTTGCGGTAAGTAAAGCGTTCCTATCAGTATTTCTGGCTCTATTATAAGCCTCTTGAATGCATTTCTCTGGATATCCACGATGTAAAAATCTGTTTTTCATATCCTTGGCATGGCGTTCGAAGTCTTGTGGAACAGTACACAAGCGACGAATTCTAAGGAACTGGCTAACAGGTAAATTTCTCTTGAGGGACTTCTTGTGAAAACTATCAAATTTGAGGAGAGTATTCCTATCAGTGGGTTTTCAATAGAGATCAGTAATGAACCCATTTTTCATTTTCTTGATAAGAATATCCAAATATGAAATTTCACAAGTACTGTATGAGCCTTCGAACTGTAAGTTTTCATCGAGCAAATTAAGACTTACAGTTCGAAGGCTCATACAGTACTTGTGAAATTTCATATTTGGATATTCTTATCAAGAAAACTAAAAATGGGTTCAAGAGGCTTATGATAGAGCCAGAAATACTGCTAGGAATGCTTTACTTACCGCAAAAGAAGACAAGCCCTCTGATAAATTAGTATGCGCACTTATGTTCTCTAGTCTGTCACAGAATATAGTTAATTTTTTAAAACAGGAATGGCATTTACTGTCTTCACTCCCAGCTTTCACATCAAAACAACTCACTATTGCTTTCAAACACAATCATAATTATAATCTTGCGAACATTTTGGTACCTTCTGTTCTGTCAAAACCTAGAACCATTCCAAAGGCTAAAGGACAATTCAAATGTGGGAAATGTTCTGTGTGCCCTTATGTTTTAGTCACAAAGAGTTTTTTTTCAACATGGTGACTCTAAAATGTATTTAAATCACTTTTCTAACTGTAATACACCCAATGTGGTTTATGTCATACAGTGCTCCTGTAACTTTCTTTATGTCGGGAAAACGAAGAGACCTGTTAAGGCGCGCATCATTGAGCACAGGAGTTGCATACAGAGACAAATACAGGAAAAACCTTTACTCAATCATTGGATCGAAAAAAGCCATTTGATCTCAGATTTGTGATTTCTGGTTATTAAGGTGGTAGAGCCCCATTGGCATGGAGGAGACAGAATGCTTCCTGCTGAGACTAGAACAGCGATACATCGATGAGTTAAACACGCTTACACCTTTTGGTTTGAACCAAGAAGTTGACCTTTCGGTTCTCTTATAAGTCCTGTATTTATTTCTTAATTTATTTATCTATTTATATATCTATTTTTTTCTTCATTTTTTTGATTGGCAGCTTTCAGTTTGTTTCCCCCTCTCCCCCTCTTTTTCTTTATGCATTCTTTTGTGAATGAAAATACTTACTCATTTTCCTTGGCATTATTTGTACTTTTTAATGATGTGTACATGTATAATCCTTTTATGATATTTATTTTTGCTGTCTTTCCACCTTTCCTATTTTATTATATGTCATAACAGCATCAAATTTAGTTGTGATATAAGCTCTAATATACTTAACGCCTTATTTTAATATAACATATTTCCATACGTCCAGACTATTTATTGTCCTTTGAAGCAAAGACGTTTCATATCTATCAATGTTCCCGTTTATGCCTTACACTCGATCTTATCATGTGCGGCTGTTTGCCGATCAATGTTTTGTGGCACGGAAACTGGGACATTCCTTTTAAGACGTTCACACATTTTATTTAGAATATTTGTTATAGCCTGCTACGTCTCTTCATAATGTATCAGCCACAGATTCCATCTTGATTAACTTGTTTACCCTCTTTTTTCAGACCGCACAAGCATGGTGTTTCGGCACCCTTTGTCCATATGGATGGTTCCGTTGTTTACTGTCATTTGGCTGAGCATTTTTTAGTTGATGTTTTTAATACACTATATGTTTTAATACGCATATTTTGTTTTCATGTCCACCGGCTTTCTCTGCTTAATATAACACAGTGTCATACGCTTAGTCAATTCATAATTTCTGTCCTTTAAAGGGAAAGATATCCAGCTTATTTAAATCAGTGTATTATCACTTCATTTTCCCCCTGCTCCTGTTTATGCCTTATACTCAATCTTGTCATGCGCTACTTTCTGCCGATCAATGTTTTTGACGAGAAAACTAGGACATTTATCTCAAGACGCTCATACTGGTTTCACCTAGAATATTTGCTACAGCTTGCTACGAATCCTCTCGCTAAGGTTGATTGGGTAACGTACCAGCCACAAGTTCTTTTTTGACTAATTCTGTTCTTTTTGTCTTTTTTCACATTACGTAAGGATGGCGTTCTGGCACGGTTCATATATGGTTGTCTCTATTGTTTATTATTGCTCGTCAAATTACACGTATTTTTATGTGTAAATTTGTTTATTGAACACAACTCACACAACAGTAACAGACCATAACAGTATCACATGAGAACAAATCAGCTAGAAATCACAGCCATGTGCCAGGTTTTAACAATGTTACCCCCCCCCCTTCCTACCCCCCCCCCCGGTTCCATCTACAGTCAGTCCCTTAAGGCTGACAACATACACAAAAGGACACCACTGACCACAGTGCTACCCACTTCCCATGTAGCTCTACACACAGAGAGTATCAAGATAAAGTATGCCACAGCACATCCTTAAAGGCAACACTACTGTCCACCAGGGCGCCGCCGCAGGCGTACACTGCCTCTGGAACCCAGGGACCCCACCCATCCACTAGCCATCAAACCATTCTCGAAGCCCCCTGCCCCAGCTCTCCCTTCCAATTCCTATGGTGCAGGGCTGCATCCCAACAGACAACTTCAACACTCTCTCTTCCCTCTCACAACCACCACTCACATTCCGAAGGAACCTAACTCCCCCCCCTCCCCCCCAACCCAATCCCCCCCCCCCCCGCCAGACCTCACTCCGAATCATCACCCAAGCACATTAAGGATTCGACTCCTTTCTCGCGGAGATAATGTGTGTAAATAGGGACCCCATTCCCCCAAAAACTGATCAGTGGCTACTTCCCCATGTTTGGCCCTCTGCTGCTCGAGCAGTAACAACCGATGCACCTCCCCCCTCCACTGACCCATGGTCGGGCCACTGGGGAGTAGCCAATTCAGCAAAATCACCCTCCGAGCTACTAGTAGAACCTTACCTACCCATCGTCTCTGGCCTCCCCCCAGACCGTCCACTCATCTAGTCATACCTAACACCAACACCTTGGGGTCCCGTTTAAGTGGACATCCCAGAACCCCCGTAAGACAGCCCACAAGGTCCTTCCAGAATCTAACCACCACCGAGCATTGCTACCACATATGCCCCAGGTCTGTCCGAGCTATCCCACACCGGGGGCAGCTCGCGGTAGCACCGCAGCCGGTCCTAAACGCCCAACAGGGAGCAAAGTGACAGCGTCACAAAATACGATATTGTAAGTCCCTAAAATCTGCGGTCTTGATTCTCCTGGGGATATCCGCTAGCTGTTGCACCATATCTACCTCTCTGAGCTCCACCCCCAGATCATGTGCCCATGCTGCTGCCAAGACGCTCTCATCAGGAAACCCTTTTAGACGAAGATATTCCTTATGCAGCGTTGCCACCTGTGCCCGCTGCGCTCTCCCCGCATACAGCAGTTCCTCAAATTTAGAACAAATATCTGTATGCAGATTCTGCCCGTCCAAACTCCTAACATAACTACGCAGTTGTAAATAAGAGAACCAATCTCGAGGTACCAAACCATATCTACTTTGAAGATCTTGAAATGTGAGGGCCTGCCCCTGTTCATCTACTACCTGCTCCAGGGCCACAATCCCTTTAGCCTCCCATCCTCGAAATGCCCCCCCTTGCATCCCCGGCCTAAAAGTCCCATTCCCATATAAAGGTAAAAAGGGGGTTGTCCCAGGGTTCCAAGAATATTGCTGACATAACAGGCGCCAAACCCGGCGCATAACCATAAAGATAGGGTGCCCCCCACCAGGTGAGGCAAATCAGCCGCTGCCGCATGCAATATAAATTGCAAGGCCAGGGGCTTCGCTACTTCCTGTTCATACTCCAAGGGCGTATAATCCGCCGAGGTCGCCAACCAGTCCCGCAAGTTCCTCATCAGGCAGGCGATATTATAACTCCGCAGATCGGGGGCTCCCATACCTCCATCCCCCCAGGGTCTCTGCAAGGTCTTAAGACTTAGCCGAGGTCTCTTCCCCCTCCAATAAAATAGAGTTAAACATTTCTCCACTTTCGCTATCTCCCTCTTCGTCAGCAGGATGGGCAAACTCTGCAACAGGTATAACCATTTGGGGAAAATAGTCATCTTATACAAAGCTACCCTGGCTCCCAAAGAGGGCGGTAGGTCTCGCCAACCATTCAAGCGCTCCGCGGTCTGTGACAACAAGACAGCCAGATTAACTATCTGCAGATGGGCTATGTCGGCTGTTAAATATATTCCCAAATAATGAAGTTGCGTCCCCGCCCACTTCAGTGGGAAGGCTTCCCAGTCCCCATGCAATGTCTGCCGTAGCTCCAAGGCCTCAGACTTATCCAAATTTAATTTCAGACCCGAAAATTTCCCAAAATCCGCAACCAGTCTCAACAAAATGGATAGGGTCTGCTTAGGGGCCCCCAGGTATACTAGGATGTCATCTGCGAAAGCAGAAATCCGGAATTCTTCCGTGCCCACCCGGGCCCCCACCAGTCCCTTATGCGTCCTTATTCTCTCTAAGAGAGGTTCCAGGGTTAAAACAAACAAGAGCGGGGACAGGGGGCAACCCTGCCGCATCCCCCTCCGAATCGGAAAATCCTGGGAAAGAGAACCATTAATCAAAATCTGCCCTCGGGGATCCGAATACAGAAGCTTAACCGTATCCAAAAAGAACCCCCCTATCCCCATAACCTCTAACAAATGATACATGTATGGCCACTCAACGCGATCAAACGCTTTCTCGGCGTCAAAGCTTATTAATAAAGCTGGCTCCCCTGCCTCAGCGGTCATATATAACGACAAAACTATCTTACGCAGGTTTTTGGTGACATGCCTCCACTTCACAAAACCCACCTGATCCTCCTTAACTAGTTGGGGGATATACTCAGCTAGCCTATTAGCCATAATTTTGGCCAAAAGTTTGATATCCACATTCAAAAGCGAAATAGGCCTATACGACTCGGGTAATAACCCATCTCTACCTGGTTTAGGAATCAAGGTAAGCACTGCGCTATTCTTCTCATACGGGAATGCCTGGCGCTCGATCAAAGCAGAATAGTACAGTCGTAAAGGCCCAACCACCCTGTCTCCCATTAGCTTATAAAATTCACCCCTATACCCGTCGGGTCCCGGAGCCCGACAAGTACGCATAAGCTTTATGGCCCCCCGGATTTCCGCGTCAGTGAGTGGGGCTTCAAGAGTAGCACGCTCCTCTAGGGATAAACTAGGCAAGTCTACCGCCGTAAGAAATTTCTCAGCCTGCGCCAAATCCTCAGTACCAGTTCCATAAAGCGTCCGGTAATACTCACGAAACCGTTCCTCGATATAAGCTTGCCCCGTCCGTATCTCACCCCGTGTATCCCGCAGGGCCCCTACATTTGTCTGCCCCCGACTGGTCTTCACCAACCTAGCCAGCAGTCTCCCCGCCCTACTACCGTATTTGTAAAACTTATATCGATAGTATAGCAAGGATTGCGTCGCCCGTTCATGCAACATCGCATTCACCTCCTGCTGCAATCGACTAAATTCCAACTTCTTCCCCTGCGTCGGTTGCTGTGCTAACCTTCTCTGCGCCTGACACAGCTGTTTTTCCAAAGAAATTAAACGAGAAGCATAGACTTTCCTTTTCCGGGCTCCAAATTCAATAATTCGCCCTCTCAAAACCGCCTTTGCGGTCTCCCAAAAAAGAATGGGGTTATCACTATGTTGCCCATTAAATTCCACAAATTCGGCCCACTGCGAGTGTAAGAAGGCCTCAAACTGACCACCCTGAGTATAGCTAAGCGGATAGCGCCACAGAGACCCACCTCTCTTCACCCCCCACCCCACATCCAACCGGACATAGGCATGGTCCAACACCTCCACCGGCCCAATCTCGGCGCTAGTTACTTTCGTAAACAATTCTTGGGACCCCAAAAAATAGTCTAACCGGGACCCCGTGTCATGGGCTCTAGAAACATGAGTATAATCCCTATCCAGGGGGTGTAGCACCCTCCAATAATCAAGCAGGTTAAATCCTTCACACACCCCCTGTATCCACTGAGATTTCCTGTCCTTGGTCAGCCCTCGGGTTCCGGACCGATCTATCGTCTCATCTAACACACAATTGAAGTCCCCTCCCATTATGAAGGGAGTTGAGCCGAGCTCACTCAAGCATTTATTCAATCTGACATAGAAGCGGGCGTCATATATATTTGGGCCATAAATATTCACCAAACCCAATTTAACTCCTTTGATGGTCCCCACTACAATAATAAACCTCCCACCCGGGTCACAAATGCTATGTTCCACCTCCAAGTCCACCCCCTCCTAATCAGAATCGCTACTCCTGCTTTCTTCCCTCCCGAGGAGGCCCCATAAACCTTCTCAACCCATCCCCTAGCAAGCTTGTCATGTTCCAGGGCACTCTGATGCGTTTCCTGTAAGAAGGCCAAATCGGCCTTTTGATCTCTAAGAACACGTAAGATCTTATAATGTTTCACCGGGGATCCTATACCACACACATTCCAAGTAACCAGCCGTAAACCCTCACCCATGATCATCCACACTCACACAGGTCATACACAAAAGCAATACTAAACACGAGTCCGAAGGGAACTCCCCCAGCCTAGAGTTCCCCCCATCACCCCTTCCTCTACACACTTGTCTCAGTTGCCTCCCACCACCCCAGCACTGAATCCCGTCCCCAACCATTCGAAACCAGAAGAGGTCTGGCCCTCCCCCCCCCCCAAAAAAAATCCACCTTCCGCGGCCCATGGACCCAGAAAGTAGCAGCCCCCCCAGGCAGCCCAGGATAATGATTAACAGTTCCCAACCCCACCCCCTCCCCCCTCCCTACCCCCTCCCTCTCCCGCCACCCCTCCCCACCCAACTACCCACATCCCTTTCTCTCTCTTAACTAGACCCCCCATCCCTTTAAAACCGTGCAAGGCAACCCCCCGCCAAATCCGGCCGAGGCTGGCTCCCGTGCCAGACACTGCAGGGCCGCCCCCGCCCCCCTCTCAGCAAACAAACAAGAGTAACCAGCATCCAAAATAACAGTAGACATACAAATAACCCCCACCACCACGCCCGAGGCCCAAACAAAACATGGTGCCTTTAAACATGTTAACAAACTAACAAGTTAGGAAACAGTTGTTAAACAATACCCCGCAATGCAGACCTCCCCGCCATAAAAGAAACCCCAATCATATACTGGCAATCATGGAACTGCCCAGAGAGTCCGACAAACACAAACATGGTGCTTCACACCCACTCCAGGCACCATCGCCGACTCTCCTGCAGCTCCGCAGCCAGACGAGCATGCAGCCATGCTCAGACCACTCCACCACGCTGCCATCAGCGGGATTCCACCGCGTGCTCAGGAGTCCACCCTCTGCGCCGATGCTGCTGCCTCCAGGCCCGCCACAAAAGTCTTAGCAGCACCCGCTGACTCAAACACATGTTGCCGCCCCAGATGTGTGACCTGGAGCACCGCCGGGAATGCCAAGGTGAAGCGCACATTTTTCTTCGCCAGCTCAGCACAGAGCAGCGAGAAGGCTTTGCGTTTTGCCGCTACCAGGGCGGAATAATCTTGAAACATCAGCAACTTTTGATTCTCCAGTCTCAAATCACCTTTCTTACGGTAAGCTTGCATGAGTTGGACTTTATGCTGAAAATTTAGGAGCTTCAGGATCACCACTCTAGGTCTTTGCCCGTTCGGCAATTTGGCGCCAAGTCGTTGGGCCCGCTCCACCTTAAGTTCGCCCACTAAAGCATCCAGCCCCAATTCCTTCGGGAGCCACTTCTCAATCAATGGAATCAAAAGTTGGTCAGTGGTAGTCTCCGGTACGCCCACCAGACGCAGGTTATTTTGGCGGGATCTATTCTCGAGGTCGTCGACTTTGGCCAGCAAGGCCTCTACTTTCTTGGCCTGCACCTCGTGTTCATTCGCGCGCCTCCCCTCCTCTTCTTCAAGGAGCGCCACGCGCTGTTCCACTTCCTCAATGCGGTGGTCCATCTCCATCAGCGCCGTCCCCATCGACTCCAGTTTTGCCAAGGTCTGGTCGAATTTCGGGTCCAACAGTTTGACAACTTCCTGGGCTAGCTCCTCCGAAGAGGAGCCCACGCTTTCTGTACTCGGGGAGGCAGGCTGCGACTCAGGAGGCCTGACGGCGCCACTTTTCCCCCCTTTGTCGCGGTCCTTTCGAGCGGGCAGCGGCATGGTGAGCACCGTCTCCCCTAATCCACTCGCAGCACACCAGGCTCTATCCACTCCTGCCAACCGCCGGCGTGATAGGGCTGTAAAAATGAAGATTTTTAACAAGGAAGCATGAGGCGGCCCCGGAGCGAGCGAAAAGACGTCTCACTCGCTCATGTGTCATCGGAAGTCTCTACACGTATTTTTAAGATATTAATGTTTTCCCTGACTGTGGTTAGTTCAGAAATATACATTTGAATATTATTCATGTTTGTAAACCAAAACAGTTTGGCACAGCAGTCAGGGCATGAAATGCTTACATGTATGCCATGAATATGATTTGTAACGGAACTGGTTTCCTTCTCTTTTTTTTTTTTTTTTTTTAAATTATTTATTTATGAAAATTTTACAGCAGTATACAGCAAAATTATCAGTCAGAGAAACAAAATTGTACATAGCTATACATATCATTAAATAATAAACAATAGGAGCCTAGCCCACATCAATGGGGAGATATGTCCAACAATAAAACTTAGGAAAACAAGAAACTAGGTTAAACAACGCTAACAGACTCAGAAGAGCCTGTAACCAACAAATAACCGGCCTAATGAGACCCTCCCTTCACAGGAACACCAACTACCTTTGGCTGTTCCTTATCCAGAACCCACTTTTCCAAATCGGAAGGCAAAAGAAATATAAACTTGTCGTTATTCAAAGAAACACAACACTTACAGGAGTATTTTAAAAAGAAAGTTGCCCCCAGAGCAAGTAATCTAGGCTTAAAAGAAAGAAAAACTTTCCTATGCAACTGAGTAGGACGAGAAACGTCAGGAAACATTATCTTAGCCCCACAGAACTGTATCTCCTTTTTCCGAAAGTAAACCTTAAGAACATTGACCTTGTCTTCCTCGGAAGAGAAGGTCACCAACAACGTAGCCCGAGTAGAGATAAGGTCATGTGATTCTTCTAAGAAAGCCGTTAGATTAAATTTCTCTGAATCCACTAGAGGGGCATCCTCCAATTCCGCCGTGCCGAGCAAAATATTGAAAGGCAAATAATAACATTTTGAAATTGCACAGGAATCGGCTTGCGGAAAAAGGAGGACCTCCCTCAAGTATTTTCGAAATAATATCAAAGGAGAGAGCAAAGAACAAATAGGAAAATTCAAAACCTGCAAATTTCTTGAATGATTTACATTCTCTAAATTCTCAAGCTTCTGGTGCAAAAGTAGGCTATCTTTCACATACGTAGTAGAAATCTCAGCGAAAGTAGTAATTTGAGGCTCCACTTTTGCCACCACAGAGCTCAAGGCCCCAACTTGAGATTCAAGAGATCTGAATTTTTGTACCACATCCCCGGTAAACTGACATAATGAGGGAATAGTCTCAGTAAGAGTTTTTTCCGTGCGCGTTACCACGCGCCATATATCCAAAAGGGAAATGTCAGATGCTGGAAGTTCAATGGGGAGAGCAGAAGGGGGTTGCCAAGACACCGCCATCAAGGACTCCTTACATTGAGAAGAACCTCCAATAGAATGATCACCCGAAAGCTCTAAAAAGCCTGGAGGAAGCGGAGGGGTCTGCTCAAAAGAGCTTAAACTCACACCCTCTACGGGAGGGATCAAGCGGCACAGTACCTGAACTGATGTTCCGTGGAGTAGACACCACATGCTTTTCAATGGCACCGACCTGCGAAGCCTCAGCCGCAGATTTCTTCTTGAGTTTCCCGCCCGGCATTACCAGCGGTTGATTGGCCTGGGCTCCAAATGTGCTCTTAAGGGGCTCGTAAGGGGCGGGACCATGCCCTTTTGGAACCGCCCCTTAGGAAACGCGCCGACGGCTGGGTGCCGTACAGAGTGCCTAAATATATAGAGCCTGTAAGATGACGTCAGCTGGGCTGCCCGCTCGATTCGCCAGGCTTCCAACCGGCCCCTCTCTCCCACACAGGGCACCGGACTGCAAGTAGACACTCCCACAGAAGGTGCAGTAACCAGGTCTTTTAACAGGGCCTGTAAGATGACGTCAGCTGGGCTGCCCGCTCGATTCGCCAGGCTTCCAACCGGCCCCTCTCTCCCACACAGGGCACCGGAGTGCAAGTAGACACTCCCACGGAAGGTGCAGTAACCAGGTCTTTTAACAGGGCCTGTAAGATGACGTCAGCTGGGTTGCCCGCTCAATTCGCCAGGCTTCCAACCGGCCCCTCTCTCCCACACAGGGCACCGGACTGCAAGTAGACACTCCCCTGATTTCCTTCTCTTAATAACTTGGCTGAATAATTTGAACTTTATGATTGTATTTTAAAGCTCCCATTTATTAAGGTTTTTTGGTTCTCCTTACACCGGACTTTCCAGTTTCCTTTTACGTTTTATCTCTTTTTAATACGTTTTTAATATAATGTGCTTATATTTTTATATAGGGTTTTTTTTTATATTTCAATTTTTATTTCAAACTTTTCATATAACACCAACATCACAATTCTGTAACTATTCACATCTTCCGTACCTTTGCAAACATACCTTTCCCCAATAATTTTCCCCAATTCCAATCTTTTCCACAATCCCCCCTCTCCCCTCTCCCCCTCTCCATTCCTCATACCTCCCCCAAATTGCCCGGAAGGCTTTCATATTATGTTGCTGATGTGCTGCTATTGCACACATACTCCATAACTGTTCCAATCTCTGCAGAATCATTTGCATCGTAGGTGCATCCACACACTTCCACTTTGCCATAATTGCTACCCTTGCTGCTCCAATACAATATCCCACCATCATCAGAACACTTTGCTCCCCTTCCCCCGGCATCTCATTTAATAATACCATAGAGTATGTTAAAACAATCTTTTCCTTCACTATATCTACTATTTTTCCCCCCATTATTTTCCACATCTTCTGTATTTCTGGGCATCCCCACACAATATGTTTCAAATCCCCACGTCTCCCACACCCCCTCCAGCAGTCACCCTTTTCCTGAGGCTTAAAAGCCCTTATCCTCCAGGGCGTCCAATACATTTGATAATGCACTTTTAGGCTGTTTTCCAGATATTTAGTTCCTGGTGCCAATCTTCTTGTCCATTTGTAAATGTTTTGCCACCTTGCTTCTCCCCACTCCCCTCCTAGCTGTTGCTCCCAGCCCTTTTCCCCTTTACTTTTCCCCTGCATGCACTCCGGAACTTGTGTTTTCAGCTCTTTATATATTTTAGCTATCATCCCCTTCCTCGAATTCCCCTTTCCCATTGCCACCTCGAACTGAGTGTCCACCTTCCTCAAATCCTCCCTTACCCGCATCTTACTTATGTAGGATATCAACTGCATATATGCATAATAGTCTTTCCCCAACACCCCATACTCCTCCTGCAACCCCACAAAAGCACAGATCTCCCATCTTTTATTCATTATTTGCCCCAACGTCCGCACTCCTTTGTCCCACCACTCCCTATAAGTCCCCCCTTCCTTACCCGGGCCAAAATCCCTCATGTCCATTATATACGTTTCCCTCGTATACCTCTTCCTATTCAGCATTTGCCCCTTTACACCCAACCAGATCCTTTGAGTGAACTCTCGGAATGGGTTTCCATCGTTCCCCTCCTCCTTTTTCGCCCCAGGTCCCATATCCAAGCTTTCAAAGCCTTTACCCATCTTATCCTTTTGCTCTAGTTCCACCCCGACAGGAGTCTCTCCCACCCCCTGCCAACTTGCCAGTGCCCTTAATTGCGCTGCCACAAAATATTTCTCCATCCATGGTACCCCCAGTCTCCCCTCTCTTTGGTCCCTGTACAATATACATTTAGACACCCTAGGAGCCCTACCCGCCCATATAAAGTCCATTATCCTCTGGACCTGCTTCAGATATGTTCTCGGGACCCTACATGGAAGCGAGCTAAAGAGAAACAGAAACCTGGGCAGTACATTCATCTTAACTGCTATTCTCCCTAACCATGTTAGCTATAAGCTTTTCTATTTCTGCAAATCTTTTTTCACTTCCTGCATTAACGGGATATAATTCCATTTCCATATCTGTTGCCAATCTTTCCCCATACGGATCCCCAAATATCTATACGTTCCTTTCACCCATTTAAACAAAAACCCACTCCTTAAACTCCTTACCAACTCTTCATTAAGATTAAACCCTAACATCTCCGTTTTACTTCCATTTATTTTATACCCTGCTACCCCACTATATTGTGCTATTTCATTCATCAGCACCGGCAATGATATCAATGGTTCCCTTATTGTGAAAATCACATCATCTGCAAAGAGAGCTATTTTTGATTCTCCTTCATTCATAAGTACCCCCTTAACATCCACCGCCCTTCTCACCCTCTCCGCCAATGGCTCTATGATGAACGCGAATAACAAGGGCGACAGAGGACACCCCTGCCTGGTTCCCCTTTCCAACTGGATGACTTCAGAATAGCTCCCATTTACTCTTATCCGAGCTTTAGGTGTCCTATAAAAGGCTTGGATACATTTCACAAAATTTTCCCCCATCCCCATCTTCTCCAACACCTGTATCATAAAGGGCCACTTTACTCTATCAAAAGGCTTTTCTGCGTTAACTGTTATAAACACTGCTTTCTGCCCCATCCGCTGCACTTCCCAAGTTAAATTGCAAATTTTCCGTATATTGTCCTCTCCTTGTCGTCCCGCCACAAACCCCATCTGATCCAAATTCACCAACTTTCGCATTACTCTTTGCAATCTAGTTGGCAGCACTTGAGCTAATATTTTAGCATCTACATTCAACAGGGATATTGGCCGGTAAGATCAGCACACCATTGGGTCTTTTCCTGGCTTAAGCAATATTGTAATCCCCGCCTCTGTCATTGACCCTGGAACTGCCCCCTCCCTGAGCACCCCATTAAACACTTCCACCATTAGGGGCCTGATTCCCAGTTGGAATACTTTATAGAATTTCCCAGTTAGGCAATCCAACCCTGGTGCTTTTCCCATCTTCAAGGTTTTAATGGCCTCCTCCACCTCCCCCTCTTCAATTGGCCTATCTATCCACCCCACCGCCTCCTGTGTTATTTTAGACAATACACATTCCTCCAGATATTTCTTACTTTTTTCTGTTCCCCCCTGTTCCTCGCTACTGTACAATTTTCTATAATACTCTTTAAATGTCTGTCTTATTTCATTATTGCCAGTTACTAACTTCCCCTTCCCATTTCTTATACTTCCAATATTATTCTGTGCCGCTCTCACTTTGATTCTATGCGCTAGGAGACGGCCCGCCTTATTCCCCCCTTCAAACATAGCTTGCTTCATAACATTCAATTCATATGCCATTTTACTCGCTCTAAGCTGGCCTAACCTCCCCCTCAATCTCTGCAATTCCCCTAATACTCCTTCCTTTCTATCACACTGATGGCTAGTTTCCAATTTCCAAATCTCCTCCTGAATTTGTCTCTCTGTCTCTCCCTGCATTCTACACCTTTTCGCCGCTTCCCCTATCAAATGGCCACGCACCACCGCTTTCAGGCTATCCCATACCATTCCCAGTCCTACCTCCCCATTCACATTGTAGTCCTTATATTCCTTGATTATCTTCTCCATCCTACCCACTATGTCCTGTTCCTCCAAAAGGGAGTCATTCATTCTCCAAAACTTTATTCTTGTATCCTTATAGCCCAGATTAAACTCTACACTCACTGGTGCATGATCTGTCCATGTAATGGACCCCTGTTCCACCCCCTCCACTTTGCTCATCCATTTACCTCCCACCCAAATCATATCTATTCAACTATACGTCCCATGCGGAGCAGAGTTGTATGTATATTGCTTTCTCCCTGGGTTCTTACATCTCCATACATCAATTAGCCCTAAACCTTCTTTCATTTTTAACATTTTCATTCTGTCCATTCTTTTGCCCACCCCCTTACCCCCCCCCCCCCATTATCTAACCTTGGGATCGCTGCTAAATTAAAATCCCCTCCCATGATTATCGGAATCTCCCCCAATTCCTCCAGTTCCCCCCAGCATAGATAAAAAAATTCCCCTTGTTTCTCGTTTGGTCCATATAGGCTCAGGATCCATACTTGCTCCATACCCATCTGTACTTTAACTCCAACACATCTCCCCTTTTTATCCCTGTATTCCCCCACCACTATCTCCAGGAACAAGCAGGAATGTAGTCTTCACATATGGGTATCGTCGGTACCGACAGAGCCTGCGCGGGAACGCTCCCCAGTGTCCAATTAGAAAGCTTTAGGGAGCATCCCACAGCGCCTGCGTGCTGCCTTCCCACCTTTCCCAACTGCCTCTCTCCAGTTCTTCATTTTCCGCGGAGCCAGCAGGTCGTCGTTCCTGTCACCGCAGAAATGTTTTTCCTTATTTCTTTTTTTCTGGTCGCGTCAGCCTTCCTCGACGCTATACCGGTACCGCCGGTTCTCTTTTCTTTATTTCTTTTGTTTTTTTTTTTTTTAAATTATATATTTTTCCAAACTTTTCTTCCCAGGTGTACGTGCCATTTTGGGCCTTAGGCCCAAAATTTCCTCCACTATGGAAAATTTCCTCCACTATGGAAAATTTCCTCCACTATGGAAAAACCCGCTTCGGGTTTCAAAAAGTGCACCAAGTGTGGCGGTACCATCTCCGTCACCAACACCCATGAATGGTGTCTTAAATGTTTAGGTCCTGACCACTCCATCGCCGAGTGTATGGCTTGTGCCCTGCTGTCCAAGAGGGGTCGACAAAACCGAGCTGCTAAGCTCAGTGCCCTTTTTCCCTCCGATGCAGCTTCTGTGGCATTGACGTCTTCCAGGGCTTCGTCTTCCTCCCATGGATCTCAGGTAACTAAACTTAAGTCTAGCCGGTCCTCAAAGGGTAGATCACCTTCCAAGCATCGAGATGCCTCTGGCGTTGCCCTTGAGGGTTCTGTACCGGCAAAATTGCCCTGGCAGGAGGCTTCAGCTTCCAAAGCATTATTGGGGCTCCAGGATGTTCTCGAGGCCTCAACCTCGGCAGAACTACTGGTGCCATGCTCTGGGGTACCGGCTGCTTCCGGTACCGACACCCAGGCATTGGCAGAATCGATAGACCAGAGGTTCCTGGCTATTGAACGTAGTCTGGCGGCATCGACATCCTCGGAACCACGTCAGACAGTTCAACCGGTACTGGCACCGATAGCATCAACATCGGTATCGGCTTTGCCGTCACCCAGTCATGCGATGCCTTCCGGTGCCGATACACCGTTACTGATTCCCCCCAGTACCGACTGGTCGGTACGGGTATCGGACTCTTCAAGAGCATCCGGACGGTACTTCGAATCCTCGGAGGACTCCAAGGATTCTGACAGCTCTGCCGGTACCGGTATTCTTCTCCCGGAGGAACCTTCCTCTCCTAAACGTAGGATGTCTCCTCCAGAAGATATCTCCTTTCAGGATTTCATCAGGGAGGTGGCTCAAGGTCTGTCCATTACTGTGGCTCCTGAAACAGAGCCCAGGGCTAAGGAGTTGGAGATTTTACAATATCCCAAAGTTCCTAAGGAGGAAGCTACTCTGCCTATCCATGAGATTTTACATGATCTCATGTTGAGAATGTGGTAGACACCTCTTACCACCTCTCCTCACTCTCGCAGACTGGATACCATGTATCGAGTCCCCTCCTTGTCCTGGTTTCCAGAAAACTCAGCTTCCTCACTACTCTATTGTAGTGGAATCAGCTATGAGAAGGATCAGGAGTGCAAAGAGGCATGCCTCTAATCCTCCAGGACGTGAGTGTAGAACTTTGGATGACTTTGGACGTCGTACTTTCCAGGCTTCCATGCTTTCTGCCAGGATCAGTTCCTATATTTTATATATGGGAATGTTCCTGAAAGAAGTCACAGGAGACTTAGAGGTTTTAAGCCCTCTCCTTCCTGACGACAAGGGGCAGGATTTTCTCACTAGTTAAACATGCCCAGGATGTTTCTAAGTTTGTCAATCGTGCAGCTTTTGACTGTTTTGAGTGCATAAGCAGAACCTTTGCCATTGCCATAGGTGCACGTAGAATTGCCTGGCTCCAGGCATCCAATTTGGAGCTCTGGGTTCAGGACAAACTGGGAAATATCCCTTGTACAGGTGAGAACCTATTCAGCAAAAATTGGCAAGAAAAAGCCAATGAGTTGGATGCTGACAACTCCACTTTGGATAGGTTATCCAAAGCCACAGCTGATCCTGCAAGAAAGGTTTCTTGAAAGATTTCTTTCTTCTCTAAAAAGAAGAAGTTTTATCCCTCTTATTCCCAGTAGGGACGTTGTGCAGGTCAGCCTGTCCGGAAAGGTCAGCAACCACCTAAACAAAGGAAAGCAAAGACTGCCAAGCCTCAACCGCCTCAGCAGTCTCAGCCTCCACAAGGCCTTTGACTTTCATCTAGAGAACTTAGCCTTCCTGGCCCTCAATGGACCAGAGCCTTCCACCATTCCAGGAAGGTTGTGTCACTTTGCCCCCAGATGGGGGCAGATAACAGCAGAACATTGGACACTCTCCATTATAAAAGAGGGGTACAAGCTTCACTTTTTGTGCATGCCCCCTCCCACAATGGTAAGACAGTTCAATTCTCAGACCTCTCTCATCAACCTGTTAGATCAAGAGGTCACTATGCTTCTTGCCCAAAGGGCAATAGAAGTACCCGTTAATCAACAGAGTACAGGGTTTTACTCCCCCTATTTCCTTATCCCAAAGAAAACAGGGGGACACAGACCTATTTTAGACCTCAGAGAATTGAACAAATTCCTGTTCAAAGAGAAACTGAAGATGGTTTCTCTGGGAACTCTGCTGCCATACCTTCAGAGTCAGGATTGGCTTTGTTCTCTAGATCTCAAGGATGCGTACACTCATGTTCTCATCCATTCAACTCACAGAAAGTTCCTTCGGTTCCTTTTTCAAGGAAAGCACTACCAATACAGTGTGCTTCCTTTTAGCCTGGCCTCAGCACCAAGAGTGTTCACGAAATGCATGACACTGGTAGCAGCATTTCTCCATACTCTAGGGATATTCGTCTTCCCCTACTTAGACGACTGGCTCATTCGAGCCCCTTCAGAGTCAGAGGCCAGGACTTCCCTGTCTTGCAAAATGCGTATCCTTCAGTATTTCGGTCTGGTCATAAACATCCCAAAATCCAGTCTAACACCTACTCAGTCTCTAGAGTTCATAGGAGCTTTGCTGGATACCAAGAAAGTGAGGGCCTATCTTCCCCAGGCCCGTTGTCTTCGCATAGTGCAGTTAGCTTCTCAAGCAGTGCTAAAACCTCATCTCACTGCCCGAAAAATGTTACAACTACTAGGCCACATGGCATCTACAGTGCATATGGTCCCTTATGCTCGCCTCCATATGAAAGCAGCCTAGTGGACCTTATCCACTCATTGGACCCAGGCATCAGGGTGCCTGTCAGACAAAATAGCAAACACAAATCGTCTTATTTTGCCTCTCCAATGGTGGCAGTCCACTCAGAACCTGTTGCTGGGGTCCCCATTTCAACAGCCTTTACCCCAGGCAACTCTCACAACAGATGCTTCACCAATGGGTTGGGGAGCTCATCTGCAAGACCTCTCTACCCAAGGCACATGGACTCCACAGGAGACTCATCTACATATCAATCTCTTAGAGCTCAGAGCAATCTTCGAATGTTCCACACCCTGCTAGGCTACAAGACAGTCCTCATTCACATGGACAATCAAGTAGCCATGTTCTACGTGAACAAGCAGGGGGGAACAGGCTCTCTGTCGCTTTGCAACGAAGCTTTGCGACTATGGGCCTTCGCCAGAGAGCATCAGATTCATCTCCCGGCTGTGTATCTTCCAGGCATACAAAACTCTTGGGCAGACAGACTCAGTTGAGTTCTGCCACGAATGGTCTCTACATGCAGACCAGGTGGCCAAGATTTTTCAAATTTGGGGAACCCCGGACATAGACCTCTTTGCAAGTCCGTTGAATGCCAAACTTCCCCGGTTCTGTTCCAGAATTCCGTCTCAGGGTTCTCAGGCCCGGGATGCCTTCCTTCTTCACTGGGGTCAAGACTTCCTTTATGCCTTTCCACCCATTCCCCTAATTCCCAAAACCCTGTTCAAGCTTCAGAGAGACAGAGGGCGTATGATTCTCATAGCTCCACATTGGCCACGGCAAGAGTGGTACCCTCTGCTTCTACATCTCTCTCAAGCCCTCTCCCTGGAGTTAGGATCTGCTCCAGATCTCCTGTCACAGGAGGACGGAATGTTATGGCATCCCAATCCCCTGTCTCTGCATCTCAGAGCTTGGTTGCTGAAGGCCTAGATCTTCATGATCTTAACCTCCCTCAGCAAGTAAAGGATGTCCTTTATGCTTCCAGGAAGCCTTCCACAAGACGCTCTTATGCTTTTAAGTGGAAGAGGTTTACCATATGGTGTTCGCAGAAGGGTCTTAACCCCCTTGCGATGCCTCTGGAATCATTACTGGAGTATCTCCTTCATTTATCCAATGCAAGACAAGACTAACTCAGTAAGAGTCCATTTGAGTGCTATTGCAGCTTCTTTCAAGCCTCTAAATGAACAACCTATTTCCTCCCATCCTCTTATAGCAAGATTTATGAGAGGCCTGCTTTTAACTAAACCTCCCATGGGACTTAAACCTGGTTCTTGGTCAGCCCATGAAGCCACCTTTTGAACCCTTAGCTACTACCTCATTGAAATTCCTTTCTTGGAAAGTTATCTTTCTCATTGCAATCACATCAGCACGTCGCATCAGTGAATTGCAGGCACTAGTGGCTGATCCACCTTATACAAGGTTCCATCATGACAAGGTAGTCCTTAGGACTCATCCACACTTTATGCCAAAGGTGGTCTCGCCTTTTCATCTTAACCAAGCGGTCTACCTGCCTGTGTTCTTTCCAAGACCTCATGCATCAAATGCAGAAAGGAATCTTCATACTTTGGACTGTAAAAGAGTTTTAGTCTTTGTTGCTTTTGATCCTTCTCATTTGGGACTTCCAGTCTCCAAGAGAACACTGACCATCTGGATTGCACAGTGTATTTCCTTTGCCTATCAGAGTAAGAACCTTCCTCTGGAGGGCCATGTCACAGTTCACAATGTGAGAGCCATGGCAGCTTCAATGGCTCATCTGCACTCTGTGTCTATCGACGATATCTGTCGAGCAGCCACTTGGGCCTCGGTTCATACCTTCACAGCCCATTACTGCTTGAACAAGGATTCCTGCCGGGATGCCTTGTTTGGTCAGGCTGTTCTCCAACACCTGTTCCATACCTAATCAACTCCTACCCGCCATCCCTGGTTGGATGCCAGAGATCCATGGGGGGAAGTGGAGCCCTTTCACAGGGACACACAACTTCTGGGGTCTCTCCCTGGCATCTAAAGCTAGGGAGTCCCCATATGTGAAGACTACATTCCTGCTTGTTCCTGGAGATAGCATAGTTACTCAGCTGTAACAGGTGATCTCCGGGAACAGCAGGAATTTAGTCTTCACAACCCACCCACCTCCCCTAGAAGCTGTATCTCTCTATCTTTCTCTTTCTCTTTCCCTCTCTCTCTCTTTGTCTCAGCTTTAAACTCAACTGGAGAGAGGCAGTTGGGAAAAGCGGGAAGGCAGCATGCAGGTGCTGTGGGATGCTCCCAAAAGCTTTCTAATTGGATGCTGGGGAGCGTTCCCGCGCAGGGTCCGTCGGATACCCATATGTGAAGACTAAATTCCTGTTGTTCCTGGAGATCACCTGTTACAGGTAAGTAACTATGCTTTCTCTGCCATTCCCACCCCCACCATTATTCCCACCCCTCCCTTCCTTGGTTCTGCTCTTTGGCCTGCCAGGATGACCTTTGGGTATTTTCTTGTTTCCAACAATTTCTCCTGTCCCACTTTCAAATGCGTTTCCTGAATACAAATGAAATCTGCCTATGTCCTGCATCCTTCCTTTTCCAGCAGCCTTCTCTTTCTTCAAGTTTTTAATCCTCTTGCATTAATGGTCACCACCTTCATTTTCTGCTCCCCTGCTATTACTTTCCCCTGTCCCCTCCAACCCCCCTCCCCTCCCTTCCCCCCTCCCTGCCCTCCCCCTCCCACCTCTTCTTCTCCCTCCCCCCTCTCCCCTTCCTTGCCCTACCCCCGTCGTTCCCTTATTCCCCCTGAGGCCTCCTTTAGAGTAGTGCCCATCGGTTTGGAGCAACCCTTCACTCCCTTGCCCCTTCCTCCTCCTCTTCCTGGTCCCCTTATTCCCATCCCCCTACCCCCCCTCCCTCAAACTTAACCCACTTATGCACACAGTCTCCCTCCATCCCCCCCTTCTTCCTTGTCTTCTCATTTCTTCCTCGTTCATTTGCTTTAACTCTATTTACAACAACTTATTACTTCAAACAGTTAACACCTCTAACACATTTTACACATTACTCACGTTTCACTTTCCTCATCCCGCTTACCCTTCCTCAGATCTCCTGCCTCCCTCCTCCCCCTACCCCTTCCACACATTCCCTCATATACATATACAATTATTCACCATCTCTTTCTCTTTCCCCCACTTCCCACATTGCTCTTTATTATCATCTAGTCCACAGTGTCCTGGCTAGTTGCTTATCCGCCTCCACTTCATTAGCTCCTCTTCAGGTTGGCGCCATCCGAGACACGTGCCCTCTCTTCTGCTGCGCATCACTCCTTCCCCTCTCACCATTAGTCCCTTTGAGCGTCTTCTGAGCCACTTTTTCCCCTTCCAGCTGTACCAATCGCTGCCGAGTGCCTTCTAGTACCGCCTCTTCCAAAGCCTTCTCCGCCCCCTTACAATTCTGCACTTTCCAGCTTCGTGTTCCCACTGTAAAACATAGTCCAAACGGGTACAGCCATCGGTAGCGCACATTTTCCTTTCTCAACAAATTATTAACCGGCTGCATTTCTCTTCTTCTTTGTAAAGTCCCCGCAGCCAGATCTGCAAAAATTTCCATTTTATAGCCCTGCCATATGAACTCTCGGGCTTTCCGCATCTTTGCCACAATTCTCTCGTTAATGGTATAGTCCTGCACACAAATCACTATATCCCTGGGCCTATTAGGTCTGCTAGGGCCCAACGCCCGATGCACTCTGTCCAAGACCACCATACTTTGCTCATCCTCTCCCTCGCCTTCCATCAGAATCGCCTTGCATACTGCTTCTGCCACTCTTCCACTATCATTGTACTCCGGCTCCTCTGGAATCCCTCTTATTCTTAAATTATTCTGTCGTGTACGATTCTCCAGATCCTCAATCTTGTACAGCACTTGTTCCTTCCAGTGCTCCAATTCTTTCAAAGAACTCTCCACTCCAGCCTGCTTAATAATTTGCACTCGCTCCATTTGCTGCTCGTGCTCTTCCGTGCGCCGGCTCAGCTCACTCACCTCCTCTCTCAACTCGCCACACACTTCCCCCACCTCTGATTTAACCGCAGCCAGTTCAGTTTTTATTTCATCAAACCAGGCTTTCAGCTCCTCTCTGGATACATTTTTAACAACTGTTTCACCGGACTCCGTCTCCGTTTGTCTTAGCATCTGCCGCTCAGAGGGATCCCTGCTCGATGTGCCCCCGCCGCCATCTTAGCTTCTCCTCCACCAGCTTGTCCTCCTCCGTAAGCAAATTCTTTTAAATCTGCTGCCTTTTTTCAAGTCGTCATTGCGCTCCTTTTGTTGTCCACCCTCTCTGCTACCTCTCCCCTCTCTCTTAGCTTCGTCCGGGGGGGGGGGGGGGGAGGGAGGGAGGAACAGTTTTCGCCACTTACGGGTTTAACTCCGGAGCTCCCTTCTTATGCTGCCATCCCTACCAATGACGTCACTTCCTCCCCCTTTTATATAGTTTTTAGTCATATTTTTACATATCCTGCACAAGAGCAGCACACCAGTGTGGTTTTATCAAGTATATCGTTTTTTAGTTATTAGTGTATTTTTGTCTTATTACTTGTTCTACTATGATTCTAATACTCCCGCCTTTTACGATGTGTTGTGTTTTTATTCATTATTGCTTATTTTTTGTATCGTTTTTGTTATATATATTTTAATACATGTGCATCACAATAGTCTTTTTGTTTATTTCCACATTACATTACCATTCATACTGTTGAACTGCATTTGCCACAATTCCGATGTTCTTTTGAATCATACCGTTGCACACGCTTATACTTATTTACAGTTCCCATGATACAAGTTCAAATTTTATGAACATTACTCCAAGAGAGGTCCTCTGAGAAATTCAACTTTATATTTTTAGTTTATTGCTACAGTTTTAGATCCACCTTATTAAGGTCAGTGTATTTTTCATTAGTTTGACCTTCCCTGCCTCTGCTCCCTAACTTTCATGGAACCCCCCTTTTTTAACAATTTTCTTATATGTTTTTTGTGCTTCTCTCTCCTCTGGCTCTTTCTCTCTCTTTGCTGGTAGCCTTTGCATTTATATGTGTCTTATTTTCTTTTTTTTTAGCCTTGAGACATTAACCGCACAAGGTCTTTTTCAAGACCCCCATTTTCATTCTCATATGGTGCAACACGTAAGTACCCTCTCTGTAGTACTCCTCGCTAGTCAGTATTGGTTGTTTTATGCTTTTAACTATTTACTTGGTTGTTTTTATTTATGTGCTTTCTCTTACATTGATGTTCTGATCTATTTTAGTTTCTTATTATTTTAATAGTTTATAGTTTATGATGCATACTGTTTTTGTTTTTTATATTTTAAAATGTGATCTTTTTAGTATTATTATTTACTTATTGTTATTTTTAGATGCATACCCCCTGATGAAGGCTTAACGCCGAAACACGTTGGGGTTTTTTATCAATAAAGTTAGCACCTGTGACCTTCATTAGCCTTCGCCTTTTGTGTTTTCCTGCTGTTTGCTGCGAGGGCTTCGCTCTCCTTGTGTCCCTCCCTCCCCAGTCATGACAGTGTTCTGCCAGACTGCCTGAGCCGGGTTCTCCAGCTCCATGAGTGGCAGCTTGACCCACGGGTGGCCAACCGACTGTTTCACCTTGGGGCCTTCTTGTGCTGGATCTTTTTGCAAGGCTGTCCAATGCTCAGTTGTTCTACTTCTGCTCCAGAGCGCAGCATCCCCTCCTGGGTGGTGGCCGATGCCTTTCTCATTCCGTGGATGGAAGGCCTCCTTTATGCCTTCCCTTCCATGCCACTCATTGCCAAGACCCTCTTCAAGGTCCAGCGCAACCAGGTCACCCTGATCCTCATAGCACTCCAGTGGCCTCGACAGCCCTGGTTTCCACTGCTCCTCAGCCTGTCCTGGATGCCCCCAGTCCCCCTGGGGAGTGCATCAGACCTGCTCTCAAGGGGAGGGCAGTGCTCTCTTACACCCCAGCCTGGGGTCCCTGGCCCTAACTGCCTATCTCCAGGAACAAGCAGGAATGTAGTCTTCACATATGGGTATCGTCGATACCGACGGAGCCTGCGCGGGAACGCACCCCAACGTCCAATTAGAAAGCTTTTGGGAGCATCCCACAGCGCCTGTGTGCTGCCTTCCTACCTTTCCCAACTGCCTCTCTCCAGTTCTTCGTTTTCTGCGGAGCCAGCAGGTCGTCGTTCCTGTCACCGCAGAAAATTATTCCTCCTTCTTTTTCTTTTTTGTGGTCGCGTCTGCCTTCCTCGACACTACACCGGTACCGCTGGTTCTTCTTTCTTTCTTTTAAAAAAAAAAATATATATTTAGTTCTTTTTTTCCAATTTTTCAATTCTCAGGTGCACGTACCATTTTGGGCCTTAGGCCCATAATTTTTCCCATCATGGAAAAACCCGCATCTGGGTTTAAGAAGTGCACCAAGTGTGGCGGTACCATATCCGTCACCGACACCCATGAGTGGTGTCTAAAATGTTTAGGTCCTGACCACTCCATCTCGGAGTGTATGGCCTGTGCCATGATGTCCAAAAGGGGTCGACAGAACCGGGCTGCTAAACTTAGCACTCTCTTTCCCTCTGATGCAGCCTCTGTGGCATCGACATCTTCCAGGGCTTCGTCTTCCTCCCATGGATCTCAGGTAACTAAACATAAGTCCAGCCGGTCCTCAAAGGGTAGATCTCCTTCCAAGCATCGAGATGCCTCTGGCGTTGCCCTTGAGGGTTCTGCACCGGCAAAATTGCCCCGGCGGGAGGCTTCGGCTCCCAAAGCATTATCGGGGCTCCAGGATGTTCTCGAGGCCTCGACCTCAGCAGAACTACTGGTGCCATGCTCTGGGGTACCAGCGGTCCTCTCCGGTACGATACACAGGCATCAGCAGCGTCGATAGACCAGAAGTTCCTGACTATTGAATGCAGTCTGGCAGCTCTCCTTGCGGCATTGACGCCCTCGGAACCGCATCAGACGGTTCAACCGGTACCGGCACCGGCCCTGGTACCGTTAGCATCGTTATCGACATTGGTATCTACATTGCCGGCACACAGTCAAGCTATGCCCTCCAGTACCGATTCCCCCCAGTACCGACTTCGGTCGGTACGGGTATCGTGCTCTACAAGAGCATCCGGACAGAAGGTACTTTGAATCCTCGGAGGACTCTGAGGATTCTGACAGTTCTGTCTGTACCGGGATACTTCTCCCTGAAGAGCCTTCCTCTCCCAAGCGGAGGATGTCTCCTCCAGAGGATATCTCCTTTCAGGATTTTATCAGGGAGGTGGCTCGAGGTCTGTCCATTACTGTGGATCCTGGAACAGAGCCCAGAGCAAAGAAGTTGGAGATTTTGCAATATCCCAAAGCTCCTAAAGAGGCAGCTACCTTGCCTATCCATGAGATCTTACATGATCTCATGTTAAGAATGTGGGAAACTCCCCTAACCACCTCACCTCACTCCCGTCGACTGGATACCGTGTACAGGGTCCCCCCCTGTCCTGGTTTCCAGAAGACTCAGTTGCCTCACCACTCTATTGTAGTGGAGTCAGCAATGAGAAGCATCAGGAGTGCAAAGAGGCACGCCTCTAACCCTCCAGGACGTGAGTGTGGAACTTTGGATGCCTTTGGACGTCGTACCTTCCAGGCTTCCATGCTTTCTGCCAGGATCAGTTCCTATATTTTATATATGGGAATGTTCCTTAAGGAAGTCACAGGGGATTTAGAAGTGTTGAGCCCTCTTCTTCCTGAGGATAAGAGGCAGGATTTCCTCACACTGGTTAAACATGCCCAGGATGTGTCTAAATTTGTCAATAGTGCGGCCTTTGACTGTTTTGAATGCATAAGCAGAACCTCTGCTATTGCCATAGGTGCACTTAGAATTGCCTGGCTTCAGGCATCCGATTTGGAGCTCTGGGTCCAGGACAAACTGGGCAATATCCCTTGTACAGGTGAGAATCTGTTTGGCAAAAATTGGCAAGAAAAGGCCAATGAGTTGGATGCTGATAACTCCACTTTGGACAGGTTATCCAAAGCCACAGCTGATCCTGCAAGAAAGAAATCTTTCAAAAAACCATTCTTTTCTAAAAAGAAGAGGTTTTATCCCACTTATCAGCAGGGATGTTCTGCAGGTCAGCCTGTCCGGAAGACTCGGAAACCACCAAAACAAAGAAAAGCAAAGACTGCTAAGCCTCAACCGTCTCAGCAGTCTCAGCCTCCACAAGGCCTTTGACTTCCATCTAGGCAACTTAGCCTTTCTGGCTGTCAGTGGACCAGAACCTTCCACCATTCCAGGAAGGTTGTGCCACTTTGCCCCCAGAAGGGGGCAAATAACAGCAGAACATTGGACTCTTTCCATTATAACAGAGGGGTACAAGCTCACTTCCTCCGCTTGTCCCCCACCTACAATGGTAAGACAGTTCAATTCTCAGACCTCTCTTATCAACCTGTTAGGTCAAGAGGTCACTATGCTTCTTGCCCAAGGGGCAATAGAAGAGCTACCCATCTTCAACAGGGTACAAGGTTTTACTCCCCCTATTTCCTTATCCCAAAGAAAACAGGAGGACACAGACCCATTTTGGATTGCAGAGAATTGAACAAATTCCTGTTCAAGGAGAAATTCAAGATGATTTCTCTGGAAACCCTGCTGCCATACCTTCAGAGTCAGGATTGGCTTTGTTCTCTAGATCTCAAGGATGCGTACACTCATGTTCTCATCCATCCAACTCACAGAAGATTCCTTTGGTTCCTTTTTCAGGGAAAGCACTACCAATACAGGGTGCTTCCTTTTGGCCTGGCCTCAGCACCAAGGGTGTTCACGAAATGCATGGCTGTGGTAGCAGCATTTCTTCGCACTCTAGGAATATTCGTCTTCCCCTACTTAGACGACTGGCTCATTCGAGCCCCATCAGAGTCAGAGGCCAGGACTTCTCTATCTTGCACAATACGTATCCTTCAGTATTTGGGTCTGGTCATAAACATCCCAAAATCCAGTCTAACTCCCACTCAGTCTCTAGAGTTAATAGGAGCTTTGGTGGATACCAGAAAAGCAAGGGCCTAACTCCCCCAGGCCCGTTGCCTTCGCATGGTGCAATTAGCTTCTCATGCAGTGCTGTAGTCTCATCTCACTGCTCGAGAAATGTCACAACTACTAGGCCACATGGCTTCTACCGTACATGTCCCTTATGCTTGCCTCCATATGAGAGCAGCCCAGTGGACTTTATCCACTCAATGGATCCAGGCATCAGGATGCCTGTCAGACAAAATAGCAAACACAAATCGCCTTATTTTGTCCCTCCAATGGTGGCAGTCCACTCAAAACCTGTTGCTGGGGTCTCCATTTCAACAACCTTCAACCCAAGCAACTCTCACAACAGATGCTTCACCAGTGGGTTGGGGAGCTCATCTGCAAAACCTCTCCACCCAAGGCACCTGGACTCCACAGGAGACTCATCTACACATCAATCTTCTGGAGCTCAGAGCAATCTTCCTTGCTCTTAGAGTGTTCCACACTCTGCTCAGCTAAAAGACAGTCCTCATTCACACGGACAATCAAGTAGCCATGTTCTATGTAAACAAGCAGGGAGGAACAGGCTCTCTGTCGCTTTGCAACGAAGCTTTGCGACTATGGGCCCTCGCCAAAGAGCATCAGATTCATCTCCTTGCAGTATATCTTCCAGGTATCCAAAACTCTTGGGCAGACAGACTCAGTCGAGTTCTGCTTCCACACGAATGGTCTCTACATGCAGACCAGGTGGCCAAGACTTTTCAAATTTGGGGAACCCTGGACATAGACCTCTTTGCAAGTCCGTTGAATGCCAGACTTCCCCGGTTCTGTTCCAGAATTCCGGCTCAGGGCTCTCAGGCCAAGGATGCTTTCCTCCTTCATTGGGGTCAAGACTTCCTTTATGCCTTTCCACCCATTCCCCTGATTCCCTAAACCCTGTTCGAGCTTCAGAGAGACAGAGGCCATACGATTCTCATAGCTCCACATTGGCCACGGCAAGTGTGGTACCCTCTGCTTCTATATCTCTCTCAAGCTCCCTCTCTGGAGTTAGGGTCTGCTCCAGATCTCCTGTCTCAGGAGGACGGAATGTTATGGCATCCCAATCCCCAGTCTCTGCATCTCAGGGCTTGGTTGCTGAAGGCCTAGATCTTCATGATCTTAACCTTTTCCAGCAAGTAAAGGATATCCTTTATGCTTCTAGAAAACCTTCCACAAGACGCTCTTATGCTTTCAAGTGGAAAAGGTTTACCATATGGTGTTCGCAAAAGGGTCTTAGCCCCCTTGCAATACCTCTGGAATCATTGCTAGAGTATCTCCTTCATTTATCCAATGCAGGACTTAAAACTAACTCAGTAAGAGTCCATTTAAGTGCTATTGCAGCTTCTTTCAAGCGTTTAAATGGACAACCTATTTCCTCCCATCCTCTTATAACAAGATTTATGAGAGGCCTTCTTCTAACTAAGCCTCCCATTAGGCCACCACCGGTGGCATGGGACTTAAACCTGGTTCTTGGCCAGCTTATGAAGCCACCTTTCGAACCCTTGGCTACTACCTCGTTGAAATTCCTTTCTTGGAAAGTAATCTTTCTCATTGCAATCACATCAGCACGTCGCATTAGTGAGTTGCAGGCACTATTAGCTGATCCTCCTTATACAAGGTTCCATCATGATAAGGTAGTCCTTAGGACTCATCCACACTTTATGCCAAAGGTGGTCTCACCCTTTCATTTGAACCAAGTGGTCTACCTGCCTGTGTTTTTTCCAAGGCCTCATGCATCAGATACAGAAAGGAATCTTCATACTTTGGACTGTAAAAGAGCTTTAGCTTTTTATTTACAGAGAACACAGCAACATAGAAAGTCCTCTCAACTCTTTGTTGCTTTTGATCCTTCTCATCTGGGACTTCGTCTCCAAGAGAACACTGTCCAGCTGGATTGCGGAGTGTATTTCCTTTGCTTATCAGAGTAAGAATCTTCCTCTGGAGGGCCATGTCACAGCTCACAATGTGAGAGCCATGGCAACTTCAATGGCTCATCTGCACTCTGTGTCTATTGACGATATCTGTCGAGCAGTCACTTGGGCCTCGGTTCATACCTTCACAGCCCATTACTGCTTGGACAAGGACTCCCACCAGGATGCCTTGTTTGGTCAGGCTGTTCTCCAACACCTGTTCCATACCTAATCAACTCCTACCCACCATCCCTGGTAGGATGCCGGAGATCCATGGGGGGAAGTGGAGCCCTTTCACAGGGATGCACAACTTCTGGGGTCTCTCCCTGGCATCTAAAGCTAGGGAGTCCCCCATATGTGAAGACTACATTCCTGCTTGTTCCTGGAGATAGCATAGTTACTCACCTGTAACAGGTGATCTCCGGGAACAGCAGGATTTTAGTCTTCACAACCCACCCACCTCCCCTAGGAGTTGTATCTCTCCATCTATCTCTTTCTCTTTCCCTCTCTCTTTGTCTCAGCTTTAAACTCAACTGGAGAGAGGCAGTTGGGAAAGGCGGGAAGGCAGCACGCAGGCGCTGTGGGATGCTCCCAAAAGCTTTCTAATTGGACGCTGGGGAGTGTTCCCGCGCAGGCTCCGTCGGTATCGACGATACCCATATGTGAAGACTAAATTCCTGCTGTTCCCGGAGATCACCTGTTACAGGTGAGTAACTATGCTGACTGCTGAGAGGGAAGCTCTGGGCCAGGTTGACTTGCCAGGAAAAGTGGAGGAGGTCCTGCCGGCCTCACACAAGGACTCCACCCAGTGGATGTATGCCTTCAATTGGCGTCACTTCTCGGTCTGGTGTGTGTATCTGGGTGCCAACCCCTTCTCCTGTTCTGTCCAGCTGGTGGTGTAATACCTGATGTACCTGTCTATTTATGGTTTAAAATCTAACTCCATCAGAGTCCATCTCAGTGCACCATCACCTCATTGAGGGGAAGCCTCTCTCTACCCAGCCTCTCATGGCTCACTTCCAGAGGGGCCTCCTGCTCTCACGACCACCCATTCGTCTGCTGGTGGTGGCGTGGGATATCAATGTGATCCTCTCAAAGCTCACCGCTCCACCCTTTGAGCCGCTGGCTTCCTGCCACCTCAAGTGTCTGTCCTGGAAGGTAGGCTTCTTTGTGGCACTCGCGTCTGCCTGCAGGTCCAGTGAGCTCCAAGGTCTGGTGGCTCATGCCCCCCCCCCCCCCATACCAGGTTTCACAGGAACAGGGTGGTGCTTCGGATGCACCCTAAGTTCCTCCTTAAGGTGGTCTCTCCATTCCACCTCAACTAGGAGGTGGTACTTCCCACCTTTCTGCGGGAACAAGCAGGAAGTCAGTCCTCACATATGGGTGACGTCGGCACCGATGGAGCCCTCGTGGAACCAACCCCCCAACTTTCAAAGAAAGACTTTGGGAAATGCCACCAAGCATGCATAGTCCCCTTCCCGCCCAAGGGTGCCATCTTGCTCAGTCTCCTTTTTTCCACAGAGCCCTTCAGACGTTGTCTGGCTTGTCCCCGGAAAAAGTTGATTATTTTATTCCTCGAGTATCCAACTCTTCTCGGGTATTGTATCGGTACTCTTCCCGCCTACCGACCTCTGTGCCTCGGCGTCAGGTTTGGTTCAATTTTTGTAGTTTTTCATTCTTGTATTTTTCTGATGCCTTCGTGCCTTCTCCCACTGGCAGCCTGGAGGATCTTCAACCTCGCAGGAGTATTTTTCCCCCCATAGCTACCAGTGGTTTTAAGAATTGTGATCTATGCTCTAAAATCATGTCTTTGACTGACACACACGACTGCTGTCTTCGTTGTCTTGGGCCAGACCATGACCCAGCAGCCTGCGGTCTCTACAAGAGGATGTCCAGCAAAGCCCTCAAGAGCTGCCAACAGCAGCATGACAAGTTTTTACCCGAGCCCCCAGTGCTTCCCAAAGCCAGCACCTCGTCTGAGGCCCTGACAACTCGGACGGAGCAACACAGCCTCAGACACCAGCCAGACCACAGACCAGGCAATCCTTCTGCAGCACTTGGGGTTTGTCATTAACTACCCAAAATCCCATCTCTCTCCAGCCAAAGTTGGACACATTACAGGTTAAGATTGTCCTCCCAACAGATGGTGCAGAATGCCTCAGGCAACTAGCAGAAAGAGGTGCAGTGCCATCAGTACCTACTGAGCCACATGGCCTCGATGGTCCACGTCATGCCCTTGATGGTCCACGTCATGCCCTCAACCCGCTTACACATGTGGACAGCCCAGTGGTGTGCCTCTGCTCGCAGTGGACTCAAGCCATGGGCAGACTATGAGACCGTGTCAAGGTTACCTGTCAGTTGGCGGAGTCCTTCAGTTGCTTGCAAAACCTACGTCACCTCCAAGCGGGAATGCCCTTCCAGGCACCCACACCACAGAAGACCCTGACCACTGACGCCTCCCTCCTGGGTTGGGGGTGCATTACGGAGGCCACCGCACACAGGGAAGCTGGTCTCAGGAGGAGTCCCTCCTTCAATCTCCTGGAGCTCAGGGCAAACCTCCTGGCCCTGTGAGCATTCCGCCACAGACTGCGACCCTGGGCTGTATTGATCCAGACTGACAACCAGGTCGCCATGTTCTATATCAACAAGCAGGGGGGCATGGCCTCGTACTCCCTCTGCCAGGAGTTGGTGGCCCTCTTCTCCTTCACAGCATGCAACCACATGCTGCTGCGAGCGGTGTACTTCCTGGGCCAGGACAACTGCCTAGCGGACAGACTAAACAGGGTCCTTCCCCCACATGAGTGGCGCTTAAAACCTAGGATAGTGCAACAACTCTTCCGCCTCTGGGGCAGCCCTGTACTGGATCCGTTTATCTCTCCGGACAACACGCAGATTCCTCACTTCTGCTCTCGTCAACCGCACCCAGAGAGAGTGGTAATGGATGCCTTCCTGATCTCATGGTCTGAGGGCCTGCTCTATACATTTCCACCCTCCCCCCCCCATCCCCGGTCACCAAGACCCTTTTCAAGGTCCAGAAAGAAAGGGCCTCAGTGATACTGATTGCCCCCAGGTGGCCCAGGCAACCTTGGTTCCCTCTGCTCCTCTTCATGTCGGTGGCACCGCTGGTCCCCCTGGGCCTCCTGTTCCAGGAGGCGGGCTCCCTCCTTCATCCCAGTCTGGAGTCACTAACACTGACAGTGTGGCTGCTAAAAGGATAGCCCTGGCCTCTTTCAGTCTCCCACTAAAAGTCAAAGAAATCCTCCTGACCTCCAAGAAGCCCTCCACCAGACAGGCTTACATCTTCAAGTGGAGAAGATTTTCAGTCTGATGTGCTGAGAGGAAGGAGAATCCTTTTTCATGTTGGGTCCAGCTAGTGCCGCAGTACCTACTGCATCTGTCACACTCCGGACTGAAATCTAACTCAGTGAGGGTACATCTGAGCGCCAGAGCCACTCACTACTATCTTACTGAGGGAAAACCCCTCTCAGGTCAGACCCTGGTCTCCAGGTTCCTCAGGGGCCTCCTGTTATCCAAGCCCCCTCTCTGCCCACCTCCAGCAGAGTGGGACCTCAATATGGTGCTCTCCCAGCTCACCAGGCCACCGTTCAAGCCCTGGCCACTTGCCACCTATGGTACCTGTCCTGGAAAGTGGCTTTTCTGGTGGCCTTTACGTCCGCTCAAAGAGTGAGCGAACTGCGGGCCCTGGTGGCGGATCCACCATATACACAGTTTTATAAAAACAGGATAGTGCCCCGCACACACCCCAAATTCCTCCCGAAGGTGGAATCCCCTTTCCACCTCAACCAAGAGTGGTCATCCCCACCTTCTTCCCACGGCCTCACACCGGAAGGGAGAAGCTGCTATTTCACACGCTGGATTGTAAGCAGGCCTTGTCCTTCTATTGCAATGGGCTCAGGCCCATTGGAAAGCTCCTCATCTTTTTGTATCTTATGACCCCGACAGGCTGGGGCTTCCCGTCACTAAGCGAACTCTGCTTACTTTGGTGTCAGACTGTATTGCCCTCATCTATGAGTGAACTGGCCTCTCTCTCTCGAGCACCTGTTCACAGTGCATCGCGTGAGGGCAATGGCCATGTCAGTGGCCAACCTCTGCTCAGTGTCTGTGACAGAAATCTGCAAGTCCACCACATGGTCTTCCATTCACATGTTCGTGGATCACTACTTCTTGGAGAGTGAGTCCCGCAGAGACAGTGCCTTTGGCCAGGCAGTAATCCGTAATACTCTTGGGGTGTAGGCAACTCCTGCCCCCTGACCCTACCATGTTCAGGCTACTGCAGTGATAGTGTTGCTGGATGTTAGGGTCTGCAGAGTCTCTCATTGTGGACTCACTTTCTGCAACTCACAACTACCTGCTTGGTTGCCATAGGTGCTATTTTGGGTTCAGTCCTTGGCAGCCTGGAGCTAGGGACTCCTATATGTGAGGACTGACTTCCTGTTTGTTCCTGGAGAAAGTGTAGTTACTTACCTGTAAGGTGTGTTCTACAGCGACACCAGGAATCTGTCCTCTCAACCCTCCCTCCTCCCCTGGGTGTTGCCTCCCTCCCTTGTTTTATTTTTACTACTGTCCTAGCTGTGTTATCTGCCTGAGCAACATGGCACCCTTGGGCGGAAAGAGGCATGTGTGGTAGCATATCCCAAAGCCTATCTTTGAAAGTTGGGGGAAATGCTTGGGGTGAGGCTCCGTTGGTGTCGATGTCATCCATATGTAAGGACTGATTCCTGCTGTCCCTTGAGAACACCTATTACTGGTGTATAACTAAGCTTTCTTCCCTTTCCTGGGCTGCTTTTACCACCTCCACTTCCAGGGCTGCACACTGGTTTTTCATTTTGAGAGCTGCAGCTGGATTGTTGATTCTGCAGGCTCTGGTGACTCATGTCCACCTGTCTTCATTCTGTAGCATACCATCTTCACCTCTATTGGAGACCTGGATGTTTCAAGAAGCATCTCATCAATGTACTTTTCACTGTCTTGAATGCTTCTTAGCCTCGCCACCTCTTCTCTGAGCTTCTCCACTTGTTTCTTGAAGATTTTAGCTTACATGTATTTTGCACATAAAACTGGTCCCTGGACTGGCATAGGGCTGGCTTTCTGGATAGAGGCGGAAGATGTAATGGGGCCATAGTTTTATCAATATAATTTTTCCTAGCCATCATTCAGTTGGTGGTGTTTAGTACCCATTGAAATAAATGAGAGAGACTGGATGAATATGCAGATGAGTCTTCCGGTCCTTTGCTGTTGCAGAGTGTAGTGTCGGTGGAAGATCTTGCTTGGTTGACTTGTGGTGACTGCTGGAGTCCTCTGCTGGGGCTTATTAAGTAAGTTGTTCCTAGCATTCCTTTTGGGTGAAGATGGTTTGGGCTCAGTTCTTTCCTTAGCAAATTCCTTTAATTTGTACTGATACTTTTTCCTTGCTCATTGTGATCATTTTTGTGTAGTTTGGATAATTGTCTGTTCTATAAAAGCCTTATCCATCAAACATGCTTGCATGGATATTGGAATTGGACATCTTTCTATCGTTTTGAGTACAGTGCTTGAAGCCCCATTTCTTGTCGGGCATTTTCAAGCAAGTGGCAGGAGTTCAATCTCTCTAATTGTGATAGAATAAAATAAGAATTGGTGGTGGAGAAAAACAGCACCCTTCTGCCTATGTTGGGGGATGAAATAAGACTAATGGATTGGTATTAACAGTAGACTCTGGAAATCTACACACCTGCTCTTTACCTTTTCCAGATTCTTTTTCTAAGCTGAGGATGGCAGGACCTTCTAGGCTCTGTCATAGATGACACATCGCCATCAATGTGGCTGTAGTGACCCTTGCTATGTTCATAGAGAAAATTAAATATATGTCAACAATTTAAAATGCAGTACATCACAGCTAGGGCATTATTTGTTATCTCAGTGTGTTTGTGATATTAATGTGTTGGTCTATTTCTGTTGTGTGTGTGTGCTAGCCTGTGGGGCATTTAATGAAAATGTAGTTTTGCGGTAGGTGACGGTTTGCAGGATTGGGAGGTAGTTACAGTGGGGTATTCTTAGGCATAGGGCATTTGCTGTGGGGACTTTTTTTTTATTAAAGGGGGGCAGTTGTGAAGGTGGAGTTTGGTGGAGTTTGGTGGAGGCAAGGCAATTGGGAGGGGAGGGGGGAGGGTAGATTTGGGAATGGAGGCAGTTTTCAGGCTGGTCATCTAATTCTAGAGAGGAATTTTGGGGGGGGATGGATCTCTTTAGATATATTCTAGGTATGGGATACAGTGTGGATAGTTTTTTGGGGCGGGGCAGTAGTTTTTGGGACTGGTGACTTTTTGGGGTGTAGATGCGCTGGCCATAGCCCCAAGAACTTTCTGTTCAGTGATCATCACAGACTTACTCTGAGTTCATGTCTCAAAGCCATGGCTCTAGCGTATCTTTTATATACAATCTTAAACTATATTTAATCGTTTTAGTAAATTAAGCTTTCTGTAATGCATGAGACTCCCAAGTACAGGGCCAGTATCTTGCTCATGATTTTCATATGGTAGCTGGTGTACTAGAAATTTGTAGCCAGAGCGCTTAGGTTGTAACCAACTAGCTTTGTGGTGCCTTGTGCCTTCTATTCGTCACTAGTGATCATTTTATGCCAAAAACAACCCCGATCGGAGCTACTAGGGATGAAAGATCAACTTTGACCTTGCTGGAAAAGGAAGTCTACTGTTATAGCGAAGTGTCCGCAATAAATAAAACCAGGAGTCTATTTACTAAGATTCAAGCCAATTTATTTGTGCACAGTCTCAGGCACTGTCACATTCAAAATGGTCTGAGCAATGGAGTTCAACAAAACAACTTTTATACCTTTCTTCATTAGTTCTATACAGACAAACTCCTCATTGGTCCCGGTGCCCCCTCCACCCTCATCCAATGGGGACCGCTGACCGGGCTTAACACCTGTTCCCCCTGCTCAGGCCTCTCTAGCCATGGCTCAGTTTCTAGACATAACACATTCTGTTACAAGGTCCCTCCTCAGCTTAGAGAATGTGTGAAAGCAAGATACTGGAACACATCTGTTATCAACATAAAGGAGCTAAATAGAAGATTCTTGCATTCTTATCAAAGCAGTTTAAAGCGGTTTTCTAACTTCTACTGGCTTTCAGCTCTGCTCAGCTATAATATTCTCAAGTGGGGGTTGGGACTCAGGCCTTTCTTACTCCTGCAGGCTATGCAGGCTATTCTAGGCCATAGCCTATCACATTCCCCCCTTTGATTATTCTCACCCGCAAGTGAGAAAGGGTGAGGATTAAATCACATATGGTACTTCATACTAGGGTGGAGGGATTACTTTGTGGTATAGGGTAGTAGTCCCACATTGCTAGTATCTGTGTAGCTGCCTTACGTTCAATAATACTATCAATGGTTGAGTTTAACATACGCAAGCACAAGGCGAGGAAAATGGGATACATAAGCAAACAGCCACAATCAAGAATACAATCAATACAAGTGTCTTCAGGCTGCCCATTCCTGAAAACCAAGAACCAAACCAGCCATCAAGTTGCAAGCCATGCCAGGTTTGGACTGGGACATAAGTTTGCTTTCTCATGTGATTGGCTATGTCTTCTACAACTTGCCCTTCATTATCAATTTGTAAGCAGCAGTTAGTCAAATTAAGTTTGCCACATACGCCTCCTTCAACTGCAAGCAGATAATCTAATGCTAAGCGATTCTGGTATATGGCTGTACGCATCTGTGTGGCTTGTTTAGCTAACAAGGTTAGTGCTCTACTAGTTTCATTGGTTATAATTTCAACAGCAGCTTGCAAACGTATAATACGGTCAAGCATATACACAGGAGTGCGGTAGCCCCAAGAACCATCTTGTGCCCAGGTAGCAGGTCCATAGTAGGAAACAATTCTTTCCGGTGACCATTCTTCAGAGGTCGCATCCCATTTATCCCACTGGCCGATCTTCAGAGCCTCTCGTTTCTGTCTACTTTTATACACAGGGAATCCCAATTGTTCTCCGTGGGAAAGGGGCAAGAGGAAGAAAGAAGGTCTGATGGTCCCCAATACACACGCCCCTCCCCATTTGGCAGGGAGTTTAGCATATACTCGAGTTCCACAAATCCAATATAGTCCAGGTGGAGCTTGCCAGGTGCTATGCGTAGCCAGATTTGTCCATATCCTGGCCAAGTGAGGAAAGATGATCAAAGGATTAGAAGGTTCTGGAGTATTGGCACCTGACCACCAAGATGTCTTCCCAGTAGTGGCATTGTAATATTTTTGGTTCAGACAGACTAACTGTCCCACTAGTGCAGTCAGTTGTGGTCCTGCTCGTGCAAAACATAGTTTACCTACTATGGCGTGAGCTAGGACCCATTCATTGGTAGTTTTATGCAAATCAGTCAGGTTATACGGTATGGAATAGTTCAGTTCTTGTGCTTCCCAAGGCCACTGGTCTCCCATCTGAGTTCCTCCACAGAAGAGACAGTCCGAGACATGGAGGCTGGAGGCCACAGCTCCAGCTAGTTTGATGAACAAATTCTGCCTTCATGGCCTCATGGAAGGTATGATGTATGCGATAAGGTGAAGAAACATGAGTCTTCACATTCAGCTGGATGTATACGATGGTTCCAGGATCAGTTCCACCTCCTGCTATGCGCAGGCCAAATCGGAATCCTTGCTTCCACTGGCTGGGGTTGAAGATCTGAAGTCGTAGGGGATTGCATGCACTTTTCTTGCACTTTTCAGGTTCCAGTAAGGGTAATCTCTCCAGCTTAGCCTTGCGATTATCTCTAGTCTGTCCTGTAGGGCCACCAGACCAGGTGGCATAGTACACACAGTCCCACTTGGGACAGTAGTAGTCTGCTTCCAATGGTTTGCCATACGTTGTTGGGGAGTGTATTCCAGTGCATATCCCCCATCTGTATGCACCTTCAGGACATATATACTTATTGTCATAATAGTAAGCTTGTTCCCATGATCCACCTGTAGTAATTATTTCTGTTAATTAAGTCACAAGCATCAAAATACAGGTACGCAGGTTGGGTGGGATCAGAGAGTTGACTTGTAGCGTTGACGAGGGCTCCATCTTCATCATTCCATCTCAGTTCCAGGACATAGTAAGATGGATTCTGTCGGGGTCTGAAACAAGTACGCGTTTTACCTTTGGTACAGACTTTGCTCTGTACCATTATAGATACACCGGCTGACTATGCCAGTACAAGTATAGTAAGAGTGATAAAGTAGAGTCTGAGTGACTTGCATTCCAGTCCGGGTGGTGGTTATACAGGCTGCGCAAGGGGGCAAAGCAAGAGTGGTTCTCAAGAGTCCTAGGGCTACCGCAAGAAGGAAACAGTTAGTAATCATCATGATCATAGTCTTTGGTGATTAATAAAGTCTGAAAGGTAGCTAATGCAAAAATGGAGGACGTTTTTTCCTTTGACGTCCAGGAGCAGGTTGGCAAAGTCATTACGAGGATGGATCTTTTCTTCGCAACGTGAGTCGTAATGGTGATGCAGGATTAGCGATCGAGGTCCAGGGGCGACTCTCAGGAACTGCTGCTGGCTTCAGTCGACTGTGGTGGATCCAGGAGTCGATTTCTGCTACTTTGACTGCTGTTGGGTTTGATAGCAAAACAACATATGGCCCTTTCCAATGAGGCGCTAAGGGTGTCGTCTTCCACTCTTTTACCCACACTGAGGCTCCAGGCTTGAAAGGATGCGAGGGCTCTGTTAGATTGATAGGCAACCGGTCCTGCACCCAGGTATGAAGGCCCTGCAAAACAGAACTTAGAGCCAACAATTCTTGCCTAGTGATCGCTGATCCAATCTGATTCATATCCCCCCTTATCCCCTGAATTATGGGTGGGGGCCTCCCATACAAAATCTCAAACGGGGATACTCCTAATGGCGTGGTGGGGGCTGAACGTATTCGGAGTAAGGCTATGGGAAGAACTTGGGGCCACTTTAAGTGGACTTCCTGACAAAGCTTGGATAACTGGGACTTCAGGGTCCGGTTCATTCTCTCTCCACTTTCCCTGAACTCTGGGGTCTGTAAGCTGTGTGTAGCTTCCATCGTATTTGCAGAGCATGGGCTAGCTGCTGCGTTACTTGTGACACAAAAGAGGGCCCATTGTCTGACCCCATGGTCAAAGGTATTCCAAACCGAGGGATGATCTCATGGAGCAAGGCTTTAGTGACTTCCCTGGCCTTCTCAGTTCTGGTGGGAAAAGCTTCCACCCATCCGGAAAAGGTACAGACTAGGACTAACAAGTAGCGATATCCATTTGCTCGTGGTATCTCTGCAAAGTCTATTTGAATATTTCCCATGGGGGTAACTCCTACTGACTGAACTCTTGGGGGTGGGACAGGACCTTGTCGGGTGGTGTTCTTGGCACAAGTCACACATCTTCAGGATACTGAGGTGGTCAAAGGTCCCAGCAATGAGATATAGAAGTACGGTCTCAGAGCACTTTCCATTTTAGTTTTTCCATAGTGTGTGGCTTGATGGAAGGCTTGGACAAAAGCAGGGCCTAGTGCCTCAGGAATCACAGTCATACCAGGGGTTGAGCTCCCTTCGGGCGGTGGCAACACTATCCATCCAGTCTCTGATAGTTGCCCCCCCTCATGTCGACAGTAATAGTCCATCTCATTCTGAGTGTATCGGGGCGTCCATGCACTAAGAGGCACTGGGAATATGGCTGCTTGAATTGTTACACTAGGGGTAGTAATTTGTCCAGCAATGGCCGCTTCTCGGGCTGAGGCATCAGCAAATCTGTTTCCTCGGGACACTTCCCCATCTCCAGCCCGATGGCCTCGACAATGCATTACAGCAACGTGTTTGGGGGCCCATACTGCTTCCAATAGAGTCAATATTTCTGGGCCATACTTGACAGACTTGCCTCCCGAGGTGATCAATCCACGCTCCTTGTACAGGGCTCCATGGGCATGTAGTGTTGTGAAAGCATATTTGGAGTCTGTGTATACGTTCAAGCTGATTCCTGTTCCAATTTTGAGTGCGCGTGTGAGGGCTATCAATTCAGCCTTCTGTGCTGAGGTTCCTGGGGCCAGGGCTGATGATTCTACTACCATATCCAGGGTCACCACTGCATAACCAGCACATCGCTGTCCGTCAATTATGAGGCTACTTCCATCCACGAAGAAAGTTTTGTCTGGGTGGCTCAAGGGGACATCAGTTAAATCTTGGCGGCTTGAGTATACGGTGTCCATTACTTCCAAACAATCATGGTCAGGAGGGCCTGGACCGGCTGGCAATAAGGTAGCTGGGTTCAGAGTTTGGCTGACACTCAATTTCAGTCGAGAATTTTCACATAGCATACTTTGATACTTCAACATTCGAGCGTTAGTGAGCCAGTGGTTTCCTTTGTGTTCCATCAGGGTTAAAACAGAATGTGGTACGGTGACTTGAAGATTTTGTCCTAAGGTGAGCTTGTCAGCTTCGCTCACTAAGAGGGCTGCACTGAAGATAGTGGGTGAATTCTTGAATCCTTGTGGTAATCGAGTCCAAGTGAGTTGTCCTCGTCTTCCTGTGGTAGGGTTTTCCCATTCAAATGCAAACAAAAGCTGACTAGCAGATGCCAGACGTATACAGAAAAAGGCATCTTTTAAGTCCAAAACAGTAGAATGAGTGGCTTCTGCTGGAATCAGTCCCAGGAGGGTGTAAGGATTTGGTACTACTGGATGTATGGTTTCAACTGCACTGTTTACTCGACGTAGGTCTTGCACTGGGCGGTAGTCACCCGTCCCAGGCTTCTTAATTGGGAGAAGGGGGGTGTTCCAGGGCGATTGGCATTCTCTGAGGAGTCCATACTGCAGTAATTTCTTCAAGTGGTGATGAATACCTTCAATTGCTGGTCGTGGGAGGGGATACTGATGCACATGCACTGGTTCTGCTCCTGGTTTAAGGGTGACAAGCACAGGAGCTATATTCTTCGCTAGGCCAGGTGGATTATTCTCCGCCCATACTCCAGGTGGGGTTGCAATGCTGGTAGGTATACAGGAGCTTGCTGTTTTGGATGCAGGTAAATAGAACCGCCATTCTTCTTCTCGGGGGACAGTTAACACCATCAGGCCAGCAGATTTTGAGTTTATAGTCATTTCCATTTTTCCCCCTTCAACAAAGGATATCTGTGCTTGGAGTTTCGCGAGCATGTCTCGGCTCAACAGGGGAACTGGGCATTCAGGCATATACAGGAACTGGTGTGTTATCTTCTGTCCCCCTAGTTCACAGGCGCGGTTCTGCAGAAAAGGTCTTGTGTTTCTAGTTCCAGTAGCTCCCACAATTGTGACAGATCGAGAGGACACAGGGGCCACAGGCTTGGCTACTACTGAATGCTCGGCCCCTGTGTCTACCATGAAGTCCATATGCTGGTCCCCGATCTTTAAATTGACCATAGGCTCCTGGGGACCCAGGAAGAACTTGGAGCCTGGTCTGGCCTAGTCTTCATCCATAAAATAGTCCTTGGCGGTTGCCACTCCCTCTATGGCAGCCTCTTCTTGCTGTTGAAACTGTGCGTGCTGCATCCCCCCTCGCTGCTGGAATCGCCCCCCTGCTCTCCTAGCGCTCCCGCCTCCCCTCCAGGGGGTGGAGCCAATGTTCGGGCACTCGTTCTTCCAATGTCCTTCCTCTTTACAATAAGCGCACTGATTTGCACCTAAGGGGGGCCGAGCGCTCCCTCGGCCCTTCCCCATCCTCTGGCTCTTCTATTAGGATATCCTCCTCCTCATCCCTCAACTAGTGCTGCAGCAAGCAGATCTGCCACCTTCTTCATCTTTCTTTCACTTTCTCTTTTGCATTCTTGATCACGATTCACGAATACCTTTTGTGCGACTTCCATTAACTGTGCTAAGTTCATGCCCGCAAATCCTTCTAATTTCTGCAGTTTTCGTTTTATGTCTCCCTGGGACTGACTCACAAAAGCAGCGTTCACCATACGTAAATTCTCCTGGGCTGCTGGGTCATATGGGGTGTAAAGTCTTTAGGCTTCAGTTAATCGTTCATAGAAAGCAGCTGGACTTTCATCTGGGCGGTGAAGAACGTCCGCTAACTTCCCAACATTCATAGCTCTCTGGCCTCCCTTCTTCAGGCCCTGCAGTAAGGCCTGGCGGAACCGGGCGAGGGCCTTCTCTCCATCTGCACTATTTGGGTCGGTCCCACTTTGGATCTTTGTTTGAGAAATCTACAGCTGCTGCCTGTTGGGGATTTAGGTCTCTCCTGTCTTCAGGGTTCTCTTCCAACCATCGAGTGGTTGCTCGCACTATCCGTGCCCGCTCTTCAGTAGTAAAAAGGGTAGCCAAGAGCTGGCGGCAGTCGGACCAGGTAGGCTGGTGGGTTTGCATAATACTAGACATCAATTCTGTTAAATCTTGGGGTTTCTCAGTATAGGAGGCATAATGTCTTTTCTAGTTTAATAAATCTGTTGTGGAGAAGGGCACATAAACTAGACTGGTCGGTCCGACCACAACCTGACCCCCATCATCTACAATAGGTAATCCTGGGACCTGCCGCAGTGACATTTGGCAAACTTCTCTCGGGCCCGCTGCCCTGCTTTTAAGGGCGTAACGCAGATTTGCGGACCCGGTGGTAATTCTGCTGCTAGTGCTTGGACTAATGGGCGACCCTGGACTGGCATCTGACCCTCTGCTGGCAGATCCTTCAAGGGATGATGGTTCCGTTGCAGAATTCTGCTCAGGACTAGGGCTTCGACTTCTCTTTGGGGGAGGGATCTGGTCCTCAGGTGTTGGAAGTGGTGGAGGTGGGTGATCAGGTGGGGGTACCTCAGCTGGAGGTAGTCTTTCCACTTCTGGCTCTACTCGGGGTACTAATGGAGCCGACGGGACTGGAGTATACAGAAATGTGGGTGGATAACTCGGGACCTCTGGAGGCTCTAGGGCTGCATAAATAGGGTTTTTTTCTTTCTTAGCTGGGACTCCTGTTGCAGTTGCTAACATAATTCTGCACTGCCCCTCACGGCAACGCTTCATCCAAGGGGGTTGTTTCTCACAGATATCTAGCCAGGAGTCTATATAGGAAAACTGTTCGGGACCATATCTGCGCACCACCTTGTGCACTCGGGACACAATTTTGACATCAAAAGTCCCTTCTGGTGGCTACACGGCGTCCAGCACCGGCCATACCCTACTACACAATTTTCTAAGCGGGTCGGTGTCATTTTTTCCCCATAATCACCACTAAATCCCTTCTTAAAATTCGTGATCATACAGTTCAGCGGAGTTTGTATGGACTCCGCCCCTCCCATTATGACGTATGACGTACAAGACAGCAAACAGAAAGGGTGGGTAGGATGGCTGCGGGTAAGGGGTCCGCACAGCCCACAGAACAATAAGGGGGACAAACACCGAACGCTTCCTCCTTTTCGTGACCTGGGTGCGGTCGCCCAGCCAGGAACTGCGCTACTTAGGAGTCCGCTCTCGCGTGGTCTGTATTGCAAGACCTCTTAAGCACATGTCACACAACCAAACATGCTAGCATTTCCCAAATTCCAAATCTAACTGACTAAACCAAAATTTACCAAACCAAAAGGGTCAGTGGCTTCGCCCCGCGCACACTCATGCAGGGTTACTAGGACTGCCCTGGGAGTTGATCAGACTCCCTTTACCATTACCATTACCATTACATACCATGTTAGTCTCGAGACATTCCCAGAGCTAACTAACTAAGAACCAGAAAAATCATTACTCACCGGATCCGGTAGCTAATGTGCTGCGCAACCAAACCCTCCTTGGGTTGAATCCTGGACTCCCCTCAGGGTTTGAGGTGTTGGCTGGCCGGACCCAGCAAGCTGCTTAGGCAGGGCGGAACCCTCCGATGCAAGGGGACTGGCGGCGCCTGGGATCCTCTCTGCTGTCGGTCGGCTGCGGTTCCAGCCGGACCAAACCTGGAGGCGGTAATACGTCGTAGTATTCACTTGCGCACCATTCACGTACCCCACCTTCCTGGCCAACGCAATATGTTGTAGCGAAGTGTCTGCAATAAATAAAACCAGGAGTCTATTTACTAAGATTCAAGCCAATTTATTTGTGTACAGTCTCATTCAAAATGGTCTGAGCAATGGAGATCAACAAAACAACAACTTTTATACCTTTCTTCATCAGTTCTATACAGACAAACTCCTCAATGGTCCCGGTGCCCCCTCCACCCCCATCCAATGGGGACCGCTGACCGGGCTTAACACCTGTTCCCCCTGCTCAGGCCTCTCTAGCCATGGCTTGGTTTCTAGACATAACACATTCTGTTACAGGATCCCTCCTCAGCTTAGAGAATGTGTGAAAGCAAGATACTGGAACACATCTGTTATCAACATAAAGGAGCTAAATTGAAGATTCTTGCATTCTTATCAAAGCAGTTTAAAGCGGTTTTCTAACTTCTACTGGCTTTCAGCTCTGCTCAGCTATACTATTCTCAAGTGGGGGTTGGGACTCAGGCCTAACTTACAGGCCTTTCTTACTCCTGCAGGCTATTCTAGGCCATAGCCTATCACACTACTAAGAAAGGGTTACAGATCGGCGCCGGTTGCCCACGTTTCCAGCACAGAAGCTGAAAGTTTCAGTAGTAGGCAGCTGCTGAACCTCGTTCCACGTGCTCATACTTCCAGGTCGTTTCCTCCAGCACGTGGCAGCGCAGGTCCCGCCCCTCCTGCAACCTCGGCCAATCCCTGGCGCTTGACGTCGGCGCTGGCTTGACGTCAGAGGCGTGTCCCGGTGCCGGGCTCGGTAGTGAGCAGCTGAGCTGTCCCATCGGTGGCATGGAGGATGAGGGCGAGGGTCGATATGGTGAGTGCGGCGAGGGCGCGGTCTGTGCTGAAGTTTGTGCCGCGGGGCGGGGGTAGTACATTTGTCGTTTCTTGTACGGCTCTTTGGCCACCTGCTGCCTGCTTCAGGTACCGGAAGGCTACGAGAGGCGCTGAAATGAGATGAGGCAGAGACAGGGGCCGGGCTAAGGGCTGCCGCTTGGTCCGGTGGCCTTGGAGTTGCTCCGAGTCTGGTAGACGGTGAGCGTGCTGCACCCGTGACACGCCTCTCATCCTCAGACCTGTAGCGTTGCTTTGCTTATAGGGTTTGTTCTTCGCACGAATCCTGCTTATTTCTTAAGTGCCAAAGCAAAGCGGAATGAAACGTGACTTTACAGTAAAAATAGAAAAAAGCCCGGAATGTATGAGAAGTTGGTGCGTATAGAAGAATTCTGAACCCTCATTGAAGAAAGAGCATGAGATGGTGCGAGGCGGAAGACATGGCCACGAGGGTTTATAGTCATGCACTTCGAATGTCCAGTGGGAAATGATCTAATCTAGTGCTGGATGAGCAGGCTGAGATGATATTACTAAATGGTCACAATCTGGAAATATGCGTGAAACAGAGGAAAGCTGAGCACAGGAGATTGGGCACCGCAGAAGGTGATAATGGCCTTACTGTAAAACCGATTCACATGTCATCGTGTCTTTGCCCTCAAAACATTTGAGTTGAGAAAGGAAAATGGTTCATAAGATATGCCATACTGGGTCAGGCCAAGGTCCATCAAGCCCAGTATCCTGTTTCCAACAATGGCCAATCTAGGTCAGAAGTACCTAGCAGTTTCCCCAAAAGACACAGGTTCCGCAATGCTTGTATTGGGGCAAGCAGTGGATATTCTGGGTCCACTTTAATATTGGTTTATGAACCTTTCCTCCAGGAACTTGTTCAAATCTTAAAAAAGGAAGGTCAATGAGTGAGTGGTGAACGTGGGGGGGGGGGTGTTAGACTAGGGTCATAACTCTACTGTAATCCCTATAGCCCACTGTTATCACACAGACTGGAGGCCTACCCCATTTCTGCAGAGTTTTATACAGAGGCACTGGAGTGTGTTAATTCCTAGTCAAGGCTGTAAGGACCGGCTGGCACAGTATTTGCAATTAGACCATACTGAAAAAGCCATCAGTTACCTGCAAGGGTGGATTCCACTGCTCTATTCCGTTTGCCTGACCAGGCAGCCTTGTATTTCTTTACAGGATTAATTTGCTTTTGTTTAAATGTAATGGTTATTTTTATGTTTTAGTTTTAATTTGCATTAGTTTCTTTACTTTTCTCTCTGAGAAGAGAGATTCTTTGCTTATTTTACAGTTTGGTGGTATAGATGTTATTTATGGATTGGAATTAATTTTCCACCCTTCATGACTCTTATCTCACTTGTTGTAAGTTTTAAATCGTGTAGGTTTTAAAATCCATTGTATTGTCTCTGCTGTGGAGTGTTTTGTACCTATTTGGGCTTTGTGGTAAAACTCGGAATAAATTGAAAGGAATAACTAAAATTCTAATATCATGTTATTTTCTTTGCCCAGTTGAGCATTGGATGTATCTGGAGATTGGGTTGTCGCCCACAAAATACAATGTAGCATACAGCCTTAAAAAGCCCTAACTCTTAAAATCGTATTTAAACAACTGATAATACTTATGCGGGTAGTCAATCAACAACAATTTCTATTTTCGTTATCTCATTTAATCTTTATTACACAAAACCATATAATTTAAATATATCTATATATTTCTAATATAATTTCTAATATAATGTATATAAAACCTTACATTCAAATTACCATCCTTGAAACAACTTGTACATCAATCAAACGTTTAACTGAACACGTGTTGAAAGCGATCTTTATACATTCATGCCACAAAATACACCCCCCCAGTCAGCTGCGGTAATTCAATTATGATGCCCAACGCAGCAATCCCATATAAGAAACATTCAATGAAACACAGTATTGTTTCTAACTCATAAACATAAGACGTAATTCAAATTTCTTGCATACTCTGAAGGAACATTTGATGACAACTCAGTGTTCCGTCTTCTTTAGAAAAACTGATCTCTTAAGGTGGGTGGCAGAGTGCAGACCACTTGCATAGGCCTTTCCTACCCAGAGGAGAGGTAGATTCAAGAAAGGAGTTCTGTAGTGAGGCAGGGAACGTGGGGTGGCTAAAGGCCGGTAATAACTTTCATAGCCAGGTCTGACTGGCAGGAGACCCAGAACGCTGTAGTTTTGGCAACGGCTTTGTGATGCAACATGGGAAGGTGAGGGGTATTGGTTGTGCAATAAATGGGAGGGGGCACAACTTTTTCTATAAATGTTAGGACTCTTCAGCTTAGAGAAGAGATAACTGAGGAGCTATATAAAGTTTCTAAAAAGACAAGTTGTATGTAATGCGTTTACCAAGGACTAGTTTAATGGAGGGTGCCCTAGGAGATTTAAAAAAGAAAAAACTATGCACAATTAAGATGTAAAGTTTGTTACTTGAGAATGTGGCCAGAGCTGGGAAGATAGCTAAATTAAAAAAATAAATAAATTTGGACATGTTTTGGAGACCGGGCCCATTAACAGTTATTAGCCAGAGTGATGTGGGGTTGCTCCCGCTTGCTTTTAGGGGAGGGAGGAGAGAAGGAATTCCACTGTTAGGACTGGCCACCATTAGAGAAGATGCTGGAGTTTGTATTCCATGCTGGATCAGGCAGATGGCCCATCTTATATTCTTAGAGTTAAGGAGGTGCACAATAAAACTTGTCCTGGATAGCTAGTAGTGTCTTCGAAGTTTCACCCTCTCCCTGGCAGACAGGATATTTCTCTTTACACTACTAAGGATTTAACCGGACAGACTACTGGATCCAGTTTAAGCTTTTTTGTTTTATGTTCGGGGTACTTAAGGGGAATGTCTGTTAAGTTCTGATTTTTGCCAGCCCTGTCCTGTCCTTGCAATAAGTCAGCATGGATTTCTGGCCTATTTCCTTTATAAAAAGGTGCATGCTACTACTACTGAGCATTTGTATAGCGCTACAAGTCGTACGCAGCGCTGCACAGACAAGAGACAAAAAAAGTCTGACACACACTCAAGGGAAGAGGAATTGCTTCACCTGCTCATATTGGTTCTGAAGCTAACCTGTTGTCCTTTAGAAAGATGGTCAAGACACAGTTATTTTCCATAGCATATTGTAAACCTTGGTTTAATTTATCATTTCAGCCACTTATTTCTGTTTTGTAGTTCTTTCATTCATTGTTTCCTGTTAAGTCTGTTTGTTCACTTGAGTTACTTATATTTTACTGATGTATAGTGAAACCTGTTAAATGAGATTTTTGTCATATTCCTCATTCCTTCTTTCAGTCAGCAGCTTTGGTGTGTCCTAGGCCTCTTTGTGTAGAGTTCGGATATCATTTTTAGTAACCTTTTCTGAGGATTCTTTCCTTTTTGATAATTTGCACTTCTTGTCTGAGGCGTTTACGACATTTGTTATTAGCTGAGGATTTTCGTAAAACTTGACTGACTCTGGTCTTCTGTTATAGAGATTATTGCCACAGTGTTTTCTTGGCATTACCTTCTGTTTATTTGAAGGTGTTGCGAGTAGCCCAAAATTCCGCAGCCAGGATAGGGATCATCTTAGTCGTGTTTTAAAATTGTCACACACTGGCTGCCAGTAGTGCAGCGAGTTAAATTTAAGGTCTGTATTTTGGTTTTTAAAATTTTGAATGATCTTGCCGCTGTTCTAGTTGTTTGAGGAAATTAATATTGTCTAGCGTGTTCCTTGAGGTCGTCTGTGGCTAATTTGTGGCAGGTTCCCTCTTTGTGATCTGCAAAGCTGTCTGTTACTGGTGCTACTGCTTTCTTCATCACAAGCTCACGGCAGGGGAATGAGGCACTGCCGATGGAGCAGAATTTCATTCAGTTCCATAGGAAATCAATTCCACCTTGCTCAAGGAGGCTTTTTGCTAATTTTTGCTAATCTAGATTTTTACTGACGATTTTGTGCATTGACTAATCTTGTTTGCTAGTACATAATGTATGTGTTTGTGAACACTCAATTCTCTTGTCTGCGCATTACCATTACTTACTCACAGGTGCACCTAATCCCTTTGGGCTCTCTCCCACCTTCTATTTCTTCTGGCCTCTTCTCCTCTTTATCCCTCTTCTATGGCTCCTCATCACTTTGTCTTCCTTTTCTTCATGCTCCCTAATTGTCTTCCCTCCTACCAGCACCTTCACTCCTCCCCTCCTTACCACCCCTTTACCATTCTGTCTTCTACCCTATCATCAGCTCTTGAGCTTCGCTCTTTCTCCCTCTCATTCAGCCATCTCCTCTCTTTGTAAGACAACCTCACCCTCATTTCCGCTGTACTGTCTCCTCTCTGCCACGTACTCTGCTACTCTTTCTCTTATCCAGAGGTATCAACATCAACCCTGGCCCCTCTAGAATTCTGTCACACTCCGAGAAGAGATCTTCACACAACACCTCTAATCTTATTTATATCCCTTTCCACTTCCACTCTCCCTTTCTCATGTGCCCTGTGGAACGCACACTCCATCTCTAATAAACTTGCTTTTACTCATGATCTCTTTATTTCTAATACTCTCCATCTTCTTGCTCTAACTGAGACCTGGCTCCTCCCAGAAGACACGGCATCTGTCATTGCTGTCTGTCATGGTGGCTATAAGTTCTCCCACATGCCTCGTCCCACCGGCCGTGGTGATGGTGTTGGGCTTCTACTTTCTCCCTCCTGCCAATTCCAACCACTCCTGCTGCCTCAATATCACTCCTTCCCCTCTTTTGAAGTCCACTCCATTTGCCTTTTCATGCCATTTGCCTTTCCACGCCATTCAAATATAATTTTTGTCTAACTTTTCACAGAGCAATTACTTTGTCAGTCGAAAACCGTCACTCCGTATATATAACTCAAAAGTGCAAATGTATCAGCTGTACTGATTTGTTTATATGTAAACTTTTAACTTTTAATTGTTGAACCCCACACAAAGTGGCTATTAGGTCTCAGACTTCATGGGCAAACAGAACCCAGTCTAAAAACATTTGACTGGTCAAAGCCCTTATTGCATCAAGGACCTTTAGTAGCTAGTCGCTTTGGATAAGGCATTCACCAACTCCTTGAATCAGAACTATTAACAACTTAAACCAGAAAAGTTTGTCTCGGTTTATATCAAAAGAGTGGTAAACTTGACTTAACTTTGAAGGCAATGCTTTGCTTGAAAACAGTGCTTGGCCATCGCCGTATCCCCAACGCTATCAATCGCGCTTTCCTGCGTTTCACCTGTAAAAGATTTCTTCAGGGGGTGGCTTAAAAGCACTACAATTCAAAAACACATCACATTTTAGTGGGTACAGACTTTTAATGGTAGTATGTTTCGTTATATCCGGTGCAAAAATTAGAAACCACATACCTCAGAAAACGTTGGTTGTGATCGCTGTCAAAGCTTGCCGGTTTTTCTAAACGCCACGCATGCGGACTGGACATTTATAGAGCTTACGCTTGCCAGCAGCTCCTCTGGCATACAAAATACCTCAGGTGCACACTTCCCACTCCACCCGCAAATTTAGACCGTTGGGAAACACTGATCCTACCCTATGGATCCAGCGTTGTTCATGCCATAATAGAGTGCGATCTCTTGATTTCCCTTGTTTTGTTGAAGTAATTAAGTCCAAACAGAAACATTGTAGTTCCTCAAATGTATGCTGCAGCTGTAAGCAGTGATCTACGATCGGTGCTTCACGACGTTGGCATTTTAATTTACTCTTATGTTCATTCATTCGTGTTTTAAACATTCTAATGGTTTTTCCTATGTAGGCTAAGCCGCATGGGCAAAGGATACAATAAACAACATATGTGGAGGTGCAGGAAGTATGATGTTTAAGCCGGTATATCTTGCCCCGATAGCCAAACTCACTCAGTTCTTTCGTAATAGGGCATATGTTACACTCGCCGCATTTTGTGTGTCCTAATTCTGTACGATCAATTGATGTGGAGAGAGGACGCAATACCGCTGGACTCAGCATTTCTTTGAGATTGTTATTCCATTGCCAGACACATCGTACGGTCTTATCTTCAAGACCAGGAATACTATTCAACACATTTGCATGGCGTTTGATAATACGCTTAAGCTGTGAGCTTTAAGGGGAGTATTTTGTGATGAAATTGACCGAAGAATCAGCCCCCATAAGTGAGAGTAACTTCTCTAGTGGGTGCAGAAGTAGATCTCTATTAACATATAGTGCTCGTTTGTACGCCTTATTAACATACCGGGGATACCCACGTTCATAAAAATTTTGTTTTAATGTTCTAGATTGGTCTTTAAAATCCTGTATTCTAGTACAGTTTCTACGGTATCGCACAAATTGCGACTGGTAAGCTATCTTTCAATTGTACTGGGTGTGCACTATTATAGTGAAGGAAAGTGTTTCGATCTGTTGCTTTCCTATGTACCGAAGTAAGTCATCCGGTTTTATCCTTTTTAATGTCTACATTCAGAAATGTAATTCTATCAGTATGATAGTTTGACGTGAACTTAATATGCCTATCCCTATTATTCTTCTGAAACGGAGAGATGTCAATCCATTGTTCAAATCGTTGTATATATAGGATGGCTATAGATGGGGCACAGGTAGCTCCCATCGCTACCCCTGACTTTTGATGGTATATAACATCATCAAAAACAAAAAAAATTTTAAACACTGTTATAGCGGCAATCTCCGATAGAAAAGTCAGCTGACTATCTGATAGGTCACCTCTCATAGTAAGCGCATCTGTTACGATGGCATGTGCATCAACCTGTGGAATCGCCGTGTATAAAGATGTTACATCCAACGTTACAAGGATGATCTCCGAAACTGTAGCCAACGAAGCATGCTCAGCTAGAATTTGCAAAAAATGCGTAGTATCTTTTATAAAAGAAGGAATGGACATCATTAATGGTCTTAAAAAATAACACAGGTACACTAAAAAAATTTTTTTTTAAACTGCCTCTAATGTTTCGATTGATTTTTACGTTTTTTGGTGCGCTGAATCCAAATCTGGTAACCAATTTGCTCCATCACGTACAGATTTTTTGCTACATTGGGTTAGCAGTTTGAGGTGAACGTTTCAGATTGAGTGCGATCGAGATAAAAGTTTCTTGGATGAATTCTTTATACTAATTGTTTAGTAGTTATTCAAATAAGAATAAAGAAAATTGTAACAAGGCAGCACATAAGAATAGAGTAATGTCAACAAAACACACTGTGATGGTAGCAAAATTGTCTGCACTTAAAACAGCCACATACATGTGCACAAACATTGAGCATATAAGAGCGAGGTTAGACACAAAGCAAAGCAAAGAAATGTGCAAAAAATGTTGTACAGGTATGTATGTAAGAATAGAAAACGCAAACCGCACCATTGCAATACATGAAGACAAACACCCGATGGTGTGAAAATAAAATTCTAATAAATGAGATCCGACACTGTGGTAATAACTAGCAAATATTTATTTCAAAGTTTAGTAAAAACACGATATTTGTCAACACAGTTTAGATTTTAAAGTCATTCTTGGGTCAATCAATCTCCTGGTGGGCCCGTTTCTTCTTCCCCCGAATGCTTCTCTTGGTGCGCTGCTTGGCGTATTTTTCATCTGGGGTTTCTCCGCAGCAGCAACCAGCAGAATTCAGCCATCATAGTGGTGTTCCATCTTCCTTGGTACCTTCTCTCTGCGTCCTTGATGTCCTGGTGAAACCTTTCACCTTGTTCTTCACTGTACGCCCCCAAGTTTTCGGGAAAGTAGTTCACATGGGAGTGCAAGAAATGGACTTTCAGGCTCATGTTACAGCCTTGTTCTTTGAAGGCATTGAGCATCCTGGCAACAATATCCTTATAGTTCTCATCCCGCCTGTTCCCCAAGAATTTGAGAACAACATCCTTGAAGGAATCCCAGGCTTCTTTTTCCTTCTCAGACATCGTTTCAGCGAATGCTCCATCTGAAATGAGTTTCCTTATATCAGGGCCAACAAACACTCCTTCCTTTAGCTTTGCTTCAGAAAGTCGGGGGAACTTTGAGCAAAGGTACCGAAAGCACTCACCATCTTTTGGAAGGGACTTGATGAATTGCTTAATGAGACCCAACTTAATGTGGAGAGGTGGTAATAGAATTTTATCACGAGGTACCAAGCTCTCATGAAGAACATTTTTCTCACCGGGTCTCAAATACTCCCGAATTGGCCAGTCTTTTTTCCCCCAGTGTAGGTCGCGGGCCCGGCTATCCCACAAGCAAAGGAAGCAGGGATATTTGGTGAAACCGGATTGCTGCCCTAATAGCATGGATAGAATTTTAAAGTCTCCACAAATCATCCACTTATGCTCATCATAACGAATCTTCTGAAGAATCAGGGCCAAATTCTCGTATTTTTCTTGGAGAATAACAGAGTGAGCAATAGGAACTGAAGCGAATGTGTTGCCATTATGAAGAACACCTTTTATGCTGTCTTTTGACGAATCAATGAACAGCCGCCATTCAGCAGGATCATACTTGAGTTTAAACTTTCCATCACTCCGTATATATCGTTGCAAAATACCAAATCTTCCTCTTTGCTGAAATACTTCAAAAATTGTGTCTCGCGGTTGCGGTACCAATAAAAAGTTGTTCCTGGTGACAATAGATTTTTCTGTTTAAGCCGAGAACCTAGCAGTTGGGCAGCATCTTTTGGGAGTCCTAAATCCCGGACTAAATCATTCAATTCAGCTTGAGAGAAAAGTTCAGGTTTCGGATCTGGTTCAGTTTCAAACTCGGAAGTACTGGACTCATCGGGAAAAGCCATCTGATGAGTCTCATCATGATCAGAACCGTCCACACAAATATGATCCAAAGATTTTGGTGGTTCAGGCACAGGTACTTCGATGCTATGAGGCATGGGCCTAATTGCTGAGGGAAGGTTGGGGTAACTTATTACGTTCTTATTTTTTAAGTTGTATCCCTTCACAATGCAAGAGCAAAAATAGCAGTCACTGCTGTGGTCTCTTTGTTCACGCCACATCATAGGTATTCCGAAACGAAATGCTTGTTTTTTACCTTTCATCCATAAGCGTAGATCTTCCTCACATGTCTTGCACACTTTGTGAGGAGCACACGGTTTGTCTTGATCGCCTAACTTCAAACCGAAATAGGCGAAATATACTTTTTAAATAAATGCAGAAATGTTCCTCTGCCGCTTTTTCACGGTATATTCCCCACAAATAAAACAAAAACTGTCCGGAGAGTTGACGCAACCTCTGGCTCTGTGAGCCATCACAAATACACAGCACTGCAAACTACAACTGTAGTGAACCACTTCGGAATAAAGCTGGATTACGACTGAGCAAACAAAAGGTAATAATGAACTTGCAAGAAACTGAAATTTGACAGGAACGTTCATGTCGCAACCACCGTGTTTGAGCGAGCGAACGAGGCGAGGCGAACAGGAAAGAACATGCGCCAGCGCGAGTACTGGATTTAGCCCCCCGCCTCCCAATTGTCCTGTTAATGTATAAAATGAATACAAAACACTCTAAAATATCATGAGGGAGTGTTTCTAGTTAGTTAACCATTACAACCTCTATTTTGGGCCAAGAAAATAAACTGCAGTCGGCTAAAAAGAAATTATGTGAACATTCCTTATATGGGTAAGAAATCTAATTTTGCAAGAAAACGTGACGTGATGGAACATTTTGGCTATTTTTCCTGGATTCAGCACCCCAAAATCTATAGGAATCAGTTGCAAAACTGGAGGCAGTTTTTTGGTAGTGTACCTGTGTAATCTATGAAAACCGAAAGAGGCTCAAGCAGTGAACCCCTTGTGGAGACAATAGGCCTCCCCGGGGGATTTTCTACATTCTTATGGATTTTAGGAAGCAAGTAGAATTTTGCTATGCTTGAATCTGGTGGATTCAAAAAAAGTCCACTCTTTTTTTTTTTTAAAATCAAATGTGCTTCCAAAGCTTGTGTAGTTAGCTGTTTAATCTGTCTTTGAATATCATTAGGGTTAGTCGGCAACACCTTATAGGTGTTCTCATCCGAATGTTGTTTATAAGCTTCTCCAAAATATTGATCCCGATTCTGGACCACTATTCCACCACCCTTATCGGCCCGTCTAATAACAAGTTCAGATCGAGCCCTCAAAGCCTGCAGCGCCATTCTTTCCGTATATGTGATTCTATTCTGAGTATGACGCCTCGTACATTCCAAATGTTGCACATCTTTAATGATTAATTCTCTATACATTATAAGTGAAGGGTGCAGGGGACCCGGGGGGGACCATGTTGATTTTAAAGGAAGTCGTGTCTGTCTAGGGTCTTCAATATTTATAACACTTGGTTGAGCCCCAAAATAAATTTTCAAATTTAATTTCCTTATAAGCTGTTCTAAGTCGATTCTAAACTGAAATGGATCAAAATGTATACTTGGGACAAAGGATAAACCTTTATTGAGTATTGCTAATTGTTCATGAGGTGTATAGCCAATCCAGAAATATTCAAAACTAAGGAATCTACATTTTGCGTTTGGGGTATTCTCCCTTGTGAGTTTTTCCACAATTTTCGTCGTCCTTTTTCTTCTTTCTCGTGTCTTCTAAAAAATCCCCCTTTTTTTGACGTTTGTCTGAATCTGTAGAATCCGTATCCTCTGATGTACTTTCAAAAGTGACTTGTTTCTTCCTAATCTTATCTTTTCTTTTTAAACTCATCCACGGGTAGACATACCCCGTGGTGTAGTCATCATAATCACGCCACAATTTTTTAGTCTTGATTTTTTTCACTTCCCGCAGCGTAGTGGTCTGCTTTTTAATAACTTTCATTTTAGTGGAAAAAATATCCGCAGATTCTTTACTTTCAAAATTTGAGATTGTACCATCGATCTCTTCTGTTAATGTATCTACACCTTTTTTCATCGTATCAATAATCAAAACCATTAGATCTAGTGAACATTTATTGAGAATTTGATTCCATCTATCAATAAAGGAGGAATCTGAAGTGAACATTTTCGGTTCTTTATAAATCCGTAAACCTCTCGGTATATGGCGTCGTTGAACATATTCAATGAGGGACAACCTGTGGAGCTCCATGCGTACCTTCCGTTTTTGCATTTTGAGCAGATCTTCCCAATCAACATGTGTGGATCTTTCTGTGGTGTCATCAACGGCTGAAAACGGTGTGGTTTCTTTGCACAAACTGGATATAAATTCTTCCATGAAACTAAACGTTCAGTTCCCATGGGTTGACCTTCTGTCATTGTGCTACACAAATATAATGTTGGTCTAACTTTTCACAGAGCAATAGCTTTGTCAGTCGAAAACTGTCACTCTGTGTATATATAACTCGAAAGTGCAAATGTATCAACTACTGATTTGTTTATATGTAAACTTTTAACTTTTAATTGTTGAACCCCACACAAAGCGGCTATTAGGTCTCAGACTTCACGGGCAAACAGAACGCAGTCTAAAAACATTTGACTGGTCAAAGCCCTTATTGCATCAAGGACCTTTAGTAGCTAGTCGCTTTGGATAAGGCGTTCACCAACTCCTTGAATCAGAACTATTAACAACTTAAACCAGAAAAGTTTGTCTCGGTTTATATCAAAAGAGTGGTAAACTTGACTTAACTTTGAAGGCAATGCTTTGCTTGAAAACAGTGCTTGGCCATCGCCGTATCCCCAACGCTATCAATCGCGCTTTCCTGCGTTTCACCTGTAAAAGGTTTCTTCAGGGGGTGGCTTAAAAGCACTACAATTCAAAAACACATTACATTTTAGTGGGTACAGACTTTCAATGGTAGTATGTTTCGTTATCTTCACGCCATTCGCCTTTTCACTCCACTACCTCTCCAGGTAACTGTTATTTCTCTGGGAACAAGCATGAAGTCAGTCCTCGCATATGGGTGACGGCACCAACGGAGCCTTCTTTGAAAGCTGGGGGGATGCTTCTGCGAAAGGCTTTGGGAGATGCTACCACACATGCATGGGCCCCTTCCCGCTCAAGGGTGCCATCTTGCTCAGTCTCCTTTTCTTCCATGGGGTCCTTAAGGTGTTTGTCAGGCTTGTCCTCGGAAAAAGTTAATTTTTTTTTTCTCTCTGAGTCTCGCCTCTGGTATCGCACCAGTACTCTTCCTGTCACACGACCTCGCTGCCTCAGCGTTGAGTGGGTCTATTTTTGTAGTTTTCTTTAATTTTCTGGCATCTTTGTGCCTCTTTTCCCAACTTTCAGTCCAGCGAGTCTTCGACCTCGCAGGGGTACTTTTTTCCCCCATGGCTACCAGTAGCTTTAAGAAGTATGATCGGTGCTCAAAAATTATGTCACTAACTGACACACACGACTGCTACCTCGGGCCAGGCCACAACCCGACAGCATGCGGTCTTTGCAAGAGAATGTCCAGCAAGGCCCTCAAGAGCCGCCAGCAGCAGCATGACAAGTTTTTCCACGAGTCCACGGTGCCTCCGAAGGCCAGGGCCTCGTCTGAAGCCTTGACACCTCGGACAGACCCTTCTGAGCCCAACCCTGTCGTGGGTCTTCAGAAAGGGGTCCCTCGAGGGAACCCCGTAAGAAGAAGCAGCCCTTGAAGGCAGTGTCCTTGGACAGATCTGACTGGCCGGATGCCCCCTGGGCCAGATCCGACAATCCGAGATGCTGGTCCGAGGCATCGGAGAAGGAGCGGCCTGCAAAATCCCCCAGAAGGATTCGACCTCAGACCGGCCTCTGTCCCCAGATACCATCCTCGTCGAGGATTCCCCTTCGGTGGAGCTGGCGCTGGGCCCCAGTCCCTTGGTGCCTGCGCCGAAGGCTGCAGAGCCGTCTGGCCTGGAGTCCAGAATGGCAGCCCTGGAGCGCAGTTTGTCTGCCTTAATGGACCAGCAGCCGGGTGCTGTTGTCTGGTACGACCAGTTCATCCGACCGCCAGGCCCTCAACGTCAAAGACATCCCCGCCCGAGCTGATCCTCGAGGTCCTTTGGCCTCAAGTCGATCCTTGGCCAAGGTCTCGATCCGATTCCAGCTTGACAGGACCGTGATCATCTCCAGCAAGTGTGCCGGGCACCGGCCGTGGAGCATTGGGAGCCCCGAGGCCCATGGAGCAGTCCTCCTACAAGTCCTTGACGGACTACTCCGAGTAGGAGATGGAGGATGAGGAGTCCCCCAATACCCATCACCACCGCAACATCTCATCAGATTCTCCCGTCTCGGAGCCTTGACGGCAGTCCCCGCTGAAGGATATTGGCTTACTTGATTTTGTCAAGGATATGTCTAAGGCCCTGGCATTTCCTACAGAGTCTGAGGAGGACCCTCAGGTGGAAGAGTTGGAAATCCTCCAGTACAAGGCTCTTCCGAGGGAATCGCTCATAGTGCCCATCCTGGAATGGCTGATACTCTGTATGTGGGAGACTCAGTGCCAGTGGTGAGCATACGGCTCGACTCGATGTATCGAGTCCGCCAGAGCCTGGGCTTCCAGAAATCATAGCTGCCATATAACTCCATGATGGTGGAGTTGGCCATGCGCTGGCTAAAAAGCCAGAAGATGCACCTCTTGGTGTCCCCCTGGCAGGGAGACCCGCACCTTGGATGACCTCACAGAAAGTGCTACTAGGTCTCGATGCTCATCGGCCTCATCCAGGCCTACAAGGTGTACATGGGCATGTATCTGAGAGACCTGGCGAAGGAACTCGCCGGGTTCTCAGCTGGTCTCTCCAAGGAACCCCTGCAGCGGTTCAAGAACCTGGCCAAGGCAGTCCGTGAGTGCTCCAAGTTCATGTTTCAGGCAGCCTATGACGGGTTTGAGTTGGCGGCTCAAGTAGCGGTGCCAAGCTTGACTACAATCGTCTGACCTCGAGCAGTGGGTTCAGGACTAATTGGTCGATGTCCCATGCCAAGGAGAGATCCTCTTTGGGAAATCCATTACCGACAAGGCTGCTGAGTTGGAGACAGAGTTCATGACGAGGACCAGGCTCTCTAAAAAGACTGCTGCCCTTCCCCGACGGAAGGGCTTGGGTAAAAAGTCCTTCAACCCGAGGAAAGGGGCTGCTTACAGAAACTACCCACCTTTTCAGGCCTCCCCAATTCCCCAACAGGGTCAGCAGGCCAAGGGGCATGGCTCTCGTAAGCTGAAGGCTCCAAAACCCCAGTCACCACCCCTGGCCCAGCCAGGGGGAAGATTTTGACTCCTTGAACATAGCCTCTCTACCCCGAGGAGATTAGCAGCCCACAGGGGGATATCTGACCCACTATGCCCAGAGGTGGTTGACTATCACCTGGGCACTTCGGGTGGTCAGGGAGGGTTACCTCCTCCATCTGACTCAAACACCTCCCCCTTATTTTCCGGGAGAGCCTCTCAGGTCTCCCCTCCACCTGAACCTTCTATTGAAGGAGTTGGCAGGTCTTCTCAAGGACAAATTGGTGGAACTGGTGCCCCACTATCTCAGGGACAAGGGGTTCTACTCCAGGTACTTCATTGTGCCAAAAAGAACAGGGGGCCTAAGGCCCATCCTCGACATGTGCAACCTCAATAAATTTCTGGTGAGGGAAACGTTCAAGGTGATCTCCTTTGGAACATTACTGCCCTACCTCCCAGCAGGGAGATTGGCTATGCGCCTTAGACCTGAAGGATGCCTATACCCAATCCTCATTCACCCCAACCACAGGCAGTACCTGTGTTTCATAGTGTGGGGGCAGGCAATATCAGTATAGGGTGCTCCCTATCGGCTTGGCTTCTGCCCCAAGGATCTTCACAAAATGCCTGGCAGTCATGGCTGCCTTCCTCAATCTCCAGGGAGTCTTTGTCCTCCCCTACCTGGACAACTGGCTCATAAAAGGAGGCACGGCCTCAGAGGTGCGACAGGCCACCGCACGCACCATCCAGGTTCTGCGGCATTTGTGCTTTGTCATAAACTACCCCAAGTCTCACCTCCTCCCGACACACTATACGGGGCAAAACTGCACACTCTCCCGTCAAAGGCCTTCTTGCCCAGGGACTGAGCTGACTGTCTCAGGACTCTGGCACGGGACATACAGTACTGTCCTTCTGTGCCCGCTCAGCTCCTTCTGTGCCCGCTCAGCTCCTTCTGTGCCTTCTCGGGCACATGGCCTCCACGGTCCAGTCACCCCAGATGCACGCCTCCACATGAGGGCGGTGCAGTGGTGTCTCCGAGACCAGTGGACTCAAGCCACAGGGCGCCTCTGAGACAGAGTGTCTCTGGTCTGGTGGCAGTCTTCCCAGTATCTCGAAGAGGGCATGTCTTTTCAGGCCCCGAGCCCCTCAAAGGTCCTTACCATGGACGCCTTCCTGCTCAGCTAGGGAGTCCACTGCAAGAAGCTCCGCACCCAAGGCAGCTGGTCACCAAACTAGAGCACCCAGCAGATCAACCTCCTGGAGCTGCGGGCGATTTACCTAGCACTGCAAATGTTTTGCCGTCACCAGCTGGTGCTGGTCCTGGTCCAGATGGACAATCATGTGGCGATGTTCTGTGTGAACAAGCAGGGGGGTATGGGGTCTTGTGCCCTCTGTCAGGGGGCAGTGGTCCTCTGCTCGTACACAATCCAACAGGATATTCTCCTTCGGGCAGTATACCTACCAGGTCAGAACAACCTGCTGGCTGACAGTCTGAGCAGAGTCTTCCAGCCGCACGAGTGGCAGCTGGACCCCAGTGTGGCCGACCGGCTCTTCCAGATCTGGGGAAAACCCATGATGGACCTGTTTGCCAGCCCGGACTACTTCCAGTTGCCCTGCTTCTGTTCCGGCAGACCCACCCTTCCAGGGTGGCAGCGGACGCGTTCCTTATCTCATGATCGAAGGGCTTCATGTTTGCTTTCCCTCCCACGCCGCTGATTGATCAAAACCTTGGTCAGGACCCTATGCAACAGGGCCTCGCTCATCCTGATAGCCCCTCGGTGGCCCAGGCAACTGTATGTCCCGCTGCTCCTCTGATTAATGGTGGAGACCGCCATCCCTTTGGGGGCCTCTCTGGGACGCCTGTCTCAGGAAGGGAGCTCTCTTCTGCACCCCATTCTGGGGTCCTTGTTGCTGACAGAGTAGCTGCTGAAAAGGTGACCCTAGCTCCTTTCAGTCCTCGGGTGAGGTAGAGGAGATCTTGTTGGCCTTTCGCAAGGCCTCTACTAAACAAGCTTATGCCCTCAAGTGGTGCAGGTTTTTGGCCTGGTGTGCTGAGCATGGGGCTGACCTGTTCTCCTGCCCAGTGGTTTGGTGTTAAAATACCTTCTCCACTTCTCACAATTTGGGCTCAAGTTTAACTCTGTCCGAGTGCACCTCAGTGCCCTGGCAGCGCACCACCACCCGGTGGATGGCAAGCCCCTTTCGGTCCAACCCTTGGTGACCCACTTTCTTAGGCATCTGCTCTTATCGAAGGCCCCGGTTTGCCCTCCAGCAACCGAATGGGACCTCAGTGTGGTATTGGGGCAGCTCACTCGCCCACTCTTTGAGCCTCTGGCTACTTGCCACTTCCGATACCTCTCTTGGAAGGTGGTGTTCCTGGTTGCACTCACCTCCATTCGCAGAGTTAGCGAGCTTCAGGCTTTAGTGGCGGAGGCGCCTTATACCAGGTTCTACAAGAACACAGTGGTGCTCTGCACGTACCCTAAATTTCTTCCGAAGGTAGTATTGTCCTTCCATCTCAAGTGGTACTGCCTACTTTCTTTCCGAGACCTCACTCCAGTAGGGCAGAGACAGTCCTTCACACTTTGGACTGTAGGAGGGCTTTGTCCTTCTCAGGGCCACCGTGAAGCTACTCAACCTTTTGTCTGCTACGACCCCAGTAGGCTGGGGGAGGCGTTCGCTGTCCACAGGGATGGTGGACTGTATCGCTCTCGCCTATGAGCAGGTGGGGATCCTGTTGGAAGGCCGAGTCGGGGCCATTGCGGCCTCGGTGGCAAACTTGTGCTCTGTCCCGATGGTGGACATGTGCCAGGCTGCCACCTGGTCTTCAGTCCATACCTTCGCAGCTCATTACTGCCTGGAAAGGGTGTCCCGGCAGGATAGTGCCTTTGGCCAAGCTGTGCTCTGTAATCTTTTCGGGGTTTAGGTAACTCCTACCCTTAGACCCTTCTGTGTTCAGGCTACCGGAGTGCTGTTTTTCATCGGACACAGTGGTCCTACTATGATCTGTGGACGTGGATTTAATTGCTGCTGCTTGCGGCTCCCCGTGAGGGAGTCTGTGTTTTCTCTTTGGGCTTTCGGTCGCCTGTAGCTGGGGAGTCCCATATGTGAGGACCGACTTCCTGCTTGTTCCCAGAGAAAGCGTAATTACTCACCTGTAACAGGTGTTCTCTGGGGACAGCAGGAATCAGTCCTCACAACCCTCCCTCCTCCCCCCCTTGGAGTTGCTTCTTTGCCATCTTTTAGCTATGTCATCTGACTGAGCAAGATGGCACCCTTGTGTGGGAAGGGTATCATGCATGTGTGGTAGCATTTCCCAAAGGCTTTCTTTGAAAGCTGGGGAGATGCTTCCGTGAGGGCTTCGTCAGTACCGACGTCGCCCATATGGAGGACTGATTCCTGCTGTCCCCGGAGAACACCTGTTACAGGTGTGTAATTACGTTTTACCAACCTCCTGACAAATCCTCTTCTACCTTTCTCACTGACTTTGACTCGTGGCTCCCCTTCTTTCTGGATTCCTCTTCCCCCATTCTTATTCTCGGGTATTTTAACATTCATGTTGATAATACCTCTGATCCTTATGCTTTAAAGTTCCTTTCCCTTACCTCCTTGTTCAACCTCCAGCTTTGCTCTACTTCCCCCACTCACCAGCATGGCCACTGCCTTGACCTGGCATTTTTCTCTAGTTGCTTACCTTCAAACTTCTGCATCTCAGTTTTTCCCTTATCTGACCATCACCTGCTAAGCTTCACTCTTCATCACCCAATGCCTCAACCTTGTCCTGTCTCCTCCAACCTACTTAGAAATCTTCATGCTCTTGATCCTTTGGTTCTCTCCTCCACTATGTCTTCTAAGTCTGACGAGGCAGTAGCTTCCTATAACGCTGTACTCTTCTCTGCTCTGGATGCTCTCGCTCCGCCCATGCCACATCCTGTGAGGCGTACTGCACCCCAGTCCTGGCTTTCATCCACTACCTGCTATCTATGTTCTTGTGCCCGTTCAGCTCATAAGATCATAAGATATGCCATACTGGTCAGACAAAGGTCCATCAAGCCCAGTATCCTGTTTCCAACAGTGGCCAATCTAGGTCATACGTACCTAGCAGGTTCCACAATGCTTGTATTGAGTCAAGCATTGATATCCTGGGCTCCTTCTTAATAATGGTTTATGGACCTTTCCTCTAGGAACTTGTCCAAACCTTTTTTTAAACCCAGCTACACTAACAGCCTTTACTACATCCTCCGGTAACAAATTCCAGAGTTTGATTACACGTTGAGTGAAAAAATATTTTATTTTATTAGTCTTAAATAGTTTACCCTGTAGCTTCATTGCATGTCCCCTAGTCTTTCTATATTCTGATAACGTAAACAATTGACCTATGTTTACCCGTTCCACTCCGTTCATTAATTTATAAACTTCTATCATATCTCCCCTCAGCCGTCTCTTTTCCAGGTTAAAGAGCCCTATCCTTTTTAGCCTTTCTTCATAGGGGTATCCTTCCATCCCCTTTACCATTTTGGTGGTTCTTCTCTAAACCTTTTCTAATAACGCTATATGTTTTATGTTTTATTATATTTGATAAAAACCGCCTTTCCGGGAACCAAGGCGGTGTACAAGTAAAAACAAAGCAATAAAAGGAGGCCAAGGCCCATGGAAAAGGAAAAGAAATGTACAATCTTTTAAAAGGACAGTGAGAGAGGAGGAGGAAGACAGGACAGAACATAAACAGGGGGACATCACAAAAGGAGGGGCAGAGAGAGGGGGAAATCACACAAAGGGAGAGGGAACATTGAATGCTTGGGAGAATAGGTGTGTCTTTAGATTGCGTTTGAATACTGCGTGTTGTGGTTCTAAACGGAGGGAGGGGGGAAGGGCATTCCAGGCGGCAGGACCAGCAAAAAAAAAAGCAGAACAGGTGGATATGGTGACAAGAATTGCACACAATATTCAAGGTGCGGTCTCACCATGGAACGATATGGAGGCATTATAATATCCTTTGTTTTATTTTCCATTCCTTTCCTTATGATACCTAGCATTCTATTTGCTCTCTTGGCCACAGCCGCACACTGGGCCAAGGGTTTTAACATGTTATCCACAATGACGCCTAAATCTTTTTCCTGGGTGGTGGTTCCTAATATGGAGCCTTGCATTGTGTAGCCACAGTTCAGGGGGTTCTTCCCTAGGTGCATAACTTTGCACTTGTTTACATTAAATTTCATCTGCAATTTTGATGCCCAGTCTTCCAATTTATCAAGATCCTCTTGCAATTTTCCACAATCCTCTTGGGTTTTGACAACTTTAAATAGTTTTGTGTCATCTGCAAATTTGATAACCTCGCTCGTTATTCCACTTTCCAGGTCATTTATGAATGTCAAAAAGCAGTGGTCCCAGCATAGATCCCTGGGATACACCACTGTTCACCTTTCTCCATTGGGAAAATTGGCCATTTAGCCCTACCCCTCTGCTTTCTATCTTTTAACCAGTTCCTGATCCACAACAGTACACTGCCTCCTATCCCATGACTCTTTAGTTTTGACAAAAGTCTCTGATGAGGGACCTTATCAAAGGCTTTCTGAAAGTCCAAATACACTATATCAACAGACTCACCTTTGTCTACCTGTTTATTCACACCTTCAAAAAAACCATAACAGATTAGTAAGACACGATCTTCCTTGTCTAAAGCCATGTTGGCTGTCTCCCATTAAGCCATGACTATCTACATGTTCAGCAATTTTGTTCTTTATGATGGTTTCTACCATTTTTCCTGGTACTGACGTCAGGCTCACCGGTCTGTAGTTTCCCGGATCACCCCTGGAACCCTTTTTAAAAATTGGTGTTATGTTCGCTATCCTCCAATCTTCAGGTATTACATATGATTTTAATGATAGTTCACAGATTATTAATAGCAGGTCTGCAAGCTCATATTTCAGTTCTTTCAACACCCTTGGATGTATATCATCCGGCCCTGGTGATTTGCTACTCTTCAGTTTATCTAATAGTTGTAATACATCTTCCCGATGTATCGATATTTCCTTCAATTCTTCCGCACCTTTAAATACCACTTCAGTCATGGATAACATCCCTACATCTTCCTCAGTAAAGACCGAAGCAAAGAATTCATTCAGTCTCTCCGCTGTCGCCTTGTCGCCTCTTAGTGCCCCTTTAACCCCTCTATCATCTAATGGACCAACTGACTCTCTCACAGGTTTTTTGCTATGAATGTACTTGAAAAAGTCTTTATTGTGTGTTTTTGCTTCCGCAGCAAGCTTCTTCTCAAATTCTCCCTTTGCCTGCCTTTTACTTGCCAGTGCTTGTGCTGTTTCCAGTTTTCGTCGTTTGTCTCTTTTTTTCCATTTCCTGAAAGATGCTTTTTTGGCAACAGCCTCTCTGACCTCACCTTTAAACCATGCTGGCAGTTTTTTGGACTTCCTTCCATTTTTCTTAAAGCATAGAATACAGCTGGTCTGGGCTTCCAAGATAGTAGTTTTCAACACCACCCAAGCTTGATGTAAGTCTTTAATCTTTGCAACCGTCGCCAGCACCATAATTCAAAGGCATCGATTTTCTTCCTGTCTGTCTCTTTCACTCTCCAACTTTCGCACCCATATGACATTATTGAAAATGCCATGGCTTGAATGAATCAACTCTTTGTATGGACAGAGACATTTCTGCTTTTGAGAATCTCGTCTAGGTCCTTCATAGCTATTCTGACAAGAGCAATGTGGTGGTGTATTTCTTGACTGCTTGTTGTTTCTTTAGTGATAGCTGATCCAAGTAGGTTAAAGTTGTCGTCTATTTCGATTTCTTCTCCATCAATGATGAACTTATTGATTTTTGCCAGTTGTCAGGATCTTAGTCTTCTTTACATTAAGGTGCAGACCCATTTTAAGATTATGTTCCTTGATTGTGAGAAGCAAATGTTTCAGATTGTCTTCATTTTCAGCCAGTAAAGTGGTATCATCAGCATAGCAAAGGTTGTTGATGAGTCTTCCACCGATCTTCACACCTCTGTTGTCTTCATACAGTCCTGCTTCTCTGATTTTTGATTTGTTCTGCATGTAAATTAAACAGAACCATGAGAAACTCTGGACCATATTAAGAAGCATGGGTATACCAGAACACCTGCTAGTTCTCCTTGTTAGTCCCTGGTTTTCCCAGCTGTGGGGTACCACTGTGTGCACATAGCCTCTGCATCGCACTAGAACTACTTGCTAGGGTTAATAAAGCACCTGAGGATGGGGGATGTGCTCAGCGCTCAATTTGCTGCTCTCTGTCATTTTCCTGTCTCTCTTTTTTTTTTTTTTTTAATTTCTTGTGTGTAGTTTTTCCCTCCCCCACCCCATTCTTGGTTCCTGTTTGCGTTCTGTCTTTGCTGTGGAGGGAGGAAGCCACCCTTGCAATAATAGGTTGCTTCTGAGACAGTTTCGTTCTTACTTCCTTCTCCTTTAATTTTTTATTTATAAATAGCCCAGACTCTCTCCTTGCACCATCCTTCAAGTATAAAGTACAAAACTAAAGTTTGGGGAATGCTGCAGGTCCCAACCTAAGTACATTTGCCAAGCTGAACCTAGGGTTCTCAGTCCTAGACTAAAAAAGGTGCCGCAGAGCAGGAATGAGGTGGATTGATAGAGCTGTGTGTGGGGTCTCAGTACCAGAATAACTGTATCAACTGCATGACAGAAATGAGGAGCTTCAGTAGAGCTGTGGGGGAGGGGGCTGTCAGTGCTGGAATACAAAGGTTTGCAAGGCAAGGGTGAAGTGCACTGGCCAAGCTGTGAGTGAGGGTCTCAGTGCAGGAATAACAAGGTGCATTAGAACTGCATTGCGGAGACCCCAGTACCGGAACCTAAGGGGCAAGTGTACCTGCTGTTTGAGGAATATTATACTCTTCTTTGTACCAGTGTTGATGTTTTCGTTTTGAACTTTCTGAAATTTCTTCTGAGTTAAAATGTAGATACATCTTGCCCCCATATATGCAAGCCTCTCTGTATGTCTTTTCTGAGCTGCTTCTATCCTCTCCATGTCTCCACTAGGCATCTCTTTCCTGTCTGACCATTTCCATTTCTTGCCACGATACTGGCTGCTGGATGTTTGTGTATTTGCCCTCCACCAGCCCCTTATATTCAAACTGGCTGTGGTATAGTCAGTGGCTCATTTGGTTACTAAAAAGTGCAGACTGCTACCATGCATTTCAGAATTTGCATTTTTAGCAGTATAACATCTTGTACTTTTAGCTGCGAGGCTTCCTTATAGTTCCCAGTCACATTCTTTTCCTCAGCCCCCCTTTCTGATCTCCTCTGCCCATGTTCTGCTTCTGTGACTGACTGGGCCAAACTGTTGCCCTGAGGAAGGTAGTGAGCTTCATCCACTGCTCCTGCTCCTTGGAGCTAATTTTATAATGAGCTGTGCTAAGGTATGTGTAAATTATCTATTTTTAAGGACTTCCACGCTGACTAGCCAGTTACTATTCTGTAAGTGCGTGCGTAAGACCAAGGTCACATTCCTTCACAGAGCGTGCACATGGGTGCAGCACAAATTTGCACATGGAAGTTGTAAAATACTATAACTTACAATGTTCTTTAGAAATCTAGGTGCAGGCATTTACACCAGCCTAGACTTAATACACATTTTTAGACACTTAAGCCCCTGTTTTATAAAGAAAAATAGGCGCCTGCTTTTCTTTATAAAATAGGTTTGATATAAGTGTGTTCTGGCTGCTTAAAACCAGGCACCTGATTGTCCAGTTCTTGTGTGGTATATCAAGCACGTGGAATAAATAAAATGACCATCTTCGTGTATGTCTCTGTTTTTGGATGTAGTACAGGCTGTTGCACTTGGGTACAGGAGGTATTTCCCTGTTTCAGAGGGTTTACAGTCTAAGGACTGGATTTCCTAAAATGCACGGCTGTGTTAACCTCGTGCTAATGCACATTAATGACATTAGCTCTAACATGGTAACCTACTTTAGTAAACCCAGCCCCAAGTGTTTGCATCTGAGGATAATGTGACTTGCCCAAGGCCACAAAGAGCATCTGGTAAGATTTGACCCCTGGCTTCCCTCAGTCTATTCTCTCTTCACTTGGCACCTTTCTCTCTCACTCTCATTGCTGGTCTAATTATGATGGGTTTTGCTGGTGTAATGCAAGTGGCAGTGGAAGTGAGCCTGCAGGGAGCTGCTTCCACTCCCTCTCTCTTGGCGGTTCTCTGTATGAGAGCAGGGAACTGGGGCTTCTCCGGAGAGTCTGACCTGGAGCAAGGTCAGACTGGGATTATTCCCAGCTATATGCTGAAAAGCTGACAATCGGACTGCTGATTTAAAGATCTGTCCAGCTGCTTAAAACCAGCTGAGCCTGTAGGTCAGCAACCCTGTCTGTCCAAGGCAGCTGCAGTGTGTTTAGCTCTAAGCCAGTTCAGTGTTAGGAAGCAGTCTAAGAGGGAATATTTCCACTTTATAAGCAATCACTGATACAAGGCGAGGGATGCATGTATCTGGTCACTTCCCCCTCCCTTAAACTAACAGCTGTGGAACTATCCTCAGCAGTATTACTCGCAGCAGGTGCATTCCCATAATCCATCCTGCTTCCATGTGGATTCAGGCTTCCCTTTTGCGTTTTATAAAGGGGATACAGACAGGCTATGAAAGATGCTAAAGGAGCTATGGGTGGGTGGGGGAGGGAGAGTGTGCTCTTAGTGCCTATGGTAGGGATCTCATGCTGCCTGTGGTGAGAGTGGTAAGATTTTTTTTTTTTTTTTTTTTAAGGTCATTGTTAAGAAAGACCATACTCGGAGAGGTCTGCAGTTTACCTTGTGGCTTGGAGTTTGACAGCCTTTTCTTAGATTAGTGAAAGTAAGGTGAGGGTAGCCAGAAGGTTTGTTTCCTCATATGCTATCTTTCCCCAGAAAAACATGAGCTTCTTCCAAAACCCCAAGCATCTTGCTGACCTTGTAATATTTTTTCTCAACAAAGCCTCAGATAAACCATCTTAGTCTAAATGGTGCTAAAAAATGAAGCAAGAAATCCATGAGTCTTCCAGGAGTGGTTTTAAATGGTGACCAGAAAAAACTCAAATTTTGGAGGAAATGAGGTAGGGAAAGGGAGCGTTCACTTTATGTGCAAGTGTGGCTCAGGCATACATGAGATCTAGGTTTGACTACCCATCTTTTAGGGCCAGTGATACCTGGGTGCACCATGAGGTGAGCAGCACAGGTGGGGGGAACACTGTAGTCCCACTAGCCAAGGAGCAGTGCTGAGGATGCTTCTGGAAAACAAGCAGTCCCTCAGCCATTTTGCTGCAAAAGGGAATCAGTTCCACCTAGACTTGCTGCCTTCTGAGAGTGGCAGTGACTGCAGAAGAATGGGAGAAAATTTGATTAAAATAGCACGCAGTCCTAGTATGATTTGAAAGCTTGCTTTCTTTAATCAAGGATGAATTATTACATGTTGGATATGTTACCTGGGTTTGCAAAGGCTAGATTGGAAACAAAAGACCCTGCAGTCTCTAACATGCCTGACAAATAGCTGTGGGGGTGGGTAAGGGCCCACCTCCCATCAACACCACCACTATCTTTGTCTTACTTAGGCAAGGTCTGATTCATTGTCTCTTCCTGATTAAATTTTTTGGAACTTTATTGTAACAGAGAGGTGGGGGTGGGAAGGATTGGGTAACCATCAGCAACATGTGATTTCACCTCTTTCCCCTGCCCACTTCTTGGTTCTCATGCATTTTCTTCCTTCTGCTTTCTTTGCATCCTGGTCCTGAAAGTGCTAGCTTTGCTCTTTTGACTGGGTCTGCTGCTGACAGGGGCATGATGAGTTATGCTTCCTGCACTTGGAATATGTGTGTTGAAAAGTGTGCATATGTTAGGGTACAAATTAGCGTCTAAGGAGCTTTACAATATATATTATGCCTTTTTTAAGATCTGAAGCATTCCAAGTTTATAAGCATTGGGTTTGTTGGGCTCTTTACTGTTTCTGTGCTGATTTCATTTCATGGTTTTCCCTTTTCCATTCCTTCTCAGTGGACTCTGTTTCTTCAAGCGTAAAGTGCTTACAGCTGATATTGCCAAATGCTCTCAAGATTTCCGGCTTAACGTTGCACAAATGTATCCTAAAACAGTTACCCTCTTTGGCCATGCCTTCCCCCTCCCTGATTGGTTGGTCTGGCAGTCCATCAGGTGTTACCATGCCTACCGTGCTGCATACCTCCACCCCTACAGCTCTGGCAGCCCAGTCATTCCAACCCTGCTGCATCTCATTGGTCAGCCCCAGATGTGCAGCTTTGGGACATGACCAATGAGATGCAGCCAAGGGCTGTGACTCTTTAAATCTGGACTTTGTCTTTTTTTGTCCATTTTTCATGGTTTTCTTCCTCAAATCAGTGGCAGACAATAGCCCAAAACCCCATAACCTGTGAATTTTTCTGTGACCCAGACAGAAAAGTCACCCAGGTGACCTGGAAAACAGCATAAATGGCAACTGTGCTTACAGATGGCACTTTGTTCCATCTCCCTTTCTCTGATGGATGGATGCAGGGTTTTTTTTTTTTGGGGGGGGGGGGGACGCTCTTTCTCCATACATGGATTTGGCTAACATTTGATGGGAGAATAGTTTGCTGAGGTTAGTATTCCTGTCAATTCTGTCCCGGAAGAGGGTCCCCAGTGGGAATCTTTAGGACCAGGGATGAGTAAATTTCACCTACCTTGTGTTACGCTAGAAAATGACACATTTCCATCGCTGGTTTGTTCACGTGTTTTCTGTCTCACAGTCTCTGCCTCTTTTTTTCTGCCCACTCCCTCTTTTTGGCTGTGCCTTTCTGCTATCCCACCCATCCCAGTCCTCAGCTTCTTTTTCAAACCCCCCTTCCCTTTCCCTGCCTCATCTTGCTTAAATTTATGTCATCGTACCCCCTTTCTATCTCCCCCCCCCCCCCCATTTCCTAGCTTCCAGGCAGAGGCTATGAGCTTTCCCCCTACATAAGAAATTGATATCCCATACTGGGTCAGACCAAGGGTCAATCAAGCCCAGTATCCTGTTTCTGACAGTGGCCAATCCAAGTCACAAGTACCTGTCAGATTCCCAAAAGGTATAAAGATTCCATGCTATTTGTCCCAAGGATAAGCAGCGGATGTCCTGGTCATAGTAACATAGTAAATGACGGCAGATAAAGACCAGTATGGTCCATCTAGTGTGCCCAGTAAGATGGCAAGAGTAGGTGCACCTGCCGCTCTGTGCAGGCCACCCCTCCCCATGTCTTTGTTTAGGGGTGAACCCACTGTGCCGTGTAGGACACTCCTATTTGTTGAGAAATTAGATAGTTAACGTTTATTTTGATTTTATCCTGTTGCTGTAAAGGGATCCACTGTGTCTGTCCCATGTCCTTTTGAATTCTGTCACTGTATTTGCCCCCACCACTTTCATCAGCAGGGCATCCCAAGCATCCACTATCCTTTCAGTGAAAAAGTATTTCCTGACATTGCCTTTCAATTTACCCCCTTGCAGCTTTATAGAATAGAGTGCAGGAGTAGCCTAGTGGTAAGAACAACTGCTTATTACCCCTACAATCAAGAGTTTGATTCCCATCAGCACTTCTTGTGACCATGGAAAAGTCACTTCACATTCCATTGTCTTGGGAAAAAAAGGCCTGACAGTCTACTTAAGAACATAAGATAGACCATACTGGATCAGACCAAGGTCCATCAAACCCAGTATCCTGTTTCCAATGGTGTCCAGTCTAGGTCACAAGTACATAGCAGTTTCTCCCCCAAAACACCAGTTCCACAATGCTCTATATTTTGATGGCTTAAACAACGGATCTATGTTTACCTGTTCCACTCCATTCATTAATTTATAGACCTCTATCATATCTCCCCTCAGCCGTCTCTTTTCCAGGTTGAAGAGCCCTGACCTTTTTAGCCTCTCTTCATAGGGGTATCCTTCGACCCCTTTACCATTTTGGTGGCTCTTCTCTATACCTTTTCTAATAATGCTATATCCTTTTTAAGATATGGCGACCAGAATTGCACACAATATTCAAGGTGTCGTCGTTCCATGAAACGATACAGGGGCATTATATTATCCTTTGTTTCGTTCTCCATTCTTTTCCTTATGATTCCTAGCATTCAATTTGCTTTCTTGGCTGCCACTGTACATTGGGTGGAGGGTTTCAACATGTTATCTATGATGACGCCTAAATCTTTTTCCTGGGTGGTGATCCCCGTGTAATCATAGTTTGGGTTGTTCTTTGCTATGTGCATAACTTTGCACTTGTCCACATTAAATTTCAACTGCCATTTGTATGCCCAGTCTTCCAATTTATCAAAGTCCTCTTGCAATTTTTTACAATACTCATGTGTTTTAACAACTTTGATTAATTTTGTGTCACCTTCAAATATGATTACCTTACTCATTATTCCAAGTTACAGGTCATTTACGAATATGTTAAAAAGCAGTGGACCCAGCACAGATTCCTGGGATACTCCATTATTCACCTTTTCTCCATTTGGGAAAATTGGCCGTTTAGCCCTACCCTCGACTTTCTATCTTTTAACCAGTTCCCGATCCACAATATTACACTGCCTCCTATCCCATGACTTTTTAATTTCGCTAAGAGTCTCTCATGAGGGATCCTTGTCAAAGGCTTTCTGAAAATATAGGTACACTGTATCAACCAACTCACCTTTGTCTACCTGTTTATTCACACCTTCAAAAAAACATAACAGATTAGTAAGACAAGACCTTCCTTGGCTAAAGCCATGTTGGCTCTCTCCCATTAAGCCATGACTATCTACATGTTCCGTAATTTTGTTCTTTATAATGGTTTCTACCATTTTTCCTAGTACTGATATCAAGCTCACAGGTCTGTAGCTTCCCAGATCACCCCTGGATCAATTTTTGAAAATTAGCATTACATTGGCCATCCTCCAGTCTTCAGGTATTACAGATGATGTTAATGATAGTTCACAGATTACAAATAGTAGGTCTGCAATCTCATATTTCAGTTCTTTCAACACCCTTGGATGTATACCATCCTATCCAGGTGATTTGCTATTCTTCAGTTTATTAAATAGTTGTAATACATATTCCTGGTGTATCAATATTTCTTTTAATTCTTCTGTGGCATCACTTTTAAATACCATTTCAGTCATGGGCAACATCCCTACATCTTCCTCAGTAAAGACCGAAGCAAAGAATTCATTGTCTTATCTGCTATGGCTTTGTCCCCTCTTAGTGCCCCCTTTACCCTTCTATCATTTAATGGTTCAACTGTCTCTCTCACAGGATTTTTGCTACAAATGTACTTGAAAAAGTCTTTATTACACATTTTTGCTTCCACAGCAAGCTTCTTCTCAAATTCTCTCTTTGCCTGCTTTATAAGTGCCTTGCATCTAACTTGCCAGTGTTTGTTGTTTCCAGTTTTCGTCATTTGACTCCTTTTTCCATTTTTTGAAAAATGCTTTTTTTTCAACAACAATCTCTCTGACCTCATGTTTAAACGATGCTGGCAGTTTTTTTGGACTTCCTTCTACTTTTCTTTAAGTGTGGAATACAGCTAGTCTTGGCTTCCATGACCCATGCTTGATGTAAATCTTTAACATTTGCAACTGCTACTTTTAGTTTTTTCTTAACTATTTTTCCTCATTTTATCATAGTCTGCCTTTTGAAAGTTAAAAGGTAGTACTGTGGATTTCTTTGCCATCCTGCCTCCATTTATTAAATGAAACATAATCAGGCTACGCTCGCTATTGCCAAATGGCTCTAACACCCTTATCTCTTGCACCATATCTTGTGTTCCACTAAGGATTAGGTCCAAAATGGCTTCCCATCTTGTTGGTTCATGAACCAGCTGCTCCAAGAAGCAGTCATTTATTTCATTGAAAAGCTTTATCTCCGTAGCATATCCTGCCGTGGCACTAACCCAGCTGATACCGGGGTAATCAAAATCACCACTTTAATAATGGTTTATGGACTTTTCTTCCAGGAACTCATCCATACCTCCTTTAAAAAAAACAGCTTTTACTACATCCTTTGGTTAGAAATTCCAGTTTGTTTACACATTGAGTGAAAAAAAATATTTTCTCTTATTTAGTCTTAATTGTGCCACATGGTAGTTTCATTGCATGTCCCCTAGTCTTTCTAAGCAGTTTCTCCGAATGAGTTAGTTTTGCCCATACCATGAACAGTCATGAACATCGCTTCTAATCCAGGGTATGTGGAATATGATCTCAGTCTCTCAAATTTACTGCTAATACTTGCATTGTGCCAGAGAGCTTTCTTCTGGAGTTCGTAAGATGTAACACATAAGGGTAGTTTCTCAAGATGTGCTTGAAAATTCTTCATTATCAAGTCTGTGGTTCCCAGTATGATGGGAAATATTTCTGAATCTTTTTGCCACATTTTCTTGGTCTCTGGCTGCATTTCTTGGTATTTCAGGATCTTCTCCCTCTCCATGCAATTCACTGAATAATCACTTGGAACCGACTTTGTGAAGGAATAAACAACAGATCTACATTTACCCATTCCACTCCATTATTTTAGATTTCTCCTTAGCTGTCTCTTCTAAGTTGAAGAGCTCTAACCTTTTAAGCCTTTCCTTATGGGGATATCCTTCCATCCCTTTTACCATTTTTGTTGCTATTTTCTGTACCTTTTCTAATTCTGCTATATCTTTAAGATATAGCAACAAGAATTGCACGCAATATTCGAGGTGCGGTCACACCATGGAAAGATACAGGGGCATTATAATATCCTTGGTTTTATTCTCCCTTTCCTTATGATTCCTAGCATTCTATTTGCTTTCTTGGCCATGGCTGCGCACTGTGCAGAGGGTTTTAATGTATTATCCATGACTATACCCAGATCCTTTTTCCTGGATGGTGATTCCTTGAATTGTGTAACCGTAGTTTGGGTTGTTCTTCCCTAAGTGCATAACTGTGAACTTGTCCACATTAAATTTCATCTGCCATTTGGGAACCCAGTCTCCCAATTTCTCAAGATCCTCTTGCAATTTTTCACGATCATTTTGTATTTTAATATTTTTGAATAATTTTGTATTATCTGGAAATTTGATCATCTCACTCGTTAGGCCCACCGGAAATGGGAATAGCACAGATCCCTGCGGTACTTCATTGTTCACCTTTCTCCATTGAGAAATATGTTCATTTAGCCCTACACTCTGTTTCTATCTTTTAACCAAATCCTAATCTACAATCTGGCCATGGGGCTCTGATTATTCCTCCCCAGGATGCCCCCTGCTGGTGCTTTGGCTAGTGCTAAGTTTTATTGTACTGCAGGTTGTATAGAGTTGGATGTGTCGAGGTTCAACTGGAAGTACTGCATTGTCCTCTCCCACCACTCAAGCTGAGGTAGAACTTTGTAATGGAAGGAATGGCAGAGTAGTGTGACATTCTGAGGATCGTGGGCTTACACTTGTGTTGGAGGAGGGTATGTGCCACTGAACTCCGTAGTCTTGTTTTGGGACACATCATGGCCCCAGTCAGTGAGCTTTGCGCATCCACATTCCAGGCCCTCCTCTGCTCCTCAGTTACTGAAAAATCAGGCACAAGGAGTGAATTTCTACCTGCCTTTCTCTCTTCTTACCTTCTCCTTTCCCCATTTTCTTATGATAGATTAATTTAGCTTGATGTTTTCTTTCCTCTTATGTTCTGTTTAGCTTTGGGTATCTTTTATATTTCACTGGTACTTTATAGGGATAAAAGATTGCTTGCATTTCTTCTTCCCCTACCCTGTTTCTGCTGGAGAATAAATGAAGATGGAAGGGGATGGGTGAGTGTTGCACCTTCCCATTTTCTGAAGGGGTTTTGTCTTGTCAACTGCCCCCCAGTGCACTGCAGTGTTTGGAGTCTCCTGAGAAGCACAGGCTGTGAAGTGAAAAAAGATTTTGCTCCTGTTTAAAGTAGGGTCTCCACCTCCAGACGGCAACTGGTTTAATTCTCACCCTTTCCGTTTCTAAGAGTTGGTGAGACAGGATATAGCATAGGGTCAGCGCCATGCTTCACCTGCTATTGCTTCAGCTCCGTTTACACATGCAGGAAGTCTTGCAGTCTTCTCTTTACAGTCTTTTAATAATATTTTTTCCTTTTTTGATCTCTAATTTAGACATACTTAACACCCAGTGATGTAAATGGATGATTCAGTGTGCTTTGCTTCATTGCAGCTCTGCCCAGAAACTGATTGAAAGCAGGGGTTCTTAACCCAGTTTTTGGGATAATCACTATGAATATACATGAGGGAGATGTATGCTGATCTCTCATATGCATATACATTATGGTTATTCTGAAAACTCTACTGGCTAAGTCTGTTCTGAGGACTGGGTTGTGAGCACCTGCCTTAAAGGGATCCTTGCATATATTAAAACTTCTCATTGTATATGCACATATGACTGAGTCCCTGACTTGGTTTTACTCTTTCCACCCCTGCAAAAGTTGGAAAGGATTATACAGAGGGGTTGAGAATGTCTGTTAGTCTGGGGCCATAATAACTCTGAAAAGATTACTGGAATGGGATGAAACTTCATATAAGAGAAAATCTGGTAAAAAGACACATCAAGTTTAAAAAAAAAAAAATAAAGGCTAAATCATACTTGGAGTTCAGAAAAATCAACACCCCAAATAATTGGCCCAGTGCATTCCACTGGGAAAAGGCGTTCACCTTCTGTAGCATAGAAACTTATAGTGAAAAATAGCAGTTAATAGAATTCCGTCTTTCAAAATTCTCTCCCTACTCTGTACTCTACCCCCTCCCCTCAAACTGCCCCACCACCTTGCATGATATCAACACTGTCAAAATATATTCTATTGTAAGGTTGGACCATGAGATGATCGAGGGTCTAAAAGGGGCACTCTGGGAAGACAAGCACATAGCAAAGATAGTACAATGAATTCTTTGTCTGTGTTTTAATGAGAAACATGTAAGGGAGATACTCGTACCAGAAATGGTATTGAATTGTGAGGATTTTGAGGAACTGAAAGCTGCTGTAAGGCAGAATGACAAACTAAAGTGTGACAAATTATCTGGACTGGATGGTGTACATTCCAGAGTACTGAAATAACTCAAAAACAAAATGGTGGATTATTGCTAGGTTATAAAATTGCTATAATTAAAATTATCTATGGACCCTGAAGATGGAGGGTGACCAGCTTAATGCTAATTATTACAAAGGATTCCAGGATTAGTCAGGAAAACTGCAGACTGATAAGTCTGACATCAATGCAGGAAAATTAGTAGAAACTATTATAAAGAACAAAATAACTCAACATATATAGTCATGGTTGAATGGGAAAAGCCAACATGGATTTAGCCAAGGGAAATCCATGCTTCATTAATCTGCTATGCTTTCTTGAAAGTGTGAATAAACATATGAATATAGGTGATCAGTGGATGTCTGCATTTCCAGAAGGAGAATGGCAAAGTCCCCCATGAGAGACTTTGAAGTGCATAATAGAAGGCAGTGGCCTATTGTGAATTGGGTTTGGCTAAAATATAGAAAACAGAAAGTTGGACTAAATAGTCTTAATTTCTCAATAGAGAAAGGTGAGTAGCGGAGTACTGCAAGGATTTCTTTTGGGACCAGTGCCTTTTAACATATTTGTAAATGATTTGGGAATGGGAGCAACAAGTGTCAGATTTGTAGATGACACTAAATTATTTAGCATGATTAAATCTCATGTAGATTGAGAAATTGCAGGAGGCCCTTGTGAGATTTCAGAGATGGGGCATCTAAATGGCAGGTGCAATTTAACATGGATGAAAGCACAGTGATGCACATAGGAAAGAATAATCCAAATTGAGGTTAAATGATGCTGAGTTCCACATTGTGCATCACCATCCAGGAAAAGGATCCAGATCTAGTCGTCATTGTGGGCAGTATGTTGAAATCCTCTGCTCAGTGTGTGTTGGTGGTAAGGAAAACAAACACAATGTTAGCAATTACTAAGAAGACTGGAGAAAATAAGATGACTGTCATAATGCACCACCATGTGCCACTCCATGTTGCAATTGTACCTTGGGTATTGTGTGTAGTTCCAGTTGCTACATCTCAAAAAGATCCAGAGAAGGGCAGCCAAAATGATAAAATTGGTGGAACGACTCCCCTGTGAAGAAAGGCTAAAGACTCTTCAGCCTAGAGAAGAGATGGTAGAAGTTTTTAAAATTCTGAGTGGAGTAAAACAGGTAAATGCAAATCTGTTGTTTACTCTTTCAAAAAGTTCAAATACTAAGGAACACATCATGACGTTGTAAGCAGTACCTTTAAGATAAATTGAAAATATTAATCCTTAAGGGAAAAATCCCACTTGGGTAAAAAAAAGAAAAAGAAGAAAGAAATCTGGTGCTTGGCCTTCATATGTTGTACTCTGGCTGGTGTAGATAGATTTGTTCTGGCCTGATTCACTCTGCACTTTCAGGTCTGTTTGAGCCTCCTATTTTTCTTTTGTTTTATCTCTCTGCCCTACATAAAAGTGAACCTTTAGCTAGCCAGGAACACTGGGATACTTCACTCCCCTCAGTAACCAGTTGTGCAGAGCCCTACTGTGTATGGACTCTTGAACCTGCAAGAGCCCATTTGCTGGGATTTTTCTATCCTGTCACTGCCTGAGACCCTGATGCCTTCTGCTTGTACCCTTTGGGTACTTTCCTTTAAGGCTAAAGGTGAAACATGATCTGGTTCTGGAGGGAGACTTTTAGGCAGTTCTACTATTGCAATGCATTGTGGGATTTGTGATCCTGCTTTTTCCTTTTAAATTTTGTATTGCAGGTGCCAAATTCGTCTCCGTGCATAAGCTGAGTTGCAAAGGGCTGATCTCCTGAGGAAATAATATTTGAAAGCAGCTAACAGGAATTCTTGCTTCTGCCTCAGTTGCACAAGCTGAGTCTTAACAATCCAGGGTTCATATGGGATTCCACAGCAGCAGGGTCCAGTCCTATCACCTCTGCTCTGGCAGACTAAGGGCCTGATTCCCCATTAACAGAGTTGGAGAAGAGCCCAAATAAAGCAGGTTGTTGGTGTTTTTAATTCCAGATTCTGTTAGAGGAAGGATATGTTCTAGAGAAATACTAATTTATATTTAAGAGCAAACCATAATATGGAAATGGTTCTCCTGGCACTACTAGATGATTTCCTGAGGGCATCTGATGAAGGAAGGTCCTTCTGTCATAATCTTACTTGACGTCTCGCTTACCTTTGACCATGTCATTCTAGTAAGTATAAGCTGTTGAACACTGGCATCAGGGGCACAAGTCTAAACTGATTTCTCTTGCTTGTAAGCAGGAAAATGCAGTAGATACTGGTGGGAGATGACTCCTCTTCTGTTAGACTTTTTTCCTTCAGTGTAATGCAGAGTTTAGTCCTTTTGTCAGTCCTGCACGATATCTATCTCAGACTGCTAACAGAAGTCATTCATTATTTTGTCTGTGCTCCAGTTCTTTGTTACTGGAATCTGATAGAGAAATTGTCAATTTGCAGAGATCTGGTATTGAGCTGCTATTAATCTAAAACCCAACAGAATGGAGGTCTAAATTGCTGGGATGTCCCCTGAGTTCTGTGCTGAGGTAAAGCTGGTACTGAATGGTACATATCTGGCAAAGTGTGAGGTCCAACGCCTTGGTGTCCTCTTAGATACCAGACTGAGTGTCTGCTTTCAGATTACCCAAGCTGCAAGGAACATCATCTTCCACTCTGGCCACTGAAGCAAACAAAACTGAGTGAACAAGGACATTCTGGCCACTGATGTGTGGTTTGTTTTATAGTGAGAAAATTACTGCAGCATACTGTTAATGTACTGCAGTAATCTTCTTCCTCTCAATCTGCAGCAAGCAACATGTTAACTATATCAAACAAACAATTAGCACACTCATATATAGAGCCCCAAGTGCAAATGAAGAGGAACTATCAAACATTCTACAACAAGTCTGCTCCCATTCCTCTCACAATAAACCTCTTGTCATACTAGGAGACCCTAACATCCCATCCCTGCCTGCTCAGGTCAGAGACACCTTCTTAGATGCAATGAAAGACCTCCATTACCATCAACTAATAAATACCCCAACCCACAAGAGGGGAGGAACCCTTGACCTTATATTCACACCAGTCCACCACTCCTCCAAAGACATCGTGGGACACACAACAGTCACCCCAATCTCTTGGTCTGACCATCACATGATCAACTTCTCCATAACCCTATGGAGACTCAAGGATACACTCGAACCAACTCTCAAGGAGAAAAGAAGATTCTGCACCTCCAACGAAGATAACTTCCTAACAGAGGTACTACCCAGACTAGAGCAGTGTACAACAGACCTCGACACTGCCATCACAAAATGGCACGAGACACCCATAATGTATCAACAGCACCAGATAAAATACTATATAGCGTAAGAAGAAAGCACAACGCCCCCTGGTACTCAAGTGAATTTAATAATTTGAAGAAACAAGGAAAATGGAAAGAATATGGCGATGATCTAAAAGCCGAGGACATTTAGCAAGATACAAGGAAATGCAAGACCTTTACAACAACACAATAAATAACTGCAAAAAGGAATACCACTCAAACCTTATAAGAAACTCTATCAACAAACCAAGGGAGCTCTTTACTATTGTGAATGGACTAACAAAGGATCCATTACAACCAGAAGACTCAAACTCCATATCCTCATAGGATATGCAAACTTTTTACAGCAAAAATACACACAAGAACCACTTAAAAAAACAACAAAGTCCAACTCTTGATACAACACAGATGAAACATGGGACACATTCCAAATCCCAACAAGAAAACAGCTTGACTCCATCATATCTAATATCAACACAACAACTTTGCCCATTGACCCATGTCCAGTTATTTGGATCAAGCAAACAAGGGAATATCTAAGACCGTACCTACAAATGATTGTTGAATCCTCACTCACTCAAGGATCTATCAGACCTATTATCAAGAACAACAACCTCAATTAAAGAGATTCAAACTCCTTCCGCCCTATATCCAGTCTCACATTCTTAACCAAAATCATTGAGAAAGTAGTACAACATCAACTTCAGGACCACATAAACACATATGCCCCATTGGACCTCCACCAGTATGGATTTAAACAAGACCACAGTGTGGAAACCCTCATTACATCTCTACTGGACACACTGGTTACAGGCATAGACAACATAATTCATGGATTAGTCCTATGCTTCATAGAGATCACTGCAGCCTTTGACTCCGTTAATCACAATACTCTGCTACAAAGGCTCCATGATACAGAAATTAATGGTACGGTATTAGACTGGTTTACCTCCTACCTTTCCCTTCGCCACCAGCAAGTCAGATCCAAAAATGACTAGTCGAAACCTTTCACACAATACCAGGGCGTCGCACAAGGCTCTGCCCTCTTCGCACTATTATTCAACATATACATCCAACCAATATGCAACATAATAAAACAGTACAACATCCATTATAGAATATATGTGGATAATATCATGATATTCACCCGCATCAACATCAATCAACCTGATTATTCCCATTTCATAGCATGCCTCGAATCAATGTCGAAATGGCTCAAAGGACAGAACCTATATATACATACTTCAAAAAAAGCAAATTGATGCATATCACCAGAAACACTGAATTCTCCCCCCAGACTCAATAGAAATACTAGATCAAACCCTCAGCAAACAAGCAAGAAGTCAAATATCTTGGAGTAACCTTTGATCAGTATCTCAGCTTTCAACCTCGCATAAAAAGAACTACCAGATCAGCCTACCACAAGTTACGAACCTTACACAAACTCAAACCATTATTATCCAGCAGTGACTTCAGGACTGTGTATCCATAACGGACTACTGCAATGTTATCTGCAATGGCCTACCTAAGAACAACCTACTTCCCCTCCAGCTGGCCCAAAACACAGCTGCAAGAGTTATATCTGGAACTGCTAAATACAATCATATAACCCTGAATCTCCTCCAGTTACACTGGCTCCCTATCAATTCACGCATCAAAAACAAGATCATCACAATCATCTTCAAGATTTTAAACAACCTATCACCACCAGCCCTGCAGCCATTGATCAAGAAAGCACATCCAACCAGAACCAGAAGAGAAGCGGATAACACTATCTTGGAAACTCCACCAAGCTTCCGAACAGCAAAACAACCCACCTGTAGTAGAGCCTTCTCCATGTACACCCCCTAACTTTGGAACAACCTCCCTACCGCAATATGAGCAATTAAAGACCTAATGGACTTTAGGAAAGCCTTAAAGAGACACATCTTCTGTGAATACTATGGTCCCACCTTAGAAGAGCTGCGGCTTGACACAGATACAACAACTGCTTGAACTCTGTTAGGCACCCTTGCTATACCCTGCACTGTTTGTTACATTTCACCTGTATATAGTTAAATGTATAAATTGCCCCATGTAATCTTCCAAGTATGTAAAAGCATGTTGCTATGTTGTTCAATGTAAACCACTTTGAATGAACGATAAGGTGGTATAAAAAACCCCCTATTAAATAAATAACGTGGATCTCCCACAAAATATTTTAATATGTCAACAACTAGCAGAGAGAACCCTGCGGCATGGAGGGGCCACAGCCAGTCCTCATGTATTTCCACTGACGCCCAGCTCCTTGTCTTGGTATGGGCTGCAGTTGACCATCTGCAGGGACCAAGCAGTTGGTCTTGTGAGGTCAGTCTCTGTTGTCTTCTGGTTCACTGTGAGTCCACTGGTGGTCAAGGGCTGAGCACATGGCCAGTAGGCAGGGGTGCTCCGCCACAGGCTGGAGTGGAGGACATGCACGTTACAGCAGGAAGAGGTTGAGAATGCTTGGGAAGGCAATCCTGTTTTGGAAGTAGAAGAAAACATTAGAAGAAGGTAGCATTAAAAGAAGATAAATAGAAGATTACAGAGGGATCCATCCGCATGGCTGAGCAGAAAGAATAGACTGAGGTAGAGGTGGCTGGCACATGCTCAGAAGAGTCTGACTCTTCTGAGCTATTGAAGAGCAATTCTGTCCATGGTGCTGTCGGATGACATCACCCATGTGTGGTTGACTCATCCTGCTTGTCCAGGGAGAAGCAAACAAAATTGTGAGTGAACAAAGACAACTTAGCCACTGATGTGTGGTTTGTTTTATACTGGGTAAATTACTGCAGCACACTATAAAGTGGATCTCCCACAAAATATATTAATATGTCAATAACTAGCAGAGAGAACCATGGGGCATGGAGGGGTCATAGCCCAGTCCTCATGTACTTCCATTGACTCCCAGTTTTCTCTCTGTCTCGCCATTGCCTTTAAAATGATAAATGGCCAAACAGCACTTCATCTGAAGTATCACCTGTCGCACAAATTAAGGTCCAATAGTGAGGCACTCCTACAGCTTCCTGCAGCTAAGAATTCCAGACCGATGAGGACCATAAGTGAGTTTTCTTCTCCTTTATCTCCAGGCCCAGGAACTCTCTCCCAAGAGAGACAGATGATTTGTTGATTGACAAAGTTGGATCGTCCATCAAACCTTACCAATGTCAACCAACGATCTCTATGGCGAATCTAACAAATTAGGGTGCCAGGCATTATCTTGGGCACATGTTCTGTGCAAGTAATAATATGCTTGTTTCTGATCTCTCACCTATGTGTTGCTCTTAGTTATCAAAAGTTGTAAAACTGGGGCATCATTGGAGAGGAACATATCAGCCTCTCCGCCCCTGTGATTTAATTAGGGCTTTTAGGCTACTTAATTATTCTGCAGCTCAGTATGTGTTTGAAGCAGGTCACAAATTCTTGCAATAAACAAAACTTTGTTCTAATGGAAAATGTATTCTCTTTGTATCAAATGTATTGAATCCTTCACCCTGTGGATGACTCCTGTTGCCTAGTTTACCCCAAAACAGGACTTTGCTTAATCTCTAGAGAGGTGTCTTTTGGCATGAGCCCTTATTCCGCAGTGAACATATTGAGTGGGATCTTAGCTTACTGTGTGTGTGCTTTAACCTGAGCAGGCCTTGGTTCTGCACACTAGTTTCAGTGCAGGGAGTGGGCAATAATGAGGTATCAGATCAAATAAATTTATTCCCAGACCTTCAGTTAAAAAAACACCACCACCGAGATTCTGTTGTGGGTGAATGACCCGAGAGATGAAAGAGAGTTTTTTGCTGTATCTCTTAATATATTTACTTTACAAGTGTTGCCAAAGTGATCAGAGTCTCTTTCTCTGTGTTCACTCTGCAGCTGCAGTCTGTCTAGTGTCTCACTTCCTGAGCTCTTAGACACACTCACGCATTTCCAGTGGGTGTGGAAGGAGTTAAGCCTGTCTCAGGAACAGGGTGTGGACAGTTATCTGGCCTCCGGGGCCCATGACGTGCTTCCTGGCAGCTGCTGGCTGGTTAGTTCCTGTAGTGGGACAGGGTGGCAGGTGGCCGCGCCTCCCTGCTTACCTCAGCAGCCCAGCTCTCGGTTTCAGTGCTAGGAGCTGCTGAGAGAGCAAGACTAAACCTGGGACTTACGGTGCAATCATGGTGCTCAATACGGAGGCAGAAGGTGGTGAGTGTGGGCAACTGCAGGGTCGGACTGCGGAACCAGGGGCGGGGGAGGGGTGTCTGTGCTGTGGCTGACACTACAGGACAGGAGGGTCTGGGGGGAGGGGGTTTATTTGTTTGGTTCCCCTCACTATAGGATGAATGGAGGGATGAATTTTTGCTGTGCTTCTCACTGTACAATGCGGGAAGGTGAGATGTGTGGTGCCTGGATTTGGGAGGGAAGGGCTGACTGTTTCTGGCACTGTAGGTGGGGAACTTTGCCTTTACCCCACTGTGAAAGAGGCTTTGGCAAAATTTTTTCTTCCCTATTATGGTTCTGGTGTAGTTCATTTTTATGATGCTCTCGCCCCCTGGTTTGGGTGAGTGATGGGTACTGCTTTGCACAGGAGTGACTTGTCATATATGATTAACTCTTATTTTCTTATTATTTTTAAGATGCCCACTTCAGATAGACAGTCACAGTTGCCTGGGACCCTGATTTTGGGGTGACCCATGGCCTTTTTCAGAAACCTTTTAAACACTCAACAAAGCAAGGAACTTCTTACCCAGATTCTTAAATACTAATTTGTTAGTGGAGTGTTTAAGGTACTTCAAAGATTCTGTGGCGCCTCTGCCTCCCATTCTGTGCAGTTCTTTGCTCTTTTTTTTTTTCTTTTCAAGAGTCTCCTTTTCCCTCTCACTTTTGATATCGTGACCCCATGTGGTATTTCCTCTAGTTGCAGAATAACTTCCAGAGAGTTGTATGTGTGTCTTCCACACCTACTAACCTAGTCTATATTTGCCCCCTTCCCATTTGTTCTGTTTGCATGGATGTATGCTGGTAGTCTCTTCTCTTGAATGGACACACATGGGTGATCTCTCATGGGTTAGGTTTGTGGATATCTCTGGTTTGTACAGGTGATCTTTCATGGCTTGGATGCATGTACTTCATTCTTAGTCAGATATATCTGGAGGACTGATGGAGACAGTAAGTTTGGCATGCAGGATTGAGTGAAGGTGACAGATTGATTTGTTGATGAATTTAGGTAGTTGAAAGATTTAAGAGCTTATTTTCTATTTAGACCTTACTTGTAAGCTGCTTTGCTAGTTAACCATGAGAAGCGGTATAGCAAAACCTAATAAACACAAATGTGAATGCAGGGTGTTCTAGAAGGAGGTGAGATCCCAGCAGTAACTTCACACCCATTCTTGTTGGGCCAGTTCTGAGGAAGGCTGGTAAACACATCCAGATGGACTACCCATCAAGTTTCTATCAGCCCTTCTATTATATGAACGTGAAACATGATACAAAGGAGGGAAGGGATCTGGACTGATAAACTGCAGTCATAGCACAAGGATGTTCTAGTTGACCAAGTACATATATGAGAATCAGCTGTCCAACCTGTCTCAGACTTCAGAAACTCTTACATTGCTCCTGTAAAATGAACTGAGTGGCCGTGAACTTGGGAGACACCCACTTGTGTGCCTGACGCAATCCTGCTTCTTGGCGGAAGGCATTGCTTTCTGTGGACAGCAGGATTGATCAGGCACACAGTCCCTTCTTCCTCCCTGAGAGTTGCACTCTTTGAGCTCTGGAATTAAGTGAGAGACTGCTATGTGCAGGAAGGACCTCGCATGCTCAGGTTCTAGTGCTGGTCCAGATTGTTTCCACTGGATGGCAGGTGCAACATACCTTATCTTAGTAACACCTATGACAGGAATGTGCTGCATCCCATCTTGCTGGTGAGAGAGCAGGGCAGATTGGATTTAAAACAAAGGTTAAATAGGTTAAATAATAATTGAAATCACTAATCAGGAATATTCTGCATTGAATAAAAATGAAACTAGAGAAATACCTGCATCAAAAATCCCATAAAGTCTACCTAAAACCAACTGCAAGAGAATAAAGGCAGCTGTTAAGAAGAAAAGTATGTTACTGATATTTCTAAATTTCCTTCAAACTTTTCTAAACAGGAGCAATTCTCTTTTATTGTTTCATTCAGGTGCCCCGACCTTGCATTTTATTGTTGCACTGTTTGCATTTTGCACATATGCCTATCTTACCCATAGGCACAAGAATTTTATTAAAATATTCCCAGATGGGGTTTCTTTTACAGCCTGGTACCATGCTAGAGTTTCTCTTGTACAGTTTCCTCAATAGATCTCATAAATCAATGGAGAGTACGTTCAGAATTAGAAATGTATTCCTCAGGACTGCCAGAATATGTTCTGCACTCACTTTCCTTTCTCCTGTCCTTTACATTTATGTCCAGACTCTTCCTTGGTTAGGCCTCATCCATCCTCCAAAATCCTCTGTTCATTGACCACTTTTGTCTTTCAATTTTAGGGACAAAAGATAATCACTTGACTATATGTGTGTGTGTACACAACCTACATGGGCTGGTTTCTCTCATTTTCATATACTTGAACAACCCAAACTATGGTTACATTATGTAATGTTCCACATCAGGAATCGGCACCCAGGAAAAGGATTTAGGCATCATTGTGGATAATATGTTGAAACCCTCTGCCCAATGTTCAGCTGCAGTCCAGAAAGCAAATAGAATGCTAGGGGTCACAAGGAAAGGAAAGGAGAATAAAACAAAGGGTTTTATAATGTCTCTGTATCGCTCCATGGTGCGACTGCATATTGCATATTGTGTGCAATTCTGGTTACCTTACCTAAAAAAGGATATATTGGAATTAGAAAACGTACAGAGAAAAGCAACCAAAATGGTAAAGGGAATGGAAGAATATCCCTACAAGGAAAGGCTTAAAAGGTTGGGGTTCTTTAACTTGGAAAAGAGACACCTGAGGGGAGATATGATAGAAGTCTATAAAATAATGGAGTGGAATGGATAAACTTAGATTGGTTGTTAACTCCTTCAAAAAGTAGAAAGACTAGGGGGCACACAATGAAGCTACAATGTAGCACAATGAAACAAAAATATGGCACATTTAAGACTGATAGGAGAAAATACTTTTTCACTCAGTGTGTAATCAAACTCTGGAATCCGTTACCAGAGGATGTAGTAAAAGCTGTTTAATGTAGTTGGGTTTAAAAAAGATTTGGACAAGTTCCTAGAGGAAAAGTCCATAAACCATTTTCTTTTTTTTTATTTTTTATTATTGAAAGGCAGCCATTACATACAAGGAAACATAAAACAAAAGCATGGTACAATATCAAAGGATAACAAAGCCAACGGCCTTAACAAGGGTCATAAGGCAAGCCTACCAAACGCCTTCATTTGTTTTTGTGTAATGATTGTATTACTCTACCCCCTCCCTGTTGCCCCCGCCCCTGCCCACTCAACATCATGCCACAGAAAGCACCTGCAAAGGAAATCCTCAACTCCCCCCGCCCTCTCGCCCCCCCTTCCCCTCCCAAGCCATCCTAACCTATCTCCCCCTCCCCCACGAACCTCTATACCAGCCAAGAAGAAAGCAAGCAAGCAAGCCAGCCAGTGGAAGCAAAAGACGGTACAGCAGAAGGGCAGCGGGCAGCGCGCAGCAGCGCCGGTGACCTGCAAATTTTCCAGGGCGTATCACATCTTTAAGCAATCAGGAGCCAAAGCGCAGGACAAAGGGTGCCCACACCTGCTCAAAGCGCGGCAAACGCATCCTACCGACTGCCACCCCGCGCTCCATTGTGTACGTGTCCCACATCTGTGCTAACCAGACAGAAAAAGAGGGTGGGTGCTTCCAAACCGAGGCTATAGCCAACCAAGCCGCATTCAGACCCATGGCGAAGCAAAGCCAGCTGGGGGCTACGTTCCCCAGGCACAGCAACCCCAAATAGAAAAATCCCCGGATCCCATGGAATGTTCAATCCAATTAGTTGCTGTAAACGAGCTTGAATCCCCTTCCAAAAAGTTTGGACTCGGGGACAAGACCACCAAATATGCGCCAGAACACCTTGCCCACATTTCCGCCAGCACAGGTCTGGAACCCCCGGATAAACGCGAGCAATCCGTGAAGGTGTCATCCATAGACCATTTTTAAAGAGGATCAGGAAATCCACTGTTTACTCCATGATAAGCATTGTGGAATCTCTTACCTTTTTGGGAAACTGACAAAGTACTTGTGACCTGGATTGGCCACTGTTGGAAACAGGATACAGGGCTTGATGGACCTTGGTCTGACCCACTATGGTATTTCTTATGTTCTTATGTATGTAAAGGGACTTCCAGTCCATCCTTCAATCCTGTGGCTCCCCTAAAGAGGCGCTAGTAGTCTCAGTCCATCCAACACGTCAGGATCTCCAATACTCTTATCTAGAAAGCTCTGTTGTCTGTTCATGCCATCTCCTGGCACCTGGACCTCAAGTGAAAAGAACTATCTCCAGGAACAAGCAGGAATGTAGTCTTCACATATGGGTATCGTCTGTACCGACGGAGCCTGCGTGGGAACGCTCCGCAGCGTCCAATTAGAACGCTTTTGGGAGCATCCCACAGCGCCTGCATGCTGCCTTCCTGCCTTTCCCAACTGCCTCTCTTCAGTTCTTCGTTTTCCGCGGAGCCAGCAGGTCGTTTTCCTGTCACCGCAGAAATTATCCCATATTTTTCATTCTTTTTTGTGGTAGCGTCTGCCTTCCTCGACGCTATACCGGTACCGCCGGTTCTTTCTTTCTTTCTTAAAAAAAAAAAATTCTAATTTTTTTATCTGGATTTTCCAGCCTTTTTTCTCTCGGTTGCCATGTGCCATTTTGGGCACTAGGCCCAATTTTTCCGCAACATGGAAAAACCTGCTTCGGGTTTTAAAAAGTGTTCCAAGTGTGGTGGTACAATCTCTGTCACTGACACTCATGAGTGGTGCCTCAAATGTTTAGGTCCTGACCACTCCATCTCTGAGTGTGTTGCCTGTGGGATGATGTCGAAGAGGGGTCGGCAGAACCGAGCTGCTAAGCTTAGCACCCTTTTTCCCTCCTATGCAGCATCCGTGGCATCGACGTCTTCCAGGGCTTTGTCTTCCTCCCATGGATCTCAGGTAACCAAATATAAATCTGGCCGGTCCTCAAAGGGTAGATCTCCTTCCAAGCATCGAGATGCCTCTGGTGTTGCCCTTGAGGGACGTGTACCGGCAAAATTGCCCCGTCTGGAGGCTTTGACTTCGGCTTCCAAAGCACTATCGGGGCTCCAGGATGTTCTCGAGGCCTCAACCTCAGCAGAACTACTGGTGCCATGCTCTGGGGTACCGGCCGCTTTGTCCGGTACCGACACCCAGGCATCGGCAGCGTCAATTGACCAGAGATTCCTGGCCATTGAGCGCAGTCTGGCGGCTCTCCTTACGGCATCGGTGCCTTTGGGACCGCTTCAGACAGTTCAACTGGTACAGACACCGGTTCCGACACTGATATCGGTACCGGTACCGATAGCATCAACATCAGCGAGTATGCTACCAACACAGAGTCATGCTATTTCCTCCGGTATCGACAGGCTGGTACCGGACCCCTCCGGTACTGACTTTGATCGGTATCGTGCTTTACAAGAGTACCCGAACAGAAGATACTTTGAATCCTCTGATGACTCTGAGGACTCTGACAGCTCTGTCGATGCCGGAGTACTTCTCTCTGAGGAGCCTTCTTCTCCTAAACATAGGATGTCTCCTCCAGAGGATATATCCTTTCAGGATTTTATCAGGGAGGTGGCTAGGGGTCTTTCCATCACAGTGGCTCTTGAAACAGAGCCCAGAGCAAAGGAGTTGGAGATTTTACAATATCCTAAAGCTCCCAAGGAAGCGGCTACTTTGCCTATTCATGAGATCTTGCATGATCTCATGTTAAGAATGCGGGAAACACCTCTTACCACCTCTCCTCATTCCCGTAGGCTGGATACCATGTATCGAGTGCCTCCTTGTCCTGGATTTCAGAAAACTCAGTTGCCACACCACACCATAGTGGTGGAGTCAGCTATGAGAAGGATCAAGAGTGCAAAAAGACATGCATCTAATCCTCCAGGATGTGAATGTAGGACTCTTGATGCCTTTGGGGGTCGAACATTCCAGGCCTCTATGCTTTCTGCCAGGATTAGTTCCTACATCTTATACATGGGAATGTTCCTTAAGGAGGTTACAGGAGATCTCGAGCAGGATTATCTTACACTTGTCAAACATGCCCAGGATGTTTCCAAGTTTGTTAATCGTGCAGCTTTTGACTGCTTTGAGTGCATAAGCAGAACCTCTGCCATTGCCATAGGTGCTCGTAGGATTGCCTGGCTCCAGGCATCTGACTTAGAACTCTGGGTACAGGACAAACTGGGGAATATCCCTTGTACAGGCGAAAATCTCTTTGGCAAAAATTGGCAAGAGAAAGCTAATGAGCTGGATGCTGATAACACCATTTTGGATAGGCTATCCAAGGCTACAGCTGATCCTGCAAGGAGAAAATCCTACAAGAAACCATTCTTCTCTAAAAAGAGGTTTTATCCCTCCTATACCCAGCAGATGCATTTTGCAGGTCAGTCTGCTCGAAAGGGACAGCAGCCCCCAAAGCAAAGGTAATCAAAGACTGCTAAGCCTCAACTGGCCCAGCAGACTCAGCCTCCACAGGGGCTTTGACTCTCCTTTAGAGAACTTGGCCTTTCTGGCCCTGAACGGGCCAGAGCCTTCCACCATCCCAGGAAGGTTGTGTCATTTTGCCCCCAGATAACAGCAGAAGAATGGACTCTTTCCATTGTAAGAGAGGGGTACACGCTTCATTTCTTCAACATGCCCCCTCCTACGATGGTAAGACAGTTCAATTCTCAGATTTCTCTCAGCACTCAGTTGAGTCAAGAGGCCAGTTTACTTCTTGTCCAGGGGGCAATAGAAGACGTACCCATTTCCCAACAGGGTAGGGTACAGGGTTCTATTCCCCTTATTTCCTTATTCCAAAGAAAACAGAGGGACACAGACCCATTTTCGACCTCAGAGAACTGAACAAATTCCTGTTCAAAGAGAAGTTCAAAATGGTTTCTCTGGGAACTCTGCTGCCATACCTTCAGAGTCAGGATTGGCTTTGTTCTCTAGATCTCAAGGATGCGTACACTCATGTCCTCATCCATCCAACTCACCGAAGGTTCCTTCGCTTCCTGTTTCAAGGAAAGCACTACCAATACAGTGTGCTTTCTTTTGGCCTGGCCTCAGCACCAAGGGTGTTTACAAAATACATGGCTGTAGTGGCAGCATTTCTTCGCACTCTAGGAATATTCATCTTCCCCTACTTAGACGACTGGCTCATTCGAGCCCCATCAGAGTCAGAGGCCAGAATTTCCCTATCTTGCACAATGCGTATCCTTCTGTATTTGGGCCTGGTCATAAACATCCCAAAATCCAGCCTAACTCCCACTCAATCTCTAGAGTTTATAGGAGCTTTGCTGGACACCAGAAAAGCAAGGGCCTATCTTCCACAAGCCCACTGCCTTCGCATTGTGCAGTTAGCCTCCCAGGCAGTGTTAAAAACTCATCTCACTGCTCGGGAAATGTTACAACTATTAGGCCACATGGCATCTACCGTACACGTGGTTCCCTATGCTCGCCTCCATATGAGAGCAGCCCAATGGACTCTATCCACTCAGTGGACTCAGGCATCAGGCTGCCTATCAGACAAAATAGCAAACACAAGTTGCCTTATTTTGTCTCTACAATGGTGGCAGTCAACCCAAAACCTGTTGGTGGGGTCCCCTTTCCAGCAACCCCTACCCAGGTCACTCTAACTACAGACGCCGCACAAGTGGGTTGGGGAGCTCATCTGCAAGATCTCTCTACCCAAGGCATCTAGACTCCACAGGAGACCCGCTTACATATCAATCTCCTGGAACTCAGAGCAATCTTCCTTGCTCTTCGAGTGTTCCATATCCAGCTCAGCTACAAGACAGTCCTAATTCAGACGGACAATCAAGTAGCTATGTTCTATCCGAACAAGCAGGGAGGAACAGGCTCTCTGTCGCTTTGCTACGAAGCTTTGTGACTATGGGCCCTCGCCAGAGAGCATCAAATTCATCTCCTGGCGGTGTATCTGCCAGGCATTCAAAACTCTTGGGCAGACAGACTCAGTCAAGTTCTGTTTCCACACGAATGGTCTCTCCATGCAGACCAGGTAGCAAAAATGTTTCAAATTTGGGGAACTCCGGACATAGACCTCTTTGCAAGTCCGTTGAATGCTAAACTTCCCCAGTTCTGTTCCAGAATTCCGGCTCAAGGTTCTCAGGCCAGGGATGCTTTCCTCCTTCATTGGGGTCAAGACTTCCTTTATGCCTTTCCACCCATTCCTCTAATTCCCAAGACCCTATTCAAGCTTCAGAGAGACAAAGGCCACATGATTCTCATAGCTCCACGTTGGCCACGGCAGGTGTGATACCCTCTGCTCCTGCATCTCTCTCAAGCTCCATCTCAGGAGTTAGGATCTGCTCCAGATCTCCTGTTTCAGGAGGACAGGATGTTATGGCATCCCAATCCCCACTCTCTGCATCTCAGGCCCTGGTTGCTGAGAGCCTAGACCTTCATGGCCTTAACCTTTCTCAACAAGTAAGGGATGTCCTTTTTGCTTCCAGGAAACCTTCCACAAGACGCTCTTATGCTTTCAAGTGGAAAAGGTTTTCCATATGGTGTTCGCAAAAGGGTCTTCACCCCTCTGCGATACCTCTGGAATCATTACTGTAGTATCTCCTGCATTTATCTAATGCAGGACTTAAGACTAACTCAGTTAGAGTCCATTTAAGTGCTATTTCAGCTTCTTTAAAGCCTTTAAATGGACAACCTATTTCCTTTCATCCTCTCATAGCAAGATTTATGAGGGGCCGCCTTCTAACTAAGACTCCCATTAGGCCACCTCCAGTGGCGTGGGACCTGAATCTGGTTCTTGGGCAGCTCATGAAGCTGCCTTTTGAACCTTTAGCCACTACCACCTCGAAATTCCTTTCCTGGAAAGTTATCTTTCTCATTGCAATCACATCAGCACGTCGCATCAGTGAATTGCAAGCATTAGTTGCTGATCCTCCTTACACTCGGTTCCATCATGATAAGGTAGTCCTTAGGACTCATCCACACTTTATGCCAAAGGTGGTCTCACCTTTTCATTTAAACCAGGCGGTTTACCTGCCTGTTTTTTTTCCAAGGCCTCATGCTTCAAATGCAGAAAGGAACCTTCATACTTTGGACTGTAAAAGAGCGCTTGCCTTTTACTTACAGAGGACACAGCAACAAAGAAAGTCCTCCCAACTCTTTGTTGCTTTCGATCCTTCTCATTTGGGACTTCCAGTCTCCAAGAGAACATTGTCCAACTGGATTGCACAGTGTATTTCTTTTGCTTATCAGAGTAAGAACCTTTCTTTGGAAGGCCATGTCACGGCTCACAATGTGAGAGCCATGGCAGCCTCAATGGCTCGTCTACACTCTGTGTCTATTGACGACATCTGTCGAGCAGCTACTTGGGCCTCGGTTCATACCTTCACAGCCCATTACTGCTTAGACAAAGACTCCCGCCGGGATGCCTTGTTTGGTCAGGCTGTTCTCACACACCTGTTCCATACTTAATCAACTCCTACGCACCATTCCCAGTAGGATGCCAGAGATCCATGGGGGGAGTGGAACCCTTTCACAGGGGCACACAACTTCTGGGGTCTCTGCCTGGCATCTGCAGCTAGGGAGTCCCCATATGTGAAGACTACATTCCTGCTTGTTCCTGGAGATAGCATAGTTACTCACCTGTAACAGGTGATCTCCGGGAGCAGCAGGAATTTAGTCTTCACAACCCACCCCCCTCCCCTAGGAGTTGTATCTCTCTTTTCTTTTCTTTCCCGCTCTCTCTCTCTTTGTCTCCGCTTTAAAACTCAACTGGAGAGAGGCAGTTGGGAAAGGCGGGAAGACAGCACGCAGGCGCTATGGGATGCTCCCAGAAGCGTTCTAATTGGATGCTAGGGAGCATTCCTGCGCAGGCTCCGTCGGTACCGACGATACCCATATGTGAAGACTAAATTCCTGCTGTTCCCGGAGATCACCAGTTACAGGTGAGTAACTATGCTTTCTGCACCGGGGTTCAACAATCAACAACTGCCTCATCAGTCAGTCATCTCTAAGGCAGAGGGTGACATCAGTGGGAAGGGTGGGGCACAGTCCATATTTATGTGTACAAGTCAGGACTGTCTCGGTCTTTTTCCACCTTTGTGTGTGTGTGTTAGATACACATATGTAGAGTATACAGAGCTATAGTTCATGTTTTCCTTCTTTCCCTCCAGTTTTTCATACTCATTCCTTTCTAGAAAGTCTTTGTTTTTTTCTTTGTTTTGGGAAATGTATATCTCTTCTTGGGATTTTCACAGTGCAAAGAAAAATGCATTTCTATTTCTCTTCATCTGATGCTGCAATGCAGGCAGAGTCTAGTGTGGAGAGGTAGAATGGATGGGAATCATTGGCATTAAAGTGGTACAGAAAGCCATAGGAGAAGATGAGAACACCAAAGGAAAGAGGGTAGATGGAGGAAAGGAGAGGTGCCAGAACAGAGCTCTGAGGCACACACAGTGCAATGGGAGTGGTAAAAAGAAAACCAAGATTGAATGAAGACGCCAAATCTTTGTGAAAGCAGCAGATAGGCCAAGGAGAATGTGGATCAAATAACGGTCCTTGGCTTTGGCGTGAACAGGTTACTGGTTTCTGTGGAATAGAGGAGACTGAAGTAAGTGTTGCCCACTCTAGCTCCTTCATATCATGACCCTTAGTTCTGCAATTACCTTTCCACTGATAAAGGTTTGCTTCTTGTATATTCCCCCATCTCTTTTCTCCTCTAGGATATGCAGATTTAAATACGTAAGTTTAATTTCTTAGGGCTTTTGGTGCAGATTTCACACTATTTGGTTTTCCATCCTCTATACTAGTGGTTCTCAAATCTGTCTTGGGGGACCACCAGCCAGTCGGGTTTTCAGGCCATCCACAATGAATATGCATGAGAGAGATTTGCATGCCTGCTACCTCCATTATATGCAAATCTCTCATATGCATATTCATTGTGGATAGCCTGAAAACCCGACTGGCTGGTGGTCCCCCAGGACAGATTTGAGAACTACTACTCTAGACTGCCTCAAGGTTATCTGTATCCTTTCGGGGATACAGCCTCCAGAACTGAACTGGTGGTTAATCACTAAATATCTATTGTATATTCAGGCAGGAAAATATAACACTATCTTAGAACAATCAGGAATCTGTGGTGATATATTATTGTTTTTCATATGAAATAATTAATGACCATTCTTTCTTATCCATTGACTAACACTTTAATTGTCTAGGTGTTTTAAATTTGTTTCAGGTGGAAAAAATCACTTAAATACTACTGTACCTTTAGCTACTAACCGACAGTAGTGCATTCAAATTTCTTGTCGTCGTCATTGCTCGATTTGTATTTAAAAACTACATAAACTGTTCATATGCAGTCCAGTAATATAAAGCCATGTGAGATTCACAATCAATTTTCACTTTCCTTAGCTGGCTTCTTATGTTTGTTTATATAGCACTTATTATAGCGTCAATGTGGCCAATCTCAGTTATTTTCCAAAATCCAATCATAACATTCCTATTCTTCCCTCCAGGCCAGTCGAGTCCAGGTATGCAAGGGTTGACTCTGTCCTTCAGCAGCTGAGAACTGAGCATGTCAGATTTCTGGTAGCCCAGCTTAAGAGCTCTCCCTTCCGCTCTACACGCCAGGCTTGCTCAGTTCTCAGCAGCTGAAGGAGCTCTTTCCTGGACTCCTGAATTGGGGTTTAAAAAAAAAAAGGCAACCAGTTGAGAACAGAGAAGAGTAAACCCTCTCTGAAAGGCTCCATGGATAGCTGAAGAGAGAGCGGCGAGGTCTCCCGTCTGCCAGTGCAGGGGAGTCTGGAGGGACACATGGCAGAGCCAGCCAAACTCCCCTATGGAGTAAATTCCTGGGAGTCCCAGGACCCTTACCTCAGCGAAGGGGGGAGGGGGAGACTGCCACGAACCTACTAGCGACAGGACTGGGGTACTCTCCAGTGTTGTGCATTTGTATGGCTCCTCTAGGGAAGCTCCCATGGGAGGCAGACTGTTCACGGCTGGTGAGCACAAGGTGAAAGTGAGAGAAGTTCTGGTGAGTAGCAGTTACGGAGGAGGCTGGGCGGGGAGCCCAGGAAGGTCAGGCTGTTTCAGCTGCATGTATGCTGTTGGGCCTTGGGCAGTGTGTCCTTTGTGCGGGCAGATGTGGAGTTGAGCCATCGGGTTTTTGCCGTTTGTGCTCAAGAGAGGGCAGGGTTGTGGTGGCAGTTCTGTCCCCAGTGCTGATGAGGAACACAGTGGACATCTTTTCGGAGAACCCCTGGGAGCTAGCGGTTCCCACCAATACAGACACCCTCCTGGCACCGGTGGCCATGTTCCGGGGGAGTCGGGCAAGCATGGGAAATACAATGGTAAGATAAAAGGAAAGAGGAAACAGGCTGGGGAGACTCCTGGGGCTCAGAGGGGTCTGCCTCGCCAGAACTTTTTTTTCCCCCCCAGAGTTTATACTCTCTCTTCATAAGGCTTACTGCCTCAAACAACAACAGGCTGGGGAAAAGGCTAGTGTGAATGAGGGATCTCCTCAGGAAGGGAGATTCCCTCCAGGAGGAGTCTCTTGAGGACCCTCCAGAAAAAAGAAGGAAGGGGGAGACTGACACCTGTCAGGATCAGACCTCTCCACAGTCTCAGACCTCAGAGGATCCAGGGGAGGGAACCTCGGACCTCTGGGAGGAGCCGATGGTCCTGGAGCTGGAGGAGGGAGAAGTTCCAGCAGGTGAAGACCCAAATATGTTCTGGGTGTTCCATAGGGAAGAGCTGGGAGCCCTAATTGCTCATTCCCTGGCTGCCTTGAACATTGTCCCTCCATCAGCGCAGACAGATGAGCCCCTGAAGGATCCCCTGTTGCAAGGGTTCAAAGGGGAGCAGGCTTGTTTTCAAGTACACTGGGTTATCAAAAAGATGATTGAGGCAGAATGGGAATTCCCTACCTTGCGGGGTAGTAAGGCAATGAGTTGCCTATTTCCCCTTCCCCAAAAGGAACGGGAACTTTTACGAATGCTTAAGGTGGATGCTCTTTTACTGGCAGTGATCAAGAAGACCAGCATCCCCCTTGGAAGGTGGAGTGGCACTCAAAGACCTGCAAGATTGCAAATTGGAGTCCCTGCTCAAGCAGGCTTTAACTCAAATGCCTTAGCACTGCAAGCCTCCATGTGTGGGGCTTGTGTCCAGAGCATCCATTTGTTGGCTCCAGAGTTGGAGTCCATCAGATCCAGACAGCCAGATGGCTTCGGACAGCTGTCGACTCGAGTCAGCCAAAGCGTACATGGCGTTCACCTTTTACGATCTGGTCCGGGGGGCTGCCAAGACCGTAGCCTCTATTGTGGTAGCCAGACATTTTCTCTGGTTAAGTAATTGTTCGGGGGAAGCTTTGGATAAGATAGTGAAGGATTTGGGGGATTCTAAAGGGGACCGTTTACCAGAGGATAAACCTAGAGGGGCAAAGCAGTTCATGGCCCAGAGGGGTCAACCAAGAGATTTTCAGAGATTCAGGCCCGTGGTTTATACCGTATCAGCGAGGGTGTTTTGGGGCACGGGGGCAGCCTTTTCGAGGTTCCTTGGGGACCGGCAGGGGATATTTCTCGTCCCCTACAGCTCCTAGTAAAACCACCAATGAAGCCAGGAGAGCCCAGGTGTGGAGATAGGCAGTCGGCTGCAAAGGTTTTACCCTAACTGGGCTCTCATTATGACCGACCAGTGGGTTCTGGAAATTATCAAGAGGGATACGCATTGGAGTTTGCCTGGCCTCTCGTGGAGGCATTCAGTTTCTCTCCCTGCAAGGCAGCCAGAAAGGAGAGAGTGGTGTGGGGCACCTTGCAGCGGTTGTTGCAGCTGCAGGTGGTAGTTCCGGTCACTCCAGACCAGTATGGAACAAGTCAGCACTCTATCTATTTTATGGTGCCAAAAAAGGAGGACATGTTCCGTCCCATTCTAGATCTCAAATATATGAATCGAGCGTTGCGCATTCCGCACTTCCATATGGAGACCTTGCGGTCAGTTATCTTGGACGTAAGGCCGGGAGAGTTTCTGGCTGCCTTAGATCTCAAGGAGGCCTACTTACATATCCCCATTTGCCCAAACCACCAATGGTTCCTGTGGTTCGCCCTGCCCATCGGACACTTTCAGTTCAGGGCCCCTCCCTTTGGCCTGGCTACCATGCTGCGGACCTTCACCAAAGTTATGGTGGTAGTGGTGGCGGCACTATGTAACAAAGGTGTCCTGGTGCACCCCTATCTCGATGATTGGCTCATTCGAGCAAAGTCAGAAGATGAGGCAGCCTCGGCCTTGCAACAGGTGGTGCAATTTCTCCAGGATTTGGGCTGGGTGGTCAACCTGGCCAAGAGACAACTGCAGCCCGTCAAGCATCTGGTCTACCTGGGCGTGCAGTTCGACACGCAGGCAGGCATGGCCTTCCCTGCCCCTAGAGAGGGTATGGAAGTTACAGGTTCAACTGCATCATTTCTTGCAGAAGACGGCACCAGCAGCTTGGCTCAATGGCAGCAGCACTAGACTTGGTGCTGTGGGCGCAGGCCCTCATGTGGCCTTTGCAGCAGGCACTCCTTTCCAGGTTGTCGCCACAGTTCCATCCACTGTGTCAGAGGTTGGAATGCTCGGAGAGAGTGCAGGCAAGCCTGCAGTGGTGGCTCTAGGTGGATCATCTGACAACGGGAATGCCGTTGGTGACCCCACAGTGGATCTTGATGACGAACAGATGCCAGCCTGTCTGGTTGGGGGGCGCATTGCCAGTCACGGGTAGCACAGGGTGAGTGGACACAGAAGCAGGCCTTAAGGTCCATCAACCATCTGGAAATGAGAGTGGTCTTTTTAGCCCTGCAGGCATTCCATCCCTTGATAGCTCAGAGGGCAATGCGGATCTGCTCCGACAACACGACCACAGTGGTATACATCAACAAGCAGGGGGGCACCGATAGTGCCTCTCTGTTAGAGGAGAGTCAGAGGTTAATGTTGTGGGCGGAGCACAATTTGGCGGCCCTGTCTGCGGTCCATGTAGCTCGCAAGGAGAATATTCAGGTGGATTTTCTCAGTCAGCACCGGTTGGATCCGGGCGAGTGGGAGCAGAAAATGGTGGTGTTTCACAATCTCACAGAGCGTTGGGGGGGGGGGGTTTCCCATCCTGGACCTCATGGCCACGCAGGATACTGTCAAGGCAAGTCATTTCTACAGCAGATGCAGGGAGCACATGTTGGAGGGCCTCGATGTGCTGGCTCAGGAGTGGCCGTCGGAGGGGCTGCAGTATTTGTTCCTTCTGTGGCCGCTGATTGGGAGACTACTGAGGCGGATAGAGACACACAGCAGTCTTGTAGTGCTCATAGCACCGGATTGACCACCCAGTCCTTGGTATGCGGACCTACGATGGCTGCTAGTGGAGCCTCCTTGGAGGCTTCCAGACAGGATCGGTCTTTTTTCCCAAGGTCCAATTCTTATGCTTCGGGTGGATCAGTTCTTGCTTATAGCTTGGCTCTTGAAAGGGCACACTTGAGATGGCGAGGATACTCCTCATCAGTAATCGCAACATTGCTGTGCTCACGAAAACGTTCTACCACATAGCATATGTTAGGGTCTGGCGAGTGTTTGAGCACTGGTGTGCAAAGCATAATGTCAGTCCTCTGAGGACCTTGCTTCCCGAGATCCTGCTTTTCCTACAGTGTGGACTAGAGAAGGGCTTGGCTCTTGGGACCTTGAAAGTGCAGGTCTCTGCTCTCTCTTGTTATCGAGGACATGTTCAAGGTCATTTGGGGTCTCACCCAGATGCTGTATGCTTCCTTCGATCAGTGCGGCCTCCTCTGAGACCTGTGGTCCCTCCTTGGGACCTCATCGTAGTGCTTTCCAGATTGACTGCACCGCCGTTTGAGCCTTTGGCCAGGGCATCCTTGAAAGATCTGACCTTGAAGACGGTGTGCTTAGTGGTGCTATGTTCAGCGCGCCGCATTTCAGAATTTCAGGCTCTGTCTTGCAGGGAGCCTTTTTTGCTTATTACCAAGGAGAAAGTGGTGTTACTGCTGGTCCCCTCCTTTCTCCCGAAAGTGGTATCTCTTTTTCATCTGAATCGGACCATATCCTTACCAGCTTTTCTGAACTTAAGCAGCTCGGAGAAGGATAGACAATTGCATCTCTTGAATGTCTGAAAGAGTGCTCAGGAGGTACTTGAAAGTGATGGAGCCTTTTTGCTGTTCGGATAGGTTATTTGTGTTGTTTGGAGGACCCCGTAAGGGGCAGGCAGCAGCCAAGGCTACAATTGCCTGATGGGTGAGACGGGCCATCTGCGCAGCCTATTTAGGCTTGGGGAAGGTGCCCCCAGATGGTCTTTGGGCCCATTTGACCAGAGCACAGGCAACATCCTGGGCAGAACGTGGATTGATACCGCTAGAAGAGATTTGCAAGGTGGCCACTTCGGCTTTGCTTCATACGTTTACTCGTCATTATCAGCTCGATATACATGTGGCAAGGGATGCAGTTTTTGGGGCTGCCATTTTACAGGCGGGACTCGCAGGTCCCTCCCGGTTATAAGTACTGCTTTGATACATCCCTTGCTTACCTGGATTGGCTTGGAGGGACGAATATGAAGTAGAAATTAGACCTTACCTGCTAATTGTCTTTCCTTGAGTTCCCTCCAGGCCAGTCCAGGGCCCTCTCTGGCATCTTTGGCAGTGGTGGCAAAGGAGCTGAGGCGACCCCCATGTAGTGGCAGTCAGTCAGAACAAAGTGTAGTGCTTATGGGAGAAGAGGTACAGCTTTAAACATTGGAGTGTTCCTGTCAATGGGGTTTTTTCCCCTATAATACAGCCACTTCCGTGTAAAGAGTTTACATTTTTTTTTATTCAAGTTGGTTTTCAGTCTGTCATATCTCTTCTGTGCTCTAGGGCACTGCCATGAGGGAGGAGAGTGTTTTTTCTGTTGAAATTTGATGAGGGAATTTTAGAGGCTGCTTGGTCAATGGTAGACTGGAGTGTAGAGAAGAAGGCGGAGCTCTTAAGCTAGGCCGCCAGTAATCTGACATGCTCAGTTCTCAGCTGCTGAAGGACAGAGACAGCCCTTGCGTACTGGACTGGCCTGGAGGGAACTCAAAGAAAGGCAATTAGCAGGTAAGGTCTAATTTCTCCTTTTTGGCTCTATATTTTCTCTTATTGGTTTTGTCCAATTTTGATTGATATTTATTATATTTAATATGCTCTCTTTTACAACCATGGTGGATCAAGGAAGGGTACATTTGTATTATTTCTTTTGTGATTGTATTTCAATGAAATAGAGAAAATAGTGCATACAGTTACGGTTTGCTCCCTCTAAAACCTGAATAAAAGGCACAGCCTTTTAACTTTTTTTTTTTTGCAGAAATGAAGATATTTTCCTCTTTTAGTTCAACAGGGCATTCCAGAGTTGAGGGCCAATATGACTTAAAAGCACGTTAGCTGGTAGTAACCAAACCAGAACAAGCAACAGCACCATATGAGACGACTGCAGAGATTTAGCTGGCTGACAAGTAGTACTAGGACTTATGCTCTTCCTCTATAACAGTATTCATGAACTAAGCACAGAATTTTAAACTGAATCCTAGCTTCTTTCAGAAGCCACTGATATTTAATTAACAAAGGAATAACATGGCCATATTTCCACTTTCCAGCCAACAGTGTAACAGCAACATTCTGGACTAATTGAAGTCTCTATAAGCCTCTGAAATGGAGAACCATTAAAGACCAAACCAGCTTTGCTAAATTTTCATGCTCCAAAAATGAATACAGTTGATGAATCATAGTAACATAATAGAAACCAGCATTGTATGAGAGCTCTCATTATGACCTGTGCCAAGGCATTATTAGCTCTCTTCTGCACGGAGACAGACCAAGGTCCATTGAGCCCAGCATCCTTCCTATCTCTGCTAGTGACCAGTATGGGTCACAAGTATCCGGCATATCTCAAAAAGTAGATTTATTTTTAATAGCCATTGCTTATCTCTAGAAATGAGATCTCCCAACTTTATCCAATTATCTGGCCAATAATTATTTATGACTTTTCCTCCAGCAACTTGTCCAAACATCTCAAGCCTCTCTCGGATTTGCCATTATGCAGTATTTGGAACTCTTCTCCCACAGGGGCTGTGAATGTTGCCTTTAGGGAGTGAGCAATCTGAACCTAGATATATACTGAGCCACTAGCCCAGCCTCTCCCCTATAGTTCATTTTATAATGTTTGTATCGAACAATGGATTGACTTTCTGGCATCAAAGCTTGGCTTGGGTAGGTGAGGGGTTCTTATTGTTTTTTACCCATAGATTAATGTGGTTTCATCTCTCTCTAACATGGGGGTTCTCCCCCCCTCCCCCCACCTCTCCATCTATTTTAATCCCCCAGTTTTCCTCTGTCAGGCTCCCATCAGCTTCAAGGGCTCTCTTCCTTTCTCTAGCTCAACTATGTCAGACGAAACTTTTAGAAGGTTGGTCTAAATTTAGTTCATGCCTTTTCAGTGGTAGCCCAGAGATGATTTATATTCAGGTACAGTAGCTATTTCCCTGCCCCCAGAGAGAGCACGTTATGATCTAACAGGCCGATGCAGAAAGCCAGTGCTGAAGTAGCACACCGTTAGCTGTGAACGCGTTTTCATAGTGCACCGATAGCATGAAAGCTCGGCAGTGATATGCAATAAGGGGCATGCTTGCAAATGAGATATGACGTAAGGTTGAAAGGAGGGGAGCCAATGTATGCACAAACAATAGACACACTACAGGCGACCGTATATGCATGCATGTAAATTTCAGACACTCATGAGCACATGGGAACTGTGTGTGAGAGAAAACTGCAGCCAATCTGAGCACTTTTCAAATCATTTAGAATCCCTTCAGCAAAGGCTCCAACGATCCTGTGAGCAGTGAGTGAGAATCAGCTGTGCCTACTTAGTTGGGAACTGTGTGTGAGAGAAAACTGCAGCCAATCTGAGCACTTTTCAAATCATTTAGAATCCCTTCAGCAAAGGCTCCAACGATCCTGTGAGCAGTGAGTGAGAATCAGCTGTGCCTACTTAGTTGGGAACTGTGTGTGAGAGAAAACTGCAGCCAATCTGAGCACTTTTCAAATCATTTAGAATCCCTTCAGCAAAGGCTCCAACGATCCTGTGAGCAGTGAGTGAGAATCAGCTGTGCCTACTTAGTTGGGAACTGTGTGTGAGAGAAAACTGCAGCCAATCTGAGCACTTTTCAAATCATTTAGAATCCCTTCAGCAAAGGCTCCAACGATCCTGTGAGCAGTGAGTGAGAATCAGCTGTGCCTACTTAGTTGGGAACTGTGTGTGAGAGAAAACTGCAGCCAATCTGAGCACTTTTCAAATCATTTAGAATCCCTTCAGCAAAGGCTCCAACGATCCTGTGAGCAGTGAGTGAGAATCAGCTGTGCCTACTTAGTTGGGAACTGTGTGTGAGAGAAAACTGCAGCCAATCTGAGCACTTTTCAAATCATTTAGAATCCCTTCAGCAAAGGCTCCAACGATCCTGTGAGCAGTGAGTGAGAATCAGCTGTGCCTACTTAGTTGGGAACTGTGTGTGAGAGAAAACTGCAGCCAATCTGAGCACTTTTCAAATCATTTAGAATCCCTTCAGCAAAGGCTCCAACGATCCTGTGAGCAGTGAGTGAGAATCAGCTGTGCCTACTTAGTTGGGAACTGTGTGTGAGAGAAAACTGCAGCCAATCTGAGCACTTTTCAAATCATTTAGAATCCCTTCAGCAAAGGCTCCAACGATCCTGTGAGCAGTGAGTGAGAATCAGCTGTGCCTACTTAGTTGGGAACTGTGTGTGAGAGAAAACTGCAGCCAATCTGAGCACTTTTCAAATCATTTAGAATCCCTTCAGCAAAGGCTCCAACGATCCTGTGAGCAGTGAGTGAGAATCAGCTGTGCCTACTTAGTTGGGAACTGTGTGTGAGAGAAAACTGCAGCCAATCTGAGCACTTTTTAAATCATTTAGAATCCCTTCAGCAAAGGCTCCAACGATCCTGTGAGCAGTGAGTGAGAATCAGCTGTGCCTACTTAGTTGGGAACTGTGTGTGAGAGAAAACTGCAGCCAATCTGAGCACTTTTCAAATCATTTAGAATCCCTTCAGCAAAGGCTCCAACGATCCTGTGAGCAGTGAGTGAGAATCAGCTGTGCCTACTTAGTTGGGAACTGTGTGTGAGAGAAAACTGCAGCCAATCTGAGCACTTTTCAAATCATTTAGAATCCCTTCAGCAAAGGCTCCAACGATCCTGTGAGCAGTGAGTGAGAATCAGCTGTGCCTACTTAGTTGGGAACTGTGTGTGAGAGAAAACTGCAGCCAATCTGAGCACTTTTCAAATCATTTAGAATCCCTTCAGCAAAGGCTCCAACGATCCTGTGAGCAGTGAGTGAGAATCAGCTGTGCCTACTTAGTTGGGAACTGTGTGTGAGAGAAAACTGCAGCCAATCTGAGCACTTTTTAAATCATTTAGAATCCCTTCAGCAAAGGCTCCAACGATCCTGTGAGCAGTGAGTGAGAATCAGCTGTGCCTACTTAGTTGGGAACTGTGTGTGAGAGAAAACTGCAGCCAATCTGAGCACTTTTCAAATCATTTAGAATCCCTTCAGCAAAGGCTCCAACGATCCTGTGAGCAGTGAGTGAGAATCAGCTGTGCCTACTACGTTGGGAACTGTGTGTGAGAGAAAACTGCAGCCAATCTGAATCTGAGCACTTTTTAAATCATTTAAAATCCCTTCAGCAATGGCGCGCCCGTGCCTTGCGGGCCCGCGCCTGAGGGCCTCGCAAGAGGGCCCTTTGGCGTGGCCCTTAGGCGGTGGACCGTGCGGGACCCACTATCTGCTGCTATATGCTCATTCTGTTCAGCGATATGCTGTTTGTAGTTAATGTAAGGTAATGTAATGTAAGTTATGTACTGTGTTCCCTGTTTGTACTCCTAGTGTTTTGTTGTGATGTAATGATAATGCAATGTATGTTTCCCTCACCTTTGTTTAACTTTGTGCTGTATTAACCGCTTTGATTGAAGGAAAAGGCGGGATACAAAACATGTTAAATAAATAAATAAATAAAATAGCACATGTGGATTCTTTCATCATTAGCAAAGCCAGTAACTGTCTGATGGCGCCCACCCCATAATATTCAACACTATTCTTACCCAAAAAACATTTTTTTATTAAATCACACCATGGAAACATAACAGGAAATGCAGAATGATATAAGTGAGTCCAAAGAACACATGAGGATAAGAAGCAAAAGACGTTTCTTCTTGAATGCCAGATTTTCGCTTATATGCTTAAAGATAAATGCAGAAGATTTTCATGCCAAAGGTAACTGTTCACCGGTACACACACACAGTCTTTCCCTACACAATCTAGAATTTTAAGTCCCCTCAGACCAGGTGTAGAGATAATGGAGCTCCTGGATTTTATGCTTGGTTATGTAATCCTCTGCACAATTCTTTGCATTGGGCACAGACCTTATTAACATTTCATTTTAATATGTGCAGCTCATTTGCATATCATTTAAATACGTTTGGCATTGCTGTGTGTGCATACTTTTTTTTCTTTTTTACTTGCGTGTCAATCTCTGCATTTGGCACAGATGGTACTTGTGCATATATATTGCATTATCTGCATGCAAAGGGCTTTCTAGCGTTTGCACATCGGCCTGTAAGTTTGTACCTGAGGCAACAGAGAGTGAAATGACTTATCCAAGGTCATAAGGAGCATCTGGGGGGGGAGTAAAAAAGGATATAGCATTATTAGAAAAGGTACAGAGAAGAGCCACCAAAATGGTAAAGGGGATGGAAGGATACCCCTATGAAGAGAGGCTAATAAGATCAGGGCTCTTCAACCTGGAAAAGAGACGGCTGAGGGGAGATATGATAGAGGTCTATAAACTAATGAATGGAGTGGAACGGGTAAACGTAGATCGATTGTTTATGTTATCAGAATATAGAAAGACTAGGGGACATGCAATGAAGCTACAGGGTAAACTATTCAAAGCTAATAAGAGAAAATATTTTTTCACTCAATGTGTAATCAAATTCTGGAATTTGTTACCGGAGGATGTAGTAAAACTGTTAGTGTAGCTGGGTTTAAAAATGGTTTGGACAAGTTCCTGGAGGAAAGGTCCATAAACCATTATTAAAAGGGACCCAGGATATCACTGCTTGATCCTATACAAGCATTGTGAAACCTGTGTCTTTTGGGGAAACTTGTGACCTAGATTGGCCACTGTTGGAAACAGGATACTGGGCTTGATTGACCTTGGTCTGACCCAGTATGGCTTATCTTATGATCTTATGTTCTTATAAGTATCCACCATATTGCTCCTCCACTCCTTGCTTAGAAATTTCCTTGACCTAATCTCTCCCCATCTCCTTCAACATTTAAAAGTGAAGCTTGGTGTTATAAATTGTTGTACACTTGCTCATCTGCTATGAAAAGGGCCCTTTAGTTTGCTGCTGAAATGACTCTGTGGTCCTAGGCTCACAATCTTAGCTGTTCACCCTTTCAAGGAGAACCAAGGGGACCAGATGTAGGGTTACATGCAGGGGTACAAGTACAATGGCTTTAAAATTAATGCTAAATGGGGTTGAGGACTTTTGCCTGTTTAAAGTAGTTGAATTTAGCATGCTCGGGAAGGGGTCCTCTTCCCCACAGCCAGTTACAGAACTGTCGGGAGGGTTTTTGTATTTATCTGATGCCTTTTCAGTAGTAGCACAAGAATGATTGGTTGGTTTTTCTATAGCATCTTTTCTGGGAATCAAGGCGGTTTACAATGAATAATAACGTAACATGTTTACATAGAACTTCTAAACATGAGCGGCATAGAACATTGCTATTGGAAGGTAACTAGTCTCTAGTTTACAACATATTTACAGTTCAGTCTTATGTGCAAGTGGTGGTTATGGTGTATGTATCGACAGTTGGTGCCTAATGGCATGAGTCAGTCAGGTACAGTAGGTATTTCCCTGTCCCTGGAGGGCTCATAATCTGAGTTTGTACCTGAGGCAATGGAGGGTTAAAGGACTTGCCCAAAGTCACATGGAGCGGTAGTAAGATTTAACCCCTGGCTTCCCTGGTTCTTAGCCCCCAACTCTAACCATTAGGCTACTCCCTTTCTGGTTACAGCAATCTTGGGGGGAAGAGGGGGATGTCATATTCATACAACACTAAAAGTGAAATAGCTCTTTAGTATGATTTCATCATTCGTTGCTGATTGTAAGAGGCAGCTGAAAAATATCCTGGTTTCCCATCAAGATGTGTCACTGAGGGGAGGCCAGATTGGGAGAGAGCAGGAGGTATAGCCAGGCAGGGGTTAAAGAGGCAGTGCAAGCAGAGGCTGCAGAAGGGAGGCGGTGCCTATTTCATGGAGATGTACGGAGCGAGCTGGGGAGCAGGCCCCGAATTGCTGCTGACGGGCCGTGGCAGATGAGGTGCCATGGACTGTGAAGGCAGACTTTGTGCTGTCTCAACTCTTTGATGTCTCGCAGGGGACCACAGATAGACTGAGGGCATCTTTGGTAAGGTGATGCTGTGGGTATGTGTTAGTCATTGTCCGTGGTATGAGCACCCTCCCATGTGTAAGCAGAGAATGTGTGTACATCCAGTGGGGAGGGGGCATCACTGGGATTTCTTGTGTTCTGCATTCAGACCTTTTCTCCTCCCCCACCCTTCCTGACAAGATGAGATGAGTCGAGTCTGACAGGCAGGAAGAATGGGTGTGTGGGATGTCTTTCATGAGAGCGATTTAAAATACTTGGTTCCTGTTGAAACACATAATAATGCAGTGTACATGCAGGAATTCATATCCGCTACCCTCGACTCTCACCCACACCATACATACACGTAGAATCCCCTTTCTCTAATACACAGGCAACATTCCTGAATGTCACCCTATTCATGTGCACACACAGCATCCTCTCCTTTCTCGCTCACATGTGCACACACGCATCCTCCTCTGCTGTCCGCTCATCGTTAACAGTCCTGTGTGCCCCGAGGAAGGGAAATCCCCCCTCTTCTCTGTGTGCTGTGCAGAGCAGTGCAGTATAACCGTCTGATCATAGGAAAATTGTTTTCATGGTGTCTAGGATTTTCTCTGATCCTAAGATATTTGTAGCCAAGATGGAGAACATTTTGGTGACCATGTAGTAGCAGGTTCACTGTACTATGTATCACTCGCACTATTTATTGTTCAAAGGAAGCAGCCAGGGTTTAGAGCTGTCAGACAGGGAGATAAAAATCCCTATCCCAGAGGATCAGTCTCGCATGCAGACACAGGCACATGCATATACAGTCTGTGTTAGAGCTGAGGAGTCTCGGACTCATTCCTATTTCTCTCCACTCCGTGGATACCAAGCGTTAGGGGCCCCTGACTTGCCTCTCTGTATGATGTCCGATTCTGCTTACATCTTTTCTCTTGAAAAGTTTGTTTTCTGAGCTAGGGAAAAATTCTTAGTTTCAACTTCCTTGTAGCAAAAGGAATATACTGAAAACTAAAGACTGCTGAGCTCAATACAGCTGATGAGGGAAACCGGCAAAAGGGAAGTGCCATGTAATTTGGGAGGAAAGGGACAACTAGCCTACTTCTGAACTGGTGATGGGGGAGATAAGGGATGTCTTGTGGTAAGGTCTCTAGTTAATTTTGTACATAGTGTGGCAGATATTATGCTAGAATATATAGACAACTGCAGTCTCTCAGATTTACTGCTAATGCTTATCTCAACGCTTGCACTGTTCAGAGAACCACCTCCTGGAGTTCATAAGGTGCAATATATACAGGCAACGTACCAAGATGCATTTGGAAATTTTTTTTAATCAGACCAGTGATGCCCAGTACTACCGCAGAGGTGCAAAAAAGGAGAGGCAAATCCCCATACACATAAGGAACCAGAAAAAATGCAAGGATACATAAAATAATACATACAAAATTTAAATAAATTATTTTAATAGACCAACAATTATATAAAAATGCAATCTCTCATAAAAATTCTAAAACATCTAAAACTAAAAACTCTACAAAATTGCTCAGGAAATCATGGATTAGGAAACAATGTCCTATTGTGAATTGATATCTGGCTAAAAGATAGAAAACTGGGAGTAGAATTAAATGGCCATTTATCTCAATAGAGAAAGGTAAATAGTGAAGTACCCCAGAGATCTGGAAACGGGAGGAACAAGTGAAGGGATCAGATTTGCAGATAAGACAAAATTATTCAAAGTATTAAATCAGAAGCAGATTGTTTAGAATTTCAGGAGGATCTTGCAAGAGTGGGAGACTGGACATCTAAATGGTAGATGAAATTTAAGGTGGACAAGTGCTCAGTGATATATAAAGGGGGAAAATAATACAAACTATAAATACCCAATTCTGAGTTCTGTATTAGGCATCATCACCCCCAAAAAAGCTCTTGGGATCATTGTGCATAACACTGTGTAATACAATTTTTGTTCCTGGGTAGTGACTTATTTCCTAATTGCTTGTAACTTAAAAGTATGGAAAATGGTGGTTATTCTCATTAAAAGTTTGCTTTTGTGAACAGGAGATTGATATTTGTGAAATGTATGTATTCCCATTGTTAACACAGGTTTACTTGTGCCTTTTTGTTCACATAAAATAAAAAAAACAGAACTTATAATATCAGCTTATATTTAAGTTATTCAAGAAAGACCATAAAACATTTAGAAGTGATTAGATTTTCGACATTTATGATTATATTGTAAATCATTTTCACAATTAAGTCCCCAGATGTAGTCTCCCATCATCTTCTCTTTATACTGTCCTTGGTAGTGGCGTTCAAATTCCAGTATATCTGGTGGAAACATTCACCTTGCTCCTCTGAGTACGCTCCCATGCTCTCCTTGAATTTATCAGGATGAGCATCAAGGATATGGACTTTGAGAGACATCCTGCAGCCCATTTTACCGTAATTCTTAACCAGAGTCTCAACCAGTTCTACATAGTTTCCGGTCTTGTGATTTCTGAAAAAGCCACGAACCACTGCAACCAAGCTGTTCCAAGCCACTTACTCCTTCCTAGTAAGTAGCTTGGGAAATTCCATACACTCAAGAATCTTTTTTATTTATGGTCCAACAGAGACCAAAGGTATGGTGACGCTTCCTCAGACCTGTGACTTGCACACTTTCATCCAACAAGTTCCACTGCTTAAACCTGGATATCAAAAGCTCGGTATTGGACTTGGTGAGACCAAGATCTCTGATCAAGTCGTTGATGTCATTTTGGTTTGGGTAGTAAGGGTTTCTCTCCTCAGCTCCACCTCTGATATTGTAACCTAGATCTGCAAAGTCGTCTTTATTTTGTGACTTGCTGCTTTCTTCTGAAGACAGCTGCTTTCTCTGCGGAGGAGTGTGGGTACAGGGAGCTCGGGGCAGTGTGGCACTGGGGCAGCGGATAAAGGAATGCTCAGATACCTGACAGAAGGGAGCATTCTTGCCAGTCCAGTGTTTGGAAGGATCCACCATGCAGAAATAGCAATTGCTCAAGTGGTCAGTGGATTGCCTCCAAATTCTTGGGATAGCGAATTTCATGACTCTTTTCCCCCCTGTACCATCCTGCCAAAGAAAAATTAAAAACGTGAAAATAAAAAATAATTATATATATATTTATAATTATGATGATAAAAATAATTTAAATTAATGATTGTCTGGCTAATTATTTCATATATTATGTAAAAATTCAGTAACAATAATGATTTTATAACATAAAATGCCACAGTCTAAGCCAGCATCAATTGTCCATCTTACCTTTCAGAGTTTTCTTGCAGTGCTTGCAAGTGAAATGAGGCTCCCAGGGTTTGTCCCGATCCCCAACAGGCATGCCGAAATATGCCTTGTAAGCTTCACACATCTTGACAGTACTTTTTTGCTCATCTTGATAAACTCTCCACAGACATAGCAAAATGTCTGCCGGATGCTTACAACTTCTTGATGCCATGTCAATTCACTTAAGAAGCTAGAATGAAAATAAATTGGTGAGCTTAAGACACGTGGTGTTATTGCTCACTTCTAGGTTTCCAGTTGGTAAGGAGGCTGCTGAATGACTGTGCTCACTCCGTGCAAATCCGTTGTTTATATAGACGTGAGGCAGATGTGACATTATAACGGTCACCAAAAGGCTTTTATTAAAAGTTATACAAAGTTCCAAAAGTTTTGCAAATTTCTGGAAAGCTCTAGAAAATTCTAGAATTTTCCAAAAGGTACTCCAAGTTTACTTTGCACTAAATCTATCTAGAATGTTTTGCAAAATAGGTAATGTTCAAAAATACCACTCTCCTGGTCCCAAAAGCAATGTTTGTTGTCCATAATTGGCATTTTCTATGGTTTTGAGTCATAAGATATTGGGGAAAAATACTTATTACTCAGGAACAAGAAAAAAGTAAAAATTTGTTACACAGTGAATACATTGCAATCCTCATTCCAGTGTGTCAGCAATCAAAAAAGCAATAGAATACTAGAAATATTAGGCAAGGAAAAAAAAAGAAAATCCAGAGAATTATAATGCCTCTGTTTAGGCCTATAGTGTTTTAAAATTCGGTCCGATTTCTTTGAACGTGAATGACTCAATATTAAGGAATGATACGTCCATAGAACTCATATATGTAAGAAATATGCTTTATTATTAACTTTCCTTTATCTTCTTTAAATTCCAAATTCAAGAATGTATGTTACATAACCATCAGGCACTTCCCAGGGTTTTCTTCAGCTACAACTCAGAAATCAATCAACAGTGTGCAATATTCAATACGATTCCATGTTCTAGAGCAGTTCCTGAGGAAACCAATGTGCCGCAAATTACTTTTTTTAAAAACAGCAAATTTTTCTCTCCCGGGTCTCGACGCTCAGCTCCGGCGCCTCTATGGCGTTTCAAAAAGTTATTTTCATCAGGAGACCTTTATCCTATAACAAATTACATAAAACCAATTTAAGATGCTACCTAATTTAAAAACATACTAAAGTTTATCTAAAGACTACTGCTACTTACATTCTGCTATGGGCGTGGGCAGCATAGCAGAATGTAAGTAGCAGTAGTCTTTAGATAAACTTTAGTATGTTTTTAAATTAGGTAGCATCTTAAATTGGTTTTATGTAATTTGTTATAGGATAAAGGTCTCCTGATGAAAATAACTTTTTGAAACGCCATAGAGGCGCCGGAGCTGAGCGTCGAGACCCGGGAGAGAAAAATTTGCTGTTTTTAAAAAAAGTAATTTGCGGCACATTGGTTTCCTCAGGAACTGCTCTAGAACATGGAATCGTATTGAATATTGCACACTGTTGATTGATTTCTGAGTTGTAGCTGAAGAAAACCCTGGGAAGTGCCTGATGGTTATGTAACATGCATTCTTGAATTTGGAATTTAAAGAAGATAAAGGAAAGTTAATAAGAAAGCATATTTCTTACATATATGAGTTCTATGGACGTATCATTCCTTAATATTGAGTTTAGGCCTATAGTGTGACATCTTAAATATTGTATGCAATTTTAGTTTCCCCATCTGAAGAACAATATAGTTGAACTGCTAAAGGTTCAGAGAAGGGCAGCCACAATGTTAAAGGGGATGGAATTTGTTTCTCCTGTAACGTTAGGACTCCAACTTAGAGAAGAGATGGCTGAGAGGGACGTGTTCAGGACATACTGTAGCCCCAAGAAAAAATTTGGGACAGGGTCTCAAAGCTTGCCAGCAGTGTGTGCCTGTTTCAGATTCAGATAAGTGTGGGGTCCCATATAAATGCCAGCCCTGGACAAAGTCATGAGTTGGAGTGGAATGGATGAATAGGGAACTGTTATTCATGATTAGAGGACACACCAACCACTGGATTAGAAAGAATTAAAAAAAGGTATAAGGAAGAGGAGTACAATTTTTGATATGGTTATAAGGTAATATAAAAGTGGCAACCCTAACCAAAAGAAGATCTTTCAACAAAAGAGGCAGAGCCAGATGAGGAAGAGAATAGGGAAAAGCATAAGTACAGGTATGTTAGACTGAAAGCCTCCATAAGGAAGGCAGAGAGAGACTTTGAAAAGAAGTTTGCGGTAGAGGCAAAAACTCATAATAGTATGTTCAGGTACATTTGAAGCAAGAAGCCTTTGAGAGACTAAGAGCATTAGATGACTGAGAGTTATGACCCTTTTTAGATATATACACTGCTTTGTTGCTGTAACGAATGAAGGTTGCTTAATCAAATTCAGTAAACCTTAAAAGGGGACATTCCGGCAGGACAAGGCCACAGTGGAAATACTAAATGAATTCTTCAGTCTTTACTGAGGTAGAAATAGAGATGATACATATGCCAGAAATGGTATTTCATGGTGATTCGGAGGAGCAGTGAACCTGGAATATATAACTGGGCAAATTGACACACTAAAGAGTAGCAAATCACCTGGATCAAAGAGTACATGTCGCAGAAGGACGTGGCCATCGGGGCCTGACACCAGGCCTGGCTGCAGTCATCTGACCTCAAGCAATAGGTTCAGGACAAACTCATCGATGTCCCCTGTATAAGAGAGAATCTCTTTGGGAAACCCATGGCAGACAAAGCAAGAGACTGAGTTTCTGATAAGAACCAGACTCTCTAAAAAGACCTTGGTGCATCCCCGTAAGAAGGCCCCGGGAAAGAAGCCCTTCTTTGAAGGGGAAAAAGGGGAGTTTTGGCAATATCCCACAGTTCCAAGCCTTCTCTGCTCCACAGCAAGGCCAACAGCACAAGGGGCAAGGGCACGGCCTCACAAGCAGAAGATCCCTGAACTCGGCCCAGCCTGGAGGGAGTTCTTGACTCCTTGGGCATGACCACCTCCCCCCAGGAGGTCCCCAACAGCCCATAGGGGGGCGTCTGACTCTGTTTGCCCATAGGTGGTCCTCCATCATCACCGATTCCTGGGTATTGCAAGTTGTCAGGGAGGGTTACCTCCTCCACCTACAATGGATGCCACCTCCTTACTTGCCAGGCGAGCCTGTCGGGCTTCTGCTTCACCAGGCTCTGCTCCTCACAGAGCTCGCAGGCATTCTCAAGGACAAGGCAGTAGAGCCAGTGCCCAAACACCTCAGGGGCAAAGGCTTCTACTCCAGATATTTCTTCATTCCCAAGCAAACAGGGGGCCTCAGGCCCATCCTAGACCTGCAGGACCTGAAGAGATTTCTGGTGAGGGAGAGACGTTCAAGATGCTCTCCCATGGAACACTGCTGTAGTGCCTCCAGCAGAGAGACTGGCTATGCTCCTTAGACCTGAAGGATGCTTATACACACATCCTGATCCATCCTAGCCACCGCAAATGCCTACAGCTCATGATGGGAGGAGGTCACTACCAATACAGGGTGCTACCCTTCAGGCTGGCTTCATTGCCAAGGGTCTTCACCAAGCGCCTAGCGGTGGTAGCAGCTCACCTTCATCTCCAAGGGGCCTTCGTCTTTCCCTACATGGATGACTGTCTCATAAGGGGAGGCACAGCTTCAGTGGTGCACCATGCCACTGAGCACACAATCCATGCCCTGCAGCACCTGGGGTTTGTCATCAACTACACCAAATCCCACCTCTCCCCGGCTCAGTGCCTGGAGTTCATAGTGGCACAGCTAGACACCCTCCAGGCCAAGGCTTTCCTCCCTCTGGAGAGGTCAGAACGCTTCAGGGTACCAGCCACAGAGGTCCAGCACCGCCTGTCAGTGCCCACCCGCCTTCTCCTCTGCCTCCTGGGACACAAGGCCTCCACGGTCCACGTTACCCCGTATTCACACCTGCATATGAGGACAGATCAGTGGTGCTTCCGTTCCCAGTAGACACAAGCCACAGGCAGGCTTTGAGACAGGATAAGAGTGACCTGCCAGCTGGCAGACTCCCTCCACTGGTGGCAGATTCCCCACTACCTTCAGGCCAGGATGCCCTTACAGGCACCCCCCAGAGGGTCCTAACCACGGATACCACCCTGCTGGGTTAGGGAGTTCACTGTGAGCACCTCCACACACAAGGCAGTTGGTCCTAGGCAGAAGGACAGTTGCAGATCAACCTTCCAGAGCTCCAAGCGATATTTCTGGCCCTCCGAGCTTCCGCCATAGGCTCCAGCACCAATCAGTGTTTGTCCAGATGAACAACAAAGTCGCAATGTTCTACGTGAACAAGCAGGGGGGCACGGAGTCGTACTTCCTCTGCCAGGAGGAGGTGGCCATCTGCTCAAATGCTTCTCACAATGGGATGTTCCTGCGGGTGGTCTACCTTCCGGGCCAGCAGAATGCCCTGGAGGACAAGCTGAGCAGAGTCCTCCAGCCACACAAGTGGCATCTGGACCCCAGAGTGGCCTCCTGACTTTTACTGCTCTGGGGTGCCCCCCTAGTGGACCTGTTCACCAACCCGGACAACACACAGTTGCCCAGCTTCTTCTCCAACTAGCCTCATCTGTCGTCGGTGGCGGTGGTTGCGTGCCTCATTCCATGAATGGAAGGCCTTCTCTAGGCCTTCCCGCCAACACTGCTAGTCGCCAAGACCCTCTTTAAGGTCTAGAGCGACAGAGCGTCACTGATATTGATAGCCCCCAGGTGGCCCAGACAACCTTGGTTGCCGCTACATCTCTGCCTGTCAATGGCATTTCTGATTCCCTTGGGCTGCGCCCCGGGACTTCTCTCACAAGAAGAGGGCTGTCTCCTGCACCCCAACCTGGGGTCCCTGTCACGGCCTGGCTGCTGAAAGGGTATCTCTGACTCCCTTTGACCTCCCACGAGTTGTAGAGGAGATCCTATTTGCCTCCCACAAAGCCTCGAGAAGGGCCTATGCCTTTAAGTGGTGCCATTTTTCGGTGTGGTGCACTGAGAGATGGGCGAACCCATTCTCCTGCTTTGTGCAGCTAGTACTCCAGTACTTACGCCACCTGTCCCAGGTGGGACTGAAGTCAAACTCAGGGTGCACCTGAGCACTATCGTGGTGCACCACCACTCCATTGAGGGAAAGCTCCTCTCGACTCACCCCTTATTTCTCATTTTATGTGGGGCCTTATGTTGTCTAAGCCCCCAGTCCACCCACCAGTGGCAGAGTGGAATCTCAGCATGATGCTGTCACAGCTCACTAAGCCGCCGTTTGAGCCCTTGGCTACCTGCCACTTATGGTACCTCTCCTGGAAGATTGTCTTTCTTGTGGCACTCAGGTCAGCACGCAGGCAAGGTGGAGACCGTTCTCCATACTCTGGTTTGTAAGAGGGCCTTGTCCTTCTATCTGCAACGGACTTGGGGCCCCCGCAAAGCGCCTCAGCTTTTCGTCTCCTATGATCCCAGTTGACTGGGGCTTCCCAGTGACCAAGCAAACTCTGTCCACTTGGGTGGCAGACTGCATTTCCCTCGCCTTTGAGCAGGCTGGGATCTCACTGGACCACTGGGTTAAGGTGCACCACAACAGGGTCATGGCTACCTCCATGGCAAATCTGCGTTCCATACCTGTGACGGAAATTTGCCAGACCGCCACTTGGTCTTCAGTCCATACCTTCGTAGCTCACTACTGCCAGGAGAGGGAGTCCCAAAGGGACAGCGCCTTCGGCCAGGCCATACTCTGTAATCTGTTCGGGTTGTAGGCAATTCCTGCCCTCCGACCCATCTGTGTTCAGGCTACCGGAGTGCTGGTTCTCTGCTGGACACTTGGGTCTTGTGAGAGTCTTTCAGTTGGGACCACTGCTGTAGCTCATGGCTCAGCCTTTTCAGGTCACTGTGGCGTTTTTTTCAGGTTCTTGGTAACCTGTAGCTGGAGAGTCCCAAGACTGACTTCCTGCTTGTTCCCGGAGAAAGTGTAGTTACTCACCTATAACAGGTGTTCTCCAGGGACAGCAGGAATTGTTCCTCACAACCCTCCCTCCACCCTTTGGAGTTGCTTCTTTACCTTATTTTATTTTTGCCATCTTAGCTACAGTGGTGTGCAAAAGTCTGGAATCACTTGTAAATTTTATGTTTTTTTAACTTCGTGACCTTATATCTTAATTTCTTTTTTCTCCCGGTGGCTTTTTCTGTGTATCTAATGATAAGTGATAGATTTGGCTATTAGGGCCAACTTTTAGTTTTGGTTTGGCCTTTATTTTCTGAGTTTGTTCCCCATAGTTGTCCTGTTGATAGATTTTCTGTGAAAATCACGTAATGTACGTCGTTGGCCAACGATATATTATTGTAAGTATGCTTTAAAATATTATGGACACACGCCAGGTTTCCTTCAAATTAATGTATGTGGCCTTGAAAAAGGCCGTTTTTATGTGTCAGTGATGGCACAATATTTGATGGGCCACCCTTTGTTCTTGATTACCTGACTGCACCTTGTCGGCATTGAATGAACCAGTCTGACAAGGTGATCGTTGGTGACAACGCGGTTCCAAGCTGCAATGAGTGACTCAATCAGCTTACGCTTTGATGTCGGATACCTCTTGGATATTTCCAAGGCCACTTTGTGCCACATGTTCTCGATTGGATTCAGATCTGGAGACTGGGCAGGCCAGTCCATTGACTTGATGTTCCGCTGCTTCCAGCTGATCACCTGTCTGGAGCGATGGCAGGATGCATTGTCATCTTGGAACAGGAACTGGCCAGGAAACAGCTGGTGTGCTGATGGCACCATGCACCTTTGCAGTATGGTGATGTACTTGGCCCCGTTGACCATTCCATTGACGATGTGAAGACGTCCAACGCCACTGGCAGCCATGCAGCCCCAGACCATGACCTTCAAAGGATGCTTCACAGTGAGCTTGAGACACTCGGGCTTGAATTCCTCTCCAGGAAATCTCCTCACATAGGTGTAGGCCTGGTTACCAAACAGGCAGAAGCTGCTTTCATCGCTGAATAGCACCTTTTCCCACATTTCAGTTGACCAGGTTGAGTGCTTTCTCGCCCACACGATCCGGTTGCGCCTTTGTATGTCAGTCATCAGTGGCTTATTCTGTGCTTTGCAGCCCCGGAGACCAAACTGCAGGCACTGGCGACGAACTGTTGATGAGCTGACACTGATCTCACTCTTGTCTGACCACTCTCGAAGTAGCTGAGGAGAGGTCAACTTGCGATTAGTCAGTGAAATACGTCATAGTGCGCGGTCCTGGCGTGATGTTGATGCATGTGGACGACCTGAACGTGGCTTGTCCACCACTAAACCTGTTTCTTTCTTCTGTACAATCTTAACAACAGCGTTCTGACTGCAGCCAACTTTCCTGGCTATCTGATGGCTTGAAAATCCTTCCTCGCTCATAAAGGACACACAAACACGCTCCTCCAACGTCAGGGTCCGAGTCATCTTCATGGTCGATCCAGAAAGCGTATGAAATTCAGAAATTCTGCGTGTTTTTATAGCTGCACTGTTGGCTAGATATCTACATTGTGATTGGTTAGTGAAACCAGCCTCCTGATTGGTCAGAAATAACATGTGCATATTGGATAATCTTGATCCAGTTTTGACGCAGGATCTACAAAAATCGCAGTAGCTATCTCCCAGTGTCCGTAAAGTATTTAAATTGGAAGCAAGGAATGCAAAAAGTCAACTCTAATAGTCAAATATATCCCTTTTAACGTGGTAGAAAGATGAATATGCTGGGCTAAAGTACAAAAAACGCATAACTCACAAGAGATTCCAGACTTTTGCACACCACTGTATGTCAGTAGACTGAGGCAAGATGGCACCCTTGAGTGGGAAGGGGACCACGCATGTGTGGTGCATCTCCCAAAGGCTTTCTTTGAAAGCTGGGGAGATTGCTTCTGTGCAGGCTCTGTCGGTGCCAATATCACCCATATGTGAGGACTGATTCCTGCTGTCCCCAGAGAACACCAGTTATAGGTGAGTAACTATGCTATCTTTCAGCTTGATCAAGGATAGTGGGAGGGTATTTGTTTGGGATTCGGGTGTAAGGTAGGGCTAGGTGGTATTCATCAAGTAGTGCTGATATAGTGCTCCGTAAATAGGAGCGTCTTAACGGTTTTTCAAAAACCTGGCAGTCCGTGTTGGCTCTTATGGTATCTGGTAATGACTTCCAGAGTGATGGTGAATAGAGGGAGGTTGCTTTCTTACAGGTTATCTGTTTTGCTTTAGTTTTTGCCTTCGATATGAGCATTAGGATTTTAGTGGATATCCGTTGGTTTCTTTTTTCTGGATCTCTCTCTGTCATTGGTTGGAGGGTGATTGGTGCCAGTTGGTGAATTATCTTAAAGATGATGGTAAATGATTTGAATTTAGATCTTTGAATGACTGTGAGCCAGTGCAATTGTCTCAAAGTTGCGGTGATGTGGGTGTCCCTCGGTATCCCAGATGTTATTCTTGCAGCCGTATTCTGTGGAGGTTGGATGCTATATTTTGGTAAGCCTTGATAAATAGAGTTGCAGAAGTCCAGTGTTGGCATGGGGAGGAGGGGGGGGGGGGAACCTGACACTCACGCTGGCAACATGTTTACTGAATCTGCCCCTTTTTGGGGTGATAAAAGGGGCATGGGGTCGACCCGAATGTGCCTCTTAGTTGCACATATGGTGCTGGCCAGGCACTGGTGAGACCGACTGACACCAGAAATTAAAGAAGTGATGGAATGCTTGGAGTGGATATATAGTATGATTGCCACTATGATGGACCATGTGGCTAGATGGTGCAATTTCATGCAAAATGGTCTGTGTATGAGAGGCAGTCCCGAGGAGAAAATTAAGGTTGTAATGAGAGGGTGAGGGGAGGGAGGGGGTTGAATGGGGGGGGAAGGTGAAAACTGAGGATGTTTAATGTATATAGTGTTTTTGATGTCTACTGTTGGATGTTTGATCAATAAAAACTTACAATTTAAAAAAAAATCAGGATTTTCAGAACCCATTTGACAAAGTCGCTCATGGGAGACTCCTGAGTAAATTTCAAAGTCATGGAATAGGCAGCAAAGTCCTATTATGGAATGGGAGCTGGTTAAAAGATAGAAACAGATTAGGAGTAAATATTCACCCTTCTTCATTGAGAAAATTGACTAGTGGAGTGCACCAGGGCTCCGCACTGGGACCAGTGCTTTTAACATGTTGATAAATGATCTAGAAAAGGGAATAACAAATGAGGTGATCAGATCTGCAGATGACACAAAATTATTCAAAATTGTTAAATCACACGCATGCTGGTAGGAGTTGCAGGAGGACCTTGCATGACTGGGCATCCAAAGGGCAGATGAAATCTAATGCTGGACATGTGCAAAGTGATGCAGATAGGGAAGAACAATCCAAATTATAGCAATACAGTGCAAGATTCCACATTAGGAATCACCACCCAGGAAAAGGCTCTAGGCATTATCATAGACATTATGTTAAAATATTTTGGTTAGAATGTGGTTATGGCTAAAAAAGGCAAATAGAAATTATTAGGAAAAGAATAAAACAGAATATCATAATTGTTCTGTAATGCTAGCACTTTTGAGTATTGTGCGCAGTTCTGATCACCACTCAAAATAGATAATGTGTGCCTTCGAGTCAATTCTGATTCCGGCTGACTTAGCAGCTGCTGGGTTTTCTTAGCAGTGCAACCGGAAGTAGATTGCCAGGCCTTTCTTCCGAGGTAATGAGGGTTAAGTGACTTGTCCAAGGCCACAAGGAGTGGTAGTAGGAATTGAACCCTGGTCTCTTGGTTATCAAGCCAGTGCTCTAACCATTAGACTGCTCCTCCACTAGATAACAGATAATGCAGAATTGAAAAAGGTACAAGGGAGGACAATCAAGATGGTAAAGGAGATGGAACTAGTCTCTTATGAAGAAAAGCTAGAGAGAGATGTTTTCAGCCTGGAGAAGAGGCAACTGAGGGGAAATATGATAGAGGTCTATAAAATCCTGAGTGGAATGAAATGAGTAAACACAAATTAGTTGTTAACTCTTTCAGAATGTGCAAAGATTAGGGGACCAGCCAGGAAGTTACTAAGAAGCACGTTTAAAACAAATTTGTCTTCTGTGTGGGATCCCACCATTTACTTGTGAATAGTCACTGTTGGAAACAGGATACTGGACTGGACTGACCTTTCATCTGACCCAGTATAGTAGTTCTGATGTGCAGTCTCTATATGTGCAGAGCTGTGGTGTTTTTTCTTTTCCAGAATGACTGGGAAATAGAAGCTTTTGTGTCATTTTTCCCATCTGGAACAAGAAAAACTAATAAAACTTTAGTTTTGTTTCTGCTGTTTTAGCAAATGCTGAAACAATGGGACACCACCTGAAATGAAAAATAAATGGAACAGAAATTTTTGCCTGTGTTTGCCTAGAACCAGGTAGACCTGCACCAAGAAACTTTGCCAGGGGCTGCCATAGATCTTCACATATCAGTTCTCTGTGGCCTAGTGAGCACGAGAGGATTTCCATGTGTTACTGAACACTTTTCCTTTTCTCTCTCTTAGTTCCCAGTGATCTGACTCCAGAGGAGCAGCAGGAGCTGGAAAACATCCGGCGTAGGAAGCAGGAACTGCTGGCAGACATACAGGTAAGCGATGTGATGCCCATAGCTGCCGAGCGTTCTGCAGGGGCTGTGCTGGGGGAGTGGGAGACCAGAGTAGTGCTCCCCTACATGAAGCAAAGTGCTGCCTGAAGGCTTCTGCTGATGTTCTGCAGTAATAGACACACCCTGCTTCCTGTTTATGGCGTTCGCTTGGTTAGATGAGCACGGTTTAACCACAGCTGAAGTTTCTCCTTAAGTCCTTTCTTCTACTCTGTTCTGCCTCTTCTGTTTCAGCATTTTTGTTCTCCTTGTTTGTTTTTTCTTTTCTCCCCTTTGCTTTTGATCTTTTAACATCTCTATAGCAGTTTCTCCCCAAAGAAATTTCGGGGAGCAGAAAATGGTAGTGGATGAAAAATGAAGCTAAAGATTGAGGGGGGGTGGCGAGGGGAATGGATGGTCCTCTCAGAACAGATTATTGCATTATATGAATAATGAACACCGGTTTTCACCTTCTCGCTGCTAGGCCAATAGCGGGGACATGCCTGTGGTCTATGCTGGAGCAAGGTAAACGTGAATGTAGAATGGTGCCTGGTAGTAGGTGCTCCTGAGAGAAGGGAAAAGTACAGGTTGACAGAAGGAGCCCCTGAAGGCCAGGTGGGGTGGAGGAGTAATCTAGTGGGCTGAGGAACCAGAGTTCAAACTCCACTGATGTTGCTTTGGGCAAATCTGTTAACCCTCCATTACCTCAGCTACAAAATTAGATTGTGAGCCCTCTGGGGATAAGGGAATAATTAGCACACCTGCATGTTATCTGCTCTGAGCTATTACTGAAAAGTTATGAGCTAAATCGTAAACATAAATAAATAAATGGGAAGCCACCTCTGGTAAAATGAAGTAAAAAATTCAGCGGAAGTATCTGGACAGCGACTTCTGCTGAATGACTGCTGCAGGCTGTCTGGATAACGGCCATATTCAGCCACTATCTGGATAGCCAATCACATAAGGGGACATGTTTACTAAAGTGCGCCAATGGTTAGCATGGGGTTTACTGTGTGTCAATTACGCTGTGCAGTTACTGCAGGGCAGCACGGTGAAAAAAAACAAAAGCCCATACTAACTATTAGTATGCAAAGAGGCAGAGTGGTGACAGCACTTACCACCTCCTCAGTGAATGGCAGTAAGTGCACTCGTGTTAAGCACACTTGCCAGTTATCACATTCCTCTGTGTCTTTTGCCCCATTAACTACAGGAGGACTGCGCAGGTGTCCATATAAATTTTTGCAGCTAATGCATGCTAACAGCACAGCTTAGTAAGCATGCCCCAAACTGGGATGACCCCTGCCTCATCCATGGAGTGCCACAGCGGTCAGGAAAATTCAGCAGCATTATTCGGATAGTGTCGCCGAGTATCCCTCTCATCAGACCTATTCAGTTAGTAGTTGTTGCTAACCAGATAAGGGTCTTTGAATATCAGGTGCAAAGTTTCTCTCTCCCCTCCTCCCACAGTGTATGGGGTTTTCTGTCCTAAATCTCGCTGGCTGTCCTTTTCCCCTTTGAATGTTATATACAGGGAACATGTCGGTAATGTGGTTCATTTTCTTTCTCTTTTGGATTCATGGATCTCCTCCTCTCTCAGCGGCTGAAGGATGAGATAGCAGAAGTCACAAATGAAATTGAGAATCTGGGATCCACGGAAGAGAGGTGAGAGGCTGGGATAGAGGATCCAGGGATGGGAAGGTTGAATCTCTGTGAGGTGCAGGTCTGACTGTAAGCAGTGACTTGGCTTGGCCTCCCTGAAGCTTTTCAGACTGTCCATTTCTATATTCACTTCCTTTGCTTGTCTTGTTAAAAGTCTCATAAGAACATTACTCAGACACAAACACGGAGCTGGTACAAGAAGAAAATTTTACATAAGAAAAAGCCAGACTAAGGTTCACTGAGCCCAGCATCCTGTCTTCAACGTGGTTAATCTGGGTCACAAGTACCCAGCAGGTCCCAAAAAGTAAATCTATTTCTCAGTTCATGTCCACGGATGAGTTATGGCTGTCCCAAGTCTGACTGCTTAATAATTTTGTATGGACTCTACCTCTAGGGCCTTGTCCAGTCCTCTTTGAATCCTGTTATGTGTCGCCTTGACCATATACTCCTGCAACAGATTTCACAGCTTAATTGTGTGCTGTGTGAAAAAAATACTTTCTCCGATTTATTTTCAATCTGCCAGTCATTAGTTTCCTGGAATGTCCTCTTGTTTTTGTGTTTGAAGATTGTACAACTGTTCCCTATTTAACCGCTCTACCCCATTCCTGATTTTATAAACTTCCATCACATTCCTTCACTGAAGAGTCCTGACCTGTTTATCCTTTCTTCATAAAGGAAGTGATCCATCCCCTTTATCCTTTGTCACCCTTCTTTTGAAACTTTTCTAATTGCATTATGTCTTTTTTTGAGATGGGGTGACCAGAACTGCACAGAATTCTCAAGGTGTGGTGGCACCAGGGACTATACAGAGGCAAAATGATATTCCCAGTTTTGTTCTCCATCCCTTTTCAAATATTCTCTAAGATTTTCTTTGCCTTTTTTAGCAGCCATGGCACACTGGGCTGTAAATTTTAATGCATTATCCTTTATCTCCAGAAACAAGCAGGAATGTAGTCATCACATATGGGTATCGTCGGTACCGACGGAGCCTGCGCGGGAACGCTCCCCAGCGTCCAATAAGAAAGCTTTTGGGAGCATCCCACAGCGCCTGCGTGCTGCCTTCCCGCCTTTCCCAATTGCCTCTCTCCAGTTCTTCTTTTTCTGCGGAGCCAGCAGGTCGTGTTCCTGTCACCGCAGAAGAATTCCTTTTTTCTTTCTTTCTTTTTGTGGTCGTGTCTGCCTTCTTCGACACTCTACCGGTACCGCCGGTCTTTCTTTTCTTATTTCTGTAAAAAAAAAAAAAATCTTCTTTTTTCCTCTTCAGGTGCACGCGCCTTTTTGGGCCTTAGGCCCAAAAAGTTTTCCTTATCATGGAAAAAGCTGCCTCAGGTTTTAAAAAGTGCACCAAGTGTGGCGGTACCATCTCCGTCACCGACACGCATGAATGGTGTTTAAAATGTTTAGGTCCTGACCACTTCATCACGGATTGTGTGTCCTGTGCCATGATGTCTAAAAGAGGTCGGCAGAACCGAGCTGCCAAGCTCAGTACCCTGTTTCCCTCTGATGCAGCTTCTGTGGCATCGACGTCTTCCAGGGCTGCTTCTTCCTCCCGTGGATCTCAGGTAACTAAACATAAATCCAGCCGGTCCTCGAAGGGTAGATCTCCTTGTAAGCATTGAGATGCCTCTGGCGTTGTCCTCGAGGATTCTGCACCGGCAAAATTACCCCGGCAGGAGGCTTCGACTTCCAAAGCATTATTGGGGTTCCAGGATGTTCTCGATGGCTCGGCCTCGACAGATCTCCTGGTGCTATGCTCTGGGGTACCGGCGGTCTCCTCCGGTACCGACATCCAGGCATTGGCGGCGTCGATAGACCAGAGAGTTCTGGCTATGGAACGCAGTCTGGTGGCTCTCCTTGCGGCATCGATAGCCATTGGTACCGCGACAGACAACTCCACCGGTACTGGCACCGGCATCGGTACTGATAGCATCGACATCGGCATTGCTGTCTGCTCTGCCGGTACCCTGTCCTCCCATGCCCTCCGGTACCGATTCTCTGGTACCGGTTATTCCCGGTACCGACCTTGGTCAGTACGGGTATCGGGCTCTGCAAGAGCATCCAGACAGATGATACTTCAAGTCCTCAGAAGAATCTGAGGATTCTGAAAGTTCTGTCGATGCAGCGATGCTTCTTCCAGAGGAGTCCTCCTCCCCTAAACGTAGGATGTCTCCTCCAGAGGATATGTCCTTCCAAGACTTCATCAGGGAGGAGGCTCGGGGCCTGTCCATTACTGTGGCCCCTGAAACAGAGCCAAGGGCCAAGGAGTTGGAAATTCTACAATATCCCAAAACTCCTAAGGAGGCAGCTACCTTACCCATTCATGAGATTTTATATGATCTCATGTTGAGGATGTGGGAAACACCTCTTACCACCTCTCCTCATTCTCGTAGATTGGATACTATGTATCGAGTCCCTCCTTGTCCTGGATTCCATAAGACTCAGCTTCCTCACCACTCTATTGTGGTGGAGTCAGCTATGAGAAGGATCAAGAGTGCAAAAAGGCATGCCTCTAATCCTCCAGGACGTGAGTGCAGAACCCTGGATGCTTTTGGACGTCGGGTCTTCCAAGCTTCCATGCTTTCTGCCAGGATCAGTTCCTATAGTCTCTACATGGGAATGTTCCTAAAGGAGGTCACAGATAATTTACAGACTTTAAGTCCTTTCATTTCTTAGGATAAAAGACAGGACTTTCTCACTTGGGTCAAACATGCCCAAGATGTTTCTAAATTTTCCAACCGTGCAGCCTTTGACTGCTTTGAGTGTATAAGCAGAACCTCGGCTATCGCCATAGGTGCACGTAGAATTGCTTGGCTCCAGGCATCTGATCTAGAGCTCTGGGTACAAGACAAATTGGGAAATATCCCTTGTACTGGTGAGAACCTGTTTGGTAAAGATTGGCAGGAAAAAGCCAATGAAATGGATGCTGAAAATTCCACCTTGGATAGACTATCCAAGTCCACTGCTGATCCTGTTAGAAAGAAATTGTTCAAGAAACCATCTTTTTCTAAAAAGAAAAGATTTTATCCTGCTTATGTTCAGCAGGCATCTTCTGCAGGTCAGCTTTCAAGGAAACGTCAGCAACCACCCAAACAGAAGAAAGCAAAGGCTGCTAGGCCTCCACCGGCCCAGCAGCCTCAGCCTCCTCAGGGCCTTTGACTTTCAGCTAGAGAACTTAGCCTTTCTGGTTCTGGAGGGACCAGAACCTTCCACCATTCCAGGAAGGTTATGTCATTTTGCCCCCAGATGGGGGCAAATAACAGCAGAGCATTGGACACTCTCCATCATAAAGGAGGGGTACAAGCTTCATTTTTCAAGCATGCCCCCTCACACAATAGTGAAGCAGTTCAATTCTCCGACCTCTCTCATCAACCTGTTAGGTCAGGAGGTGGCTATCCTTCTTGCCCAAAGGGCAATAGAAGAAGTACCTCTTCATCAACAGGGCACAGGGTTCTATTCCCCTTATTTTCTTATTCCAAAGAAAACAGGGGGTTACAGGCCTATTTTAGATCTCAGAGAATTGAACAAATTCCTTGTCAAGGAGAAATTCAAGATGATTTCTCTCGGAGCTCTGTTACCATACCTTCAGAGTCAGGATTGGCTTTGTTCTCTAGATCTCAAGGATGCGTACACCCATGTCCTCATCCATCCAACCCACAGAAGGTTCCTTCGGTTCCTTTTTCAAGGAAAGCACTACCAATACAGGGTGCTTCCTTTTGGTCTGGCCTCGGCACCAAGGGTGTTCACGAAATGCATGGCTGTTGTAGCAGCATTTCTCCGCACTCTAGTGATATTTGTCTTCCCTTACTTGGACGACTGGCTCATCCGAGCTACAACACAGTCAGAGGCCAGGACTTCACTATCCTGCACAATGCGTATCCTTCAGTATTTAGGGCTGGTAATAAACATCCCAAAATCCAGTCTAAGTCCCACTCAGTCTTTAGAGTTCATAGGAGCTTTCCTGGATACCACAAGGGCAAGGGCCTATCTCCCCCAGGCCCGTTGCCTTCGCTTGGTGCAGTTAGCGCCTCAAGCAGTGCTAAAGCCTCATCTAACTGCTCGAGAAATCTTGCAACTACTAGGCCACGTGGCATCCACCGTGCATGTGGTTCCATATGCTCGCCTCCACATGAGGGCAGCTCAGTGGACTTTATCCACCCAATGGACCCAGGCTTCAGGGTGCCTGTCAGACAAAATAGCAAACACAAGTCGCCTCATTTTGTCCCTCCAGTGGTGGAAGTCCACTCAAAATCTGTTGCTGGGGTCCCCCTTTCAGCAACCCTTACCCCAAGCAACTCTCACAACAGATGCTTCTCCAATGGGTTGGGGAGCTCATCTGCAAGACCTCTCCACCCTGGGCACCTGGTCTCCACAAGAGAGTTGTCTACATATCAATCTCTTGGAACTCAGAGCAATCTTTCTTGCTCTGCGAGTGTTCCACTCCCTGCTCAGCTACAAGACAGTCCTCATTCATACGGACAATCAAGTAGCCATGTTCTATGTGAACAAGCAAGGGGGAACGGGCTCTCTGTCGCTTTGCAACGAAGCTTTGCGACTATGGGCCCTCGCCAGAGAGCATCAGTTTCATCTTCTGGCAGTGTATCTTCCAGGGCTTCAAAACTCTTGGGCGGACAGACTCAGTTGAGTTGTGCTTCCACACGAGTGGTCTCTGCATGCAGACCAGGTGACCAGGATATTTCAACTTTGGGGAACCCCGGACATAGACCTCTTTCCAAGTCTGTGGAATGCCAAACTTCCCCGGTTCTGTTCCAGAACTCCGGCTCAGGGGGCTCAAGCCAGGGATGCTTTCCTCCTTTACTGGGATCAAGACTTCCTGTATGCCTTTCCACCCATTCCCCTAATTCCCAAAACCCTGTTCAAGCTTCAGAGAGACAGAGGTCATATGATTCTCATAGCACCACATTGGCCACGGCAAGTGTGGTACCCTCTGCTTCTACATCTCTCTCAAGCTCCCTCCCTGGAGTTAGGGTCTGCTCCAGATCTCCTATCTCAGGAGGACGGAATGTTATTGCATCCCAATCCCCAGTCTCTGCATCTCAGGGCTTGGTTGCTGAAGGCCTAGATCTCCAAGTTCTTAATCTTTCTCAGCAAGTGAAAGATGTTCTTTATGCTTCCAGAAAACCTTCCACTAGACGCTCTTATGCTTTCAAGAGGAAAAGGTTTACCGTTTGGTGTTCGGAAAAGGTTCTTAACCCTCTTGCGATACCTCTGGAATCTTTGCTGGAGTATCTCCTTCATTTATCTAATGCAGGCCTTTAGACAAATTCAGTAAGAGTCCATTTGAGTGCTATTGCAGCTCCCATTAACCCTCTAAATGGACAGCCTATTTCCTCTCATTCTCTTATAGCAAGATTTATGAGAGGCCTTCTTCTAACTAAGCCTCCCATTAGGCCACCACCGGTGGCATGGGACTTAAACCTGGTTCTCGGGCAGCTCATGAAGCCACCTTTCGAACCTTTAGCTACCACCTCCTTGAAATTCCTTTCTTGGAAGGTTATCTTTCTCATTGCAATCACATCAGCACGCCGCATTAGTGAGTTGCAAGCGCTAGTAGCTAATCCACCTTATACAAGGTTCCATCATGACAAGGTAGTCCTTAGGACTCATCCACACTTTATGCCTAAGGTGGTCTCGCCTTTTCATCTGAACCAAGCGGTCTACCTACATATGTTTTTTCCAGGGCCTCATGCATCAAATGCAGAGAGGAATCTTCATACCTTGGACTGTAAAAGAGCTCTAGCTTTTTACTTACAAAGAACACAGCAACATAGAAAGTCCTCTCAACTCTTTGTTGCTTTTGATCCTTCTCATTTGGGATTTCCAGTCTCCAAGAGAACACTGTCTAACTGGATTGCTCAGTGTATTTCCTTCGCCTATCAGAGTACGAACCTTTCTCTGGAGGGCCATGTCACAGCTCACAATGTGAGAGCCATGGCAGCCTCAATGGCTCATCTGCACTCTGTGTCTATCGACGATATCTGTCGAGCAGCCACTTGGGCCTCAGTTCATACCTTTACAGCCCATTACTGTTTGGACAAGGACTCACGCCGGGATGCCTTGTTTGGTCAGGCTGTTCTCAAACACCTGTTCCATACCTAATCAACTCCTACCCACCATCCCTGGTAGGATGCCAGAGATCCATGGGGGGAAGTGGAGCCCTCTTCAGGGACACACAACTTCTGGGGTCTCTCCCTGGCACCTAAAGCTAGGGAGTCCCCATATGTGATGACTACATTCCTGCTTGTTCCTGGAGATAGCATAGTTACTCACCTGTAACAGGTGATCTCCGGGAACAGCAGGAATTTAGTCCTCACAACCCACCCACCTCCCCTAGGAGTTGTATCTCTCTATCTATCTCTTTCCTTTCCCTCTCTCTCAGCTTTAAAACTCAACTGGAGAGAGGCAGTTGGGAAAGGCGGGAAGGCAGCACGCAGGCGCTGTGGGATGCTCCCAAAAGCTTTCTGATTGGACGCTGGGGAGCGTTCCCGCGCAGGCTCCGTCGGTACCAACGATATCCATATGTGAGGACTAAATTCCTGCTGTTCCCGGAGATCACCTGTTACAGGTGAGTAACTATGCTTTCTTGGGTGGTGACTTGTAAATCAGAATTCGGCATTTTGTACCTTTAGTCAGGATAATTTTTCCCTATGTGCATCACTTTGCACTTGTCCACGTGAAATTTCATCTGCCATTTAGATGCCCAGTGTCCTAGTCTCACAAGAGCCTTCTGCAAATCTTCACAATCCTCTGCTGTTTTAATGACTTTGCATAATTTTGTGTCTTCTGCAAATTTGATCACCTCATCACCCCTATGTCAATATCATTTATAGATTTGTTAAATAGCACAGGCCCCGGCTGGCATCTTCTGGTGTAAAATAAACCTTTGGTGGCACGCCACATGGAGCATATATGTGGATATACAAGCAGCCAATGCAATGAACAACTGTTGACTATAATTGAGCCACAGATTTTGCACTGCTCAAAAGATGCCACGTACCAAACGGTCAGGATTTGGACAGCAATGAACCATATGGAGGATGGAACCTGCAGGAGGGATTAATGCACAGGAAATATGAACTTGCTGTTTCTTGTTTTCAAGGAAGAACATGCAGAGGAACAAGCAGGTGGCTATGGGGAGGAAGAAGTTTAATATGGACCCCAAAAAGGTAAGGTATAATGAGGGCATAAAGAAATAATCCAGTATCATGGAGGGGTTGTAGGGCATATGTGTAACTAATGAATTATGCACGCTGGTTTGCCCTGCCTGAATTACGTTATCTGTACAACAAATGATACTTATTCAGGCACAGGAATTTCTGTACTGAACATGAATTTATTCAATATATGGTTCAGGAGGGTAATAGTACGATAAATCATAGCCTAGGTTATTCATTACAATCATAGCTGAGAATAGTTCAATCATTCTGTTGTCATAATTCCCTCTAGATAGCTAGTTTTTGCCTATTTGTTTGCTTATCTCCCACTAAGAAAGATAATACATATCTATATTGCATCTCCGATTAGATTGCTTGTAGACTTCCATTGCTGGGAGATTTGCACTTGTAGTAGGGTAACACAGAGAGAGAAAGAGAGGCAGAAAACTCTATATGGCCAGACTTTAAGTAGGAGCTTTCATCCTGCAAGTCCAGGCTAGGGAGACACTATACATGCAGGGAGAGATGGAGTTAGAGAGAGCACAGCCAGTCTTCAGGGAATCAGCATTTTAGGTGGTGGCTGTAGCTGGAGCTCATGGCAGCCCTTTCATTTGTTCTCGGTCCTTTTATATCCCTTTGTCTTTCATACGGTCAGCCAGTTTGCTGATGTATCTCCAGGTGACTGGCCTAGCCCTGGGTCTAAGTGTTCAAATTAGCAAATCAAAAAGTGTCTTTTGGATGCCATGCACTTGCATGAGGGCCCCCTGACTCTGCTCAGAGTTGCCATGTCTCTGGAAATGTAACTGGTCTGTTTATGGTCAGGGATGGACTGAACCTCCTGGAAAATTCCAAAGGTATTTGTTTCATGTTAGTGTCCACCCTCTAAGACAGTGGTTTCAGCAGCTCTCTCTGTGTGCTGATGCAGTGTACATGTAGTCAGTCCATCATACTTCTCATGGAGCAGAGTTCATTTAGTATGGTCAAGCTTTGTTTTGTATAGCTGTCCTCCATCTCGATGGCTAGTTTGTGTCCATTGCTGTTACAGGATGAGCATGAGATCACTGGAACATGAAGGCAATGTGGACCTGTTTTGTAGATACATAAAATAATCTGATGTATAAAACAGAAGAACCTCTTGCCGCCTCTATCAGTAGTCCCTTTCTTCCCTCATTTATAGAACTTATCCTATCTCTGTCCTGTTTCCTGTCCTTTGCTGGGTGCTGAGGGATTCTTTCTCCCCTTCTTCTGATCCTTTTTCTTTTGCAGGGAATCCAGTTCTTGATTGAGAATGAGCTGCTGAGGAATACGTGTGAGGACATCGCGCAGTTCCTTTATAAAGGCGAGGGCCTTAACAAGACCGCTATTGGCGATTACCTAGGAGAGAGGTACCTTCATAGCTAATCCAAGCCCTTGGAGGGATGGGGGATGTACGTCAGGATTCAGCGATTCTGGTGGGCATTAGCTATAAGTGGGGTTGGGGGAGTTGGCAAGCTTTGTGAAATGCATAGCCCCTTCTTAATGATTTGTTTATGCTTTTTGGCAGATTTAACTGGGTTAAGAGAGCTGCAGGAGAGTAGGAATAGTCTATAATTGTTGTTACAAGAGGTTGTAGCTCTCCTGTCAGGAGCAGTTACACTTGTCTGCTTGCCCAGGCTTCCTCTCCCTCTTCTCCACAGTGTTTGAGAGGGGATCCTAGCACTTCGCTGATCACATTGACCAGGCATAAGCAATCCTTACTGGCAGAGATAGAAATCAGCCTGTTTCTCAGCTCTGTTACCACCTCTGTAAGGTTTATTCCTAGGAGTCCTTCATTTGTGCTGGCTGTCCTTGCTGTAGTCCTGCTTTGAATGTCAATGGGAAGTATGCAGTGGAAGGATGATCTCTGTGATGGTAAAGAGCACAGCAGCGCCCACTTTTGTAGATTTAGGATAGTTTCTCTGATGCTCTTCTTTTCAAACATGTTAAATGCATATATCTCCTCAAGGATGAAATAAATTGTGGCCAGATGACATGAAGCCTTCTGAAGGTCTTTGCTAGTTGAAGTGATCATGGGTTAATGAGGAGCATGTTTGCATATATGAGTAAAGCGGGTTTCAGACGCATATGCAGATATCAGAGACTTGCTTTCATTGTTGAACTCCAGGGATCGAAGCAACCTTCCCTCCCTTGACTGGGGGCAGTGGTTCGCTCTGTATGCAGGAATTCTGTTTCTCTTTCCAGAGATGACTTTAACATCCAAGTACTTCACGCCTTTGTAGAATTACATGAGTTTATGGATCTCAACCTGGTGCAGGCGTTGCGGTGAGTATGGATTACACTTCTTTCTTGGGGGAGGGGTGTCGAAGGGAGAGGTTTGTTTTTTAGTGCAGGCACTGCAGAGAACACATGTTACATATTTTCCTTGATGGGAGAGTTGGGGGCTTTCTGTGGTGTAGGCGCTCTTGCTGTGCTTTCTGCATGAGGAAGGTGGAGATCTTGAACTCATTTTGTTTCTAATATCGCCTCATACCCTGTCGCTCTCCCTCAGGCAGTTCCTGTGGAGCTTCCGGCTGCCCGGAGAGGCTCAGAAAATAGATCGGATGATGGAGGCATTTGCACAGCGGTACTGTCAATGTAACCCGGGCGTCTTCCAGTCCACAGGTACCGCTCACTGTGATAGCCCTGCCGCCCGTACGCACAAAGCTTAGCACTAGCTACAGAACATTACTCAACAGCACACTATCAGATCCTTCAGACATGAGTTCTATTAAATCCCAATCAATAAATTCCTAACCTAACTTCTAAGGCCACACGGTTTAGCATTTTAAGAAATTTAAAGTTTCAGTAATCTCACTTCCTTTAATAACTTTATACAGATATTTTAAAAAAGATGCAGACAGCAGTCTAACAAGATAAAGGTTATCCAGCCATTTGCATAGATTATCTGCCTGTGAGGAGAAGCCGATCCTGAGAGCTCCTGGCTCTTGGAACCAGTACAAGATGAGACCTGTGGGGGCATAGTAGAGCAGTCCTGCCTCCAATCCGGCAGCTCCTTTACAGAAACTGGAGGAATAAGGTTACTAAAAAATAGATCATCATCTTGGAGTGGCAGGAAATGATCCTGTAGCTGGGACCTGCATTATTTTTTCACAGAGAATGTGCCCACGTAGGTAAGGAAAGGACTGCCATAGCCATTGGTAATGTGATCATTAGAAATTTAAGCTATATGGGGGGGGGGGGAGGAAGGGAGCAGAGGAAGTTGCTGGGGTTTTATATTAGCAAGTTTAAAGATCACAAGAAATGCTCTGTTATTTGCTATACAATTTTGGAGTTGCACACTATTATATATAAAACCAATAAAATATATATATATATATATATATATATATATATTTATATAAAAAGAAATTAAGCTAGCTGGGTGGCTACTGGATGTGAGAGTTGCTTGGTAACTTACCTGCTTGGTGCATAGGTAACAGGCCTCATGCTTCACCTAGATAAGATTTTACAGAGACCTGGGGAGGAGCCTGCTGTCATGGTGCATATGGCTATCAATGATAAAGGAAGATGCAGGAGGGAGGTTCAGAAACCAAATTTGGGCTTTTAGGGAAGAGATTGCTGTCTTTAAGTTTCTGGATTTTTATCTTGAACATGCTTCTCATTATTGCACAGGACATTGGAAGTAGGTGGAGCTCCAGTCTTAATGCGCAGATGAGATAATCATGCAGGGAACAGGATTTCAGACTTACTAAGAACTGAGGAACATTTTGGGAAAAGGGGCCTCTATTCCGATGGGATGGGCTCCACCCTAACCAGGATATAACCTGGCTGCTAATATTTAAAGGGGAGAGAGAACAGCTTTTTAAACTAGGTCATGGGGGTGGGTGAGGAATTAGTCACTGTGAGTACACGGTTCTGAGTGAGGCATTTTCCAGTGTTAGATGGTATACAGAGTACAGCATGTCTCATACCAAAGTTCAGTCCAAAATGGTTTATATCATTACTATTAAAGCAGGAAAATTAGAGCATCCTGATAGAGGATGTGGAAAAAACTAATGCAGCTCAGAAATTTAAATGAAGCGTAGACAAATATGAATGATTTCAGGCTACTTGAATCTACTGCTAACAATAAGTAGGTTGTAAATAGAAGCAAAAACGGCATTTAAATGTCTATATGTAAATGCTAGAAGTTTAGAAAAGTAAGATTGGAGAGTTAGAGTAGATAACAACAAACAAGATATAGATAAGATAGGCATCTCAGAGATCTAGCAGAAAGAAGACCATAATACCAGAGTATAAACCAGTGTACAACAAATCCTAGGTGCCAGGTCGCCATGATGTCCAGAAATTGCACCCGGGTGCCTAGGATTTCATGCCCCAAATGTTTTTGGTGTGTGTTGCTGCTGCCGAACAGATGCTGTCCTCCTTACTTTCCCACTGCGATTGGCTCTCTGCAGTCAGTTTGAGCCACAGGATGCTTGGGCTGATCTCATAAGACTTGAAACTATGAGATCACCGTGAATATCCTCCACCGCGCGGCTCAAGCTGTCTGCAAAGAACTTATCACAGTGGGAAAGTTAGAAGCACAACGCTTTTACTGCAGCTGCGAATAGCAAGGCAAGGGGAATAATTAGGCAGGTTGCAGGGTCTATGAGAGAGAGGGGGAGGGACTGGGAGCACTGAGAAAGAGACTGGGTGAAGGCTGAAGGGGATATGAGAGAGAGAGAAACGGTGTAGGCTGGGGGAGTTATGAGAGAGAGACTGGGTGAAGGTTGAAGGGGATATGAGAGAGAGAGAAACGGTGTAGGCTGGGGGAGTTATGAGAGAGAGACTGGGTGAAGACTGAAGGGGAATATGAGAGAGAGAAACAGTGTAGACTGGGGGAGTTATGAGAGAGAGACTGGGTGAAGGCTAAAGGGGATATGAGAGAGAAAGAAACAGTGTAGACTGGGGGAGTTATGAGAGAGAGACTGGGTGAAGGCTAAAGGGGATATGAGAGAGAAAGAAACGGTGTAGGCTGGGGGAGTTATGAGAGAGAGGCTGGGTGAATGCTGTGGGGGGCTAAGAGAGAGAGACTTGGTGAAGGCAGAGTGCGGGAGCAATGAGAGAAATAAGGAGCCTGGATGAAGCATGGTGCGAGGGCTATGAGAGACTCTTCTTTTTTTTTTTGTGCTATGTGAAGCAAAAAAGGAAGTTGCCTCAGGTGCACCTATAAAGGGTCTGCTGATAGCTCATTGGGAGGTGGGAGGGGAAAGAGAAGGAGAGGGGTCATTATCTTTTGTTGGCACTGTACAGTGGTTACATAAGAACATAAGATATGCCATACTGGGTCAGACCAAGGTCCATCAAGCCCAGTATTCTATTTCCAACAGTGGCCAATCTAGGTCATATGTACCTAGTAGTTTCCCCAAGGGACACAGGTTCCACAATGCTTGTATTGGTTCATGCATTGATATCCTGGGTCCCTTCTTAATAATGGTTTATGGACCTTTCCTCCAGGAACTTGTCCAAACCTTTTTTAAACCCAACTACACTAACAGCCTTTACTACATCCTCCGGTAACAAATTCCAGAGTTTGATTACACGTTGCGTGAAAAAATATTTTCTTTTATTAGTCTTAAATAGTTTACCCTGTAGCTTCATTGCATGTCCCCTAGTCTTTCTATATTCTGATAAGGTAAACAATCGATCTACGTTTACCCGTTCCACTCCGTTCATTAATTTATAGACTTCTATCATATCTCCCCTCAGCCGTCTCTTTTCCAGGTTAAAGAGCCCTAACCTTTTTAGCCTTTCTTCATAGGAGTATCCTTCCATCCCCTTTACCATTTTGGTGGCTCTTCTCCGAACCTTTTCTAAAATCGCTATATCCTTTTTAAGATACGACGACCAGAATTGCAAACAATATTCAAGGTGCGGTCTCACCATGGAACGATATAGAGGCATTATAATATCTTTTGTTTTATTTTCCATTCCTTTCCTTATCATACCTAGCATTCTATTTGCTCTCTTGGCCGCTGCTGCACACTGGGCCGAGGGTTTTAACATGGTATCCACAATGACGCCTAAATCTTTTTCCTGGGTGGTGGTTCCTAATGTGGAACCTTGCATCGTGTAACCATAGTTTGGGTTGTTCTTTCCTAGGTGCATAATCTTGCACTTGTCCACATTAAATTTCATCTGCCAATTTGATGCCCAGTCTTCCAATTTATCAAGATCCTCTTGCAATTTTCCACAATCCTCTTGGGTTTTAACAACTTTAAATAGTTTTGTGTCATCTGCAAATTTGATAACCTCACTCGTTATTCCACTTTCCAGGTCATTTATGAATATGTCAAAAAGCAGCGGACCCAGCACAGATCCCTGGGGTACTCCACTATTCACCTTTATCCATTGGGAAAATTGGCCATTTAGCCCTACCCTCTGCTTTCTATCTTTTAACCAGTTCCTGATCCACAATAGTACACTGCCTCCTATCCCATGACTCTTTAGTTTTGCCAAAAGTCTCTCATGAGGGACCTTGTCAAAGGCTTTCTGAAAGTCCAGATACACAATATCAACGACTCACCTTTGTCCACCTGATTATTCACTCCTTCAAAAAAACATAACAGATTAGTAAGACAAGATCTTCCTTGTCTAAAGCCATGTTGGCTGTCTCCCATTAGGTCATGACTATCTACATGCTGAGTAATTTTATTCTTTATGATGGTTTCTACCATTTTTCCCGGTACTGATGTCAGGCTCACCGGTCTGTAGTTTCCCGGATCACCCCTGGAACCCTTTTTAAAAATTGGTGTTACATTGGCGATCCTCCAATCTTCAGGTATTAGAGATGATTTTAATGATAGTTCACAGATTACTAATAGCAGGTCTGCAATCTCGTATTTCAGTTCTTTCAACACCCTTGGATGTATACCATCCGGCCCAGGTGATTTGCTACTCTTCAGCTTATCTAATAGTTGTAATACATCTTCCCGATGTATCAATATTTCCTTCAATTCTTCCACACCTTTAAATACCACTTCAGTCATGGATAACATCCCTACATCTTCCTCAGTAAAGACTGAAGCAAAGAATTCATTCAGTCTCTCCGCTATCGCCTTGTCGCCTCTTAGTGCTCCTTTAACCCCTTTATCATCTAATGGACCAACTGACTCTCTCACAGGTTTTTTGCTATGAATGTACTTGAAAAGGTCTTTACTTCGCGTTTTTGCTTCCGCAGCAAGCTTCTTCTCAAATTCTCCCTTTGCCTGCCTTATCAATGCAATGCAATGCAGAAGGACAGACTAGATGGGCCTTGTGGTCTTTTTCTGTCATCATGTTTCTATGTTTCTATGCATTTGACTTGCCAGTGCTTGTGCTGTTTCCAGGTTTCATCGTTTGGCTCTTTTTTCCATTTCCTGAAAGATGCTTTTTTGGCAACAACAGCCTCTCTGACCTCACCTTTAAACCATGCTGGCAGTTTTTTGGACTTCCTTCCACTTTTCTTAAAGCGTGGAATACAGCTGGTCTGGGCTTCCAAGATAGTATTTTTCAACAACAGCCAAGCCTGATGTACGTCTTTAACCTTTGCAACTGCTCCTTTTAGTTTTTTCTTAACTGTGTTCCTCATTTTATCATAGTCTCCCTTTCGAAGGTTAAAAGGTAGTACTGTGGATTTCCTTACTATCCCTCCTCCACTAATTAAATCAAAGGCGATCATGCTATGATCACTATTGCCAAGTGGCCCCAACAACCTTATCTCTTGCACTAGATCTGGTGTTCCACTAAGGATTAAGTCTAATATGGCTTCCCCTCTGGTTGGTTCATGAACCAGCTGCTCCAAGAAGAAGTCATTTATTTCATCTAGGAACTTTATCTCCCTAGCATGTCCTGATGTGACACTGACCCATTCGATACCGGGGTAGTTGAAATCACCCATTATTATTACTGTGCTGTAACTTTTGTTAGTTTCCTTGATTTCTTTGAGCATTTCATCATCCATTTGGTCATTCTGGCCAGGTGCTCGATAGTACATTGGTTCATTAAAGGCCTGATTTTATTAAGATTTCTTTTCCAATAGAAAATGGAAAAACAATAAATCGGGCCCCACAAAGGAGCTGCCATGCACCTTTTGAGGAGAGGTGGGAGGGAAATACTGTGATCTAAGTCTTGGTTGCTGGCTCCTAGATTGCAAGAAAACTTGTTGGGTTGGTGTAAATTATCTTGAAGTGACGAGGCAGATCAAATTTATGTAAGGGTGGCAGTATATGTTAAGGATGGCAGAGCGTTACGCAGGAAAAGGTTTTGTTGGAAACGGACAGCACTCTGGAATCTTTATGGATAGAAATTACATGTGTGATGGGAAATGATATAGCAGTGGGGTATACTATGACCCACCTGTCCAGGATGGTGAAACAGATTGTGAAATGGTAATAGAGATTAGAAAGGCAACTACAATTGGAATCAGAATAAATAATGGTCAGTAACCCTGCCAATGAATTGTTTAACGTCTCAACAGGACATGTGAGGGAGTTTGTTTCTAGATTTTATAAATTACTGCTATTTATGGAGCTGGTTCTGGAACTGACGAGAGGGAGGATTACTTTAGATATAGTTCTCAGTAGTATGCATGACCTGGTGTAAGGGATGAAGATATGGAGCCGTTTAGCAGTAGTGATCATATTATGATCAAATCTGGCATAATTATCAGAGGAAGAAACTGAATAACAAACCTGATTTCTGTTTGTTGCAGTACCATAAAATGAGAGTATTTTCCCGCTCCTAGAGCGCTGATGGAGGCATGTGTATTCTACCTCTTAGCTCGCTAATCGGTGATTAGATGGTTTGCTGTAGTGTAAGCTACACATAGCTCTAGGAAAAATAGCAGCAGTCTTGGGAGAGCAGTGGTGATTTCCCTCATATGTCAAGCAATGGCTCTTGCGCATTACCTCCCTCTGCCATTCTAAGGGTGGGGGAGGTACGGCAACACTGGGGCAGCAGGATGTGGGTTATTTGAGGGTTAGTGAGTAGGTTGACAGTGGCAGTAGTAGGGTGGGGAGTGAGGGTGTGGGTGAGGGAGCAGATGAACATTTAAAGAGCCAGCTGAACACAGTTCATTCCCTTACATCAGTCTTAGTGTATTTGAACTATTAAATCCTGTCACTGGTGATAGATGTTTGATCTCATAGTAAATAAGAACACAGACACTGTTGCTTTGCACACTGCGTTAGACAATTGTTCAGAGACGTGGTCTATGAATTTTATAAATAAAATACTAGGAGATTAGGGCTGAAGGTGAGCAGAACTTTGTATCTTTTGATTATTTTTATTGTACTATACTGTGGGGTGAGTGACATCATGGCAGGTTAATCAGATTAGAATGACTGAATAATCATGTTCCTGATGATGGAGAAATGGATGTTGAGATACAGGGATGAGCATGAAAAGGAGAATACATTTTGAATGTCTCTTCCTCCTCCCCTCCCCCTTCTGCTCTGGTACTGGGGCCACACATTCTCTCTGCCTCTTGTGTCATGGGCTGTGTATCCCACTTCCCCCAGGCTCCTACCCCCTGAGGCTAAACAGGTAATTCCTCATCTTGTTTTTTCACAGACACCTGCTACGTTCTCTCCTTTGCCATTATCATGCTGAATACAAGCCTGCATAACCCCAACGTCAAAGACAAGCCAAGCGTGGAAAGATTCATTGCCATGAACCGGGGCATCAATGTTGGAGGAGACCTGCCCGAGGAACTGCTGCGGGTTAGTATGGGCACCAGGTGTCGTCCTTACAGTCGCTGATGAAGAGGTTCTGTGTCAGAACTTTTGAGATCCTTGTAAGGTGCCATTTGCACAGAAAGCTCTACTTCCATATCGTCCTGCTAGACCAGTCCGGACAAGTGGGTTATGTTTCCCTACCAGCAGATTAGTGGAGACAGAGAACCAATGAAAAGCTCAGGTTTCAATGACATTACTCCCATGCCTCTATCTGCCTCAGTCACCAGAGGTCTCTTTAGTATTTCTTTGTCTGCAGCAGATGGTGGATGGACTTTCCCCTTTCTGTAGAAAATCTGAAGAATTGAGAGGAAAAGATTGATTTAAACACTCATGAACGACCACTTTGACGGTGACTCTCTCACTTGAGGGGCTCCACTAGACTGTGGTCTTTTCGGTAGTCAAAGCAGGAGGAAAACTTGGTTCAGAGCCATGCTCTTACCCTGATAAGGGCCTGCTGAGTAGCCAGAAAAATGAAAGGATTGGAAGAATTTGGAAGAGCTCAGCAGCTTCACACAGCCTCAGCGCCCCCTTCCTCCTCCTCCTCTGTCCCCCCTCCCCCACTCTCTCTTGAAGATTACAGAAGCTCTCAGAGGAATCTGCCTGCTAGCCACCTTAAACCTTAAACGCAGTGCTTGCAAAGCAAAGAAACTGTTTCAGAGGAATAGAGCTGAGCTAGACATGGATTTTTGCCTGGGGCTCTCAGGGGCCGAGTACCAAGGCTTGACCTCATTGTTGACCTTGTTGGGAGCTCCCGATGTTGTCTGTCTGGGGCGCAGTTCAGGGTGGACCACTGGCAGCCATTGATGTGGTGTTGAGGTTTCCCGCCGTTTCTGCACACGTTACTAATGCTTTTTACTACTGTGCATCTGGAGGTCACACAGTCCGTGCGCACATTCTGCCCAAGCATCTCCAACGTGCGTTCCTAACCAAGCGCCTGTTTTGCATATTGTTGTACAAGCGCTGTTAGCGTGTGCCTTACGGCTGCCGTGGCCTTAGGACACGCTACTATTGCACTTGCCTTAACTTTTCGTGTAGTCTCCCAGGAAACGTTGTTTGACTTGCAGCAAGCGAGGTGCATCTTCTTGACTCTGCTGTTCTTGCATGGCAGCTTCTGAATCGTCCCTTCAGCAGAAGGATGCAGTTGGTCTGGCTTTGCCTTCCTAGGCGCAGAGTGTGACAGATGGCACTTTGGGTGAGGATAACCAGCTGGCCGGAGGTTCTAGTAGCTGTGCTGTGGGCCACTCCCTGTCTTCTAGAGGATCGATGGCAGCTATGTCCCCTGATTTTGGGGGGTCATTTCTTTTAGGAGAGCTACTGGAGTCTAGATTGTCCTCCCTGGAATTCCATTTCTTTTTACAACAGGCTGGGTAATTGTGGCCTGGAAAGTCAGACCCTACAGCCTCTGGGTCCCCCTCCCCTGTTTGATTGCCTATGGCTAAGAATCCCTGGCAAAGGGTGCCCCCTGGAAATGGGAATCAGCTGGGATCGATCTGAGATTTGGACTGTGACTTGGATTCAGATGCCTCAGTTCTGGGCTCTAATGTGGATGAAGTAGTACTCTCACCTTTGGAGGATTGTGAAGAAGCTGGTGTTATCTGCCTCTTCTGGAAGGAGGAACTGGCGGCATTGGTTGCCAGGGTCTCATCCACCTTCAGCTTGGCATATGCTCCAGGCACAGAGCAGGAGCTGAAGATGCATCTGCTCCTGCAAGGGGTGCAGAAATTCACTACAGATTTCGTTACATGGGTAGACAGAGTCTTTCTGCCAGAGGAAAAGTCAAAAGGCTGCTGGATTGCATGATACTGTTCTGTCTGGGATTATCTTCAACTCCTCGGACTGATGGCGGCGACAGTCAAGATGGTGCCACGGGCGAGTGCTTATATGCGATGGTCCCCAAGTTCTCGGTCGCTGCATGGAGACAGAGTCCGAAGGCGTTGAAGCCCTGGCTCAACCCTTGCTAATTTCCTCTGTTGCCCCTGGTGAGGCATGTGATTTGACATTCAGAGCACCACCCAGGAAGGATTATTCTGGTGGCACTGGATTGGCTGAGGGAAGTGTTGTTCAGAGATCTGATGCAGCTCTTGCAAGTGCCACTTCTTCGTTTGCTTCCATCTCAAGGCCTATTGTGTCAGGGACCGATCATCCTGGAGGACCCGGTTCCCTTTTCACTTACAACTTGACTCTTGAGAGAAGAAAGCCAGCGTGTAAGGGCTACTCTCCGGCGGTGGTTTCCACTTTGCTTGGAGCTCGGAGGAGGTCTATCAACCTGGAATACGTGCGGGTAATTGTGTGGCACATGGCAGCTGGCTCCTGAGGTGGCCAAGGTGCCATTCCTGTTGGCCTTTTCTGAAGGATGGTCTGGAGAAGGGCCTTTTTCTTAGCTCCCTGAAAGTTCAGACGGCAGCGTTGCCCTGTTTCTGGTAAGTTGACTGGTAAGTTTCTAGCCTTACACCCGGATGTTTCATGCTTTTGTCAGGGGGTTCAGCTTCTGTGTCCTCCCCTGTGGTTTGTGGTCCCTTCCTGGGATCTGTGTCTGGTTCTCAGGGCCCTGATGTCGGAACACTTGAGCTGTAGGAAGCATGCTACTCTGAAGGATTTGACTCTCCAGATGATTGTCTTGGTTGCAATTTGTTCTGCAAGGTAGATTTCTTTTCTTTTTCTTTTTTTTGTGTTAGTGACTTGGAGAGTAATTACAAAAATGTCAAGTTTTGCTGCAGTTAGAATAATTTTCTCTTGCACTAAAGCATCTCAATTGGGCTTTTTAAGATCTCCTTCAGAACAGGATCTGAAAGCTGGTACTCTAGGATCTAATATGTTCTGTCTCAGAAGATAAAAAAACTTTCCACCCCTTCCTCTGGCTCAGATTTATTCTATTTCTTTCTCTCTTCTCTTCCAGAATTTTGTTTGTTTTTTTGTTTGGGCCAATCTCATTTTATGCTGATTTTCACTTTGTGTGCTCTCTCCCAAGCCTTGCTAGTCTTTTTTTTTTTTTTTTTGTAATCTATTTATTGGTATAAGAATACAGCTCCATCAAAATACAGACATTATGGCAGGACCAAAAGAAGGAAATTTTCCATGGTTCTGAGTCTAGGGAATAGACATCATTCAGAATTCACAACGGAACACAAAGCTTATTCAACAGAAGAGTTGCCCTTTCACAGCTTGGAACAAGCAAAAAAAGAGTAGAAGCTGCACTGACATCCCCCCCATATGTTAACAAGTGCAAAGGACACTGAGGCACAAAACGAGAGATAGCAAAGACTCCACCCCTCCCTCCTGCCCTCCCTCCCTTAGTCATCTCTTTCCAGAACTTGGGTGATCTGCAATTGGAATTAAAAGGTAAATAACTGTCAGAAGAAGCATTAAAATGGGTACAGCCACTATCATCCATAAAAGTCAAGCCTAACTACACATGATGATACTCTAACTCTTCTAAGTCACACCTCTACATGTGGGTTGTGAGTAATACTCCAGGATGGGCATTCTATAGCAAAGTCATAGAATGGGCTTAGTTAGAAATGAAATCTGTATAGAAAGCCCAAATGGTCTGAAAGGACATGCTTTCTTCCCGCAAAAGAAAAGTTGCTTTTCCATAACAAAGATATCAGCAACTTTTTTCAACCACTCAGTCCTCGCCGGAGGCTCCTGGTCTCTCCAATGCCAAGTCACTGCCATCCAAGCTGCGATTAATAAACATTTGATAAGACAGGTAGTAGCCCTTGGGGAAAGCCATGAAAGTTTATTGCCTAGTACAAGCACCTCATAGCGAAATGGAAGGGAGTCCCCCATTATAGCCTAAATAGTTTTGTGGACTTCCACCCAAAAAGTCTGAATCATCAGGCAGTTCCCACCACATATGATCAAAGTTGGCATAGCACCCACATCCATGCAAGCAGGTCGGGGAAATCTTAGAATTCCATCTCGTTATCTACGCCGGGGACATATAGAAGAATTTTCATTTAAACTGCAACTAAGTTGAGCGAAATGGACACCTTGTGTATATAGAGAAATATATTGTCCCAAAAGGCATCCTCTTTCCCTCCCAAACCTTCTGATGATGGGAAGGGTGAGTGTATTTGAGAACCAGCAATGTCTTGCATAGTTTGGAAATAATATGCCTGCCCCCCTTCTCCTGATATATATAATGCGTTCTGCCCCAAGCAGAGATCTACAGAATAAATGGTGGTCAGCAAGCCCAGTCACAAAGTGACGGAGTTGAAAGTATTGGAAGTATGGGACTGACTGGCCGATCAAGCTTTTCTTCTAGGCAAGCTTTGGTCACCAGTATTTCTCCCTCAAATATATCCGAGAAGCACAGCGCTCCAGTTCCCTTGCTCTTCCTCCAAAATCTATTACTTATCTCCCTAATAAAACCGTGAACCATTAAGGACATATAGGGAGTTTAAAAGGGGAACAACTGGCTAATTTGAATACCTGCATCCAGCAACATCTTACCGCTCGTAAGAAAGGGTGGGCATTCCCATGGACTAGCTCAGTGGGGTCAGCGATATACAGAATAGCCTCTAATGATATGGGTTTCGGCCATGCGGCCTCAAGTGCCATCCAAGCTGGTCGTGCCCTCACACCAGTTCAATATCTAACCGCTCTGAGGCAAGCACTCCAATAGTAGGCGACAGTATCAGGGAACCCTGCGCTGCCCCGTTCCTTCGGGGCAGACAATCTGTCGCTATTTTGGGTTTCTTCCCTTACCAAATGTAGGTAGCCAAGACCCCTCCTTACTTACCTGAAAAAGGTTCTGGATAACAGGATTAGGGGGCTCGTAAAAAGAAATATGAGCCAGGGTAGTATCAGCATTTTCACCACACTCATTCTCCCCAACCAGGATACTGCCTGAGCCTGCCAGTGTTGCAGGTCCACTCTAATACCTCGTAAAAGGCCTGCATAATTCAAGTCATATAGTTGTGAGAGATCCTCAGACAACAATGCCTAAGTAACAGAATATTGTCACCACCTGAAACACCACCAGACCTGCCAAGGTTTGCCCCTGCAGTCTATATGACCTACTTCTGAAAATTAACAGTATAACCGGAGAAGTCTCCAAACAGCTTAATCTCGTGTCAAAGTATGGACAATGAGGTCTCAGGGCTCCGCACTTAAATCAGGGTGTCATCCGCATACGATGATACTATGTGGCCCTGACCCTCTTATTGTTATCCCAGTGATGTCAACTAATTTCTGAAGCCTGCAGGTGAGTGGCTCAGTTGCTAGGGAGAGTAACAGTGGGGACATAGGACACCTCTGTCTGGTGCCACATCCCAAAGCAAAATAGGGTGAGCGATGGCTATTGACTAATACAGCGCTTATAGGTGAGCTGTAGATGATTCATATCCATTTACAAAAATTGGCTCTGAAAGCAAAATTTTCAAGGACAGAAAACAAATAGAGCTATTCGATTTTATCAAAGGCTTTTTCTCCATCAAGGGACACAATCACATAAGACCCCTCCAATCCCTGCAAAGCTTGGATCATATTCACAAAGCGTACATTGTCCGTGCCATATCTGCCCTTAATAAAGCCAGTTTGATCGGGATGCACCAACTCCTGCATGACCTTTTCCAGCCCAAAGCTGAAGACTTTTGCCAAAATCTTATAGTCACTGTTCGACAGCAAGATTGGGCGGTAGCTGCTACAGAGAAGGGGATTCTTCTCTCTTTGTGAATAACTGTGATGGAGGCCTCGTAGAAGGATTTAGGGAGTGCCTGACATGATAGTATGCCATTGAAGACGTCTGCTAGCACAGGGGTAAACTGTTCCTGAAATCGTTTGTACAACTCAGATGGCAGGTGATCAGGGCCAGCAGCCTTATTTTTAAAGGAGGATATAGCCTTGTCAACCTCACCCGGGCTAAAGGGTCTATCAAGAGATAGCCTTGAGGGTTCAGACAGTTTCTGCAAACTTCATTGACGAAGGCAATTTTCTATCTGGGATGGGGTTCTAGATAGAGAGGGAGTTTACAGCCCCGTATAAAAGTCTGCAAAATATTCTGCCATCTGACTGGATAATAAAGTGGTATTACCCTCCTCGTTCCGTATCTGATTGATGCGTTTCTAGTATGGATTTTCTTCAACTGCCATAGCAGCACTTTATTGGCCTTATTCTAATTCTAATATCGACTGAATATTCATAGGAATGTCATTTAGTCTTCTGCATGGCCTGAGCTCCTTGTGAACTATAAGCAACTTCATTAAGGTATCTTCTTCCCCTTTTGCCTTATGGAAGTGCGCCAGTCTTACCAGCTCAGAATATGGGGCTTCATATTTCAATGTCCTATGTTTTTTAAGCATGGCTGACAAAAAAGTAATGTGACCCCTCACTACTGCCTTTGTGGTCTCCCACAGCAGGCCCGGGGAGACATCAGGTGCCCAGTTAAACTGCAGTAACACCCCTCAAATCACCTTCAGTTGCTCCACAAAAACAGGTTCCTTCAACAACAGATGGTTCATAGACCAGCATTCGGGACTCTTATTGGGATCTGCTGCATGAAAGGACAGGGAAAGCATGGCATGGTCTGAAATAGTGATGTAATGAATGGTACAGTTCTGTTTACCCATCTTAACCGAATGAGAAATAAACCAAAAGTCAATGTCAGAATGTCTGATGCACCACTGAATAGTAAGTATAATCTTGTTCTCTAGGGTGCACCCAGTGCCAAAGGTCCACCAGACCTAACTGATCCAACCAATCCTAGAGGATTCTGCCCCCCCCCCCCCTGGTTTGTGAGCCTATCCTCCAAGGGTAGAAGGGTACAGATGAAGTCTCTGGCAAGGTATACCACCCCCTCCATTTCCTCAGTTAGCCTGCCAAAAAACAGTGACAGAAAGTGCCTACTTGTGAATTAGGGGCTTAGACATTTCTAGAGTCACCTTAGTTGTCCCCATCAAGTCCATAAGGATTAAATAATGGCTCTGTTTGTCCACAATTTGCTTTGTTAGCTTAAAGTTGACATCATTAGCAATCAGATTGGCTTCCTCCTGTTTGTGTGCTTTAAAGTGTGCAAAGTAAATATTGTCCCCCTCCCTTTACCTTGCAACTTCAAGTGCTCCTCCTGTTAGGTGTGTTTCTTGCAAAAAGAATGTTAGCCTAGACCTCTGTAGATTCTGTAGTTCCCTCTTTCTCTTAACAGGAGAGTCCAAGCCTCGGACATTCCATGACATCAATTTAATCATAATCCCCATTAATGTGCTTATTCCCTAACAAAGGACCGTACCTATAATTCGTGTACTCCTGTGTTTGGCAACTCTGATAGATGGAACCCCCATTCCCCTACCACCTCTCACCCGCTATCCCCCCCTTCTCCTCCCTTCCCACCCCTCTCCCCCAAATGAGCAGAAAGCCCCTCCACTCAAGAGGCACTCCAGTACAATGCAGCAGCTATACCCACCCTCCACCATTCACCTTTGAACATGAGCCAAATACACAGTCTCCCCCCTGAGAAATCCCTAGAAGAGAGAGAGAGAGCTGATAGGCTAAAACAAAAAGGCACTCAGCACAGGCTCACTATAAGAACCTATGGTAAAGGCATCACAAAAGGAGAGAACATTAACTTAAACTAGCTTTCCTTGCAAACATGGTAACATAGTAAATGACGGCAGATAAAGACCAGTATGGTCCATCTAGTCTGCCCAGTAAGATGGCAAGAGTAGGTGCCCCTGCTGCTCTGTGCAGGCCACCCCTCCCCATGTCTTTGTTTAGGTGTGAACCCACCACTCCGTGTAGGACACCCATATTTGTTGAGAAATTAGATAGTTAAGTTTATTTTGATTTTATCCTTTTGCTGGAAAGGGATCCACTGTGTCTGTCCCATGCCATTTTGAATTCTGTCACTGTATTTGCTCCCACCACTTCCATCGGGAGGGCATTCCAAGCATCCACCACCCTTTCAGTGAAAAAGTACTTCCTGACATTGCCTTTCAGTTTACCCCCTTGCAGCTTCATGTTATGCCCTCTAGTTTTACAGCTTCCCCGTCTTTGGAAGAGGTTGGTTTGTTTGTTATTTCTCTTTAAGTATTTAAAGGTCTGAATCATATATCCCCTATCCCTCCTCTCCTTCAGAGTGTACATATTTAGGTCTTCAAGATTCTTCTCATAAGGCTTCTGACACAGGCTCCAAATCATTTTGTTTGCCTTCCTCTGAACAGTTTCCAGTCTTTTTACATCCTTTGCAAGATATGGTCTCCAAAACTGAACACAGTATTTCAAGTAAGGCCTCACCAGTGACTTAAACAGTGGCATTAGTACCGCTTCCTTTCTGCTGGTAATTCCTCTTTGTATGCAACCCAACATCCTCCTGGCTTTTGCCACTGCCTTGTTGCACTGTTTCGCCACCTTGAGATCCTCAGAAATAATCACACCAAGGTCCTTCTCCTGGTCCGTGCACACCAACCTCTCACCCCCTATCGCGTACATTTCCCTTGGATTTCTGCTTCCCAAGTGCATGACACTGCACTTCTTCACATTAAATCTTAACTGCCAAGCATTAGACCTTTCAGCTTTTGTAGATGTTTCCTCATGTTGTCCACTCCCTCAGGGGAGTCCACTCTATTGCAAATTTTCGTGTCATCCGTAAAAAGACAGACCTTTCCATTCAGTCCTTCAGCAATATCACTCACAAATACATTGAACAGTGCCGGGCCCAGGACCAAACCCTGGGGCATCCCGCTAATCACCCTCCTTTCATCTGAGTGAGCTCCATTTACCATCACCTTCTGTCGTCTGTCAGTGAGCCAATTTCTGATCCAGTTCACCTCCTTGGGACTCATCCCCAAACTACTGAGTTTATTGATAACCCTCCTATGAGGAACAGTATCAAAGGCTTTGCTGAAATCCAGGTAGATGACATCCATCGCATGCCCCTGACCTAGTTCTCTGGTCACCCAGTCAAAGAACTCAATCAGATTTATTTGGCAAGATTGTCCTTCGGTAAAACCATGTTGCCTCGGACCATGCAACCTGTTAGTTTTGAGAAAGTCCACTATTCGCTCTTTCAGGAGCGCCTCCATTACTTTTCCCGCCGCCGAGGTAAGGCTCGCGGGCCTGTAGTTTGTCACTTCTTCCCTGTCATCACTTTTGTGAAGAGGTACCACATCAGCCATTCTCCAGTCCTGAGGAACTTCTCCTGTTTCCAAGGATCTGTTGAAAACATCCCTTAACGGCCCTGCGAGAACCTCTCTGAGCTCTTTCAGTATCCTGGGATGTATCCTATCCGGTCCCATGGCCTTGTCCACTTTCAGTTTTGCAAGTTGTTCTAACACATCATCTTCTGTGAATGGTGTGGTATCTACTTCATTCCCATTTTTATATTTGGGAGTCACAGGTGGTCCTTCTCCAGGATTTTCTTTAGTAAAAACAGAGCAGAAGTATTTGTTTAGCAATTTCGCTTTTTCAATGTCCCTTTCCACGAGTCCATTCCCAGTGATTTTCCTCCTCTCCCGAATATACCTGAAGAAAGTTTTCTCGCCACACTTCACATATTTAGCCATCTTTTCCTCTGCCTTTGATTTTGCTTTCCTTATTTCTCTTTTTGTCTCTGTGAGTTTGATCCTGTATTCCTTTCTGTGTTCCTCTGTTTGCAAGCTTTTGAATTTTGTGAAAGCTGTGTTTTTTGCCTTTATTTGAGCAGCCACTTCTTTGGAGAATCAAATAGGTTTCCTTCTCTTGTTTTGTTTTTATTTACTTTCCTTACATATTTATCTGTTGCCCCTTTTATTGCCACCTTTAGTTTAGCCCATTGCAATTCCACTTCCCTTATCCCTTCCCACCCTGCCAACTCCTCATTCAGATACTTGGCCATTTTACTGAAGTCAGTGTTTTTGAAGTTTAGGACTTTGAGCTTACTATGATTGGACTGCACCTTGGCTTTTATCTCAAACCACACCGTGTGATGATCGCTGCTGCTCACAGGGGCACCCACCCAGACATTCGATACGCTCTCACCGTTGGTGTGCACTAAATCCAGCATTGAGCTTTCCCTGGTTGGTTCCATCACCATTTGTTTAAGTGACGCATCTTGGAAAGCATCCACAATTTTTTTTGCTTCTTTCCAGATTTGCAGAAGGAGTAATCCAATCCACATCGGATAGATTAAAGTCACCCAGTATGATCACTTCCCCCTTTGTGGCTATCTTGGCAATAACTATAATCAATTCGTTATCAATTTCTTCAATTTGAGTCGGAGGTCTGTAGACTACAGCAGTATGGATGACAGTGCCATCTTCTCTTTCCAACACAATCCAGAGCACTTCTTCTTTACCCCATGCCCCCTGCATTGCAGTAGCTTTAATATTGCTTTTAAAATACTTTGTTAAATGTTCCTCCAAATTTTCTTTTAAGGCTAAAGATTATACCTGATGGGTTTAATATGAATATTATACCCGATGGGTTTAATATCCATATTAAACCCATCGGGTATAATCTTTAGCCTTAAAAGAAAATTTGGAGGAACATTTAACAAAGTATTTTGACTGCTTTAATTCCTCTGTAAACTAGACCTAGATTACGAGTGTTAATATTGCTTTTGACATACAGTGCTGCTCCTCCTCCTTTTCCACTTTCTCTGTCTCTTCTGAATAGATTATAGCCAGCTATGACTATATACCATTCATGCGATTCATTAAACCATGTTTCTGTAATGGCCACAATGTCCAAGTCCATTTCCATCATTAGGGCTTCCAGGTCCGGAACTTTGTTGGCTAAGCTTTGAGCATTTGTGCTCATTGCTTTCCAGCATTTAACATTTAAACGGAACGAGTACAGAGAGTTTGCCCCTCCCCCAGGGTTGGAACCAAGCGGCGCTCCACAGTTGTTTTTGGGGCCCCCTCAGGGTGGTCTGGTAGCGTCCGTTTCCCTGTCATCCACTGGAGTCCTCTCAGACCTTACTATTTTCTGGAGCTTAGGGCCTTGCACCTTTCAGAGTAGATTCCTTCCACTCTGGGCTGCAGCGTGTTTCACCTGGCATTGGCTGAGGATTACAGAGACTGGATATCTCCTCTAGCATATCCACGTATCCTCTAGCTCCGAAATATGGTAGGATTACATTGATAGATCAGGGAAGATCTGCACTGACTGCTTGTTAAACTCTGTAGTGAACTTCCCACAGACCGTGTGCAGACGAGTGTATTTGTCCTCATAATAGCTCTGTCTAGAAGAAGTTTAGCTTTCCCGTTGAGGACACAAAAGGAGAAGAGTTCCAGCACAAATTTAGCTGCATCCTCCTGGCCTTCCGGGGTTCAGAACAATTTAAGATGCAGATATTACATCGTTGCTAGCAGTTCTCCATGTCATCACGGCATTCTCTCGTCTCTTTAATGAGTGTTTCTAGCTTGTGCAACTTAGATTGATGCTTCAGCTGTATTCCAATTTGCTCCCCAATGTATATTTCATTTTGGGTGACTCTCATCAAGTTCCTTGATTTCCTGCTTAATTTTACTCATAGCCTTGGAGAAGTCCCTTCAGAATAACTTCAGCTCCCAGTCCAGTTCCAGAAAGTCTGTTTTGGTGACAGGTGCATCCAGCTCCCTAGCTCCTTCTGATGTGGAGGTCGTCCCCCTGTGCCCCTCTTCCGCCTGTGGTGTTAGAGCTCCATTTTGGAGGTTCTGCTAAACTTAACTGGGGCCTCTGCGTAGCTGACCTTGGGTTCTGTGTCATGGGGAAGCTAGCAATAATGTGTCAGTGCAACTGTTCAAGAGAGGGCAAAGAGAGAGAAGCAGGGGGAGTCAGCAAGTTCGTTCTCCCTGTTCCGTGGGCGTCTGATCCACTTTTCTGCGCCCTACAACTTTACACTTTGCAACGGGGTCTGTAAATCATTCAGCAGGGACTGGTCTTCTTGGGTGACAGATCTGGCAAGGAAGTCAAAACATGCAGGCTGCACAACCCAGGCAGGGGCCGGTTACTCCTCCCAACGCGAACAATACCCGGTCAGGCGGTGCACCACAGCAGCAAGCCCAGCTCCTCACACCGAACTATCTACCATCTCAGCCAGCAGCCCTTCAGATGTCTCTGCCTCTGGTTCAGTGCACACTCAGCAAAACCGCAGTACAGCACCTGAATGTGTATGCCATATGCTCTCCAATTAGCTCTTGCTCTCCACTGCCAGGTGCACTCTGTGTCACCGTTGTGCTGCTGCTGCCGGTCTCATATTTATTCTGGAGGTAGGCAGGAGAGGTGCAAAATATGATCCAGGGGAATGGGCAGGCGGTCGCAACTAGGCCAGGGCTCTGTGCGGCTTGCAAGTTTCAAGCGGCTCTTGTTGGCAGCCGGGAGTTCCGCCCCATGCTCTGCCCAGCTGTCCACATCTCACCTTGTCTGGCTGTTAATGACTCGACCAAGCCTCCAGCAAGCAGCACACTCGATGGCACAATGGATCGAGGAGGGCCGACCTCTGAGATTGCCCCACTGGCACCGGGTGACTCTGCCAACTGATCACTCCATCCCTGTCACCACGTTGACTGCATTTGGGGGTAAAACACACAGATTTGTCCTGGGTGAGGGAAAGAGCGAGAGGATCTGGCGGCCATCTTCGCCAGGCTTCTCAGCACCCCCGCAGGTGGATTTCTGAATTGCAGGCTCTGTCTTCTGAAGATCCTTACCTATCTTTTTCTGAGGAGGCCATTTCTATTTGACCTGTGCCTTCCTTCTTCACTGAGGTAATTTCTCCTTTTCATGTGAACCAGGTGGTCTTCCTTTTCTAAGGAGCAGTGTTGGGAGAAGGATAAGGAACTTCGCCTTGTGGATGTCCAGAGGTTGCTTCTCTGGTACTGGGAGGTTACAGATTCTTTTTGAAAGTCAGACCATCTTTTTGTGCTGTTTGCTGGCCAGCATAAAGGTGATGCGACAGCTAAGTTTACATTGGGGCACTAGATTAAGAAGGCCATTGCCTTGGCATATCTTCTGCAGAACTGGCTGGTTCCGGAGGGATTACGTGCCCATTTTAGGTGAGTGCAATCATCCTTATGGGTGGAGCGGAGCCCGATAGGCCCTGCTGACATTTGTCGGGCAGCCACACGGGCATCACTTTCCACTTTTGTCGAGCACTGCTGTTTGTTTGAATGTCCACATGTGGGCAGACACGGCCTTTGGCTCTAAGGTTCTGCAAGCTGCTGTGTCGTCTTCCTGCCCAGTGGAGTCATAGCTTTGGTATGTCCCACTTGTCTGGACTGTTCTAGAAGGACGATATGGATGGTGACATTTTACTTACCAGTTAATGTCCTTTCTTTGAGTCCAGCTAGACCAGTCCAGGGCCTGCCCATGGAACTGTATTTATGCTGTTCTGCGCAGTACCCGTGGGTTTGCTATGATTTCTATTCTGGGCTCTGAAGGTTCATCTTCTACTTATAGCTTTCTGTTTCTGCTTTCTTGTACATAGTTCTCTACTGTTGATTACTCACTACTGCAGACATTGAGGTGGTTTGAGACTTGCCCTGTTCTCCTCTGTGCTTTGGGACGGATACAGAAGAGACCTCTGGTGGTTGAGATGGATAGAGGCATGGGAGTGATGTCATTGAAACCTATGTTTTTCATTGGTTCTTTGTCTCCACTAATCTGCTGGTAGGGGAATATAATCCACTTGTCTGGACTGGTCTAGCAAGATTCAAAGACAGGACATTATCTGGTAAGTGAAATGTCACTGTATTAACAATTAGCCACTTGCCTACTCATTCACGTTACATCTCTGTACCCATAATCAAGTCCTATTATGTTACTCCTCACCAGCGCCATACCTAGCCCTGTGCGAGTGGTGAAGTCACATGGGGCACAAAAAAATAGGGGCACATTTGAGGTTGCTGGCCTCAGTTCCCCTGCTCTCCTGCTGCCTGCTCTTGCCCCACCGCCTCCGCTTTTCATGTTTCCTTGATGGCAGCAGTGGAGCGAATTTCTAATGTATTTATTTATTTATTTACATTCTCTTATATACCGCGCTATTCTGCATCAGTGCGGTTTACATTGAACAAACTGAAATTACATTGAACAGGGCATTATAACTTGGAGATAACTATTTTACAGGGAACATGGGCTATGGAGGGTGAAGTGGCTTGCCCTAGACCACAAGGAGCACCTGTGGGACTAGAAACCCCAGTCCTTCCGGCCCAAGGTTGCTGTCCTCTAGTGGGATTTGAATCCCCGACCTTCCAGCCTGACGTACCTTGCCCCAACCACTAGGCCACTCCTCCACTCAATTGAGAAAAAATACATGTGGGTCTTCCAATTTTACAATTGCATGTTGGCTTGATCCCTTCCTCTGACATAGGCTTGCATCAGAAGAGGGAGGGACCAGACCAGTCCTTCAAACGTGGATCTCTGCAACTCCATGTTTGAATGGCTGGTCTGGTCCCTCCTTTCTCTGATGTGAGCCTACATTAGAGGAGGAAGGGATCAGGCCAATGTGCTAGTTTGGAGTCGGAAAGACCTGTGTGTTTTTTCCTTCAATTAGAGATCCGCTGCTGCTACTGCCTCCACCAAGGAGACATGAAAAGCGGCGGCGGCAGGGCAAAGACAGGCAGTGCGGCCATGTAGGTGTGTGTAAGATGGGGAGATGCTAGGCATGGGGGAAATGACAAACGGGGTGGGGGGGGAGTGGCGCAAGACGTGCAAGTCGCACAGGTCGCACTTATGGCTTGTTATGGCCCTGCTCCTCACCATACAGCACCGTGTGTACTCATTCAGTCACAGTAATGGGGCATTGTTAAAAAAACTGTATTACTGTGTGAGGATCCTTGTTAGAGAATATGAGGTTCAGGTACGGGATGTGGTGCTGTTTGTTTTTGGAGTGCCCAGCAGTGCTCTTGTTCCTGCATGGGCAGATATCTCTGAGCACGTCTTCTTTAATTCAGTGACCTTATGCATAAGAAATGAAGCTTTTGTTTTCTCATAAATTATTTGGATACATTCACAGATAATTTAGGTTAGAAAGGGGGCAGAATGAGCTGCACTGGCCACAGGTCTGTTACTCCCAGCACAGCAAGAGTGGTGTGGTGTGGTACTTACTGCCTGTTAAATGAGGGTCAGTAAACATATTTTTCTTTGAGTAACGATGCAGTTTTCTGTTGCAGAATCTCTATGACAGCATAAAAAATGAACCCTTTAAAATCCCAGAGGATGATGGTAATGACCTCACGCATACTTTTTTCAATCCTGACCGAGAGGGCTGGCTGCTGAAACTAGGTGAGTGCATGTGAGACGTCGGGGGTGGTGAGGGAGCTGCATGCATGGCAGAGGGATTTCCCGGAGAACACAGGTGTAGATCTGCACATGTACTCACATCCCCTCCGGACATGGCTATCCACCCACTCTCTGCACAGCTGCTATCTTGCTGTGGAAGACCAGACTTTGCCAGGTGGGTCAGGTGTGCCCCTGGTTTTGGAGGAAGCTGTTCCTTTATCTCCATCGCCCCAGAATCTTGGCTGTTCCTGTCCCTTGCCTACACCCCCCTCATTCATGCTGATAGCACAAGGGCTGTGCATGGCTCTCCCTTTCCACCCCATGCACACCCCTCCACTTACAGAGACATTTTGGTGGCTTTTCCGAGCACAGCTGATTTTTTTTTTTTTTTAATGTTGTAAGAAACCTTTTAACACTTTTTGGATTGAGCTTTGAGGCCTGGCAGGAGCAGGGCTGGAAAAAGAATATGAAGTTGGGGAGTGAGCCTTGCATCCCATTAAATCCCAAAATCAGAGAGAGATATGGAGAGGGACAAATATTTAGTCAGCATCTGAATCTCAAGAAAAGCACAATATGCATTAAAAATTGCGAAAAATAACAATGAGTGCTATTTTGGAGTCCCAATAAAGAGTTCTTCCTGCCTTGAACGCTGGGCCTCTCCTATAGGTTTCAGAAATGGGTGAAGCAAGTCCCGGAATAGGAATCCTTCCAGTCTTCATGCCCGCGTGGCTTGTGGTGCGAGGGAGCCTAAAGTGGGCGTGTCCTCCTCCTATTTATTACTTTGGTAAACTAGATATGCAAATAGTGGATGAAAGAGACAGAAACTCTTTTCTTTGTTTTGGAAGAGTTTCCTCCTTTCTGTATTCTTGGCTCTTGGACCCTCAGGCGCTGCCTCGGCACCTGCTGAATCTCTCTGTTTTGTTTGGCACATAGTGGCCTACAGTGTCACCTGTGCAAAGGGAGCTGAGGAGCTTGTTACCGGCCATACCAAGAAACCTGGTTTTACATCTGCTTGTTTCATAAAAATTGTGGAGGTACCTGCAAACTATGCTGTTAAAAAATCCTTTGTTGCAGGCTGGATTTCTGGTTTTAATTTTCTTTTCTCCCTTGTTTGTATGTTTCCCTGACTTTGGCTGCTCTTTTACTTGCCCAAATCTTCAGGAGGTATGTAAATGCAGCTCATGGCTGGCTCGCTGGGTGCTAGGATGCTCTTTGGTTTCCTTTCCTTGTTTCTTGTTTGACGGCCCTAACAAACCTCACGCTGCTTTTCCTCAGTACACAGTCCCCAGGGATCAAATGAGGCGGGGTTAATGCTTAGTTGATATCCAGTAGGATCTTTCACGCCCAGAAATGGCTGTGTGTATTGGTTTCTGTGTTGCTAGTCAAATGACAGCCCTGAGACCTAGGAACACTGTGACCTGCTTAAAGTCAATCTTACCACTCTTCTTGTATACAAGAAACTGTATTTCCTGCTCTGTCTCTCCTCCAAGAATAAAGGAGCTGGATAGAAACAAAATGGTACAACCAGGAATTACTTGCAGGCAGCATGAAGTCTTTCTTAAAAAAAAAAAAAAAAGTACATATTTATTCACACTAAGATGGCCTATAAAAGCAAAATATAAATGGGGTAATTTTATGTGCCTCTTTTGCACATAAAGCACTGTTTTTACATGCAGAAATATAATTGGTCAGAGGTATACGCGCAACTGGTGTGTAGTGCGTCCTTTCACAGAGTGCTTGCGTGGACGTTCCCAGTCATGGAGTTGCGAGGTGTGTGTTATATGGGAGCAAACCTAAGTGAAAACGTTACATCTGCCCACCTTAGAGAAGGTATAACTGTGTGGGAGCTTTCAGGGAGGATGGTAGGTGCATCATAAATTATTTGTTTTGTCATTTTATTTTTAGTAAGTTGATATCATAATACAGACTTTCCAATCACTTATGCGCTGCTATATCCACATCTCCTACGCTTTAAGAGAAATGACCGGAAGGAAAGCGGGTTCTTCCTAGGCTGACCTCACATAACTTCATTCACAGCTGTAGTGGATTTTGTAGAGCCTGCAGCAGTGCTAGTGACGTATCCTGTCATAGAGACTATTTTAAAGCCCTGAAACCCCCTTTTAGCGGTGCCCATAAGTCAGTAAATAGTCCCAGTTTCCCCTTTTGCCACAATCTACCCTACCTTCTTATCCCACTTTATCAGCGACAGGAACTTGCCCGTTTCTATCTGGCCGCAGACACAAACCGGGCAGCCTACAACAAATAACTCACAGGATCATTCATACCCAGCTTTATTCTCTACAAGAAGTTTCCACAGTCCAGTAACATTCAAGCATTAGTCCTGGTTGACCCTCCTATTTGTGATCTTGTAACTTGCCCCAGCCACTTCATCCCAAAAGGTTGCAATGCTTAGCATGTCCCTTTCTCCCCATGCCCCCTCCAGCGTACACCGGGAACCTCGGGCATCGTGGCATGACACTGCGCTAGGATCTGGTAACTCGGAAACGTAATGTTGTTGATGTAGCTGCGTAGAGTGAACCAGTCTTGTGGGTTTTCTCCCATATCTATCTTGTGGTCTCATATCCAGGGTTCATCACATTTCCGTTTTCTCTGTTATAGATAAGACCTATCTGAAACCCCTACCATCGTGATCTTGTACGAGTTAACCATTAGGCCATTTTCTACTTGGCTTTTATGTAGCATTTTTCTAATGGTGTCAATGGCCTGAAAAGAGCATATTTCTTATTAGAATATAAAAAAATGTTCTAACTGTAGTACAAAAAATAATATTGAGACATCTCACATTTCTCTAGTATTTCTGCCCTAGTAAGAAAAACCTCCCCCTGGATGAAATTTACCACCCTTGCAAATCCTCGGCAACAGGGAAGAGCATTTTATTCCTACAATTTAGAACCAGAGGAGAGATGTCCTGATCCCAACAAATTAGTTTTACCACCTTCTTCATGCTGTAAACACCAGGCCAATCAGCAGATGTCCCTTCAGATCCTCGGAGATTCCTCCTGTCCTGCCTGTGAGCAACAAGATCCCAACTCAATGGCATGATCCGCCCCACTTTCCACATCTCTCCCATGTCTATCTGTACTTCTCACCCACCAGAAGACGGCTATCCTAATCTGTGCTGCCCAGCGGTACCTTTTTGTATTCAGAAAAGACAGACCACCCTCTTTCTTGGGTCTCCATAACCACCTACCAGGTATAATCTGCCAGTATTCCTTAAAATTCCCTGCAATAACTACCTGGTGTCTCACATGAAAACATAGAAAACAGGAACATTAATCTTGGGGTGTTATGCATTTTGCTTGCATTAATTTGAGTGGGGAGGGATGGAAACAGATATTTCTAGTACTTTTACATCTGCCCTTATGTGATTCTGCATCAGAGTGTAATGTAGCTTAAACGAATCTCTAACTAAGCTGGAACCACACTTCCTAAATCCTTGATTGTTCCTTCTGCCAGTGGAAGGGAAAGGATGCTGCAAGCCTGCTTCTCCAGTTCTCCCAGAAGACTAAGCAGCATTAGTCATCTTTGTCTCCTTCAGTGTATAACCAGATTTCATTGTAAGACTTGCACACCCTCAGACGCTGCAGGGAAATCTCTGGCTGTCTTGGCATTGATAAGATATCATCTGCATACGGTGTCAGGTTGTGTTCTTTTCCTCCTATGCCCACCGACGGATATTTCTGGCTTCCTGAAAACTCTGAGCTAACAGCTCCATTGTTAAGGTAGATAAAAGGGGAGAAAGCGGATATCTGATCCAGTGAAAAAGGGCGAGATAGGGATATACAAGGACCCCCAAAGCCCGGTTATGGATTATTGGATCCCTGTCCTGTTAATGAAATAAGTCTAATATATTCTGCATCCAGTGCACCTTATCGTAATGTCATCGATGAAGTCAGTGACATTAGGCCGACAGAACAATTGAGGAGGACAACATTACTGTAGATACATTGGCCGACATGGCTGCTCCTAAAATAATACAGGAAAGAAGCAACGCCAGGAAGATCAGGGAGGAGAACATAAGACATGCCATACTGGGTCAGACCGAGGTCCATCAAACCCGGTATCCTGTTTCCAGCAGTGATCAATCTAGGTCATATGTACCTAGCAGTTTCCCCAAAAGACACAGGTTCCACAATGCTTGTATTGGGTCAAGCATTGATATCCTGGGTCCCTTTTAATATGGTTTATGGACCTTTCCTCCAGGAATTTGTCCAAACCTTTTTTAAACCCAGCTACACTAACAGCCTTTACTACATCCTCCGGTAATAAATTCCAGAGTTTGATTACACGTTGAGTAAAAAAATATTTTCTCTTATTAGTCTTAAATAGGTTACCCTGTAGCTTCATTGCATGTGCCTTAGTCTTTCTATATTTTGATGGCGTAAGCAATTGATCTATGTTTACCCGTTCCACTCCGTTCATTAATTTATAGACTTCTATCATATCTCCCCTCAGCCGTCTCTTTTCCAGGTTGAAGAGCCCTAACCTTTTTACCCTCCCTTCATAGGGGTATCCTTCCATCCCCTTTACCATTTTGGTGGCTCTTCTCTGTACCTTTTCTAATAATGCTATAACCTTTTTAAAATAAGACGAACAGAATTGCACATAATATTCAAGGTACAGTCGCACCATAGAACGATACAGAGGCATTATAATATCCTTTGTTTTATGCTCCATTCCTTTCCTTATGATACCTAGCATTCTATTTGCTCTCTTGGCCGCTGCTGCACACTGGGTGGAGGGTTTTAACATGTTATCCACAATGATGCCTAAATCTTTTTCCTGAGTGGTGGTTCCTAATGTGGAACCATAGTTTGGGTTTTTCTTTCCTAGGTGCATAACTTTGCATTTGTTCACATTAAATTTCATCTCCCATTTGTATTCCCAGTCTTCCAGTTTATCAAGATCCTCTTGCAATTTTCCACAATCCTCATGGGTTATAACAACTTTGAATAGTTTTGTCATCTGCAAATTTGATAACCTCAGTCGTTATTCCCTTTTCCAGGTCATTTATGAATATGTTAAAAAGTAGCGGACCCAGCACAGATTCCTGGGTTCTTCCACTATTCACCTTTCTCCATTGGGAAAATTGGCCATTTAGCCCTACCCTCTACTTTCTATCTTTTAACCAGTTCCTGATCCACTATAGTGCACTGCCTCCTATCCCATGACTTTTTAATTTTGCCAAAAGTCTCTCATGAAGGACCTTGTCAAAGGCTTTCTGAAAGTCCAGATACACTATATCAACTGACTCACCTTTGTCTACCTGTTTATTCACACCTTCAAAAAAAACATAACAGATTAGTAAGACAAGATCTTCCTTGTCTAAAGCCATGTTGGCTGTCTCCCATTAAGCCATGACTAACTACATTTTCAGTAATTTTGTTCTTTATTATGGTTTCTACCATTTTCCCGGTACTGATGTCAGGCTCACCGGTCTGTAGTATCCCGAATCACTCCTGGAACTCTTTTTAAAAATTGACGTTACATTGGCCATCCTCCAATCTTCAGGTATTACAGATGATTTTAATGATAGTTCACAGATTACTAATAGCAGGTCTGCAATCTCATATTTCAGTGGCAGAAAAGGGATGGGAGTGGGGGTTGGAGTTCTTGGGGACTGTTGTCCGTGTTTTCCAGCCACTCACTTTGTCTGTCTGCTCCTTGTTAGCTTTTGTTTTGGCAGTGTGTCTGCATTATGCTAACGCTGGCAGCTGTCCTTGTCACATCCATGGGGTTAATTTGTAGTTTCTCGTTCATTGTGATTGTGGCTTCCACTCTAAAGAAAGCTCCCTGATGTTTTAATCATGGGTTAAACTTGCCAAGCGGGAAGAGTAAGCTCGGGGCTGTACTCTTCTGGAGGGATTTTGGTAGGTATCCCAGCATGGGAGCTTTTTTTGACCACTGGTTCCCAAGCCTGTCCTAAGAGAGACACAGCCAGTCCAGGTTTCGGGATATCCAGAATTGAATATGCTTGGGAGAAATTTGCATTTAATAAAGACAGTGCATGCCAATCTATTTCATGAATATGCATTGCAGATAACCTGACTGGCTGGGGTCCCTCGGGACAGGTTTAGGAATCACTGGTTTAGACTGAATCTGTTCTTCAAAGGGATGCTGCTTCCACGGTTCTGCAGAGGTAGATGGTTAGGTAGCAGTGTGGGTGGTAACAGAGGGTTTACATAGCTGATGTGATAGCTAGAAGCTTTGCTAGGTCAGGGCCATTGATTGCAGAAAGGTAAGAGGTGTCTGTGGCTCTACCCTGCCCTGGAGCTAGTGAGCTGTGGATTTGTAGCATTCATCCCAAAGGGTTGGTGGCTATTTTTGAAGTTCTTAACAGTCTAGAGAATGTATTCGAGCCCTCTGGGAATTTCCTGCTTAGTTGTAAGTGGGGGGTGCCCCCCACTTGTTTCATCACTTTGCTGCTGCTTCTCTAATGTCATCCAGCTGCTCTTGAATCCTCACGCTGTCACCCTGCTGCACCAGCTCCAGCAAACCCTGATTGGACAGATTCTGCTTGCTTTTGCCTTTTCCTGGGGTGCTAAAGCTGCAGTGCTTGAGAGGGAGAATCATGTGAAGATGGTTACTTTTGATAATCCTGTATTCCTGCCCACACCACTCACCCGCCTCCCCCCTTCCTCTGTCTTTTTTGTTCCCCCTCCAGATAACCTCTGCCTCCCTTTTGTCTCCATTAGAAGTAAATCCCATTTCATGTCTGCTGTAACATGCCTTTCTGCACTGCAGGTGGTAGAGTAAAGACCTGGAAGAGGAGGTGGTTCATTTTGACGGATAACTGTCTCTACTACTTTGAATACACCACGGTGAGTGGCAGAATCAGATCTGTACTCAAGAGGAGGTGATGCAGGCTGCACAGGGAGCAGCGTGTGTGGTGGAGCGAGGGGAGGAGGTGATGCAGGCTGCACAGGGAGCAGCGTGTGTGGTGGAGCGAGGGGAGGAGGTGATGCAGGCTGCACAGGGAGCAGCGTGTGTGGTGGAGCGAGGGGAGGAGGTGATGCAGGCTCCACAGGGAGCAGCGTGTGTGGTGGAGCGAGGGGAGGAGGTGATGCAGGCTGCACAGGGAGCAGCGTGTGTGGTGGAGCGAGGGGAGGAGGTGATGCAGGCTGCACAGGGAGCAGCGTGTGTGGTGGAGCGAGGGGAGGAGGTGATGCAGGCTCCACAGGGAGCAGCGTGTGTGGGGGAGGAGGTGATGCAGGCTCCACAGGGAGCAGCGTGTGTGGTGGAGCGAGGGGAGGAGGTGATGCAGGCTGCACAGGGAGCAGCGTGTGTGGTGGAGCGAGGGGAGGAGATGATGCAGGCTCCACAGGGAGCAGCGTGTGTGGTGGAGCGAGGGGAGGAGGTGATGCAGGCTCCACAGGGAGCAGCGTGTGTGGTGGAGCGAGGGGAGGAGGTGATGCAAGCTGCACAGGGAGCAGCGTGTGTGGTGGAGCGAGGGGAGGAGGTGATGCAGGCTCCACAGGGAGCAGCGTGTGTGGGGGAGGAGGTGATGCAGGCTCCACAGGGAGCAGCGTGTGTGGGGGAGGAGGTGATGCAGGCTCCACAGGGAGCAGCGTGTGTGGTGGAGCGAGGGGAGGAGGTGTGTTGCGCTTGAATGCATGGGAGCAATGCGAGTGGCCGGGGAAGCGAGGTACATGGGAGTACTGTGTGTGTGGTAAGGGGTCAATAATTAAACCCTGGTGGGCAGATCACTCATCGTGGTGCTGCTTTTGCTCTACTGAAACGGGGAGGCTGTGCAGATGGGCTTCACCCATACACTCTTAACGCTGTAAAATATGAAATGGTTCCCTGGTTAGTAAGTCCTGATTGCCGAGTTCATTGAACATTAGCTGGCTCTGTCTGCTGCAGGGATAGGAAAGTGCATGCTGGGCCTGTAACGGGTCCTTATCTTTATTAACACATTTGATATACCGCTCTTACCCAAGGCACCAGGGCGGTTTACAATAACAAAATAATAAGGCTGCTGAAAAAGAAAGGAACGCCAAAAAAAAAAAGAAAAATATGAGTGAGGGTAGAATGGAGGAAGAAAGAGCAACAAGGTAAAGCAGGAATATTGCATAGCAACGGAGGTTTGGGGAACATCCAAATTCAGCGGGGTGGGGGAGATAGGGGAGCAGGGGGGAGGAAGATTAAAGGCAGAGCAGAATAAATGAGTCTTCAGCTTGGTCTTAAAGGTTTTCTAGGAGGATTCTAGGCGGAGGGCGGGGGGAAGTGAGTTCCAGAGTCGGGGGGCCCAAGAAGAAGAAAGCAGAGGAACGGGTGGACTTGAGATGAGCCTGTGATGGAGAGGGAAGGGACATGCGGTTCAAATGGATTGACTTGAAGGAACGGTGAGAAGAGTGAAGATGGATTTGATCTGCGAGGTAAAGGGGAACACTGGTATGAATGGTTTTATGCACATGGATGAGTACTTTGAATTGTATACGATAGGCAAATGGAAGCCAATGCAGGTGAATCAGGATAGGGGTAATGTGATTGAAACGTGAAGCATGCATCAGGATACGTGCCGCTGTGGGTGAACTAGTTGCAGTCTCTGTAATTGTATTTGGGGAAGGCCGGCTAAAAAGACATTACAATAGTCTAAACGAGATACTACCAGGGATAAGAGTAGTGTGGTCATAGAAGGGACTGATATGAAAGGGCGAACTGCATGAAGTTGTCTCAGGGTGTAGAAAGACCGCTGTACGACAGAAGAGATGTGTTCTTTGAAGGATAGAGCAGAGTCCAGGATAACCCCTAAGTAACGCAAGGAGGAAACAATTGGTAGAGGAGAGGAGGACAAGAGAGGGGGCTGGAGCGCCGAAGGTAAACCAGATGGCAGATGTTTGAGGGGTTCACATGCAGGAAGTTAGAAGAAAACCAGGCGGCCACCGAAGCCAAGCAAGAATTGAGGGGAGCGAGATCTGGAGTAGTGGGGTCTGTGTGGTGAAGAAGGATAATATTGTCTGCGTAGTAATGGGCTATAATGCCGTGCTGCTGGACCAGAAGGGCAAGGGGGGCCATGAAGACATTAAATAGGAGGGGGGAAAGGACAGAGCCCTGGGGAACGCCACACGGGAGGGGGGTTGGGGGAGAGGAAGAGAGACCCGTGGAAATGGAAAAGGACCTATGGGTAAGGAAAGAGCGAAACCAGGAGAGGACAGAACCAGAGAGCCCAATATCGTGTAGGCGAGCTAGAAGGGTATGGTGATCCACAAGGTCAAAAGCAGCGGATAAGTGTAGGGAGACAATGGAGATAAGACCTTGATCATGGGCAATACGCAAGTCGTTAAGGAGAGAGAGCAGAATAGATTCGGTACTGTGATTGGGGCGGAAACCGGATTGACGGGGGTGAAGTATCAGAGAAGCTTCAAGATGAGAGGAGAGTTGAGCGTAGACCAGTTTTTCAAGAATTTTTGGGAGAAAGGGAAGATTTGAAATAGGGTGCCAATTGGCTGGGGAGGACGGATCAAGAGAGTCTTTTTTAAGGATGGGGCAGATAACAGCGTGCTTCCAGATGGTGGGAAAGGTACCAGATGAGAGACTAGAATTGACAATAGAGAGTATATGTGGGGAGAGGGCTAGAGAAGTATCCAGAAGCCATTGGGAGGGGATGGGATCCAAGGTGCAGGTGGTTTTCCGAGTTGAGGAATATACCTTGGATAGATCTGAGATGGTCACGGCTTGCATCCATGTTGGGCAACTGCTGTCCAACCCTAGGAGCATGCAGGCCTGTCATTCAGCATTTTGGTTTGATCATTATTTAGTTCCCCTAGGTTAAGTGATGAACTTGGTAATGTGTTTAGCTCACAGTTGTTTCTACAGGCTGGCAGTGTTTCTCTGGGGAACGGTGTATATTAACCTTTGGACTTTGTGTGTAATCTGCATGCCCTACATGAATTCCTCTCTCTCATTTTCCAAGTGTTTCTTTTCCCTTTAATACAGAAAATTAATTTTTGTTGGACGCACGATATATTTCACTCAGTAGCCAAACTCATCAAGCATACCCAGCCACTAATAGGGTCCTTTTAACTGACTGAATTTAAAAACAGTCCAATTTACAATTTATTGCAACATTTTTATCTTGGTCCTTTGGAAGTATAATAATTTATGTTCTCTGTGAAAAATTCAAGAAGCCAAGCCTCAAAAAGATACCATGTCACTCCAATTGTCACAATGTCTCCTTCACCCATTATGTTTAGTAAGCCTTAACAACAATGTATCCATCTAGCTTCATGCCCTTATGGTAATTTCAGCTTATCTTCAGAAAGTGTTAATATCCCCAGTTAGTTAATCAAATACCTTCTGAAGATAATTTGAAATGACTATAAGGACATGAAGATAGATGGATGCATTGTTATTAATTCAACTTAATTAGCTGGAGGTCTCCTCAATTCATCTAATGTCTAAAATATTTTTTTGTTGGACTATTAATGGCAGACCACACATACATGTTCTGTGTGATCTTCAATAAGTCCATTTTTCTTTAATAAACATGTAACAGCAAAAACGTATCAGCTTGTCAGTAAGACAGGGGACATACCGTAACTCCTATCCCTCCCTATCTGCTTTATATGAGTTGGGAGACCTCTGGCTAATTGTCTGGTTCATCTTTCTGTCGTGATGTGTGTTTGAGTGTTGCCCCCCCTTTTTTTGCTCCTTTCATATCTTACATTGTTGTTAAGGCTTATTGAACATAATGGGTGAAGGGAACACTTGCTACATTGCGGCGATTGGAGTGACATGGTATCTTTTTGAGGCTTGACTTGTTGGACTTTTCACCAAGAAAAAAAATTATTATACTTCTGATTGGGTTGAGATAAAAATGTTATAACAAATTGTAAATGGAATTCAGTCAGTAAAAAGGACTCTATTGGTGACTTGGTATGCTTGATGAGTTTGGCTACTGAGTGAAATATAACGGAGTTACTTACCTGTAACATGAGTTCTCCGTGGACAGCAGGATAAGTCAGCCACACTTGGTGACATCATCCGACGGCACCGAGACGGAAGTACTCTCCATAGCTCAGAAGGGTTTTACGCCCTTCTGAGCATGGGCCAACTGGCCCTGCCCCCCGGCCCGCCCCTAGCTAGCCAGTTTGTCACTAGCTGAGCCTTAGCCACTAGAAGGCGGGCACTGGTCAGAGGCCGAGACCTTTTCCAGGGGAGGAGGGCGGGCATGTGTGGCTGACTTATCCTGTTGTCCACGGAGAACTCATGTTACAGGTAAGTAACTCTGTTTTCTCCTAGGACAAGCAGGATGAGTCAGCCACACTTTGTGCCTCCCAAGCTGTAATGCGATGTGGTGGAAAGGGGGAGGCCGAGGTCAGGTTCAGGTGACACGATACCAGGGCTGGACGTTTTAAAGATGTGCCCTGGGGTACCTGGTGGCGGCGTCAACGCGCCATGTGCCAACCTGCAATGTGTACGCACACAGTACAATGTGCAGTGTGTAGTGTTAATGAGAGTGCACCCATTATGAGGTGAGCGTGTAATAATACTGGATGTGTAGACATGCAGTCCCACTTTGCACCTACGCGGCAGCAGTGGGAGTATATGGTCTCAATGGGTAGCTGCCGAGAAAGGTCGAAACTGGCAAGGATGCAGCAGCAGAGGGAGCCACCGAATGCTGAGTTATCCACTGCGAGCAGAGATAGCCACAGTATCAATGCTGGAAGCGCGGCAGAGTGGTGCAAGATTGACGCATTAGTGCAGCCACAGCAGAAGAGGTTGCTGTGGGCCGGGCTAGGACCAGCCGCAATATCGACAGTACTAAGAGTTCAGTGTTACAAGAGTGATTCCAATTAAAGCAGTAACCCACAAGGGGCATGAGTCATGACTGAGTTCATGACTTGGTTAGGAGTGTCCAGGCAGGAGGTAGCAACCTAGACCCTAAGGCTGCCAGGCGACGCGTTTGTCCATGTGGTATGTAGTGTCCCTGCCCAAGGTATGGGCCACAAGCTGTTAATGCAACCATTGGCATGGTGTCGATGGATCTTTTGGCACAGCTAGAGTCCTGTGCTCGCCCTTGGCATGGCTTGAGCCTCTACGTGTGCCCATGGCCTTTCCAGCTTGGCTTGTTCCAGCCTATGGTGGAGCATGCGGAATTTCTAGAGGTGGAGTACCCCGGGACCGTATAGCCAGGTTTAAAGAGGTTGCATGCGATGAAGGGTTTTATCCCTTGTTGTTGACTTGCTGTTTCGCGCATATCCTGAGCATGCAGGGTCACATGCTATGAAGGATTGGTCACTTGCTGTTCCTGGGCAAGTAGCTGCGTAGGGGTATGATGATGCTCCAGGGCGTGGGGCGTGTCTGGGGCCGTGATGGCATTACGTGTGCGGGAGGTGCGCCATCCAGACTAGCAGTTTGGATAGCTACCCAAGGTGCCATGGGACTGGTAGATTGGGCTTTGCCTGCAAGTGGGCGTAAGGCTGCTTGGGCGCAGTCATCGGGGCCACAAATGCCCTGCCTGGTTCGAGATGCTCGCATAGGAGTTTGGGCTTTGCCTGCAAGTGGGCCTAAGTCTGCTTGGGCGCAGTCATCGGGGGCCGCGAGTGCCCTGGAAGGTTCAAGATGCTTGTGCAGGCCTTGCAGGATTGATTTTCATACGTAGCAGATCAGGAGACGACAAGACAGGTTTGAATTGGCGATTGCCAACCGTGTCAATATCCCGAGTTACTGCTTGTCCACCGCACTTCGTGGGGGAAAGAAGGTACCCAGGAGTCCTAGGGCCCTAAGCTTTGGGAAAACGTGCTGGCGCTGAGGCCTGGCTCTGAGTAGAAGCAGTCATCCTTCCTGCTCACCACGAGGTGGGCAGGTTGCTTTGTGGTCAGCCCCACCGATGGGGGAAGGAAGATGATGGCCAAGGGTTGTGAGTCCTTCTTGTAGAGAAGTGGGAACCTTTTCCCCTTATGCGTAGGTGCGGAACTACGGCTATCTTGCTGACTGTGTGTGTGTGTGTGTGTGTGTCCCTAGAGTGCAGAGTCATAGCTGTGCTCTGGCTGTGTGCTTGCATCCTCAACCGGACCTGCAGTCAGGTCCTGAATATGTGATCTTTTATACAATGGTGATCCCCTGACCGGCCTCGACTTCACCACCTCGCACTCATGGCACTAACTAGGCTTAGTGGCGCAGGACTCTGTCACCTTGCCCTAAGGGCCACAGTAACCTTGGTTTGGTGGCGTGGAACTCTTGCGCTCAGTGTCACAGATCTCGCTGGTGAGGCCTGTGTAGTGCAGGATTCCCTCAGCAAGGGTAGGTGGTGGTGGCAAGAAGCCCGGAGGGTTAAAGACATGGTTTGTTTGGAGGCATCCGTTGCGAGGATCCCTTACGGTGTAGGGTCTAGAAGGCATCCCCGCCCCTAGGTATAGGAGGATGTTGCTACAAGCCGAGTGAGTTTGGCCCGGGGACTGGTGACAATCACCCTGTCTCGCAGGGACCCCATGGCCTGGGACCACCGAGAGCAGAGTGCCCACTGGACCACCCACATAGGCCGACGTCCAGGGTGATGTGCACCATTGATGCCATGTGTCCCAGTAGGACGAGCATGTGTTGGGCAGACGCTGAGCGATAGAGCACCCTGCAAGTGCCCTCCCTTATGAACTCCATGTAAATGTGGGGGGCTGGGTTGGCAGGAGGCACAGCTGGGATTTGAACCTGTGACCTTCTGCTCCTGAAGGCACTGGCTGTGTGTGCTGCACCACACTGCGGCCACTGTTCAGTTGGCTGTAGATGAGACTTTGGGTAGTTGACTATGAACCCGAAGGGCTCTGGGACAAGGATAGAGCGTCCTGTCGCTTGTTGTGTTTTGGCGGCGTTGCTGCCCTTTACCAGTCATCCATATAGGGGAAGACGAAGACACCCTGCCACCGCCTGTGATTAATTAGGCGGAGGACATAGCGGTGGGCCATTCCTGAGAAGCGGTAGTGAGACTCCTGGAAGGAGCCTGTAAGGCCTTTGGCACTGCGCCTTCGGCACTTCCTCGGATCGCTTGGGTTTCCAGGAAAGGGTATTTGTTGCTGCTGCTGCTCCTCCTCAGGATCGTTTAAAGGGTAATGCCTCAGACGGCCTTGTTCATTAACGCCACTGTGGGAGCGAACTCATGACTCCTAGGCCAGCAGTCGATGTATTAACTTAGTGCTACACCTCTCTTTCACAAGATGGGGGTTTTGGAAACAGGTCTTTTTTTTTTTTTTTTTTTTTATTGCGTTTTCAGTCAAATATACAAAACCAAAAATACAGTGGAAGGTCAATCCGAATATACAAAAATAAAGAAAACAATAAACAAAGCAGAAAAGATATCCAGGATAAAGTCCACATTATGGGATCAGTATAGTCCATCATAAAAGTAAATACAAAATAGCAATCAAGAGAACAATATCTCAACAATTGGAGGCAACATTCATTAATTATCAGTCCTAACAACAACCTGCCTTTCTTTCAGAAAATTTTCAAGATGTGACACTTCTGTGAATGTATACCAAGCATCCTCAAGACCAATAAGGCATTTACATGGGAAACGGAGGAAAAAAGAGGCACCCAATGCCAATACACGGGGCTTAAGTTGTAAAAATTGCCTCCACCGCAACTGGGTGTTCCGTGAAACATCAGGAAAAATGCTAACCATTTGCCCACAAAATTTAACAGATTTAAATTTAAAGAAAGACCTGAGGATACGTTGCTTAACTTCCACAGAAGGAAGAGTTACTAACAATGTGGCACGGGTAGAGATGTTGTCCTGAGAGTCTTCAAGGAACGCCGTCAAATTATCAATCGTAGAGGCAATTTGATCAAACCCCCCTTCAACCTTATTTAATTTTTTAACAGTAGAGGGAATATAATACAAATGGGAAACCAATACTGGCTCAGGAAAAGCTAATACTTCTTTAAAGAATTTTTCAAGCAAAATCCTATGTGAAAGTAAACTAGACTGTGGGAAATTAAGAAATCTCAAATTGCAGCTACGAGAAGAGTTTTCCAACGCTTCTATCTTAGCATGCAAAGACAGAGAATCTTTAATAGCCGCAACACTTGTAGCATGTAAAGAAGACACTTGCGCTTCTAATTTAGAAACAACAGAATCAACCTGTGCAATTTTCTCGTCAAGCTGCCCGAGAGATTCGGTAGCAGCGTGCGAGTAAATGCACAGGGAATTCAATGAAACCATCATTTTACTATCAATGGACTGTAAAGCAGTCCAAATATCCCTCAATGTAATTTCTGCATCCGACAAAGAAGCAGGAAGTTCCGAAGAGCCACCCGCTTCTAACAACGGAACAGGAGAAGGTAAAGTTATGGACAATAACTTCGACGGTGCACTTAAGACAGCTTTAGAAAGGACTGACAAATTACCTGGAGCAGGAGAAGCCGGTGGAGGTCTACTATCGGGGCTGAGAGATACTCCCTCAGGAGACGATTGAGCTAGGGGGAGGGGAGCGAAATGCTTGTCGATCGGACCGACCGGTTTAGACTCACCGGCAACAGTCTGAGAGGCCTTAGCCCCAGACTTACCCTTGCGCTTCCCCATAATAAACAAATATAAAATAAGGTAACCAAAACAAGACAAAGTAAATCACTAGTACACCCCGACTAGCTGGACCAACACCAAGGAAACAAACTATAACATTATAAAAGGGTAGTGTCTCTGTGGCGTCGAAGGGGCGTCTAAGGGGCACGTCAGACCCCTTTGACCACACCCCTTCGACACACGCCCCGCGCACACGCTCCGCGCTGGAGAAGGAGGTCCAGGAAAATAGTCCCAAAGGCCCCGCAGGTAGGGCTGCCCCAGCAGTGCCTGCCCGATGACAAGGGGAGGGAGAAGAGACCTCTCAACAAAATGGCACGGCAGCTTGTGGACCGGTGACTTGGCTCCAACACCTCCTGAAGGCAACTGATCCAAGGACTCACTCCAGCCGGCTCGATTAAATCCCCGCCAGAAGACCCCGCAGGGAGGGCTGCCCCAGCAGTGCCTGCCCGATGACAAGGGGAGGGAGAAGAGACCTCTCAACAAAATGGCACGGCAGCTTGTGGACCGGTGACTTGGCTCCAACACCTCCTGAAGGCAACTGATCCAAGGACTCACTCCAGCCGGCTCGATTAAATCCCCGCCAGAAGACCCCGCAGGGAGGGCTGCCCCAGCAGTGCCTGCCCGATGACAAGGGGAGGGAGAAGAGACCTCTCAACAAAATGGCACGGCAGCTTGTGGACCGGTGACTTGGCTCCAACACCTCCTGAAGGCAACTGATCCCTGGAAACAGGTCTTGAACCAGTGACCTACTGCTCCTGAACACACTGTCTGTGTGTACTGCGCCACACTGTGGCCACTGGAGGGCAGAATCAGCAGCCGGAATTACAATCAGATCTCCAGAGGAACTTGCTCCTCGGGCTCGTGCAGGTTGGGCCCAAACTAGCGCTTCCACGAGCACGAAGGGAAAACTTGGTGGGTTGCAAAGGTCAATGACCAGCCCAAGCTGCAGGTGAGAGCCTCACACCAAGAGAGATCGGCCCAACGCAAGGCAAAAGAGCGATCTCTTGATTTGGCCTCTCCTACGCAATGAATCTCTGACCTAGCAGGCCTTCCCCTCAGTTTTCTGAATGGGCGATAGCGGCGTGAAGTCCTATAAAACGAGCAATTTGCGTTCTCGCACAGCTTCTTATCTAGGTAGCCAAGTGGAGTAACCCGGTTGTCACAATACCAGGGTGGGAAGAGAGGAGCATAGGATTTACTTGCAAAGAGCCGCAAGAGGCTGGAAATACTCCGGTGAGCGTTCGGAGCTCGGCGGCCAGTGATTGCTGGGTTTCGCCTCCTCGGCATAGGGTATCTGGAGAGAGAGAGACTGGGGCACATTACCACCCAGCGCTCTGTTGAGCACCAAGACCCCAGAGGCGGGACAACGGCTGCTCTCCAGAGTAAGTACATGAGTAAGTTGTCCCTCACTTGCAACAGCGGCCCGCTGTGTGAAAACACACATGTTTAACAAGTAAAATAGATTTGTCACCATTGATCGCTCAACACTGCGTCAGGAACTGTTACAGTTGGGTGGAGTGTAACTGCATCACCTCAGTTCAGCCCGACCCTCGCACCTGCGCCGGGCTTTGCACTGTTGCACACGGATGCATGGGTCTCCATTCGCTTTTCGGGAGGAGGGTTAGTGCCAGAGCCGACCGTGCAAACACGAGCACGATCGCAAGAGTCCAGCCGAAAACTTAAAACTGGAAGCTGAACTCCGAAGCGGAGGTCACCTGTCTACAGGGGACATGCAAGGGGGGGGGGCCGTTAAACCGACTGGAGGCAGCCCGATCATGGAGCCGTGCGCATTGCATCTCTTCCCCGTCACGCCGTGCGCACTGCATCTCTTCTCCGTCACATTTCGTTCTTAAAACTCTGCTTCAGGGAGATCCTGGCAGGGGAAACAGATGGGCACTTTAAACTCTGTTTCTCGCCTTACCCCGTGGAACCCTTTGCTGGGTTACTGGGAGGGCTTTGGCGCTGGCGAGGGGCTGATCAGCTCACATGAGAAGAAGGGAAGTGTCCTCTCCCCGAGGTTCGTCCTAGCTCCCAGCCTTGATCGATGCAGGTGGTGTAGTCTCAGCCTCTCAGCTGGCTGATGGTTAACTAATTTGCAACCTTTTTTCTTGCGGCTCGAAGAGGTAAGGAGCCAAGAATAGGGCTGGTGAATGCCGATGCATAATGGTAGCGTTGACAAGGCTTCTAAATTAGTTTGCTGGAATTGCTTCCCTCTCATCCCTTGGATTTTTAGTATTGGCGCCGACCCATGGCGCTGCAGGGGAAGAGCCGTGATCATCGGGCCATTCCGGGGAACGCCTCCACACCGAACAAAACCATCGGCGCCGATGGAGGAGTTGGAGGAGTGCCATCTGTGATCGGCCCCTCCTTCTTGTTGGATCTGCGCTGACCAATGGCACTGCCGATGCAATCTGGCCATTACCGATAGTCCCGTTCGGCGTGGAGGCGTTGGCACAGAAAAACTCACTTGCCGCTGGTCCCGTTCAGCGCGGAGGCGGAGGCGCGCAAAAGAGAATGCCCTCTAAGAGCGGCTCTTCCTCCCATGACTTGGATCGGCGCCGACCAATGGCGCCATAGGGGGAGGAGCCGGGCCCGTGATGTCATCAGGCAAGATGGCCGCCGCCATGAGGACCTCGTGTCCGCCGGATCACCGAACTCCCTGGGACAAGCAGGACCGGAGCAGTGCTTGATAGGGAGGCATTCCGAAGACTTCAGTGCGCCGGAGGGCAGACTGGAGAGAGAAAGAGAGCTGAAGTACAGGGAGCACGGATGTCCACTGGAGGCCCGCGGCTGGGGATGGAGGCCTCAGAGGCACATCCGGAGCCGCAGCCGACACAAGGAAGGGCAGTCCGCCGGGCCAGGATAGTCTCCTGACAATGTCCCTCGCTCCCCCTCACACCAGCCGAAGCGATGCAGCAGCAGCAGCATCGTAGGGGATCCAAGGAGGGAGAGCTCATGCTACGGGGAGCAGGGCTGTCCATCAGAGGCCCACAGCTGGAGATGGAGGCCTCAGAGGCACATCCCGAGCTGCGGCGGGTGTAGTGGCGGCAGCGACCCTCGCCTCCTCGCATCTGCCAAGAGCACGTGGACCGAAGGAATTGTTGCTCCAATGCAAGATCTGGAGAAAAACAGAGACAGAAATGGAGAAATAAGCAAAAGTAAGTCAATTTGTTTGGAGAGTACAAGAATCCGTCTTGGTGGCAAGGCGGAAGAACAAGAACTGGCTAGCTAGGGGTGGGCAGGGCCAGTTGGCCCATGCTCAGAAGGGCGTAAAGCCCTTCTGAGCTATGGAGAGTACTTCTGTCTCGGCGCCGTCGGATGACGTCACCAAGTGTGGCTGACTCATCCTGCTTGTCCTAGGAGAAATTGGGGGTCCAACAAAAAATAATTTTTTGGTAATAAGAAAATGCTTGCTTACGAGTTTTGGAAGGGCACAATCTCTATCATTTTGTAGAATGTTGACCCCAGTGTAGGAGAAGAATACGGGTGGCTGAGGTGAATAGAGGCATGGAAATGAGGAGTTCCCTCTCCTTACCCCCTGTTTCTCCCTTCTTTCCCCAGTGTAGGAGAAGAATACTGGTGGCCAGGGCTGGATTTACCTTGAGTGAGGCCCTACGCCAACAAAAATTGTGGGCCCCCAGAAAAAATAAAAACGAGATCAACTTACCAAAACAGAAATGGCAATAGATGTATAGAATTGCCTGACATAAAGAGGCAATAGGGACAAAATCAGCATCGGAATTCAAGAAATACATTAAAAAAGACATATTCCAGTTAATAAATTCAAAATAAAAAGTATTTTTCTACCTTCTGTTTGGGCATTTTTTCAGTTGCAATTGCTCCAGTCACTTTCTTCTGGTTTCTTCGTGTCTTCTGCTAGCTATCCATTTGTCCTTTCTTCTCTTTTAGATGTTTTCCATTCTCTCTCTATTTCTGCTTTAACATACTGATTGTTTCCCTTTTGCTCTTTCCCCCAATTCTTTCCTTATTCCTTTATCATCCATTTAAATTTCACCCTTCCATTTTCAAGCCCCTCTTACTCTCCCAATACCCAGCCCATCATAGACTTTTCTTCCACACAAAATATTTTTCCCCTCTCCATTCTCATTCCCCATCCATTCTAGTCCTCCCCCAAAATCAGTTCCCTTATAGTTCTAGACCCACCCAGCATCCACTCCCTTCTAGTCCCATTCTCCCATGCCCCACATAAGCCCATTTCCAGTCCTATTCTAGCTCTTCATCAGCCCATTTCCAGTGCTAGCCTTCACATCACAGGCCATTTCCAGTCCTAGCCCCCCCCCATCACAGCCTATTTCCAGTCCTAGCCCCCACCATCACATCCCATTTGCAGTCCGAGTCCCCCTGCACCATCACAGCCCATTTGCAGTCCTTGTTCCCCCCCCCCCCCCCACCATCACAGCCCATTTGCAGTCCAAGTTACCCCCCCATAGCCCTTTTCCGGTCCAGGTCCCCCCCCCATCACAACCCATTTCCAGTCCAAGTCCCCCCCCCCCATAGCCCTTTTACAGTTCAGGTCCCCCCCCCCCATCACAGCCCATTTCTTTCCAGTCCAAGTCCCCCCCCCATAGCCCTTTTCCGGTCCATGTCCCCCCCCCCCCTTCACAACCCATTTCCAGTCCAAGTCCCCCCCCCCCATAGCCCTTTTACAGTTCAGGTCCCCTGCCCCATCACAGCCCATTTCTTTCCAGTCCAAGTCCCCCCCCTCCCTAGCCCTTTTCCGGTCCAGGTCCCCCCCCCCAATCACAGCCCATGCAGTCCTTGGCCCCCCCGACCAGCACCGCGGCTGTCTGAGAGGCTTCAGAGGGAGCCGGGTAAGCTCGCGCGAGGCCCCGGCTCCCTCTGTACAGCCGCCAGTGTGAAGAGCCTTTTCCTTCACGCTGGCGGCTGTATCTGTGAAGCCGCGAATGCTGGGAAAGGTTAAAGGGCATTGCCTTTAACCTTTCCCAGCAATCGCGGCTTTACAGATACAGCCGCCAGCGTGAAGGAAAAGGCTCTTCACGCTGGCGGCTGTACAGAGGGAGCCGGGGCCTCGCGCAAGCTTACCCTGCTCCCTCTGAAGCCCTGCGGTGGGTGGGTCCTTGCCAGCTGTGGGCCCTACGCCATGGCGTACATGGCGTATAGGTAAATCCAGCCCTGCTGGTGGCTGAGGTGAATAGAGGCATGGAAATGAGGAGTTCCCTCTCCTTACCCCCTGTTTCTCCCTTCTTTCCCCAGTGTATGATCATGATTTTTGGTTTCCCTTTTATACAGTGCTGCAAAGACTGCCTTTTATTTACGCTGTGTGTGGGTACTAATATGTCTTTGTGTACTCCCAGGATAAGGAGCCTCGCGGAATAATCCCACTAGAAAACCTGAGCATCAGAGAGGTGGAAGACTCCAAAAAGCCAGTGAGTTTTCGCATCAGATTTCTCTGTTTTTCTTTCATGCTTATATTCTAGCACTAGAAGAGTTCCCCTGTGTCCCTGCAACATTCTTACCTCTGCCCTCCCCTCCCCCTATAATGTAACGCTAGAGGAGTTCCCTCTCCTTACCCCCTGTTTCTCCCTTCCTGCCGTCTCTTTATTTCCACTGTCAGATTACACTCTCTCTCAATCTTTGTTCCTCCCCCCCCAATCTCCCATGTCTGCATTTTCTCCCTGTCGCTTTAGCCTCCTAATGCCTACCTCTCCCTTACCACCCCTGGGTCCGTCGAATATGTTTCCTCCCTTGATGACGCGCTGTATCAGTGGGGCAATGCACAGTGAGGAGAAAGTATAAGAATCTGGCCTACTCCAGCAAGGCAGCCATTTAAGTAGTCTGGAACAATAATGCATTTGGACCATGCAGAAGTGTAATTGCTACTTCAATATCGTCCTGCTAGACCAGTCCAGACAAGTGGGTTGTATTTCCCCTACCAGCAGATTGATGGAGACAGATAGCCAATGAAATGCCCAATTTTCAATGACATCACTCGCATGCCTCTATTCACCTCAGCCACCAAAAGGACCCTTCAGTATTCTTCTGTCTCCAGTATATGGTGGATGGACTTTCTCCCCTCTGAAGAAAACCTGAACAATTGAGAGGAAAAGATTGATTTAAATGCCTGTAAACAACCACCTTGAGAGTGACACTCTCACCTAAGCATGACGTGGGAGGCTCCACTACACTGTAGCCATAGGAGGAGGGAAAATCAGTTCAGCTCTACGCTCTTATGATAAGAGCCTGTTGAGCAGCCAGAAAATTGGAAGGAGTTCTGCAGCCACACACAACCTCAGTGTCCCCTCCCTCCTTCTTTGTCCCCTCTGCTGTCTCCTGAAGATTGCAGAAAGCTCTCAGAGGAATTTGCCTGCTGCCACCTTAAACACAGTGTCTGAAAAGCAAGAGAAACAGTTACGGGGGTAAGAACTGAGCCCTGCATGAGTTTTCTGCTTGGGGCTCTCTTGGGGTACCAAGGCTTGACCACATCATTGTCCTTGTTGTGGGCTCCCGATTCCGTCCATCTGGGGTGCAATTTGGGGTGGACTGTTGGCAACTGTTGATGTGGTGGTCGGATTTCCAGCCATTTTCTACACGCGATACTAGTGCTTTTTACTATTGTGTGCCCTGGCGGTCATGCGGTCCTAGCATGCGTTCTGCCCAAACAGCTCCAATTTGTGTTGCTACCCAAGCACCCATTTCGCACATTGCTGTACAAGCACTGTTAATGTGCACCTTACAGCCGCCACAGCCTTAGCACATGCTACTATTGCACTTGCCGTAACTCTTTATCTTCCTCCAGGAATCGTCGTTTGACCTGTGGTAAGTGAGGTGCACCTTCTGAATTCTGCTCTTCTTGCATGGCAGCTTCTGAATTGTCTCTGGGAAGCCCATTTCCCCCCTCTCAGCAGGCAGATGCAGTTGGTCTGGCCTTGCCTACCTCAGGGCAGGAGTGGCGAATGGCACTGTGGGGAAGGATGACCAGTCGACTGCAGATTCCGGCGACTGTGATTTGGCCACCCCCCTTCCTCAAGGGGTTGGGCGGCGGCTATGTTCCCTGTTGTTGGGGGTACAGAAAGAGCAGGACACACCATGCCATAGGATGCAGCAGTGAGCTTTTATTAGGTATCCACAAGGTCACCCTACACGTGTTTCAGCCGAAGCCGCCTTCAGGGGATACTGACCTCTCTACAACAAGATATTGTACAAAACTATACATATATACATTTAAAAGCATATATGATCGCATATACATATGCCTATCAATATCTACCAAAAATTTCTCCAAGTGTAAGACATCCAAGAAAATATAAGACTGACCCTGCTATGTAATAATACATTTGCAGGGAAATCTTAAATAAAAGGCAGCACCTAGGGAAAGAACCTGCTGCCTTAATGCCAATAATTGTTTCTTACGAGTCTACGTTGATCGATTGATGCCAGGAAATACAGGGATATTTTTTTCCACAAAAGAAAACATCTTTATATTTAGAAAACAATTTCAATATTTTAACCTTCACAGCCTCAGCAGTGAAAGTTACCAACCGGGTGCTCTGCCTCAGGATAATATCCGTGGAGTCTTCCAAAAAAAGCTGTTAAGTTCTGGCTAGGAGTAGGGCGAAGGGAATTAAACCTCCTCTAAATCCTGCACTTGAACTTTACTAGGAACATAATACATCCGGGCATAATCTACAGAAGTTGGTAATTTCAAAACCTCACCAAAATGTTTAGTGAGGAGAATCTCCGGTGTTGTCAAATGCGTCACCGAAAAATTCAGGAACATTAAATTACACACCCGGGAGGCATTTTCACATTCCTCCAATTGGGTGTGAACCACTAATGAATCCTTAATGGAAGCCACATTTGCTGCAGAAACAGATTGCAGCTGAGCCTCAATCCAGGCCACAGCTTTATGTACATCAACACAATGGGGCCGCGGCTCCGATAACAATCGGAAACCGCTACCGCGGCTTTGTAAACAAGCCCCTTAGTGTATAACTCTGACAATTTCTCCAAAAAGAGGCTCCCTTGGGCATAAGTTGACCTTCTTGCAGAGGAACCAAGTGCTTATCCAGAGGGCCCACAATCTTCCCCGAAATGTAGGCACAATGCTCTTTAGGCCCCCTTCGTCTTCTGCTTACTTATAGTAGCGGAATATACACCAATTCTGGTCCTCCAGCCAGCAGCCAATGCACCGGTGCACCGAAGGGGCATGTCCTACCCCTTTGTTCATGCCCTTTCAGAGCATGACTCGTGACCGCAGACAGCGCTGTTCTTATGTGCCCTGGGAGGGACCTCCCACGGTGCCGGCTAACCTCCCCGCACCTGTTCCAAGCACAGCAGGCACATCAGCACCTACGAAAAGGGAAGCTGATAGGGCAGATGGCAAGCCCAGTTCTCCAATCTCACGCAAGTAGTTACAGCTCCCACTCCTTGGGCAAAGAGCCACTGTTCTTACATGCCCCAAAAGGGATCTCCTGCGATGCAGGCTGATCTTCTCGCATCTGTTCAAGCACAGCAGGCATGGCAGCACCAATAAGCTGTCTTCTTTTTTTCCACAGAGCCCCTAGGACATGTTCCTGCAGACCGGAGAAATATTTTTCTGTCTGGCCTTCCTGGCCAGGTTTTTATCTTTATTTCTTTTCCGCCTGTCATCTATTAGCCATTTTTCCCTTTTTACGTTTTTTTTTTTGTGGGGGGTTTTCTCTACACTTTTGTATGTTTTTTTTCTCCCTTTCGGGTAGTTTCCACCCATGACAGTTTTTCAGTTTGACTTGCTGAGGGGGTGTTTTTCTGCATGTCTAAACCAGCTGGTGGCTTTAAGAAATGCACCAAGTGTGGCAAGACCATTTCTGTCACCGACCGACATAATTGGTGCTTGCAGTGCCATGGGCCCGACCATGAGCTGGCATCCTGCAAGCTTTGCTTGCAAATGATGCACCGAGAACTGAAGGGTCGGGAAAAGCAGGAGGAATCCCTCTTCGGCTCATCTGATTCAGCATCCTCAGCCCTAGTCTACGTTTGCGAAAAATCCTGAGGCTGCCAAGGGGAAGGAGCAGCATGCTCAGTTGGAGCAGAGGGGCCCAAGCAACAAGTGGAGAGTCCTTGCAGAGATCCCAACGACGTCAAAGGGTGAGCACCAGGAGAAGTTCCGAGTGCAGCATCATTGCAGCCCTTCTTGACGTGATGTGGAGAGCGATGGCCGGGAGCGACCGGCCAAGCTTCCCCAGCAGGAGGACCCGACCCAAAGGGTGGAATCCACTTCCAGTGCCCAGGAGGGCAGCTGGATGTCTATCATCATGGAGTTACCACCCGAGGTGTTGATGCCTGTGTCTGCAACCGCAGCGTCCCTCTCCCCCACAGGTGGTGGTTCTGGAGAAATGCTTTTGAGCCTTCAAAGCTCACCTGGTGGTGGTAGAAGCCTTGCGGAATGCAGGTTTTGTGGTGCAGAGAGCATCGCCACTGCACTCCTTCCAGCCTATTTTGGAGACCCATGCCCTGCCCGCTGAGGTAGGGACATCAGGTGGGAGATCAGTATTGACTCTGGTTGCCGGAGCCATCTCCCATTCCAGTGTGTCCGAGGCCAAGGGACATCGCTATTGGCATCCTTCCTCTCCTAAGTCACAGAGCAGGAGAGTCTGCACTAATTTGACTTTCTCTAGGAATCCGAATAGGAATGGGAGACCAAGGCAGAATTGACTGCATCGGTCTTCGGTCCCCGGACTTCCCATCTGACCCATCGCCTCTACCTGAGCCCTGTAAGTTGCCCCTGGAGGACATGTCCTTCCAGGACTTCATTAGGGACATGGCCAAGGCCATCCCTTTTTCTCTGGAATCAGAGGAGGAACCGAGGGTGGAAGAACTGGAACCTCTCCAGTACCTCTTGGCATCCTGGGAGGCGGTGACTGTTCTCATCCACCATGTCCTGCAGCATCTGCAAGAGGCACTGCTCATGCTTCCGGTCATCAATCTTTGGCTCAGTTCCCTGTACTGGGTCCAGAAGGCCTGGGGTTTGAGAAGCCTCAATTGCCCCACAGTTTCAATGTGGTGGAGTCTGCTTTGAAGTGCACGAAGAGTGCTAAGATGCATTCCTCTGTCTTGCCGAGTTATGAGGCTCGTACCCTGGACGACTTCAGGAGAAAGTGCTTCTAGAGTTCCATGCTGTTTGCCAGGATTCTGGCTTACCAGACCTACATGAGCATGTTTCTCAAGGACGTCATGTTGGACCTGGAGGACTTTGCCGCCCTTTTCCTGAGGACTGTCGTGAGTATTTTTGGGGCCTCGTGGCTCATAGCAAGGATTGCTTGAAGTTCATGGTGTGGAGCACTTACAATGACTTTTAATCCCCAAGCATCGCAGTCTTCGGATTTGGAGCAATGGGTCCAGGACAAGATCGTCAACGTTCCCTGCCAGGGTGAGAATCTCTTTGGCAAACCTGTCGAGGAGAAAGCCGAGGAGCTGGAGAAAGGAGCAGGTGGACCTCACCATGCTCTCTAGAAAGACCACGGACCCTATGCAGAAGAAACATCAGACCAGGAAGGCCTAGCTACGCTCACGCCGGTACTTCCCGGCCCAGTCACAGGCACAGCCTAAGGTGCAGACTCCCCGCCTGTAGTAGAGGGAGAAGACCCCCAAAGGCGCAACCCGCCCCCCAGCCCTACCAGGGTGCTGGGTTTTGACGAGTTCCTCAGGAGTATAGCCAGCCAACTGTTGTCTGTTGAAGTATCACCAGCAGGTCTGGGGTGGCACATCCACTTTGCCCACTAGTGGCCCCTTGTCACCTCAGACACCTGGGTGGTGCCGATTGTCCAAAGCTGCACCTCACTTAGCTGCTGCTCCATATGAACCCCGGGGAGTACTCCATAGACCCCGTGCACTGGAGCCCACTGCAGACCGAGGTCGAGGCCCTGCTGTCCAACCTCGCCATCAAGCCGGTTCCCCTGGCTCAGATCGTGCAGGGCTTCTACTCCTTCCTGGTCCCCAAAAACACCAGTGGCTTCCGTCCAATTTTGGATCTGCGAAACTTCGACCGATTCCTAGTGCAAGAAAAGTTCAAAATGGTCTCATTGGAGACGCTGCTCCTGTACCTCGTATAAGACGATTGGCTATGCTTCTTGGATCTGAAAGATGCGTATACACATATTCTGATCTACCTGCAGCACAGGCAATACTTTCGGTTTATGCTGGGTGGCCAGCACTATCGGTACCAAGTGCTTCCTTTCCCCATATGTGCGGGTCTGGTGCCTCTTGGAGCGCTGGTGTGGCGCATGGCAGTTAGCTCCTGAGGCAGCCAAGGTGTCGTTTCTGTTGGCCTTTCTACAGGAAGGTCTGGAGAAGGGCTTTTCCTTGAAGGTTCAGGTGGCAGGCTCTGGCCTGTTTCAGAGGTCCATTGGCTGGTAAGTTCCAAGCCTTACACCTGGATGTGTTATGCTTTCTTCAGGGGATGTGGCGTCCGCGTCCTCTTCAGTCAGTTGTCCTTTCTTGGGATCTGTATCTGGTTCTCAGGACCCTGATGTTGGAGCCATTTGAGCTGTTGCAGCATACTACTCTGAAGGATTTAACGCTCAAGACGGTCTTCTTGGTTGCACTTTGTTCTGCAAGATGGATTTTCAAGCAGCAGGATCTGTCTTGCCAAGATCCTTATCTGTCCTTTTCAGAGGAGCCTGTTTTCATTCATCCTGTGTCTGCCTTTCTACCTAAGGTGATTTCTCCCTTTCATGTGAACCTGTGGTTTGCCTGCCTTCCTTCTCTAAGGAGCAGTGTTAGGGGAAGGATAAGGATCTTCATCTCATGGATGCCTGGAGAGTGTTTCTCTGGTACCTGGAGATTTCAAATTCCTTTTGTAAATTGGATCATCTGTTTGTGCTGTTTGCTGGCCTGCACAAAGGTGATGCAGTGACTAAGTCTACATTGGGCCGCTGGATTAAGGTCACCATTACCTCGGTGTGGCTATTGCGGAACTGGACAGTTCCAGAGGATGTGCCCACCCTCTCTGCTTGAGCGCAAGCATCCTCGTGGGTAGGACGTAGTTCGGTTGCCCCAGCTGACATCTGTTGGACGGCAACGTGGGTGTCACTATCCACTTTGTCAAGCATTTCTGCTTGGATGTCCATGCTTGGGTGGACACGGCCCTTGTCTTGAGGATTTGCGAACTGCTGTCTACTTCTCTCCCAGTGGAGGCATAGCAGTGGTACATCCCACTTGTCTGGACTGGTCTAGCAGGATGATATTTTATTTACCAAATAATGTCCTTTCCTTGAGTCCTGCTAGACCAGTCCAGGTCCAGCCTCTGGAACTATGTTGGCAGTTTTTTCTGCAATGGCACCTTTGGTCCGCTATGATTTCTGTGCTTGATTCTGTAGGTACATATTCTACAGACGGCCTTCTATTTATTCTTTCCTGTGCATAGCTCTCTACTGTTTGATCTCTCATTGTTGCCTACATTGAGGTTGTGTGAGGTTGGCCCCGATTCTCCCATATGCTTTGGGACAAATACTGAAGGGCCCTCTAGTGGCTGAGGAGAATAGAGACATGGGAGTGATGTCGCTGCAACTTGGGCATTTCATTGGCTTGCTGTTTCCACCAATCTGCTGGTAGGGGAACACAAGCCACCTGTCTGGACTGACCTAGCAGGACTCAAGGAAAGGACATTATCTGGTAAGTAAAATATCACCTTGTGTGAAGCAGCAATTCTGAGCATACTGTGATGTGCAATGATTTTGCTACCAGTAGAGCGTGAACCGATGCTGCAGCCCAAAACTGCTACGCCACACTTTTGCAGCTGCTCCAGCCCTGTGCAGCCCAGGACTTGATGGATCCTTGGTCTGACCCATTATGGCATATCTTAAGTTCTTATGATGCTGCTCTTAAATGTTAAGTGCATCTACAAGAGGCAAAGTACAGATGTTTGCGGTCATCTTTCTAGGCTGTCCTGCCGACATGAGTTTCCTTCCCACACTGTCCCCTCACTCTGCACAGCCTGACCAACGTGGTTATGAAATGTGCTGCTGATGGCTGCACTGTCCTTCTCTGTGTGGTCCACAGTGCATCTGCCCTCTCTACCTCCAGTTCCATCTCCTCTCCCTACCTCCAGTTCCATCTCCTCTCCATGGTAAATCTTCCTAGCTCCCTGAATTTCAGTGGTCCCCCTGAGGGAATGGGGAAGGAGGCAGTGCCCTGCCTTGCCTTGTGGGAGGAGAGTGTTGTGCCTGGCCTTGCTGTGTTCAGGAGGAAAAGGTTGTACCTGCCATTCCTTGGGGGGAGACAATGCTTAGCCTCAGGATAGTCTCACATAGCTCTTGATTTAACTTTTTTCTTTCTCTCTCTTAGAACTGTTTTGAACTGTACATCCCAGATAGCAAGGACCAGGTGATTAAAGCCTGTAAGACAGAGGCCGATGGGCGGGTGGTAGAGGGGAACCACACAGTATATCGGATTTCTGCACCCACCCCTGAGGAGGAGGAGGAGTGGATAAAATGCATCAAGTAAGTGATTATAAAATGTCATTTGAGCTAATGAATGGAATGATGGCTGCATCCCAGAATATTCTGGAAGCTCCAGAAAAGTGCTGGCAGAAGAGATCACAGGATATTAGGGACGTTGAGAGAAATGCTGGCAACTGGCTGAAGACAGATGTGGTTCTATAGAATTGAGGAGATAAGACATAAGTGTAATGAGGTTGGCAGACACAGACTAGTCATTCTGTCTTCAATGATGGGTAAATTTTAATGACATTGTTCCTGAACAAAAGGATTATGGGATATCTTGAATCTATCAGGGTACAAGATTTGGGCATGGATTCACTAGAGAGATGTCGGGTCCAACAAATCTGAAACATTCCTGTGACTGGATCACTGAGAATACTGGGTGTGGTATATTTGGCTGTCAGGCTTTTGACAATGTTCCACTCGGGAGGTTCACAGATTTGAGCAGTCCAGGGCTGGGTCCTACAGTGGAATGGAATGGAGGTGACCTGTGGTGCACCTCAGGGACTCAGTGATGATCTCCTTCTATTGTAGTATCATAGAGAGCGCTATAAGATGTGTAGCCTGTAATAAGTTTAAAATAACAGATTAAAGATCATTTTTGAAGAAGTGAAGATTTTGTAGCAGGCTTACGGCCTAGGAAGTGAGGAGATATTTAGGAGAGCTGAAGGTCAGAGGAAGTTCTTGGGGCTGTCAATTTCCTCTAGTTCCCTTTTAAATATTTGTTTAAATATCGTGATGTGTCTCACACTTTCTGTGAGTTCTGGTTGCTGGACCTGTGCTGGTGGCTTTTGTCTTTTCATTTCTTGCTATGCATACAGTTGGGGGTTTTTCTACTGTCTTCTCTCTTAGAATGTTTCATTTTTCTGTCCTTTTGCTTATAAACAGCTTATTTACTTGAATCTTCCTCCTTTCATGGTGGACATAAAATCTGTCAGGACAAATCTCTTCTTTTGTGTTTTTCCATATTTGTTAATGCAGTAATCTCCAGGAACAAGCAGGAATGTAGTCTTCACATATGGGTACCGACGGAGCCTGCGCGGGAACGCTCCCCAGCGTCCAATAGGAACGCTTTTGGGAGCATCCCTCAGCACATGCGTGCTGCCTTCCCGCCTTTCCAACTGTCCCTCTTCAGTTCTTCGTTTTCTGTGGAGCCAACAGGATCCATACTCTGTCACTGCAGAATCTGTCTTTAAAATTCTTTCCTGATCGTGTCCCCAGTCTAGTCCCAGAACCTCTGGGTTCTCCATCTCATCTAGCAGCTTGGAGACTGAGAAACTCCCCTTTTTGTGACATCAAGAGTATATCTTCTTGGAGTCCGCCCCCTGTGCCCAGTTGCCTCAGTCTCCAAGCAGCTAGAGAGATGGGAGCCCGGAAAGCCGGGCTCACTGGAGAAACAATTAGGAATTTGTAGTGTTCTTTTGCCTTTCTTAAAGGAATTGGTTGGCAGTTCAGGAGTCCTGTGACGATAAGCTTTGCTCCAGTCCAGTTCCTTCATCTTGGCTTTCTTTCTCTTCTGATCTTTCTTTCTTCTGCTCCCCCCCCCCCCCCGCTGCCACTATCGACGACGATTTTACTTACTGTCTGGGGTAAAGGCTTGCTAAACCGGAGGTTTTGCCTGGTCTACGGCAGCCTTTAGGAGTACCCCCATCGACCGGCGGAGTCAGCAGGCTGGAAGTGGAGAGGGCCGGCGCCACGCGGACGACCTACCCGCTAGTGCGCTCGGCGGCCTCTCTCCATCAGAAGAGCGTTTGTGGCTTCGGGGTATGCGCACTAGGGTGCGGGGACCCGGGCTGCTTGTTTGCTTCGGTGCTTGAGGCAAGTGGCCTCCTTCCGACGTTGATGAGCGGGACGGCTGAGCAGTGAGGTAAGCCGTTCAGGCACGCAGCACGTCTTTTCTCGTCAGCGTCTTTTTGGCGCGCTTGCGAACTGGGTCTGACCGCGTGGCGACGGCGTGGCCTGCTTGCAGCCCCGGGCAGGAGCGTGGCAGAAAGCCACTTGGGGGCCTTCCCGGGGGCATAAGAGAAATACTTAAGCTAAAGGCAGTATGAGAGAGTTTTGGGGGGGGATTTCTTCCCTATTTCTTTTCTATTTCTTTCCTTTTTTCTTTGCTGTGGGCTGTGCTGATACTGCCCTCGGGGGGGGGTTTCCGGGGGGGCGTCTCTCTCCTCTCACTCCTCTTCGGTGCGCTTAGTCTACAAGTTGCTTTTGCCCACGATGCCTTTGAAGCCCCTGTGTGTGGTGTGCGGGGCTCGGAAGGGCTCAGTGTCTGGAGTCTGCAAGTCATGTGCAGGTCAGACTCCGGAGCTGTCTCAACCCCCGGAACCACAGGTCGGGAGCCCAGAGGCGCCACCAGAGGCCTCTTCGCTCCGGGGGCCTGAGGTTCCGCTGGCAGAGCCTGTGGCCGGCCCCTCCACCGGCTCGGGGTCTGCAGCCGTCCAGGGGGTTTTCCCCAAGGACCTGGCGTCCATTTTTTCTCCACAATTTGTGGCGTTACTGCAGCAGGCAGTGGCGCGGTGCAGCAGGCTTTGTCCGCTGACCATGGCGGAGCGCGTAAGCGCTCTGTATCCCCGCGGGGTGACGCTTATCCCAGCGGGGGTAAACGGCCTCGTACTCAAGAGGACTTGACGGAGCAAGCGGACCTGGCCGAGGGTCCGCTCTCCGATGAGGAGAGCCGAGACCTAGCGTTTGAAGAGGAGTTGGAAGAGGGCAAGATCTCAGAGAGGGAAGATCAGGCTCGGGTCGTGAGAGTCTTTAGGAGAGAAGAGTTACCAGCGCTTATGGTAGAGACTCTGAAGGCGCTCAATATGCCGGTCCCAGGTGCAGGGGAGGATGACACGCTGGAAGACCCTCTTCTACAGGTTTTCAGGAAGTCTCAGCGGGCCTTCCCGGTGCAGAGTGTTTCAAGAGATGATCCAAGAAGAGTGGAATGTTCCGGAAGCCCCATTGAAAGGCGCTAGGGTCATGGGGCGCCTCTATCCTCTGTTGGATCAGGACAGGGAGGTTTTCAAATCACCTAAGGTGGATGCTGCTGTCTCGGCGGTGACCAAGAAAACAACCATCCTGGTGGAAGGTAGCGCTGCCCTCAAGGACGGTCAGGACAGAAAGTTAGATGTCCTGTTGAGGCAGGTCTTTGACGTTAACGCCGTTTCCATGCAGGCGGCTATTTGCGGCGCATGGGTGGCTAGAGCATGCCTCCGCTGGGCACAGCAGGTGCAGGAGGGTCAGCCCGGTGCCTTAGCTGGGGAGGCGGCTCGGTTGGAATCCGGGGCGGCTTACCTAGCGGACATTCATTATGACCTTATGCGAGGCTTGTCCAAGAGTATGGCCTCGGCGGTGGCAGCGCGGCGGTACCTGTGGCTTCGCAATTGGGCGGCAGATTCCTCCTCTAAGTCTAGGCTCAGTAAGCTGCCCTTCAAGGGTCGGCTTCTCTTCGGGGAGGATCTCGAGAAGCTGGTTAAGGAGCTAGGCGAGTCTAAGGGGGGTAGGTTACCAGAGGATAAGCCTAAACCATCCCGTGGAGCCCCGGGAGGTCGGGGTCAGTTTCGGGACTCCCGCTGTTTCCGTTCCCAGAAGTTTTTCCCAGGCCAAAGGGGTCGTTTTTCCAGCAGAGGCCAGGGGTTTCGAGGCTTCCGTGGAGCCGGTAGAGGCTTCGGTTCTTCCTCCTCCCCGGCTGCCTCGAATTTCAAGAAAACGCAATGAGATGAGGGGGGCCCAGTCATCCCTTCCCCCAGTGGGGGGGCGTTTGCGGGAGTTTTACTCTGCCTGGGCCCAAATCACCACAGATCAGTGGGTGCTGGAGGTCATTCGGGACGATTACGCTCTGGAGTTCCAGCATCCAGTGCGGGAATCCTTTGTGCCGTCTCCGGGAAGATCGACAGCAAAGCGGTTGGCACTGCAGGAGACGGTGCAGCATCTGCTGGACCTCCGGGCGATTGCGCCCGTTCCCGCAGGCCAGTCCGGGTGCGGTCATTACTCCATTTATTTCATTGTGCCGAAACGCAGCGGCGGAATCCGGCCCATTCTAGACCTCAAAGGGGTCAATCGCTGCCTGCGGGTGTCCCATTTTCACATGGAAACTCTTCGCTCCGTCATAGTGGCAGTTCAGCGGGGAGAGTTTCTCACGTCTCTAGATTTATCAGAAGCCTATCTTCATATTCCATTCAGGCGAGACCATCACCAATTTCTCCGGTTTGCGGTGCCCTCCGGTCATTATCAGTTCCAGGCGCTGCCTTTTGGGCTGGCCACGGCGCCGCGAGTCTTTACCAAAGTGATGGTAGTGGTCGCGGCAGCTCTGCGCAAGGAAGGTATTCTCGTTTACCCCTACCTAGACGACTGGTTGATCCGGGCGAAGTCGCGGGAGGAGAGCGAGCGGGTCACGGCCCGGGTGGTGGCCTTCCTGGAAAGCCTAGGCTGGGTGGTCAACCTGACGAAGAGTCACCTGACGCCTCCCAGAATCTGGAGTACCTGGGGGCGCGCTTCGACACTCTGAGCGGCCGGGTGTATCTCACGGAGCAGCGGGCGCGGGGTCTGCGTTGGTTGTTGGAAGCATTCCTGCGGCGAAGGGCTCCTTCGGCGTGGCATTACCTTCAAGTGTTGGGCACCATGGCGGCAACAATAGAGACTGTGCAGTGGGCCCGCGCCCACATGCAGCCCTTGCAAAGGGCCTTGCTACGCCGCTGGTCTCATCAGCGGGACTCGTTGGTGCGTCGGCTTATCTGTCCGGAGGAAACTCATCAGGCTCTGCTTTGGTGGTTGCTGCCCGAGGCGCTGGTGCGCGGAAAGGACCTGGAAGCCCCGGTCTGGGAGGCGGTGATGACAGACGCCAGTTTGCTGGGCTGGGGGACTCACTGTCAGGGACGCTTTGCACAGGGGTCCTGGGACGCTCAGGAGAAGACGTGGGCTATCAACCGTCTGGAGTTGCGGGCGGTCTATCTGGCAGTGCGGGAGTTCCGGCCGTTACTCGCAGGAAAGGCGGACCGGGTGCTATCCGACAACGCGACGGCAGTGGCATACATCAACAAACAGGGCGGCACCAGCAGTGTGGCGTTAGAGACGGAGGCCGAAGTGCTGTGCGCCTGGGCGGAGTCCAACCTCCTCGATCTGTCGGCGGCGCATGTCGCCGGGGTCGACAATGTGGAGGCCGATTTCCTCAGCCGGGTGCGAGTGGATCCAGGGGAATGGGTTCTGAACCCGGAAGTCTTCGGCATGATTCTGTGCAGGTGGGGGTCGCCAGTCATGGATCTCATGGCGACGTTCTCCTCCGCGAAGGCCAGTCGTTTCTTCAGCAGGCGCCGGGAACGGATGTCTGAGGGTCTGGATGCTCTAATGCAGGTCTGGCTGGAGGGACAACTGCTGTATGTCTTTCCCCCCGTGGGCCATGGTGGGGAGAGTCCTGCACAGGGTGGAGAAGTTTCGCGGTCAAGTGATCCTGCCGCCCTTGGTACGGGGACTTGGTCCGGTTGTTGGTGGCAAAGCCTTGGCGTCTTCCGTGCAGAAGGGATCTCTTGTTGCAGGGACCCCTTGTCATGCCGCACGTGGATTGGTTCTCGCTTACGGCCTGGCTATTGAAAGGGCTAGGTTGAAATCCCGAGGGTATTCGGGAGCGGTTATTGCGACCTTGTTGAAGTCTAGAAAGCGCTCTACTTCACTGGCTTATGTCCGAGTTTGGCGCATCTTCGAAGAGTGGTGCACAGTAAGACGTGGCGAGGCTCTAAAAGCTACTCTTCCACAAATCTTAGTTTCTGCAGGATGGCTTCGACAAGGGCTTGGCGTCGTCGTCCTTACGAGTTCAGGTGGCTGCTTTGTCTTGCTACAGGGGCAGGGTCGCAGGCCAGTCGCTCGGAGCTCAGCGAGATGTGAAGCGGTTTCTCAGGGCGGTTGCGCTCGCGAGGCCCCCGGCCAGGCACATAGTTCCTAAATGGCATCTGCCATTCGTTCTGGACGCGTTAGAACGCGAGCCCTTTGAGCCTTTGGCGCGCGCGTCTCTTAAGGATCTTACTTTGAAGGTGGTGTTCTTAGTGGCGGTCTGTTCAGCTCGGCGGGTGTCAGAGCTTCAGGCTCTTTCCTGTCGGGAGCCGTACTTGTCCTTTTTTACGATTAAGGTCGTCTTACGGCCGGTGCCGGCGTTTCTCCCGAAAGTGGTCTCGGCGTTTCACCTTAACCAAGAGATTTCCTTGCCGGTGTTCCCTGCCGGTGCCAAGGGGGCTTCGGCTACAAAGTTGCATTTGCTGGATGTCCGACGGGCGTTGAAGAAGTATCTACGGCGTACGGAGAGTTTTCGGAAGTCGGACAGGCTCTTTGTCCTTTTCGCGGGTCAGCGGAAAGGTGAAGCAGCGTCTAAGGCGTCTATTGCGCGCTGGATTAAAGAGGCCATTGCGTCGGCTTATTTTTTGAAAGGTAGGGTGGTGCCGGAAGGTTTACGGGCACACTCCACTAGGGCTCAGGCTACTTCCTGGGCGGAGATTCGTTTGGTGTCGCCGGCAGACATTTGTAAAGCGGCGACATGGTCCTCTCTGAATTCCTTTATTCGACACTATCGGCTGGATGTGCATATGCGGGAGGAGACCTCGTTTGGTACAGCTGTTCTGCAGGCTGGTTTGCCAGGTCCCTCCCGTGTTTAAGTTTTTCACTGCTCTGGTACAGACCCAGAGGTTCCGGGACTAGACTGGGGACACGATCAGGAAGGTAAAATTAGACTTACCTGCTAATTGTTGTTCCTGGAGTGGAACTAGTCTAGTCCCGTATCCCTCCCAGGTTTCATTGGCAAACCGGTGCCCGCAGATCTCGTGGCAGGTCGCACAGGTAAGACAAGATTCATTTCTTCTGTACGAAAAAATAAAATAAGCAAAGCAACTTACTGGTTCTTTCTCAGACTTTGTCTCTCCTATGCTGAGTGAGGGAGTGGTCTGTGCAAAGGTTTTCGGTCACAGTTTGATGTAGGGGCTTGGCTGCCTCTAGGGGCGTTTGGGAGGGGGACTAGTTCTGTTGTATTTACATTTAATGCATGGTTTCTTACTTGTTTCTCCGCTGAGTCTGCTTTGTCAATAGGTTACTGGTCACAGGGGGCGGACTCCGAGAAGATATACTCTTGATGTCACAAAAAGGGGAGTTTCTCAGTCTCCAAGCTGCTAGATGAGATGGGGAACCCAGAGGTTCCGGGACTAGACTGGTTCCACTCCAGGAACAACAATTAGCAGGTAAGTCTAATTTTACCTTTCTTGTGGTCGTGGTCGTGTTTGCCTCCGCACGACACTTACCGGTATCGCCTTTTCTTTTCCAAAAAAACCCCAAAAAAACTTATACTTTGAACTGTTTCTCTTCAGAAACTTTTCCTTTTTGGTGCTAGGCGCCATTTTGGGCACTAGGCCCCATATTTCTAAAACATGGAAATACCAACTAGTGGTTTTAAAAAATGTACTAAGTGTGGCGGTACCATTTCAGTCACTGACACTCATGATTGGTGCCTTAAATGTTTAGGGCCTGAACATTCTCCATCTGAATGTCTCTCCTGTATGGGAATGACTAAAAGAGGAAGACAGATCCGGGCTGCAAAGCTCGGTACCCTCTTTTCTTCGAATGCCAGATCCATTGCATCAACATCTTCAAGGGCCTCCTCTTCCTTCCATGGATCTCAGGTAACTAAACATAAAAGCCAGTCCTCAAAGGGTAGCTCTCCTGCTAAGCATCGAGAGGCCATTGGCATTGCCCTTGAGGGAACCACACTGGCAAAGCAGCCCTGGTGGGAGGCTTCGGCTTCCAAAGCATCAATGGGGCTCCAGGATGTTCTCGAGGCCTCGACCTCGCAAGAACTACCTGTGCCAGGCTCAGGGGTCCCGGCCGTTTTCACCGGTACTGACACCCAAGCATCGGCAGCGTCGATAGACCAGAGGTTCCTCGCTATCAAACGCAGCATCGCAGCTCTTCTCTCAGCTGTGGTACCGCTGGTCCAACGGGCACCAGTACCGACATCGACACCAATGCCGGTACCTACACCAGTACCAGTACCAACGGTACCGGCCCCGGTGGGAATTCTTCCCACGCCATCTTTGACTGGAATCGACAGATCGGTACCGGATCAACTCGGTACCGACTTCAATCGATACTGGGACCGTGCTTTGCATGAGCATCATGGTCAGGAATACTTTGAATCCTCCGATTCCGAAGACTCTGACAATTCTGCTGGTACTAGAGGGTTTCTCCCAGAAGATCCCTCTTCTCCCCAACGCAGAATGTCACCTCCAGAGGACATGTCTTTTCAGGATTTTATTCGTGATATGGCCAAGGGCCTTTCAATCACGGTGGCTCCTGAAGAGGAACCCAGAGCAAAGGAATTGGAAATTCTCCAATATCCTAAAGCTCCAAAGGAGGCAGCCACTCTGCCCATCCATGAAATTCTGCATAACTTGATGCTCAGAATGTGGGAGACACCTCTGACTACATCTCCTCACTCTAGGAGACTTGATACTATGTATCGAGTCCCACTATGTCCTGGATTTCAAAAGACTCAGCTGCCACACCATTCAATGGTGGTGGAGTCAGCCATGCGTAGGATGAAAAGTGCAAAGAGGCATGCATCCAATCCTCCAGGTCGTGAATGCAGGACTCTGGATGCTTTTGGGTGCCAAACTTTTCAGGCTTCCGTACTTGCAGCTAGGATCAGTTCATATATACTATATATGGGAATGTTCCTCAAGGAAGTTACAGGAGACTTGGAGCTTATGAGCCCATTTCTCCCAGATGACAAGAGACAAGACTTTCTTGCTCTAGTTAAGCATGCTCAAGATGTCTCCAAGTTTGTAAATCATGCAGCCTTTGACTGCTTTGAATGCATCAGCAGAACCTCTGCTATTGCCATTGGCGCACGACGGATTGCCTGGCTTCAGGCATCAGACTTGGAGACTTGGGTACAGGACAAGTTAGGCAACATTTCTTGCATGGGAGAGAATCTCTTTGGCAAGAACTGGCAGGAAAAGGCTAATGAGTTAGATGCTGACAATACTACTCTAGATAGATTTTCAATCTACAGCCACTCCAGCCAAAAAGAAGACTTATAAAAAAACCCTCTTTTGGCAAAAAGAGGAAATTTTATCCTTCCTATACCCAGCAGAGTCAAACTCAGGGTCAGGTTGCCCAAAAGGGACAAACTAGACAGCAAAAGAAGCCAAAAGGCCTGAGAGCCCAACCAGCTCTGCAGGGTCAGCCCCCTCAAGGGCTTTGACTCCTTCCTAGAGAGCTTAGCCTTCCTGCCTCTGAGGGGTCCCCAACCCCCCAATATCCCAGGCAGGTTATGCCACTTTGCCAACAGATGGCATCAGATAACAGCAGAAGATTGGACTTTGTCCATTGTAGGAGAAGGGTACAAGCTTCATTTTCACAGCATGCCCCCTCCTGCAATTCTAAAGCAATTCAATTCTCCAACCTCCGCAGACGATCTGCTAGATCACAAGGTCTCAACACTTCTTGCCCAAGGGGCAATAGAGGAGGTACTCATTCTTCAACGGGGTGCAGGGTTCTACTCCCCCTATTTTCTTATTCCAAAGAAAACAGGAGGACACAGACCCATTTTAGACCTCAGAGAATTGAACAAATACCTGTTTCGAGAGAAGTTCAAAATGATTTCTCTAGGAACTCTTTTGCCATACCTTCAAAGCCAGAATTGGCTTTGCTCTCTAGACTTAAAGGATGCATACACTCACATTCTGATCCATCCAGATCACAGGAAATTCTTACGATTCCTTTTCAGGGGAAAACATTTCCAGTACAGGGTTCTTCCCTTTGGTCTGGCTTCAGCACCAATGGTATTCACAAAATGCATGGCAGTACTAGCTGCATTTCTGCGAACCCTGGGGATATTAGTCTTCCCTTACTTAGACGACTGGCTCATTCGAGCACCTACAGTTGCAGAGGCCAGCACTGCACTGTCTTGCACAATGCGAATCCTCCAATACTTGGGGTTCGTAATAAACTTCCCAAAATCCCAACTTGTTCCTTCCCAATGCCTGGAATTCATAGGAACCTGTCTAGATACCAGACAGGCAAAGGCTTTCCTTCCACAGGCTCAGTGTCTTCGCATAATGCAACTAGCTTCTCAAGCAGCAGGGAAATCCTCCCTAACTGCTCGAGAACTACTACAGTTGCTGGGACATATGGCATCCACAGTTCATGTAGTCCCATATGCTCGCCTCCACATGCGAGCAGCTCAGTGGACCCTATCCACACAGTGGACACAGGCCACAGGTCTTTTATCAGACAAAATAATAAACTCTCAATGTCTAATTTTGTCCCTCCAATGGTGGCAATCACTAGAAAATCTGACACTGGGGTCTCCTTTTCATCAACCCCTTTTTCAGGCCACCCTAATAACAGATGCATCACAGATGGGTTGGGGAGCACACCTGAATCATCTCTCTACCCAGGGAACCTGGACTCCACAGGAGGCTGGTCTACACATAAATCTCCTGGAATTAAGAGCAATCTATTTAGCTCTTCGAGTATTCCACGACCAGCTCAGCTACAAGACAGTCCTAGTCCAGATGGACAATCAAGTAGCCATGTTCTATGTGAACAAGCAGGGCGGGACAGGCTCTCTGTTATGCAACGAAGCTTTACGACTGTGGGCCCTTGCCAGAGAGTATCAAATTCACCTTCTAGTGGTATATCTTCCAGGCATTCAAAACCTTTGGGCAGACAAACTCAGTCGAGTACTGCTGCCTCACGAGTGGTCCCTCCACCTAGACCAGGTGGCAAGGATATTTCATCTCTGGGGCACTCCAGACATAGACCTCTTTGCAAGTCCACTGAATGTCAAACTTCCCCGGTTCTGTTCCAGGATTCCGGCTCACAATTGTCAGGCAAGGGATGCCTTCCTCCTTCACTGGGGTCAGGACTTCCTTTATGCCTTCCCACCCATTCCCCTCATCCCCAAAACACTCTTCAAGCTTCAGAGAGACAGGGGTTGCATGATTCTCATAGCGCCACGATGGCCATGCAAAGCGTGGTATCCCCTGCTTCTACATCTCTCTCAAGCTGCACCTTTGGAGTTAGGGCATGCTCCAGATCTCCTTTCCCAAGAGGACGGGATGCTATGGCACCCGAATCCCCAGTCCCTGCATCTCACGGCCTGGTTGCTGAAGGCTTAGACCTCCAGGATTTCAGCCTGTCCCAACAGGTAAAGGATATCCTTCAGGCTTCTAGGAAACTTTCCACAAGAAGATCTTTTGCCTTCAAGTGGAAACGTTTTACTATATGGTGCTCCAAGAAGGGATTAAACCCCCTTGTTATACCTTTAGAATCGATACTAGAGTATCTCCTTCACTTATCGAATTCTGGTTTAAAGACCAATTCAGTAAGAGTCCATCTTAGTGCAATTGCAGCTTCTTATAAGCCTCTGAATGGACAACCAATTTCCTCTCATCCATTCATATCCAGATTTCTGAGAGGTCTCCTATTAACCAAACCTCCCATTAAGCCACCACCGGTAGCATGGGATCTAAATCTAGTTCTTGGGCAGCTCATGAAGCCGCCTTTTGAGCCTTTAGCCACTAGAACCCTTAAGTTTAAAAAAAAAAAAAAAAAAAAGTTAGTGAAAAAAAAAAATTAGTGAACTGCAAGCTTTAGTGGCTGATCCTCCTTATACTAGGTTTCATCATGATAAGGTTGTTCTTAGAACTCATCCACACTTTATGCCAAAGGTGGTTTCGCCTTTTCATTTAAATCAATGGATTTATTTTCCTGTATTTTTTCTGAGGCCTCACGCCTCTATTGCAGAAAGAAACCTTCATACTTTAGATTGTAAAAGAGCCTTAGCTTTTTACCTACAGAGAACACAGCAACATAAAAAGTCCTCGCAAATTTTTATAGCTTTTGACCCTAGTCATTTGGGACTTCCAGTCTCCAAAAGAACTTTATCCAAATGGATTGCCCAATGCATATCCTTTGCTTATGAGAGTAAGGGTCTTCCTCTTCAAGGCCATGTCACAGCTCATAACGTGAGAGCCATGGCAACTTCCATGGCTAATCTCCACTCTGTGTCTATCGATGACATTTGTCGAGCAGCCACCTGGGCTTTGGTGCACACCTTCACAGCCCACTACTGCCTGGATAAAGCCTCCCGTCGGGATGCCTTCTTTGGCCAAGCTGTAATTCAAAATCTCTTTCAGACCTAATTCAACTCCTACCCACCAACCCTGGTGGAATGCCAGAGATCCATGGGAGGAAGGATTCCCACCTTTCTAGGGTGGCACCTTCCTAGGGCTATCTCCCTGGCATTTTCAGCTAGGGAGTCCCCATATGTGAAGACTACATTCCTGCTTGTTCCTGGAGATAGCGTAGTTACTCACCTGTAACAGGTGATCTCCGGGAACAGCAGGAATTTAGTCTTCAAAACCCACCCACCTCCCCTAGGAGTTGTCTCTCTATCTCTTTGTCTCTTTCCTCTCTCCCTCTATCCTTTCACTCAGCTACAAACTTAACTGAAGAGGGACAGTTGGAAAGGCGGGAAGGCAGTGTGCATGTGCTGAGGGATGCTCCCAAAAGCGTTCCTATTGGACGCTGGGGAGCGTTCCCGCGCAGGCTCCGTCGGTACCGACGATACCCATATGTGAAGACTAAATTCCTGCTGTTCCCGGAGATCACCTGTTACAGGTGAGTAACTACGCTTTTTCGTCTCAAGTGTTTGTTCTTGAAGTTGTAATTAAAAATTCTATAACTCAAGAGCGGCAGGAAGCTTTAGGCATAGTGAAGAATGGCAGCTGAGATTTCACAGCAGAAAGTATGGAGTCGTAGACGGAGGGAATGTGGGCATGGGATCACCTCTGCTGACCTCAAAGTACGGGGGTACACAGGCTGGAATATAACAAGCACAAATTAGGAAGTGGCAGTGCCTCATTTGGAGTATTGTGGCCAGTTCTGGAGACCACACTATTGGAAGGATAAAAACAGGATGGCTACCAAAATCTTCAAGGGCTCTATTATGAATCCTTCAAATGGATGGCGTTTGGAGGAGAGGGGAGGATAAATAAGACACAAGAAATCAGCAGCTGTGGAAGGTGGTAATCTCAGAAGAGTAGAAGAAATCGCTTCCCTCCCCTTTTCCCATGAAAACAGGAATAGATTTTAAGGGAAAAAAGTGAGGCTGGTGGTACGTTACATACTAACCTCTTTATTGAGGCACAAGCTTTTGAGGACAAGTGTTCACTTAGTCTGTAAGGTGTCACCAAATATTTCAGGCTAGCATGCCCTACCCCCCTCTGGAAGAATCTAAAAGCCTCACCCAGGATTTCTAGTTGTGGGGAAGTATAACCCCAGAGGTTGCACAAGGTCTGTGATGGTGCCACGGGTAAAATAAAGGGATATATTGGATCAGCCTGGGAGTGTCCTATCTGCTGTGCAATTCTGTTTCTGATATTCAAGGATTAAGCTATTGCAAAGAGCCTATTTGAAGTGCCACAGAGGAAGTGGAGCTATCGTAAGGACTGGGAGACTGATATAGGAAGAGACTTTGTGAGATTGTAATTAGTGATGTGTAAGACCGGGGCAGGGGGACGGCTGATTTATAACTGCCTTTGTAGTGTTTGACCTTTATCTCTGCTTTGCTGTTTCTAGAGCAGCTATCAGCCGAGATCCCTTCTATGAGATGCTGGCTGCCCGCAAGAAGAAGGTGTCCTCCACAAAGCGGCATTAATATTCGCTGGATGCCTGTCCCCAGCTGCCTTCACAGGGTGATCTGAGAGGATAACATCACAGAAGTTCACAGACACTTGCTTTTGGCTTTTACAAGATTATTTCTTTCGATGGGGGTTAGGACTTGTGACCGAAGGGTGGCAGAAGATTGCAGACAGTAGTAGCCTGAAGCATCTTCCTCAACTTAAACTCTGGGACTGCCACAGCAAAATCTGTATAAATGCAGAATGTGGAGGAGCCCAGGACATGTACATAGATAATATATATTTTTAATTTGAAGAGACTAGAGACCCAAATGTCTTGAGACTCTTTGTCCACTTTCTTGGGCTGTGAGTCTAAAACAGCCAAAGACCACAAGGAATGACCTCCGCCCAGGAAAATGCCAGTTGTGTTGAGCATAGCAAGGAGATGCCCTGAGCGGATGGGGGCTTTATTTACTTAGCATTGATACCGGCTTGTGCTCCTTGTTGCGCTCTGTAAAGTTTCTATACACGAGGACGTTATGTTCTAAAATCCCTGCAGGCCAGGGCAATGGAAAGCAGACACGTGCTGACGTGTTTTTATACTGATTTTATTTTGTCTCTCTTGTTTGATGGGATAGTGATGCCACCGCAGGTTAAGTGGGGCGTGTAATATAGTGTCCCAGTCTCAAACTGTGGAAAAGCAGCACCTGCTGTGGCATGAGCCTTTCCAGTATTTGTGGGCATGGGAGTATTCCAGCACTTTTTATCATTTTTCTTATATTTGTGGTCACACTTGAGGGTGGAAGTCTTGGTCAATGCTGATCTCTTTAATGGGACCATAAAAGAGGTGCATCTGAAGGAGAGGCCTGGGGCTCTCCAGAGCTTCTGTGCTATATCACCCAACCTGCTAAAAAACCCAACACAGATACCGGAACTGCACACAGTGGCAGAAAAACCTTTCACAGTCTCCCTCCCAGCTTGCATTATTGGCCACAGCCGTGGAAGTAGGTAGTAAAAACACAAGTATCAGAAAATAAAGACCAAGCTTTCAGTCCTGTCTGTGCCCTGAGCCATTTATTCCACACTGCCAGAGCCTGCTTTGTCCCCAGTCCAGTATTATGAGTTTTGTGACTTGTGTGCAGCAGTTGCTGTCCCCTCAGCCCTCTTCCACTTTCTCAGGATTGTTTGCTATATACATTTTGGAAGAGGTGCGCACAGTCTCCCAGTGTGTAACAGAGATCTGTCTGTGACTTAAGAGAGCCCAGGTCCAGTGTCCTGTCCCCTCCTAGGAAACTGCTTTTGTCACTATGACAGCTCTAATAAAAGCCATTTCTGTGGGTAGCTCGGGGTGCTTTTAGCGGTGCTCTCTGGAGGCAATCACAAGGGCATATGTATAGGTCCTGGGGGATAAATAACATTTTAATCTCCAAGGGAAGAGACATGCTTTTTCCCAAGGCAGCAACTGAAAGCAAAGCTAGGCTCTCTTCATTACGATTGAATTATTAGCGTAGAAGCTGCCCATGGTATCTGCACCAGTGCACTAATGTACAACAAAAAGATGTTACACTCATAAAGCTTGAATGTGATCAAAAGCAGCCTAAAGAACAGGAGGGGAGAGAGAGAAGCTCATACTTGAGCATATTGCGAAAGTCATACACCCTCCAGCATTAAATGCAATCTGCTCATCTCCAAAACTTCAGAAGCTCTTAAATTGGAATTGCACATTTTTTTTCATAATATGTCATTAAGGACAACTTCCCTGCAATAGAGAAATGCCATGGCAGAAAAGTTGTCGTTACTCATTTTTTTGGAGGGTTTTTGAGTTGAACAATGATTAAGACTCGACAGGCACGAGCTTCTCTCTTTCTCCTCTTGTGATCACATTTAGGTTTTATAAGCATAATATAAGTAGTTCATCATCCTGAGTCCTTATAAAATATCTCTATATTCCCACTTACATTTGTAGCACAGCAGTTTTAATTATTGCCCCCTGTCTGATAGGGGCAGTAATTGGGATACCAGTGGAAAGCTAGATATTCCCCAAATTCTGATATTTTTCCCCCACAATTTAATATGCACATGCTTTCAGGCTTGGGGCTTATCTTGGACTGGCTCTGTAGCGGGGGTTTTTTTTTTGCATTAGACCTCTACAATTCCATTTTTTTCATTTTTGTAAAATGTAAGCCATGAATAGGCCCTTTGTGGCCTTTTAGCCAGAACTGGGAACCTGTATAATATGCAGGTTGGGAATGTGGGGGACACTCTTGGAGCTACTGATGGAGCATGAGCAGGGCTGGGGGCCCAGGGCAGAAACTGGTGAGGAGTCCTCAAACTCCCACCTGCAGGCTATGCTGCCTTCAGTTTGAGGAAGACTTGGGACCACTGTAACAGTGGGGCCCATGGCAATTGCCCTGTTTACAACCCCGTAACGCCAGCCCTGAGCATGAAAACCAAGAAAGGACTCTGCAGATTGGGAGAGTATTACAAGGGGCGATGGTATATCAGGCACCGTTCCTTCAGTTCCAATATGCAAAAGAAAATCTTTGCACTTACACTTTAAACCTGAGTCTGTCTCATTCACCGCAATGTTCTTGTACCATAAGGGGTTTATTTTTCCATTTGGATTTAGCTTACCCCTTTTTATTGGTAGCTCAAGGTGCATTACATTCAGGTACAGAAGGTTTGCCCTTCCCCAAATTTGTCTCTGAGGCAATGGAGAGTTAAACGACTTGCCCAAGATCACAGGAAGCAGCATTGGGAACTGAATCCTGGCACTTGGCCCACAGCTCTATTAGGTTACTCCTCCACCTAAGATAAGCTTAGTTGCAGAACTGTTGATTCATGCTGGAAATGCAAATACCTTTTCTGAAAGGTTTTCCCCTTGAGCTCGCTCCAAATAAAAGATAAATATTTATCTGCCATACAGTGGGATTTCCCTGTCACCTTTATGTTCCAGGGAGCATCTCCCTCCCTTATCTAACAGGGGGATCTGTCACTCTTACCCCCTGAGGGGGTCTTTGTCTCCCATATCAGTCTGGTGGAGAGGAATTCTCTGTCTCCTATATCTTAGAGCAGATGGGGGGATTCTGTCTTACCCAGGGATTGGGGTGTCTAGTTCCCATAGTTCAGAGTAAGGGGGGGGGGTGTCTCTGCCTCTTACCTTGAGAGATTGGGGGGTCCTTAATTTTATTTTTGAACTTAACTGCTAAATGTACTGCTTTGACAACAGATGTAAAATTGTCATGCCAATAAAGTGATCTGAGCTGAAGCTCTGTCTCATATCTCTTACTAGGGGATCTCTGTGTCTCTTAACCTAGGACAGGATGGAGGGGGTGGTTTCTGTCTCCCATAATCTTAGAGTACAGGAGGAGGGCTTTTCATTTCTCACATCCCTCCGGCTGCATCGCCTCCTCTTTCCCTTACCTTAGTCGTGCTTGGTTTGGTTCCAGTGCTTGCTTTTAAAAGCACCTCACACAGAAACTGGTGAGCATACAATCCACAGAACTGCTGCACTGTCCTCTCCCCTTTAAAAGATACCTGCTCTAAACACTGCCACTTCTCCATTGTGCTGTAACCCCCACTGTGCGCATGAGTGTAGAGAAGAAGCCCTTCACTCTGTTGCTGCGCATAGGGTACATTCCACAGGCATGTATCATTCCTTGTACCCTACACATGTGTCTACATCCAGGGCCAGCCTGACCATTAGGCAAACTAGGTGGTAGGGTAAGGCAGGGCAGCAACCGGGAGGGGAGAGAGATAGCAATGAGCAGCTACAGCCAAAGCAAAGCAATGGGTCCTGGCAGCCACACAAACCCATTCATCAGTGCTTACTTATCTCCAGGAACAAGCAGGAATGTAGTCATCACATATGGGTATCGTTGGTACCGACAGAGCCTGCACGGGAACGCTCCCCAGCGTCCAAATAGAAAGCTTTTGGGAGCATCCCACAGCGTTTGCTTGCTGCCTTCCCGCCTTTCCCAACTGCCTCTCTCCAGTTCTTCTTTTTCCGCAGAGCCAACAGGTCATCATTCCTGTCACTGCAGAAGAATTCTTCTTTATTTCTTTCTTTTTTGTGGTCGTATCTGCCTTCCGACGCTTTACCGGCACCGCCAGTTTTTTCTTCTTATTTTCTGTCTTTAAAAAAAAAAAAAAAAAAAATTACTAGGACTTTTCCTATTTTTTCCCAGGTGCAACGCCTTTTTGGGCCTTAGGCCCAAAAACCTTTTCCTACAAAGGAGAAACCTGCTTCAGGTTTCAAAAAGTGCACCAAGTGTGGCAGTACCATTTCCATCACCAACATCCATGAATGGTGTCTAAAATGTTTAGATCCTGACCACTCCATCACGGATTGTATGTCCTGCGCCATGATGTCTAAAAGAGGTCTGCAGAACTGAGCTGCTAAGCTCAGTACCCTGTTTCCCTCTGTTGCAACTTCGGTGGCATCGATATCTTCCAGGGCTTCCTCTTCCTCCCGTGGATCTCAGGTAACTAAACATAAGTCCAGCCAGTCCTCAAAGGGTAGATCTCCTTCTAAGCATCGAGGATGCCTCTGGCATTGCCCTTGAGGATTCTCCACCGGCAAAATTGACCCGCGGGAGGCTTCGGCTTCCAAAGCATTATCAGGGCTCCAGGATGTTCTCAAGGCCTCGACCTCAGCAGAACTACTGGTGCCATGCTCTGGGGTACCGGCGGTCTTCTCCGGTACCGACATCCAGGCATCGGCAGCATCAATAGACCAGAGTCCTGGCTATTGAGCGCAGTCTGGCGGCTCTCCTTGCGGCATCGACGCCCTCGGAACCGCGACAGACAATTCGGCCAGTATCAGTATCGGTTCCCCAGTACCGGTAGCGATGACATTGGCATCGGTGTCTGCTTTGCTGGTACCCAGTCATCCGATGCGCTTGGGTACCGATACCCTGGTACCAATTACTCCCAGTACCGACTTCACTCGGTACGGGTATCAGGCTCTTCAAGAGCATCCGGACAGACGGTACTTAGAGTCCTCAGAAGAATCTGAGGATTCTGACAGTTCTGTCGATGCAGGAATGCTTCTCCGAGAGGAGCCCTCCTCCCCTAAGCGCAGGATGTCTCCTCCAGAGGATATTTCCTTCCAGGATTTTATCAGGGAGGTGGCTCAGGGTCTGTCCATTGCGGTGGCCCCTGAAACAGAGCCAAGAGCTAAGAGCTAAGGCGTTGGAAATTCTACAATATCCCAAAACTCTTAAGGAGGTAGCTACCTTGCCCATTCATGAGATTTTATATGATCTCATGTTAAGGATGTGGGAGACACCTCTTACCACCTCTCCTCATTCTCGCAGGCTGGATACTCTGTATCGAGTCCCTCCTTGTCCTGGTTTCCAAAAGACTCAGCTTCCTCACCACTCTATTGTAGTGGAATCAGCTATGATAAGGATCAAGAGTGCAAAGAGGCATGCCTCTAATCCTCCAGGACGTGACTGCAGAACCCTGGATGCTTTTGGACGTCGTGTCTTCCAAGCTTTCATGCTTTCTGCCAGGATCAGTTCCTATAGTCTCTACATGGGAATGTTCCTGAAGGAGGTCACAGATGATTTAGAAGCTTTAAGTCCTATTCTTCCTGAGGATAGAAGACAGGATTTTCTCACTTTGGTCAAACATGCCCAAGATGTTTCTAAATTTGTCAACCGTGCAGCCTTTGACTGCTTTGAGTGCATAAACAGAACCTCTGCTATTGCCATAGGTGCACGTAGAATTGCTTGGCTCCAGGCATCTGATCTGGAGCTCTGGGTACAAGACAAATTGGGAAATATCCCGTGTACTGGTGAGAACCTGTTTGGTAAAGATTGGCAGGAAAAAGCCAACGAGATGGATAACCAATCCAAGGTGGAGTTGTCAGCATCCAAGTCCACAGCTGATCCTGCTAGAAAGAAATCGTTCTTTTCTAAGAAGAAAAGATATTTATTTATTTAACTATTTTCTTTTATACCGCCCCTTCCAGAGATCAAGGGCGGTTTACATATAACAGTTTAACAGTCTTATACACATTTGTACACATTTTACATTGAACAATAGAAGGCAACTATTTACATTGAACAATAAATTTAACTTTGTAAGTATTAAAGCAAAACAAACATCAAACTTTTTACAAATGTATATTTACAGTGGTTGTGTGTGGTGTATAGGGCAGATACTGGTGTAGGTGCTGGAATTTAATTCCTTTTCTGTCGTAATTGGGGCGTGTATGGGGAGGGGGACAGACATGTAGTTAGATTGTTGGGATTAAGGGAGTTTGTGCATGTGTAACCACTTTTGTTGTGGAGCTGGCTTTGGGGGAGTAGGGGATTTCAAAGTGTTCAGTGAACAGGTAGGTCTTTAGTTCTTTCCTGAATTGGATGAGGTCTTTTATGGTGCGAAGGTCCATAAGGAGGTCATTCCAGAGTGTAGGAGCAGTGAATGTGAATGCTCTGGAGCTAGTGGTTTTCTTAGTTTTCCAGATGGCTTTTGGTATGATAAGAGAGTGGGCTGCATTTTGTCTATGGGCCCTTGTCGAGGTTGGAGAGTGCAGTAATGTAGATAGGTGTGAGGGGGCTATGTCATTTATGAGTTTATAGGTTGTTAGGATAATTTTATATTTAATTCGGCTGTTTATAGGGAGCCAGTGTAGTTCTAGCAGTATTGGGGTTACGTGGTCTGTTAGGCGAGCTTTAGCACAGATGTTTTGAGCTCTTTGTAGAAGGTATGTGTTTTTTTGAGGAAGGCCTATTAGGAGACTATTGCAATAGTCGAAGTGAGGGGTGATCAGTGTACTTACTACAGATCTAAAGTCTTGTGTTTCGAGGAGTGGTCTTAGGTGCTGAATAGTTTTGAGTTTATAGAAAATGGTTTTCACTGTTTGTTTTATGTGTGGTAGCATGGTGAGAGTGTGGTCTATTATTACTCCTAAGTATTTTACTTGTTTTCTAACAGGTATGGTGGTTTTGTTGATTGTGATTGTTTCCGGGTAAGTGTTCTCAGTCATAGATGACCTTGTTACGAACATTGCCTCTGTTTTTTTGAGGTTGATGCTGAGGTAGTTAGATTCCATCCAGGAGGAGGTCTCAGCCATGCATTTGGATAGTGAGTCATATGTAAGGTTTTTAATGGTTATGGGGATAGCAAGCATGATGTCATCGGCATATATAAAATGGTTAATCCTGTGTTTTTTAAATATGTTTGTTATCGGTTGCAGGTACAAGTTAAATAGGAGGGCTGAAAGGGCTGATCCTTGGGGTATTCCCTGTCCTTGGGGGAATGTTTCTGATGCTTGTTGGTCAATTTGGACGCGTATTAATCTATGTGAGATGTAGGATTTGAACCATTTAAGGACAGTCCCGCCTATTCCTAGGTTCTCTAATCTGTTGATCAGTGTCGGGTGATTGATGTTATCGAAGGCAGCAGAGATATCTATGAATAGGAGTAAGAAGCCTTGGTGTTTGTCATCTGTACCCCTGATGAGGAAGTCCATTAGGGTGATTGAGGGTTTCTACTCCATGGGATGGGCGGAAACCAAATTGGTGTGAGTCAAGTGGTTTGTGCTCATCAATGTGTTCTTGTAACTGAATTTGAATTGTTTTCTCTATTATTTTGGCTATGAATGGAATGCTGGCTATGGGTCTGTATGAGTTCGGGTCTTTTGAGTCGAGCTTATTATTCTTTATTATTGGTCGGAGTGTTGTGAGTTTTAGGGCATCAGGCATGATGCCTTGTGAAAGGGATTGGTTGACTATGTGTTGTAGGTTTCCAGCCAGTTCATCTTTCGCACACTTAATCCATGATACAGGGCATGGATCGAGTGGGGAGGTGGTGGTGTTGATCATTGTTATGATTTTGAGGAGTTGCTTTTGTTCTATCAACTGGAAACTTGTCCATTCATGTGTGGTTTTTGTGTTTGATAATAGTGGGGTCGGGGTAGTGGTCTTGCTTTTTAGTTTTTCTGCAAAATGTTTTGCTAGTGTTTGTATACTTATTGCTTGTTGTTTAGGTTCAGTGTTATTAGTTTTGGTTAGTGTTCTTACTATCGCGAATATTATCCTGCTTATGCTCAGCAGGGACGTTCTGCAGGTCAGCTTGCCAGGAAAGGTCAGCAACCACCCAAACAGAAGAAAGCAAAGACTGCTAAGCCTCAACCGTTCCAGCAGTCTCAGCCTCCACAAAGCCTTTGACTTGCAGCTAGAGAACTTAGCCTTTCTGGCTCTCAGGGGACCAGAACCTTCTACCATTCCAGGAAGGTTATGTCACTTTGCCCCCAGATGGGGGCAGATAACAGCAGAGCATTGGACACTCTCCATCATAAAGGAGGGATACAGGCTTCATTTTTCAAGCATGCCCCCTCCCACAATAATAAGGCAGTTCAATTCTCCAACACCTCTCATCAACCTATTAGATCAAGAGGTCACTATCCTTCTTACCCACTCCTCAACAGGGTACGGGGTTTTACTCCCCCTATTTCCTTATCCCAAAGGAAACAGGGATACAGACCTATTTTGGACCTCAGAGAATTGAACAAATACCTTGTCAAAGAGAAATTCAAGATGATTTCTCTCGGAACTCTGCTGCCATACCTTCAGAGTCAGGATTGGCTTTGTTCTCTAGATCTCAAGGATGCATACACTCATGTTCTCATCCATCCAACTCACATAAAGTTCCTTCGGTTCCTTTTTCAGGGAAAGCACTACCAATACAGGGTGCTTCCTTTTGGCCTGGCCTCAGCACCAAGGGTGTTCACGAAATGCTGTTATAGCAGCATTTTTCCACACTCTAGAGATATTTGTCTTCCCCTACTTAGATGACTGGCTCATTCAAGCCCCAACAGAGTCAGAAGCCAGAAGCCAGGACTTCTCTATCCTGCACAATGTGTATCCTTCAGTATTTGGGTCTGGTAATAAACATCCCAAAATCCAGTCTAACTCCCACTCAGTCTTTGGAGTTCATAGGAGCTTTGCTGGATACCAGAAAGGCAAGGGCCTACCTCCCCCAGGCCCGTTGTCTTCACATGGTTCAGTTAGCTTCTCAAGCAGTGCTAAAGTCTCATCTCACTGCTCTAGAAATGTTACAACTACTAGGCCACATGGCATCCACCGTGCATGTGGTGCCCTATGCTCGCCTCCATATGAGGGTAGCCCAGTGGACTTTATCCACTCAATGGACCCAGGCATCAGGATGCCTGTCAGACAAAATAGCAAACACAAGTTGCCTTATTTTGTCCCTCAAGTGGTGGAGGTCCACTCAAAACCTGTTGCTGGGGTCCCCTTTTCAACAACCTTTACCCCCAGCAACTCTCACAAAAGATGCTTCTCCAATGGGTTGGGGAGCTCATCTGCAAGACCTCTCCACCCAAGGCACCTGGTCTCCACAGGAAACTCATCTACATATCAATCTCTTGGAACTCAGAGCAATCTTCCTTGCTCTTTGAGTGTTCCATACCCTGCTCAGTTACAAGACAGTCCTCATTCATACGGACAATCAAGTAGCCATGTTCTATGTGAACAAGCAGGGGGGGGAACAGGCTCTCTGTCGCTTTGCAATGAAGCTTTGCGACTACGGGCCCTCGCCAGAGAGCATCAGATTCATCTCCTGGCAGTGTATCTTCCAGGCATACAAAACTCTTGGGCAGACAGACTCAGTCGAGTTCTGCTTCCACACGAGTGGTCTCTGCATGCGGATGAGGTGACCAAAGACTTTTCAAATTTATGTAACCCCTGACATAGACCTCTTTGCAAGTCCGTGGAATGCCAAACTTCCCTGGTTCTATTCCAGAATTCCGGCTCAGGCCAGGGATGCTTTCCTCCTTTACTGGGGTCAAGACTTCCTGTATGCCTTTCCACCCATTCCTCTAATTCCCGAAACCCTGTTCAAGCTTCAGAGAGAAAGAGGCCATATGATTCTCATAGCTCCACATTGGCCATGGCAAGTGTGGTACCCTCTGCTTCTACATCTCTCTCAAGCTCCCTCCCTGGAGTTAGGGTCTGCTCCAGATCTCCTATCTCAGGAGGACGGAATGTTATGGCATCCCAATCCCCAGTCTCTGCATCTCAGGGCTTGGTTGCTGAAGGCCTAGATCTCCATGATCTTAATCTCCCTCAGCAGGTAAAAGATATTCTTTTTGCTTCCAGGAAACCTTCCACAAGACGCTCTTATGCTTTCAAGTGGAAAAGGTTTACCATATGGTGTTCGCAGAAGGGTCTTAACCCCCTTGCCATACCTCTGGAATCATTGCTGGAATATCGCCTTCATTTATCCAATGCAGGACTTAAGACTAACTCAGTAAGGGTCCATTTGAGTGCTATTACAGCTTTCTTTAAGCCTCTAAATGGACAACCTATTTCCTCTCATCCTCTTGTAGCAAGATTTATGAGAGGCCTTCTTCTAACTAAGCCTCCCATTAGGCCACCACCGGTGGCATGGGACTTAAACCTGGTTCTGGGGCAGCTCATGAAGCCATCCTTCGAACCTTTAGCTACTACCTTCTTAAAATTCCTTTCTTGGAAGGTTATCTTTCTTATTGCAATCACATCGGCACGTCGCATTAGTGAGTTGCAAGCGCTAGTAGCTAATCCACCTTATACAAGGTTCCATCATGACAAGGTAGTCCTTAGGACTCATCCACACTTTATGCCAAAGGTGGTCTCGCCTTTTCATCTGAACCAAGGGGTCTACCTACCTGTGTTTTTTCCAAGGCCTCATGCATCAGATGCAGAGAGGAATCTTCATACCTTGGACTGTAAAAGAGCTTTAGCCTTTTACTTACAAAGAACACAGCAACATAGAAAGTCCTCTCAACTCTTTGTTGCTTTTGATCCTTCTCATTTGGGACTTCCAGTCTCCAAGAGAACACTATCTAACTGGATTTCTCAGTGTATTTCCTTCGCCTATCAGAGTAAGAACCTTTCTTTGGAGGGCCATGTCACAGCTCACAATGTGAGAGCCATGGCAGCCTCAATGGCTCATCTGCACTCTGTGTCTATCGACGACATCTGTTGAGCAGCCACCTGGGCCTCAGTTCATACCTTCACAGCCCATTACTGCTTGGACAAGGACTCCCGCCGGGATGCCTTGTTTGGTCAGGCTGTTCTCCAACACCTGTTCCATACCTAATCAACTCCTACCCACCATCCCTGGTAGAATGCCAGAGATCCATGGGGGGAAGTGGAGCCCTTCTCAGGGACACACAACTTCTGGGTTCTCTTCCTGGTATCTAAAGCTAGGGAGTCCCCATATGTGATGACTACATTCCTGCTTGTTCCTGGAGATAGCAGTTACTCACCTGTAGCAGGAATTTAGTCCTCACAACCCACCTACCTCCCTTAGGAGTTGTATCTCTCTATCTATCTCTTTCCCTTTCCCTCTCCCTCTCTCTCGCTTTGTCTCAGCTTTAAAACGCAACTGGAGAGAGGCAGTTGGGAAAGGCGGGAAGGCAGCACGCAGGCGCTGTGGGATGCTCCCAAAAGCTTTCTAATTGGACGCTGGGGAGCGTTCCCACGCAGGCTCCATCGGTACCGACGATACCCATATGTGAGGACTAAATTCCTGCTGTTTCCGGAGATCACCTGTTACAGGTGCGTAATGGGCAATATGCAAATAGTTCATTTACCCCCTTGTAAGTGACTTTTTGAAATTTCCTCCATTATGCATATATTTACAAAATAACGTTTAATATTTAAAATTGTGAAGTCCTAAAATGCATTTGATAAGATTAAGAAGGATGGTGTTAAGATGATTACAACTGAGCTCAATAATCAAAATCTTGGGGTGGCTCTTTATATTCCACACAATAAGACCCAGATGGATTACAAAATAACAAACAGAAGTGCAGCAAAATTCACTAGCTGTGCGAATTTCTGTGCCTCTTAGGGGGAGAGGATATAGTTCTCTCTCGAAGTCTTGCTGAGTACCTTCATATGGTGACCCTGTTCTACAAAATCTATACTAAATCCTAGCTAGGCAATACTACAATTGAAGTATGATAGAAAAGAAAAATACATACTGGCCACACATCACCCAGGATAAAAAGGTGCCTACCCTGTAGCCTCTGCACTAGGGCTAACGATGGTGGTAGCGATAGTGCAGATGCAGTTAATATCCCTGCCATGGATAAAGGCCATGATGAGCGTGTTCATGGACCCACTGTGGCAAAAGATAACTTTGTCGTTAATTTCTGTGGTTTAAGAGGATTAGGGTTAAGTGACCTTCTGCAGATAAAGAGGAGATAATGCACTGCTACGTTTTTGCCACAAACTCTATATTTAAAGCGAGGCGTTTGATCTTGAATTCCTCCACCTCCGAGTCTCTCTCCCCTTCCTCGTCTTCAGTTGATTTGATTTGTTGACCTGTCTTTTATTCATCTACAGTAACTCCCCTACAGTTCCAGATTTATTTTTATTCATTTAAGAATTTTCTATACCTCCTTGTCAAGAAATCAAAGCAGTTTACAGTGAACTAAGTCACACTTACAGATCTCTTAAGCTCCATCTCCCCTCAACTTCTCTTTCTTTTTCTGTGTATTCGTTTCTTCTGGTGCTCTCTCCTAGATCTCCTCCTAGTACAGTAAGCCCTTAGTTGATTCAAGATGTTATTCACATACTACTTTACTTTGAACTGTGAAATTAAAGATCTTAAAATTTGCATCTGTTGTTTTTTGCAGTTTTTGAACACCTAAGGTTAAAAGTGAGATAATTGAGATGAACAGGACCATATCTTGCATAAAGGGCTCATTTATTGACATCACCGAAATAAATCAAATACAATATTGTGCAGCTAAAGTTATTACTGTAAGAATACTACCAATTAAGATGCAGGCCAGAAGAAAAAGAAAACAATAACAGTTCTTCCTTGGAAAAAGCGCATTGAAAGAAAAGTACAATCATTCCGGGTGGAGGTATCTAAAAGGATTAAGATCATCGAAGATATTGAGGAAGATCCAAGATATCAAACTGAAGCATGCTGCATAACAGAAGAAGACCTGAAATTTTTATGTTCCAACAATAAACTGAAAGTAGCAATATAATGCAAAAACTGCAACGATATGAAGAAAACAGAAAAGAAAGATATCAAAATAAACTAGAGAGAAACCAAAACAGTTTTTTTTCTCCGGGAACAAGCAGGAAGTCAGTCCTCACATATGGGTGACGTCAGCACCAATGGAGTCCTCGCAGAAACATCCAGTTTTCAAAGAAAGTCTTTGGGCGATGACACCACGCATGCATGGTCCCCTTCCCGCCCAAGGGTGCCATCTTGCTCAGTCTCCTTTATTCTGCAGAGCACTTCAGACGTTTGTCTTTCTTGTCCCCGGAAAAAGTTGATTTTTCTGTTTCACTCACCTCTAGTATTGCACCAGTACTCTTCCCGCCTAGGCATCTAGTCTTTGTTCTTTTCCTGGCATCTTCGTGCCTTTTTTTCCTTACTGGCAGCCCAGAGAGGAGTCGACCTTCAAGGGGAACTTTTTTCCCCCCCATGGCTACCAGTGGCTTTAAGAAGTGTGATCATTGCTCTAAGATTATGTCTTTGACCGACACACACGACTGCTATCTCTGCTGCCTTGGGCCAGACCCCGACCCAGCTTGCAGTCTCTGCAAGAGGATGTCCAGTAAGGCCCTCAAGCTGCCAGCAGCAGCACGATAAGTTTTTCCCTGGTGCCTTCGAAGGCCAGGGCCTCGTCTGAGACCCAGACATCTTGGGCGGAACCTCCCACATCCAAGCCTCATCATGGGTCCTCAGAAAGGGGGTCTCCTTTGAGGGAACCCAGGAAGAAGAAGAAACCCTCAAAGGTGGCATCCTTGGATGGTTCCGACCGGTTGGGTGCTCCCTGGGCCTGGTCCTGCAGTCAGAGATGCTTGTCGAAGGCATCGGAGAAAGATCAGCCTGCGAGGCCCCCCCCCCAGAAGGGTCCAACCATGGACCAGCCTCGGTCCCCAGACACTATCCTTGTCGAGGATTCCCCCCTCAGGGGAACTGGCGTCGGGCCCAAGTCCCTCAGTGCCTGTGCTGAAGGCTGCAGAGCCTTCTGGTCTGGAGTCCAGAATGGTGGCTCTGAAGCGCAGTTTGTCTGCCTTCATGGACCAGCAGAGGGCACTACTGTCCGGCACGACTGGTTCATCCGCCCCGACCACCGGGCCCTTGACATCCAAGACATCCCCGGAGGCTGAGCCGAGCTGATCCTTGAGGTCCTTTGGCCTTGAGTTGATCCTCGGCTGAGATCGTGATCAGAGTCCCGCTTGATGGGACCACAGTCATCCCCCCAAGTTTGCCAGGCACCAGCTGCAGGGCATCAGGGGCCCCAAGGCCCGCAGAGCAGCCCTCCTACGAGTTTGACAGACTACTCCAAGTGGATACGGAGGACGAGGAGTCCCCCAATAACCATTGCCACCGCAACATCCCATCTGACTCTCCTGTCTTGGTTCAGCCTAAGGATATGGGCTTCCTTGATTTTGTCAAGGACATGTCTAAGGCCCTGGCATTCCCGACCGAGTCGGAGGAGGACCCTCGGGTGGATGAGTTGGAAATCCTCCAGTACGAGGCCCCTCTGCGAGAATCACTCACGGTGCCCATCCCTCCTATCTTAGAACAGCTGATACTCTGGCTTTGGTGGTGGGCAAATGGCTCGACTTGATGTATTGAGTCCATCAGAGCTCGGGCTTCCAAAAGTCACAACTGCCGCATAACTCCATGGTGGTGGAGTTGGCCATACCTTCAGCTGAAAAGGCAGAAGACGTATTCCTCGGTGCCCCCTGGCAGGGAGGTCTGCACCATGGACACCCTCAGCAGAAAGTGCTACCAGGGCTCAATGTTCATCGGCCGCATCCAGGCCTACCAGCTGTACATGGGCATGTACCTGAGAGACCTGGTGAAGGAACTCGCCGGGTTCTCAACTGGTCTGTCTGAGGAACCCTTGCAGCGGTTCAAGAACCTGGCCAAAGCAGTCCATGAATGCTTCAAATTCATGTCTCGAGCGGCCTATGATGGGTTCGAGTCTGCAGCTCGAGTAGCAGCGGCTGGCATTGATGCATGCCACCAAGCTTGGCTAAAGTCATCCGACCTTGAGCAGTGGGTTCAGGACAAATTGGTCGATGTCCCCTTTTTAGCAAACCCATGACCAACAACGCTGCCGAACTGGAGACCAAGTAAATGACGAGGATCAGGCTCTCCAAGATGACTGCTGCCCCTCTACGATGGAAGGGCTCGGGTAAAAAGTCCTTTTACCTGAGGAAGGAAGCTGCTTACCAACAGGGTCAGCAGGCCAAGGGACATGGGCATGGCCTACATAAGCAGAAGGCTCCAATACCCCAAGAACCGGCTCTGGCCCAGCTGGGCAGAGCTTTTGACTCCTTGAGCATAGCCCCTCTACCCCAAGGAGATCAACAGCCCACAGGGGGACACCTGGCCCTCTATGCCCAGAGGTGGATGTCCATCACCACTGATTCCTGGGCACTTCAGGTAGTCATGGAGAGTTACCTCCTCCACCTGACTCAGACACCTCTTCCTTATTTCCCAGAAGAGCTCCTCAGATCTCCCATCCACCGGGACCTTCTTCTGAAGGAGTTGGCAGGTCTTCTTCTTATTATTATTTATTATTTATTACAATTTCTTATATACCGCACTATTGTCAGCACGGTTTACATACAACAAAATGACCATAACAAACTGTTTGGCTTCACATAGAACAGGAGAAAACAACTTGGATAACATGCTTTTGCTTTACATAGAACAGGAGTAATAACTTGGATAACTTCTTGAGGACAAAGCAGTGGAACCGGTGCTCCAAAGGCAAGGGGTTATACCCCAGGTACTTCCTCATGCCAAAAAGGACAGGGGGCCTAAGGCCCATCCTCAACCTGTGCAACCTCAACAAAATTTCTGGTGAGGGAGACGTTTAAGAGGGGCCTAGTGGTTAGGACATGGTACCTCAGGCCAGAGGACTGGGAGTTAAAGTTCTGCCTGGGGACAACAATCTCAGGCCAGAGGGACTGGGGTTTCTAGTCCTATATGTACTTCTTGTGGCCTTGGGCAAGCCACTTAAGCCTCCGTTGCCTCAGGTACACAGATTGTGAGCCCTTTGGGGACGAGGGAATATATCCAGTACCTGTTTGTAGTAGCTACATAATGCAAACCGCTTTGATTGAAGGATAAAGCGGTATAGAAAAGATGCTCTCCCTTGGAACATTGCTGCTATACCTCCAGCAGGGAGACTGGCTATGCTCCTTAGACCTCAAGGATACTTATACCCACATCTTCATCCACTCTAACCACAGGCAGTACCTGCGGTTCATAGTGGGGGCAGGCATTTTCAGTACAGGGTGCTCCCCTTCGGCCTAGCTTCTACCCCAAGAATTTTCACAAAATGCCTGGCGATTGTGGCTGCCTTCCTCTGGCTCCAGGGGATCTTCGTCTTTCCCTACCTGGACAACTGGCTCATAAAGGGAGGCACAGCCTCAGAGGTGCAGCAGGCCACTGCACGCACCATCCAGGTTCTGCAACACTTGAGGCTTGTCATAAACTACCCCACGTCTCACCTCCTTCCAATACAGTGTCTGGAGTTCATTGGGGCAAAGATCAACACCCTCCAGTCAAAGGCTTTCTTGCCCAGGGACCGAGCCGATAGTCTCAGGACCCTAGCTCGGGACATACATTCTACAGGAACAAGCAGGAAATCAGTCCTCACATATGGGTGACATCGATGGAGCCCTCATGCCGAGCAAATCCCCAGCTTTCGAAGAAAGCCTTTGGGACTGCATCATGCATGCGCAGTCCCCTTCCCGCCCAAGGGTGCCATCTCGCTCCGGTCTCCTTTTTTCCACAGAGCCCAACGGATGTCGTCCTAGTTTTCCCCGTAAAAAGTTGATAAAAGTTCGAAAATTCTATTTTCTGCTAGCCAGTTCGACGCCAGTTCCCCTTCCCACCTACGGCTTGGTACACCGGTATCGAGTCCGGTCTATTTACTTCGTTTTTGTCCTTGGTGACTAGTGTTCACGCGCTTTTTTGTTTTTAGCTGGCAGCCCGGTCCTTCGACCTTGCAGGGGCCCTTTTTTCCCTGATGGTTGCCAGAGGGTTTAAAAAATGTGATCGGTGCACAACACACATGACTGCTGCCTCCGATGCCTCGGGTCTGACCATGACCCCATGGTCTGTGGCCCGTGCAAGAAGATGTCTTCCAAGTCATTGAGGAGCAGGCAGGACATGACAGGATTTTTCCCCGAGTCTGCAACCGCCCGGGCCTGGACCTCGTCAGAGGCCTCAACCTCTCGGGAGCTGTCTGGTGTCCTCTGAAAGGGGTCTCCCTCATGGGAACACCGGAGGAAGAAAAAATCCGCGAGGGCAGTGTTGTCTGAGAGCTCCGAATGGCCTGGTCCCTTGCGGGCTCGGTCACGGAGCCTGGCTCACCGCCCCAGACCCTCGGAGTCAGAGAGGCCTGCTAAACTCCCTCAAAAGGACCCGGAGACACCAAGGAAGGTAAGCACTGTCCTTTTTGCCCTCAAGGCCAGAGCCAATCAGCTCCTCCTCGGAGTCCCCGAGCACCCACCATACCAAGTACGTCCCGTCAGACTCCCCAGGATCTGAACCTCAGAGACTCTCACCCCCGGAGGACACTCGGTTCTTGGACTTCGTCCGGGACATGGCAAAGGCTTTGTCATTCCCAGTGGATGCCGAGGAGGAACCTTGAGCTGAGGAGATCGAGGTCAGCCAGCTCTAGAAGTCCAACAGGCCACGTCCCGCACTATCCAGTTGCTTCAGCACCTGGGCTTTGTGATCAACTACACAAAGTCCACTCTGGTTCCCTCTCAGGGACTGGAGTTCATAAGGGCAAGGTTAGACACCCTTCAGGCAAGGGCTTATCTACCAGAGGAAAGGGCTCAAAGGCTGGTAGCCCTAGTACAGCAAGTGAGTCGCAGATCCCACATCTCAGCAAGACATTTTCTGCGCCTTCTTGGTCACATGGCCACCACAGTGCATGTGACACCCAATGCTCGACTCCACATGAGAACAGCTAAGTGGTGCCTCAGGGACCAGTGGACACAAGCCACAGGCAGACTCAGAGACAATATCAAGGTGTCCCATCGCCTGATACAGTCTTTGAAATGGTGGCTTCAACCTCACAACCTTCTGGAGGGAGTGCCTTTTCAGCCTCCCACGCACTCAAGGGTGCTGACCACAGATGCATCCCTGCTGGGAATGGGGTGCTCATTGCCAGCAGGTCTGCACTCAAGGTGAGTGGTCTCCATGGGAGAGTACACAACAAATCAATCTCCTAGAGCTTCGAGTGATCCACCTAACTCTTCGGACCTTCTACCAAACCCTGGCTTATCAATCTGTCTTGATTCTGACAGACAACCAAGTAGCGATGTTCTATGTGAACAAACAGGGGGGGGGGGGGCACAGGCTCTCGCATCCTGTGTTAAGAAACCCTGGACCTATGCTCCTTCGCAGTCAGCCAGAGTATGTTCCTCAAGGCGGTTTTCCTACCAAATTAGGAGAACTTCCTAGCAGACAAGCTAAGCAGAATTCTCCAGCTGCATGAGTGGCAACTGGATCCCAACATAGCCCAGCAACTCTTCCAGTGTTGGGGGCGACCATCCATAGATTTGTTTGCGAGCCCTCAAAATCACCAATTGCCCAGCTTCTGTTCCAGACAGCCGCATCCACACAGGGTAGCTGCAGATGCTTTCCTAATCTCATGGTCTATGGGCCTCCTATATGTGTTTCCTCCCACGCCACTGGTAGCTCAGACCTTATTCAAGATCCTTCAGGACAAGGCCTCGGTCATCCTGGTGGCCGAGACAGCCTTGGTTTCCACTCCTCCTGCAGCTGGTGGAGGAGACTCCAATTCCTCTGGGATTTCCGCCCAATCTCCTGTCGCAAGACGGGGGCTCACTTCTGCATCCCAACCTCAGGTCCCTCAACCTGATGCCATGGCTGCTGAAAGGATAGTCCTTGCACCACTTCTCCTCCCAAAAAGATAGAAGATGTGTTACTAGCCTCTAGAAGGCAATCGACTAGGAAAACCTACTCATTTAAGTGGCGTAGGTTTGAGGTATGGTGTACTCAGCAAAGTGAGAACCCATTCTCCTGCCAGGTGGCTGTAGTGCTGCAGTACCTGCTTCACCTTTCCGATTTAGGCCTCAAGTCAAACTCGGTCCGAGTTCACCTTAGTGCTTTGTCAGCACACCACTCTCCAGTGGAAGGGCAACCTCTCTGTACATCCAGGTTTCTGAGAGGTCTTCTGCCGAAACCCCCGGTTCGCCCCCTGGCGACCGAGTGGGATCTGAATGTGGTCTTGCAGCAGCTTACTCGCCCACCCTTTGAGCCGATGGCTACCTACCATCTCCGCTTCCTCTCTTGGAAGACTCTTCTTGGTGGCACTCACATCAGCTAGACGAGTGAGTGAGCTGCAAGCTCTGGTGTCCAATAGACCATTCACACGGTTCTATCTTTCCTGCTGAAAGTGGTCTCCTCTTTCCATCTCAACCAGGAGGTGGTGCTTCCGACTTTCTTTCCCCAGCCCCATGTTAGCCGGGCAGAAGCAGTTCTGCATACCCTGGACTGTAAGAGGGTGTTGGCCTTCTACTTGGAGCGTACGCGGGGACATCGAAGAGCTCCTCCACTCTTTGTTTCTTATGACCCCAGTAAGCTGGGGATGCCCGTCTCCAAGCGTATGTTGTCCACCTGGGTGGCGGATTGCATCATCTGGGCATACAGGGCAGCCGATCTCCCATTGCAGGGTCGAGTCACGGCCTACCGGGTCAGGGCTAAGGCCGCATCAGTGGCTCACTTCCGCTGGCAGACATCTGCCGGGCCGCAACCTGGTCTTCAAGCCAGACTTTTGCAGTCCATTACTGCCTGGATAGGGAGTCCCAACGGGACAGTGCTTTCGGCCAGGCTGTACTCCATAATCTGTTTGAGGTTTAGGCAACTCCTACCCTCCAACCCTTTGGTGTCAGGCTACCAGAGTGTTATGTTCTCGATTGAACTCCTATCATGGCTGCTGCGGCTCTTCTAGAGGGAGCCTATTTTTCAGTTATGGGTTCTTGGTAGCCTATAGCTAGGGAGTCCCATATGTGAAGACTGACTTCCCCCTTGTTCCTGGAGAAAGCATAATTACTCACCTGTAACAGATGTTCTCCAGGGACAGCAGGAATCAGTCCTCACGACCCTCCCTCCTCCCCTGCAGTTGCAGTCCTTGGTTAATTTTTATCTTTTTGCCGTCTTTTTAGCTATGTCATTTGACTGAGCAAGATGGCACCCTTGGGCGGGAAGGGGACCATGCATGCATGATGCAGTCCCAAAGTCTTTCTTCAAAAGCTGGGGATTTGCTCTGCATGGGGGCTCCGTCGACGTCACCATATGTGAGGACTGATACCTGTTGTCCCTGGAGAAACACCTGTTACAGGTGAGTAACTAAGCTATACCGTCCCTCGGTGCCGCTCGGCTTCTCTTATGCCTCCTCAGCACATGGCCTCCACGATCTACGTCACCCCTGACGCTCACTTCCATATGAGGGCAGCACAGTGATGTCTTCAGGACCAGTGGCCTCAGGCCATGGACTGCCTCTGAGACAGAGTTTCTGTGACTCGCCAGTTGGTGGATTCTCTGGTGGCAGTTTCCCCAGCATCTTGAGGCTGGCATGTCCTTTTAGGCCCCAAGCCCCTCAAGGGTCCTCACCACGGACGCCTCCCTGCTCAGCTGGGGAGCCCACTGCGGAGATCTCCTCATTGAAGACAACTGGTCACCAGGCGAGAGCACCCAGCAGATCAGCCTCCTGACGCTCCCAGCCATACGCCTAGCCCTGACCTTCTGTCACCACCTCCTTCACCAGCCGGTGCTGGTCCAGACTGACAACCAGGTGGCGATGTTCTATGTGAACAAATGGGGACACAGGTTCTCATACACTTTGTCAGGAGGCACTTGCCCTCTGCTTGTATGCAATCCAACAGGGTATCCTTCTGTGGGCCAACAGGCTCAGCAGAGTTTTCCAGCCGCACGATTGGCAGCTAGACCTAAGGGTAGTTAGCCGGCTTTTCAGGCTCTGGAACCATGATGGACCTGTTTGCCAGCCTGGAAAACTTTGTTGCCCTGCTTCTGCTCCTGGCAGGCCCATCCCTCTAGGGTGGCAGTGGACGCATTCCTGGTCCCATGGTCGGAAGGCCTCATGTATGCCTTACTTCCTATGACGCTGATTGCCAAGTCCCGGTTCAGGACCCTCCGCGACAGGGCCTCGCTCATCCTGATAGCTCCTCGGTGGCCTGGGTAACCGTGATTCCTGCTGCTCCTGCAGTTGACAGTGGAGACCCCCATCTCCTTGGGGACCACCCCAGGACTTCTGTCTCAGGAGGGGGGCCTCTCTCCTGCACCCCAACCTGGGGTCCCTATCACTAACAGCGTGGCTACTGAGAGGGTGACCCTGGCCCCTTTCAACCTTCCGGTAGAGGTGGAAGACATTCTGCTGGCCTCTTGCAAGGCCTCTACTAGGAAGGCTTACACCCTCAAATGGCACAGGTTCTCAGTTCGGTGTGCCAAACATGGGGCTGGCCCTTTTCTCCTGCCCGGTGGCTCTGGTGTTACAGTACCTTCTCCACCTCTCTCAGTCCGGGCTCAAATCTAACTCCGTCCGCATGCAACTTAGTGCCCTGGCGGTAAGCTCCTCTTGGCCCAACCGTTGGTGACCTGTTTTCTTCAGGGCCTGCTCTTATCGAAGCCCCTGGTTTGCCCTTCGGCAACTGAATGGGACTTCAGCATAGTGTTGGGACAACTCACCCGGCTGCCCTTCGAGCCTCTGGCTACCTGCCACATTCGCTACTTCTCTTGGAAGATGGCTTTTCTGGTTGTGCTTACCTCCACTCGCAGAGTTAGCGAGCTTCAGGCCCTTGCGGAAGAGGCACCCCATACCAGATTCTACAAGAACAGAGTGGTGCTGCACACACATCCTAAATTCCTGCCAGCCTTCCATCTCAACCAGGAAGTGGTGCGCCCTACCTTCTTTCCAAGACTTCACTCCAGTCGGGCAGAGACAGTCCTTCACATCTTGGACTCTAAGAGGGCTTTGTCCTTCTACATCCAATGCATTCGGCCACCGCAAAGCTGCTCAGCTTTTCGTCTCCTATGAGGCAGTGACCAAGCATACGCTGTCCACATGGGTGGCAGACTGTCGCCCTCACTTATGAGCAGGGAAGGCTCCCGCTGGAAGGCCATATCATGGTGCACTGTGTCAGGGCCATGGCAGCCTCGGTGGCAAACTTGCGCTCTGGCCCAATGGTGGACATCTACCGGGCCACCACCTGGTCTTCAGTCCATACCCTTCACAACCCATTACTGCCTGGAAAGAGTGTCCCGATGGGATAGTGCCTTCGGCCAGGCTGTGCTCTAACGTTTTCGGGGTTTGGGCAACTCCTACCCTTCTGTGTTCAGGCTCCCAGAGTGCTGGTTTCATCGGACACAGGGGTCCTACTGTGGTCTGTGTACCCAGACTAAATTGCTGCTGTTTGCGGCTCCCCGTGAGTGAGCCCCTATTTTTGCTATGGGCTTTTGGTAGCCTGTAGCTAGGAGTTCCATATGTGAGGACTGACTTCCTGCTTGTTTCCGGAGAAAGCATAGTTACTCGCCTGTAACAGGTGTTCTCCGGGGCCAGCAGGAATCAGTCCTCACAACCCTCCATCCTCCCTTGGAGTTGCTCTTTTACCATCTTTATTTTTGCCATCTTTTAGCTATGTCATCGAACTGAGCAAGATGGCACCCTTGGGTAGGAAAGAATCCATCCATTCATGGTGGCATCTCCCAAAGGCTTTCTTTGAAAGCTGGGGGGATGCTTCTGCAAGGGCTTTGTTGGTGCTAATGTCACCCATATGTGAGGACTGATTCCTGCTATCCCCGGAGAATACCTGTTACAGGTGGGTAACTATGCTATAGGGAATTGGGAAAGAGCATTAATATGGTAAACACACCACCAACCAAAGCTGAAACAGAAACCTTCTGGAGAAGCCATACAAGGACTCCATAGAGCACAATTAAGAAGCATAATGGTTACCCTGCATACAAGAACATTTAGAAAAACCAAACCTGAAACCTCTGAAATGGCCTGTAGTAACAAAAGAGCTGGAAAGCAGGTTAATATGAGCTCCAAACTCAAAGAGTCCTGGACCAGATGGAGTGACCAACTTTTGGCTAAAACAGTTATCACCATTCCACCAAGACCTGGTAAACTGCAAAAACCAATTGGTCAAGCAACCAAACTTAATATCGCAATGGCTTATAACAAGGAGAACATGTCTCCTTCCAAAGGGGAACCCAAGTAACATTCCCAAAAATTACAGACTTGTCTACCTACAAATCTATAAGATGTTCACTGCAATAGAAGCAACAGAATATATGATCATATCGAATCCAACAACATCATGGCAGTAGAACAAAAGGGCAATAAGAGGGGAGCATATGGAATGAAAGACCAGTTAATGTTAAATAAGGCCATCATGGTCAGTGCTAAAGAAAAGCAGAAATCTCAGTATAGCATGACTTGATTATAAGAAAGCTTTTTGACAGCATCCTACACTCTTGGATAATAAATTGCCTTGAGATGTATAAGATAGATCCTGGTTTGAGAGAGTACATTAAGTTCACCATGACGATGTGGTAAACCACCCTATTTTTGATGTATGAAGATAGTACATCATTCCTAACATCAAGATCCAGTGAGGAATACTTCAGGAAGATTCCCTCTTACCACTTCTGTTTTGTATGGCATTTAATCCAATAAATACGCATGAACTCTTTGGGATATGGATTTAGCCTGAATCCTAAAGAAGGTAACAACCTAGAAGTAACATTCCATTTACTATTTGTAGATGACCTGAAGCTCTACAGTTCCAGTGACCAACAATTAGTAGAGCAACTCTGTGTAGTGAAAAGCTTTTCTGACGACATCAACATGACTTCTGGTTTAGACAACTTTTTTTTTTTTTTTTTCTAAAGGAAAATGAGCAAAACGGAAAACATCTCCCTGGTTGAGAGTTGTGACATCAAGGAATTTGAACAGGAAAGCGTATATAAATATCTTGGAGTAGAGGAAGGAATGACACTCAAACAGAAATTACTGACAGAAAAGATCAGTAAAGAATACTATATAAAGTTTAAATCATTATTGAAAAGCACCTTAACATCATGGAATAAGATACAAGCCATCAATTATCTGGCAATTCCTGTACTCTCATACAGCTTTGGGATTGTAGACTGGCCTCTTAAAGATCTTGAAAAACTGGATGTGCGAACAAGAAAATGCCTCCATGCTCATGAGATAATTTACAAGAAACAGTGTACAATGTATGCCAAGACTGTACATTCTTAGAGCTGAAGGAGGGCTAGGTCTCAGAGATTGATTACACATACAGAGCTACTATCATAGGCCTCCAAGGCCTACCTGAAAGGTGTCATCTGATCCAAATATGCAAAAAGTGCTGAAATATGAAAATAAGTTCAGAATCTGTTTGCATTGTCAAACTTGGATAAGTGTTCCGAAGATTAGAGGGAATGAGTGAGAATTCAGAATCACACATAAGAAAAGAAACAGAATTTGCAAAATGAGAAAAAATTCTTCAAAGAATTACATCAAGATATGAGGAAAAACAAGTGGCAAGTGCACAAATACAGTGGAAAATACTGTTACTCCAGGAACCCTTTGTTGATCAAGAACAGACAAATGAATGGTTAAGGAGAGGTGAACTTGAAGTATGAGAGATTGATAGTTGCAGTCCAGGACAGCGGATTATAGATGAGATGGTTTACAGCAAGCATTGAAAAAACTGGCAACATGGACATATGTCGATTCTGTAAGAAAGAGTTGGAAACATTGACTCACCTCATAGCTGGCTGTGAAGTTCTGATGGCAGAAAATTTCTATACAGAAAAGCACAACAAAGTAGCACGCCTCATACATTGGAAACTCTGTAAATACTATAAACATTACTGGGCCTGAAAAGCACTGGGATCATGACTAAGAGAATTACAGAGAATGAAGTGGTTATAATCACCTGGGACATTCTCGATCTGATGGATAAGAAACTGGCTGTGAGGAAACCCGACACAGTGGTAAAAGAAAAAACACCAGAACGGCATTGATAATAGTGGTGTCTGTTCTGAGTGATTATTCTGTGAATTGTGTGGAGAGGCAGAAGCTCCTGAAGTACCAATAAATGCAATCAGAGACCAAGAAAATGTGGCAGAAAGATACAGAAATATTTCCCATTGTATTGTGAGCCACAGGCTTTATAAAGAAGAATTTCCAAGTGCATCTTGACAAACTACCCACACATATTACATCTTATGAACTCCAGAAGGAAGCTCTCCTTTGGCACGATGCAAGTACTACACCGAGCATTGGCAGTAAATTTGAGAGACTGAGATTGTACTCCACATACCCTGGCTTAGAAGTGCGGTTCATGATTGTCATGGTATGCGCAAAACTTAACCCATTTGGAGAAACTGCTCTGAGATAACAATACAATCTCTAATATAATCATGATAAAATTTGTAAAGTCACTTGAAGCTCAAAATATAAAACAAAGAATTTCTCATACAGTTTTCAATAAACTGCGACAAGGCCTGTCTAAAAAAAGTGTGCCTTAATCCTAAAGGAAAGTATGCCGGTTTCCAGTTGCCATTTTAAGGGAAGAGAATTCTCAAGTTTTGGGGCTGTCATGGAGAACATTCAGTCCCGGAGGGCGCTGTAGTGAACCTGCTAATATGAAGGTACCTCTAACAATTGTGCATCCTGCAATCGTAAAGCAAGGTGAGGTCTCGAGTTTCAAGACAAATAAAATACTGAGAGGTGTTTCATGATGAGATTGTGTATACCATTTTATAGGAAGTCAAATAAGACAGGAGGGATATGGTCTTATTTACTTGTCTGCATGATTACTCCAGTGGACGAATTCTGAATGATCTGGAATATTTGAATGATATAAGCAGAAAGCCCAACACAGATTGTTACGGTAATCCAAATAATAGAATACTAAGGCTTGGACCACTGTATGAAAGTTGTTCTCATAAATATATAGTTTTAACCTGCAAATCATATTGAGATTGGAAAGAGATTGTCTTTGCTCAGTTTGAATCTGGTACTGTTTATCTAGTCTGGTATCAAACATAATGCCTACGTTCCTGAGCTGAGAACTAATTGGGTGTCAAATACCCTTGTATCGGCCTTGCCTACAGTCATGTTGACCTCCATCAGGAATTCATTATTCCTTGTTTGAGTGCATTCTGCAGAAAGGAGCATTTTAAATTTTGAAAACCAATATAGCAGCAACCATGTGTTCTATGTTGATGGATTGGTTGTCATGCAAGCCCCTTTGAAAGCACAAAACTAAACATTAATAAATAAAAATTAAATTGATACATTTTTATTTTACTAACTTAATAGGTTTCTTACCTAGCTTTCAAGGTCTAACACTCCCTTCTTCAGATCAAGACAGTTAGCAAAATTGAATCCCAAAAAGCTTTCAAATGATAACCTGGAGGAAAAATGATGATGGGGGGAGGGGAGGTCACTGGGTGATTAGATTACTTTAAGGCTCAAAATGAGGTAGAAAACCCAGATCTTAAGTTTTTTCTTTTAAGTTGCAAACTATCAATAATTTTAACTTCAAAAATTGTACCTGCCTGAATTGTTTTAAGGTTTCCTTTGAGTAGCCTGATCGTAAAGTCATTGATTGGTGCATGCTCTCTCACATCCTACATGCATGTCGCCGTCAGAGCATAAGGTTCCCTTGGCTGGTTTTTAAGAAGAGTCTTCTCAGAAGTCAGGGATTTGTGTGTGGAACTATAGTCTGAGGCAGCCATTATATAGACCCTGCCTTATTTTCATGGACCCATCCTCAAAGAGCATAAGACCGCCATACTGGTTCAGGCCAAAGGTCCATTGAACCCTGTATCCTGTTTTCAACACTGACCAATCCAAGTCACAAGTACCTGGCAGGATCCCAAAAGGTAGACAGATTTCATGCTGCTTATCCTAGGGGGTAAGCAGTGGATTCCCCTTTAATAATGGTTTATGAACTCTTCCTCTAGGTACTTGTCCAAACCTCTTTTGAATCCATCTACTATACTAACAGCTTTTACTACATCCTCTGGCAACGAATTCCAGAATCTAATTGTGTTTTGAGTGAAAAATATTTTCTCCGATTCGTTTTAAATATGGTACTTAGTAATTTCATAGTATGCCCCCTAGTCTTTTTGAAAAACTGAACACATGATTCACTTCCACTCCAGAGTTTATAGATCTCTATTATTTCTCCCCTCTGGCATCTTCCCCAGGCTGAAGAAGAGCCCTAACCTCTTTAGCCTTTCCCCATAGGGGAGTCCTGATTGGCTCTCGGGGTTTTAAGAGTGAATTCTGGGACCACCCAATATTGCCGTAGCTGCTGTAAATAAAAGAAGGCCCTTGAATTTTTGAACAGCTGAAACGTGGAAGGATAAGCACGTCTTGCAGGATCCATGCAATTGACTGCATTTCAATCGTATTCCGTTTCTCCTGATTACAGCCTTGTTGATTTTAGCTATTTTGTTAATAAATGAAAGTCTCAAAGTCCTGTTTGTCTTGATGTGGTTGCAAGCTCTCTGGAGCAGGGAGGGTCTTCTGTGTGTATTGGCACTGCATATGTGTAGGTATACTGCAGCACTCACCTCGTGGTAACAGCATGCAACTTAAAGGGAATATTGGACATGTCCCTGTGGGTACCCTATAGCGCATGCTCTAGAGTTCTGCAACAGTGTATGCATCTGCAGCATATGCTAAAGCCGTGTGACCTCATACACCCATCATTTGGGTGTTACGGATAAAGCTGCACAACCAGTGCTGAAATAGTAGACTGGTACGCATTCCCCAGAGTTATGAAAATTGAGACCCAAGTTCTAATTCCACCTATTGGATAAAGTAGTGTGATTGTTGTATTAGTCCATGTGAAAGCACAGAAATAAATAACAAGAAATAAAATTAGAATAGGGGATAATCTCTTTTGCACTAACTAGATACATTTCTTAACTGGCTTCTTCAGGTCAGGACAAAATGAGCAAAAGAAGATGTTATTAGAAAATAAACAAATTATGAACGTGATAGCCTAAAGAAGTAAGGGTAAGGGGGGGGGGGGGGAGAGGCTGGCAAGTGGCCAGAAGACCTTTCTGGTTCCCAATGGGATAGGACAGGGCTTGACAGAGCCCAGGTCGCCATGATGACCAAAACCTTATACCTGGCACCTGGAATTTGTTCACCTCCCCCCTCCCCAACCCCGATCACGGGCAGAAACCCCCTTCTCTCTGGCCTGCAGGAGATCCGATCTCCCATGGGTAGAACAGTAGGGATCAGAGCTTTCATTTAATAATAATGAAAAAAAAAAGGACAGGGAAAGAGGAAGAAAACATTTAAAGGGGCAGTATCTAAAAAAAACGTAGAGGATGGGTAAATGGAGGGCAGGGGTGGGAGTCTGGAAAGGGAACAGAGTAGGGAAGGGGTGAAGTGGGGAAGGAAGAATGCAAGGTGGAGGTTAAAGGGACAAAAATGACAATCTGTATATGCCAAAGGATTCACCAGTCCATGCACCCCACCCCCACAATTACTCTACCTTTGCATGACACACACAGAGCACCACACACACACACCTCAAATACACACACTCACACCCCACCTACACCACACACATGCACCCCACCCCCACAATTACTCTACCTTTGCATGACAGACACACAGAGCACCACACACGCACACCTCAAATACACACTTACACCCCACCTACACCACACACATGCACCTCACCCCCACAATTACTCTACCTTTGCATGACAGACACACAGAGCACCACACACACACACACCTCAAATACACACTTACACCCCACCTACACCACACACATGCACCCCACCCCCACAATTACTCTACCTTTGCATGACACACACAGAGCACCACACACACAACCTCACCTCTGCACCACACATCAAATACACACACTCACACCCCACCTACACCACACACATGCACCACAGCCCTGCACCCACTGCAACATCCCCCACATACAAACAGCAACACCACCGTTGCACCATACAGCCACACAGAAGCTATAACTATTGGTCTTGAAGTTATTGTCAGATCATTTTACCTTCAAAAGTGTCACATTCCCAAATTGTTTTGAAGTTCCCTCATATTCATCAAAATCATAGCTCCCTCCACAGAGGAGGTACCTTCTGTGGTGTCTGATCATATGCCTTTGTTATGTTGAATCTTGTCTTTAGTAACTAACCTGTCTCCCTCGTGTAGCTTTTTCTGCAGGGAATAATCTATGCTACCTTAGAGGAAGCGCATAAGCAAGTATCCCTTATGCTGAATGTCTGTCCTAGGTGAGAGTTTCCCATGTGTGCTAGTCTCCTCTTACTGATAGAAGCTTGCTTTTGGCTATGTTTTTTTGCTTTAGATTATGTAATTTTTGAAGCGGTAATACTGGCATCCCTTCCCACCTTTCCCCCATCTCTGGAAACTTTTTTCTGATTCTGTTACATTTTCTAGTATCTTTTGCTCTCTCTATTCAGATATGAGGGAAGAAATGTATTAAGTCCAATGAAAAGGTCTCACCTTTATTTTATTAGATTTTAGCTGTTCGCTATTTCTTTTGCTTAGTCAGTTTAGCTTCACTCTTAGCCAGCACAATGTAAAATGGCTTTGGCTTTAACTTTCCTCACTTGTGGCTATGGTTCAACCCTTCTGATTGCTGGAGTGTAACACTGTAAATCTGAACATAAACCAGCAGAGGGAGCCAGAAGGCTGCAGAAGTTTGAAATTCTATATCCATTTTGGAAAAAAGGCTGGAGGATACTGAAGAGTGGAACTAGATTTTCTAAGTAAACAACATTACCAATTCAGTAACATTAGGATAAATGTTATTCTCCAGGAACAAGCAGGAAGTCAGTCCTCATACATGCCTTCCCGCCCAAGGGTGCCATCTTGCCCAGTCTCCTTTTTTCTGTGGAGCCCAATGGACGTATGCCTTGTTTCCCCAGAAAAATCCTTGAAAAAAAATGTTCATAAAAGTTAGTTTTCCGGTAGGCTTACCAGTTCCTCTTCCTGCCTTGAACCAGCACCTTCTGGTGCCATTCTCAGCCCCTTTTTTCTCGAGGTCTCCCTCGATTGCTGTTCGCGCATTTTTTCACCTGGTGGTTGTCGACCCCACCCGAGTGTTTCGCACCATGTCTCCTGGTGGGTTCAAAAAGTGTGTGACTGCTGCAGTCAAACCATGTCAATTACAGACACCCATGGCTGCTGCCTGCACTGCCTGGGCCTGGACTATGACAACACCTCCTGCGACCTGTGTCAGGTGATGTCGGCCAAAACTAACAAGAAAAGGTCAGAGATGCAAGAAAAATTCTTCCCTAGGTCAGAATCTGCACCTGCTTCCCCAGCACTGAGCTCCAAGCCCAGCACATCTCGAGATGCCCAGGCATGCTTGCAGTCCCACAGCTGCTGTGCCTCCAAAAAGACCCCGGAGCTGGAGAAGAAGAAGAAGTAGTCAGTCATCAATCCACCGAGGTTGCACTGGAGAAACTCGGTAAACCCCACGGAGGGGCCCAAAATCTTCTGTACCCACGTCGAAGACTGCGGATCCTTTTCGATTGGAAACCAGAATGGCGGCCCTGGAGCAGATCACTGCCATCCTGGCCCTGCAGCAGGCAATGATGACTGGTTCCTCTGCCTCATCTGTCCTGAGGACTGGGCCTTCAACTGCGAGGGAGTCCCCTGCTGTTATGCTGAGCATCGAGTGCCCTCTGCCTCAAGAAAGTCCTTGGCACCAGTTGAGGTCCCGGTCCTGCTCATCAGGTATCTGTCCTTGCCAGCTGGTGTCAGCGACTCAGACCCCAGGTCCTCCACAGGTTGCCAGCCCTTCGGCACCAACCTCGACACTAGGCGTCACAGGTCTCGTTACTGCTCAACTCTGAGTGGGCGACAGAGGACGAGGCGTCCCTGGACACCAGAAGGCACCAAGACATTCCTTTGGACCCGTCTCCCCCAGTGCTTCGATGCCATTCTCCTCACGAGGACATAGCCATATCCCTGACAAAGTCATGGAAGGCTAAGGCCCTCTCGGTGCTAACAGAGGCAGAGGAGGACCCATGCACCAAGGAGTTGGAGATTCTCCAGTATGAGATTCCTCCTAGAGAGACCCTCATGGTGCCCATACAGCTGATCCTCAATAGGCTGCTCCTCCAAATGTGGGAGACGCCAGTGTCGGTGCCTTAGTCAGCCAGTGGTTTGACATTATGTATCGCATCTGGAAAGAGCTGGGGTTTCACATACTCCAGCTCCCACATAACTCCATGGTCATCGAACCGACTATGCAGATGCTCAAGAGCCAGAAGACCCACTCCTCCTGGTAGGGAGGCCCGGGGCCTCGACGCCCTCAGGTGCAAATGCTGTCAGGGCTAGATGCTGGGCTGCCTGATCCAGGCCTATGAACTCTACACAGACATGTACCTAAAGGCACTGGCCAAAGAACTGTCTGGATTTGCAGCAGGCCTTGTCGGGGAACCCTTCCAACGGCCCTGACCTCAGGAGTAAGGGACTGCTCCTTTCCTCTCCCAGGCAGCCTATGACTGCTTTGAGTCAGTGGCTTGAGTTGCAGTGGCCAGCATCGGGGCCCAGCGTCAGGCCTGGCTGCAATCCTCTAACCTCGAACAGTGGGCCCAGGACAAGCTGCTCAATGTTCCCTATACCAGTGAGAACCTCTTTGGCCAATAAAGCTGCTGAGATTGAAGCAGACTTTGTGACCCGTCAGAGGCTCTTCTAAGAAGACCTCATCTCATCCCATCCCATCCCCGCAAAAAAACATTTGGGGAAAAAGGGTACCTTTGCCAGGGTCGCCAGTACCAGCCCTATTCTGGCAGGGTTCTCATCCCAAGAGGCAGGGACACAGGGCTCAGAAGGCAAAAGCACCCAAGCCCCAGGCTCCAGCTCCCGCCCAGCCTGGGGGAAGCTTTTAACTCCCAGGGCTGGGCCTCCCCTCCCCCAGGAGAACTTCACCAGCCCACAGAGGGGTGCCTAGTGCTCTTCGCCACAGACGGGCCTCAATCACCTCAGACCTTTGGGCACTGCAGGTGGGCAGGGAAGGCTCTCTCCTCCACCTGCAGCAGATTCCACCCAGGTTCTTTCCTGGAGAGCCGGTACGGTCCCTCCTTCATCAGATCCTGCTGATCTCAGAGCTTACAGGTCTTCTTAGGGACAAAGCAGTAGAACCTGTCCCCAGACACCTGTGGGGCAAAGGTTTCTACTCCAAGTACTCCTTTGTCCCAAAGAGGTCTGGGGGCCTCAGGCCCATCCTAGACCTGCGAAATCCAAACAGATTTCTGGTGAGGGAGAAGTTCAAGATGCTCTCCCATGGAACACTGCTGCCCAACCTCCTCCAGGGAGACTGGCTTTGCTCCTTGGACCTAAAGGGTGCTTACACACACATCATGATTCACCCCTCCCACAGGCAGTACCTAATGTTCGTGGTAGGAGGAGGGCACTACCAATATAGGGTGCTACCCTTTGGCCTGGCCTTCCTTTCTGTTTCAGCTCGCAACAACATGCTCCTGCAGGTGGTCTACCTCCCAGGCCAGGACAACCTCCTGCGGACAGACTGAGCTGGGTGCTCTCACCGCATGAATGGTGCCTGAACCCCAGAGTGGCCTCATGGCTCTTCAGCCTCTGGGAGATGCCCGTGATGGGCCTTTGTCACCCCAGTCAGTGCTTAGTTGTCCTGCTTTTGTTCATGGCAACTGCACCTGGCAAGGATAGCAGCGGTGGCTGCCTTCCTGATCCTATGGACAGAAGGCCTCTATGCCTTTCTGCTGACCTCCCCCCTGGTTGCCAAGACCCTTTTCAAGGTCCAGCTTGAAGGGGCAGTACTGATACTAATTGCCCCTAGGTGGCCCAGACAGCCTTGGTTCCCACTCCCGCTCTCTCTGTCGGTGACTCTTCTGGTCCCGCTGGGCTGTGCCCCAGCCCTCCTGTCTGAGGAGGAGGGCTCTCTTCTACATCCCAATCTGGGATCTCTATCACTAACAGCATGGCTGCTGAAAGGGTAGCCTTAGCCCCTTTCAACCTTCCATGAGAAGTCGAGGAGGTCCTGTTGGCCTCTCGCAAGCCCTCCACAAAGCAAGCTTACGCCTTTAAGTAGCGAAGATTCTTGGTATGGTGTGCAGAGAGCTGAGAGAACCCCTTCTCTTGCCCAGCGCAACTAGTGCTCCAGTACCTACTGCATCTGTTGCATGCTGGCCTAAAGTCAAACTCAGTGAGGGTGCACCTGAGCGCGATTGCCGCACACCACCACCCTATTGAGGGGAAGCTCTTCTTGGGTCAGCCCTTGGTCTCTCGGTTCCTTTGGCGCCTACTGTTGTCTAAGCCCCTGTCTGTGGAATGGGACCTCAATATGGGGCTCTCACAGCTCACCAGGCTGCCATTTGAGCCTCTAGCAACTTGTCATTGGTGGTATCTTTCATGGAAGGTTGCCTTCCTGGTAGCTTTCACATTCACTTGCAGAGTGAGCGAACTGCAAGCCCTGGTGGCAAAGTTGCCATATACAAGATTCTACAAGAATAGGGTGGTGCTCTGCACTCGCCCCAAATTCCTCCTAAAGCTGGTATCTCCTTTCCATCTCAACCAGGAGGTGGTCCTTCCCACGACCTCACGCTGGTCGGGAGGAAACTATACTCCATACACTGGACTGCAAATGGGTCCTGTCTTTCTACCTACAGGGGACCTAGGGCCATCGCAAAGCTCCTCAGCTTTTTGTTTCCTATGACCCTGGCAGACGGGCTTCCTGTGCTTAAGTGAACTCAGTCTATTTGGGTGGTGGACTGTATTATAGCGCACTGCGTGAGAGTAATGGCCACAGTGGTGGTGAATCTGCACAGTGTCGGTGCCAGAGATCAGCAAAGCTGCCACATGGTCTTCAATTCACACGTTCGCAGTTCACTACTGCCTGGAAAGCAAGTTCCATTGCAACAGTGCCTTCAGCCAGGCGGTACTCTAATCTTTTCAGGGTGTAGGCAACTCTGCCCTCTGACCCTTCTGTGTTACTAGATAGTGCCGCTGGATGCTAGGGTCTTGCAGTCTCTCAGTTGGGGGGGCTCATCTTCTGCAATTCACAGCCACTTGTCTTGGTTGCCGTTGGTGCTGTCATGGTTTGGTCCTCGGTAGCCTGGAGCTAGGAAGTCCCAAATGTGAGGACTGACTTCCTGCTTGTTCCTGGAGAAAGCATAGTTACTCACCTGTAACAGGTGTTCTCTGGGGCTAGCAAGAATCAGGCCTCACAACCCTCCCTTCTCCCCTGGGAGTTGCTTCCTTACCTTGTTTTATTTTACTACTGTCCTAGTTATGTCATCTGACTGAGCAAGATGGTGCCCTTGGATGGAAAGCAGACTATGAAAGCTGGGAAGAAGCTTCTGTGCAGACTCTGTTGGTGCTGACGCCACCTGCTGTCCCTGGAGAACACCTGTTACAGGTGAATAACTATGCTTTACTTGGAGTTTAGAAAACATTTCAAGCATTAGTTCCTCACGGTGGAATGACTCCTATCTTGGGTGCTTCATTGGGTGTCCTCCTTTCGGTGCCAACACAGCAGGACGATGGACCAGGGGATGTGCTATACTGCTGGAGGTGGCTTTCTTCCAGTGCTGATGCTACAGGATGGTATTGGGGGAGGGGGAGGGGGGGGTGCACCATGTTTTATTTGTCTTGAGTACTATGTATATTTTGGAGGTGTCTGAATGTTGTATCCTTGCTATCCTCTAGCAGATGCAAACATACAGCACAACCACTCAGTCAGTCACTCACCCCTCAGCTTCTACTGAAGTAATCAGTCTGATCCCGCCTGGGCCGTCGCGTTCATGTGCTAATACTGTTTATTATCCTATGACAGCATGTCACAGATGATTCTGCATGCACTCGGCGCTTTACATACTCAGGGACTCTCATGGGTTTCCAGCACAAGAAGTCACCGACTTAAAATCCCAGCACAAAACATCAAGAAAGCTTTAAATTATGAGAAAAGAAAGTTACAGGTTTTTGATACTTATACCAAGCAAAGCTTCCAAGAGAACTTACATAAACAAAGGGTTTGGGGTGCATTTCTTTTTATTAAGATTTGCCTGGAAAGGAAGTTAAAAATGGATGCACCAAACCAGGGTGAAAGGAATAGAGCACATAAATTAAGATTATGCCAATCCAGAATCCTTCCAAAACTTTCAATAGATTATACAGAGATTCGGCAGTTCTTTGCGGGTGCTATTTGAATGGCCTCGGACAGCCGCAGCTCGTGTGGTCCCTGGTGTTACCCAGAAAGCTTCAAAGGACAGCAGGAGCTAGCGAGGAATAAACCTCCTATCTTGCGTCCCAACAGATTTAAACAACCCAGCATTTTACCCTTCAGCAAGCAAGGAGCTGGCCCAGAGAGAAATTAATCAGGCCAGACCACGTTCTAAAAGATTCCTTCTCCCACAGCCCTTCAAGCCCATCTGTATTCTGCTGAATGCTTTCCACACAGGGACCACTTCCAAGGAAAAAGTGCAACTTAAGCAAGACAATCACACAGTAAACTGTGGGCAGAGGGCACCTTGGACATAAATCATACAGGAAGCAAACAGGAGTGCTAAGTTCCATTTATAGGAGGGGTTCCTTGTATATACTGAAGCCACAGACTGGTCCAGAATGACATCAGAAGGACCAAACAGAGACCACCAACTAGCAATGACCCAGAAGTGGGAGTGTGGTGAACAGACTGCAGCATCTGATCCTGCCTATAAGTCAGGGATGGTTTTGAGCTTGGCACTAAAGTTTATGCTGAGAAAGGCAAAAGGAAACACTTTCCTTGGAGCATTAGTGTCCTCCCTGAAGAGAGTGCCTTTGAGGGACTGGTCTGACAGCTGTGACAGAGGGGCCTGGGCTCATGTCCTGGTTCAGGCTTCTGCTCTTTCAGCAAGCTGGGGTTGGGGAGGGCATCTCAATCCTTGAGCTAAGGCAGCATCTTCTGGTCAGATTTAAGGCCCGTGCTTATAGGGTTTAATAAGTGTGTGGCCCCTAACCAAGGCCAGAGACACAGCGACTTGAGAGGGGAGAAACCCTGGGTGGTTGCAAACAAAGCTTCATGGCAACATTATCCAAAAGAGGCCCAGTCTGACTGAACTGAAAACACAGAGGGGCAGGAGAAATCCGCTGGGCCAAAAGCAAAAGATGACGTGATACAGGAAGTACCAGAGATGGTATATCAGTAGCAGCTCCTCAAGATACACTAAGTATCTTATCCCTTCAAGGAGCACAAACTCAGAGCAAAGGAGAAAACCACTATGTCTAAACACCCATGTACATGTCATCACAGTGTAGAGAATGAAAGTCAGGGATACAAATGCTATCCCAACACTATGAGCAGAGAGACTGAGCTAATCCTAGAATAATGGCCAGGGGATGCCCAGGAAGAACCCAGCCCCAGAGAAGCTCTAGCAAAGGACACATCCCAGACAGTAGATCCATCTCTGCAAAGCTGCTCATCCTCCCCTTCCACATCTCAGACAGAAATCTAGAGGGAGAGGAAATGTGCAAGGCCTTTCTCCTGCCAAACTGTACAATAATGTCACTATGTCATCCAAAAGAATGTGCCCAAGAATCTTGTTCCTCTTCTCACTTTGGAGTTAAAGGAAGAACATTTCTTCCCTTAGGTCTACATTAATCTTTTCCTAATTCATTTTGGATCAAATGCTCCTTTAAGCCTGGTTACTTGTGGACAAAAGTAAAACTGGAGCTCAGTCTATGACCCCTAGGTCGAAACCAGCTGGCAGGAGCTGTACCAAATTGCAGTGAAAGAAAATGGAAGGATGACTGGAAAGTAGGGCTGGAGAGGGTCCCACTGGGAGGACCACTCCCTCAGGCCAAAGGGAACCTGGTAGGCCAGCTACACAGTATGAAGGACTAGAGCCCTCCTCACTCCATGCTAACTATTGCAAGCTTGCATCCTTTAAGCACAGTTCTGATTCTTTGTGTGGAATGTGAGGGTGGTGGGGTGGGCTGTGAAAATGAGGCACGCCCCTCCATCCTTAGAACACATGAACGCAACAGATCAGAGCAATGATTCCACAACAACCTCAACCAAAACCTCTTCCTTCTGTGCAAAGATACTAACTATATTCAATCAAGTGGACCTGTATCCCACTTGGGTCACTGTATGGTCATGCTGTTCCAGGAAGTGATGTCAGAGATGGAGCAGTCTTGCTTCTGGTGGCTTTCTCTATGGGAGTCAGGAAGGCAGGAGTTGGACTTAGGGATCCTCGATGTCAAGGAACTCCTGTTTGGGGGGTGAAGACCCACGATACCAGGCACAGGAGCCATCACTTCTCTTGATGCAGGCATAGTGCTTGGCCTGCCGCCCATTAATAGTCTTCTCTGTCACCCAATCCGTCCACAGGCACTCATCCGAAGATGAGACATAGCAAGGAATCACAGGGCAGCGCGAAATCTATGGTCAGAAAGAGGTACCATTAGGGAACCTAGAAAGAGAGATTTACACACAGGCAAAGCAATTTCAGAGAGATTTCCATTTTCCCCCGCACTGAGAGAGGCATGTTTAGGTTGAGGAAGAAAATGTATAAACACTAACAGCAATTTCAATCTACATGTGCACTTACCCAGTGAAAGGCCCCTGCACAAGACATAGGAGCACATACCTCATCCTTGGAGCACTTTTCAAAGTAAAGGTTCTTGCATATTCCTCCTTTGACGGCAGGTGACACTTATGCACTACCTTTGCACCGATGTGGGATGTGCGAGTATGGCCCCTTGCAAGGACTAAATTCAAAAGCCACACCTGATGCTAACCATGCAAGTGCTTTTTTTTTTCTTTAATTTGGTGCTAGCTGAAGGATACATTTTGGCTAGACAACGCAATTGCCATATCAACTTTATCCATCTAGATATAGGAGGGACCAGAAGTGTTCAGAGAGCAGCACTAGCAGCAGTTGAAACTCTAAACGTCCATTTTATCCAGTTAAGATTAGGGCAGCAGAGTCCGCCTAAACAGACAGAGCCACTGAACACTGGGCACAAAGATAAATGCTTAAATCTGCACCTTTAAATATCGCTCCCCATGGGAGTAAAAGCGTTTCGCCAGTTCAAGTCAGCAGAACATCACTCTGCCTCAGTAGTTGACAGGAAGGGCCCCAAGGCACGTTTCCGTCAGAGAATCTAGTTTGCTGCTTGGCTGTCTTTGGTTGTTTATAGCAGAGTGATGTACACAGCAATGCGTGAACACCAAAACAAGAGCCTTCTCGTAGAGTGACATGAGATGTACCAATACAACACAACATGCGGCAGTGGCGCATTTCTAAATACACTTCTGTCATTTTAAGAAGTAGCCATGGGAAAAGTAGAAGCCAATGTCCAGGAATCTACAGCAAGTTTTTGAGAGAGAGCTTGAGCCCACGCTTCCTTTCACTGCAAAAGCACTTTGTGATTAGTAGTAAAGTTCATAGCCATGGCCTTAACATAAGAGACACAAGATCCCAAACGTAACCTTCTAAACCCTTACTCCCTAAAGTCCCCCATAACAGGATAATGCAACATTCAACCATGTCAAAACGACTCCTTAAACACTATTGTCTTTAAGTTTTCTTTGGGGGAAGACAACCCATGGAGAGAGTGTCACGAGCTGTCCCCTTTTCCAGCCCAATGCATACACATCCCCCCTCTTCCTCCCCCCCCCAAAAGTGCTGATAATAAGCAGGAAAGCCAAACCTACCTTGCACTCGCAGCCCATTTGGTATCGCTGAGTCAGGCTCTTTTTCTGGGTAGCACTCAGTGATTCCCAGGGCATGATGAAGTCACACAAGGTAACGTGCATCTTGCCATTTCCCTCCGATTTCCCTGTCAGAGATAAGACATGGACACCAGTTGTGTGAAATATCCATGCAGAGGCTGTACCGAATAATGTGTGTCCACAGGGCATGGGCAGGAATATGCATGTGGAAGACATAGACAGTCATCTACCCGTGGGGGTAAATATACACTGCAGAAACTTGCTTACCTGCTATGAGATACTCCTTTTTTCCACCTGTTTCCAGTGTCACTCCACACACAGCTGAGGACGGAGCTGTGTATACAGATTCAATATCCTTATCGGGTCCTTTGAACATCTAGGAAGTGAAAAACACGGAGAATCAGTTCTGGTGGGGTACTGCTTGGTGAAAGCTCACACAGTTTCTGTTTAGTGTACCGATAACCCAGATTCATTGTCACAATACCATGTGACACTGCAAGTGTCCTCTGTGTCTGTAAAATACTCAGGGCTCACTCCCAGAAAGGTCTGCCCAGAAACCCTTCCGAACTCTTAAACCATGGTCAGGCCTCATGATCTAGAGATACTGGCAGGGGAAGAAGGAGCAGCCAGCAAATGAGACTGAAAGCTGAAGAATGAGATTTTTCAGGCACTGTGTCCAAGATATAAATCTAGAACTATTTAAATGTTGTCCTGCTTTGAAAATGAAAGGAGCAGTACCAAATATTTTGCTTTTTTTGAAGGAAGTTATTGCAACAGCAGCCCTTGGCCAAAGGCCATACGTCCAGGCTCCTTCCCAAACCCTGCAATCATGGTCCACTGGGTGTCGCCGCTCCCAGAGGTTGTGAGCACGGCACAGCCTGAAACCCAGCTGAGCTGCAGAGCAGAACACTGAGCCAGCAACCAAACCAGCCCCACTTTTAACTTATTCTGCATTATCCCTTCATAGACCCGATGAAGACTGTATAGCTCTCAAAAGCTTGTCAAAAACGTATTCAGTTATTCCAATAAGAAGGTCTCACTTGCAGCTTGTTGGCTGCCCTTTATTTGCAACTTAGTCTACATCAGTATTTTACCTGACGCACATGAGAGCTGACATGTAGCAGTGCATTAATCTTCTGGGCTTTGGATCATGCAATACGTAGCAAACACTGCTTTTGATATTTGCCTTTTATGCAGGGGGAAGGGCTGGGATAGGGAGGAGGTGTCATTTACATTGTACCATGTATTTCCTTCCTCCTGTACCCCCAGAGTCTTGGAATCCCTGAAATTCACAATCCACAGCTGTGCTTTTACAGCAAGCACGCACCCATCCTTGCCATTATGCGTACACTATCGGGGCATCTTCCGAGAGAGATAGAGAAAGCCAAGAAGGAAAGGAAAAGAAATGAATGAGAGACAGAAAAGCTAAGAGAAGGAAGCAGAAGAGAGAGAATAAAGTCCAGAAAGGGCTGAACCCCTTGTGCTTCCTTACCTTTATCTGTTTGATGTCATACAGGATCCTTTTAATTGGGTTTCCATAAATATCATTCCCAGAATCCACCTCTTTCCCAATAATGGCTTTTGCTCTTATCACTATAATGAAGAAAAACAAGAGATGAAGAAATAAGAAATGTTACGTCTGGGAAGAGAAAGCTCTTGTGACACTGGATTCTGAAGAACTGAAAAGATGAGGAATGAATCGCAGAGGGTGGACGTTGCATCTGAAGTGCAGCATTTCGCAAAGCGAGTAACCCGTAGCTGCGTCCCGACCTGGTCCTTTACTCCCTTCCAAGTGATGTCTATGACAGTCCTCTGCTTTTCAGACCGTACAGTCTACTGATTGGCTATTGCAGTGTGCCACTCCCTTTCCCCTCAAGGACATGCAAAGATAAGTTACAGGTCCGCTAGCTCTCTCTGAAGACTTGACCAGTCCCATACTACAGACTACTGAGCTGAGCCGAGAAGGGACACAAGTGCACTGTATCTCCAAGGAAGACCTACAACACCGGAATATATTCAGCTGCTCTGTCACTGCTGTAGTCTCAGGACACAACCAAGCAAAATAACTTACTGGCAGGAGGGGGCATAATGAGTGCAACTTTCAAATAGCCCACCTAGCTTTAAAGTCCATGTGGACCTAATTTTCATAAGGCAACTATGTGCCCAGTTTCCATTGGAAATTTGCTACTGAGTACCAACACCTCTGCCCCCCCCCCCCAAGAATTTTTATCAACTTTTCTGTGGGCACAAATGTACTAGGAAACAATGTGTGTAGATCTGAAAATCCGTTCTAAGCATGAGGATTGCCTTGACTGCCCATAAATGTCCTCCAAACCAAAAAGGAGGGGTAGGGAGAGGCTTACCCAAACACTTCTTTCATAGTATCATGTGACCCTAAATAAAATCAACAAGGGGCAGAAAAGTGCACATTCAGAATATGTGAGGTAAAGACTACCAATGGCACTGGCTATAGGCAGTTTGCTTTGAAAACCAGTCTGTGAACCCACATACAAAGTATCTTGGACTTGCGTGCGCTTTGTGGGTTTTATAGACAGACAGGGGAGGGACACTTATCCCAGACTCCTATGAACAGTGCAAAGCTCCACAATTGCTGGTAAAGTCCAAAACTGAGTCAATGTTTATTTATTTTTAGAGGTCACTCACTGCAAGCCAGCGCTTCCAGTGGTACCTTTCCCATCATCCTTATAATGGTAAATGTACGTGAACGGCCAAAATTATTCAAGCAGAAACAGAGAAAATGATGGCAGATAAAGACAATATGACCTATCCACACCAACTACTAAGCTCTACAGTCCCTTCCCCTCCCTCAGAGATCCTCTGTACTTATCGCAGGCTTTCTTGAATTCATCTCCACCACCTCCACTGGGAGGCTGTTCCACACATCCACCACCCTTCTGGTAAAGAAATGTAGCCTTAGACTGCTCCCTTCTTAGTAATCAGCATCAGTGGGTCGATGCAGAAACACCAACACAGCCTTTGCGCGAAGATAACGCAACTTATAAGCACAAATTCCGACAGGCCAAATGCAGAAGACCCATGTATCGAAAAATACTGTCAGGAGCCCCGTGCCCCTGCAGAAATCACATCTCTGGTGGCCCAGCAACCCTGATCCTCTCACCCACCCAATTAAAAATAAGCCTGCTGGCCCAGTGGCCCTGAACCCTCCACCCCCCCATCCCAGTACCTTTACAATGGAACAAGAGCGCTGCCCATTTCAGAATACAAATAGAAATGGTCTTTCCTGACTCATGAAATGTTTCTCTGGGGGATGGTATTTGTAGGGGAGGGATCCAGCCTTGTACTGGACCCAAAGAAATGATGCTTGGGTCCTGAGAGAGGGGCCTGGAGACTGGTGCTTGGCACATCGCAGACTCTGCCCTGGGGTGAGCAGGGGCTTCTGGTAAGGACCAGCTCAGAAGCTTTCTGTATTAGTAAGAGTGGCTGGCTCAACGGGCTCCAGCCGTTTCCACTCACATGCTGTTGAATCACTTGAAAAAAATGTACCCAAATTGTGTGCGGATTTGTTCTGAACAGTGCAGCTTTGTGGAAGGAACTGCAACACTGCAGTTTCTTCGCCAAAACACTGTTAAGGAAGCCAAACCCTGCTCTGTAAGCTGAAAAAGAAAAGAAAACTAAGTGAAAAGAGAGAGGGGGAAGGGATGAAAGAGGAAAGCTAAGATGAAGAGGTAGAGAAGAAGGTGGAGGCAGGATGCTACAGAGAGAGGGATGGAAGTGACAGTCCCATCTTAACACTGCCAGGGAGCACTCCGCAGTGCCAACAAAGCGGGAAAAGGGGGGAGTTGGGGGGGGGGGACTCAGACCGAAGGGGGTCTCTTCCCCTTTCCAAAGGGCTCAGCCTAAGGGGGGCGGGTCTTCTGCATATCTCTCCCCCCCCCCTTTCCTTCAAATATAGCGTGTGTGTCATCTAAGCTCAGTTGGGGCATGGTGGGGGGTGAGGACATCTCCTAAGTATCTCTCTTCTTTTCCTCAGAGCTCAGACCGGGGGGGGGGGGGGGGGGGGGGAACTCAGTGTCAATCCTTTTACTCAGTTTTGTTTAGTGGGGGGGGGGGGGGATGTCTCCTGCGTATTTCTGTCCTTTTACTCAGAGCTTAGACTAAGGGAGGGGGAAGGTGAGTGTGTCTGATGTCAGACGGGGCATGGGGGGGTCTCCTAAGTATCTCTCTTCTTTTCCTCAGAGTTCAGACTGGGGGGGTCCTGAGTGTCTCTCCTGTTACTCAGTTTAGATTACGGGGGGGGGGGGGTGTCTCCTGCGTATCTCTGTCCTTTTACTCAGAGCTTAGACTAAGGGAGGGGGGGATCTGCTGAGTGTGTCTGAGCTCAGAAGGGGCATGGGGGGTCTCCTAAGTATCTCTCCCCTTTCCTCAGAGCTCAGATTAAAAGAGGTGGTCTCCCGAGCGTCTCTCTCCTTTTACTCAGAGCTTAGATTATGAGAGTGTGGGGGGGGGGGGGTTTGGGGAGGGGGGAAATGGCTCCTGAATGTGTGTCTCTTTCCTCTGATCTCAGACTAAGGGGAGGGGGATCTCCCAAGTCTGAAGTCCTCACTAGCTGTTAATGTTTTCTCCCAAGGAATGTGGGATGCTTTCCAAGGACATGTGATAATAAAGTCAGTGAGGCAGCTCTCATGCAAGGCTGACAGCAGGGCGTCGAGCATCCTCCTCCCTCCCTTCCCCCTTATGCAAACAAGAAGCCAGCTAATGGAATTTTACAGCAAGTGACAATTAGCTGGTTATTAATTAGTGCTTTGCACTTCCAGAAAGGAAGGCAGAGCCTCTCTGGGTATTCCCTATCTCTCATTCCCACCATCGCTCTGTCCTGCATCTTTTCCCCCTGGCAAAGTATGGAATGGCATTTCTCTTGTAATCTCTTCTTTTATTGCTTTTAGCCAGATAGCGAGGTTACTTACCTGTAACGGGGGTTCTCCGTGGACAGCAGGATAAGTCAGCCACACCTGGTGACGTCCTCCGGCATCGCCAAGTTCGGAAGTGCTCTCCAGAGATCAGATTACCATGCTCAGGTAGCCCACCTCCCAGGACCGCCCTTAGCCTGGCCAGTTGTTTCCAAGCTAGGTACTTCCCGGCTAGGGAGCGGCCCTTCATGCGGACCTCCTCCAGGGGAGGTGGGAGGGATTGTGTGGCTGACTTATCCTGCTGTCCACGGAGAACCCCCGTTACAGGTAAGTAACCTCGCTTTCTCCATGGACTGCAGGATTGTGTCAGCCACACCTGGTGACTCCCTAGCTGCGCGAAGCGCACTGAGGTGGAGGAGGGAGGCATGAACAAAAGGCTATAGGAGCATGAGTTAAAGAACTTTACTCGACAGTGCAAATATGAGTGCGAAAAGAGTGCAAATAGTGCAAATCACAGTGCAAAAACAACATGGGTGCAAACAGCAAACATAGTGTCATTAATAACCATCAATCGCAAGGTAACTTAACAACGTGCAACCCAGGACATGGGTGCTTAACAAGGTGCAGGATGGAGAGTGTGCTGCCAAAAGTGTAATGACAAGCGTCACGGTGAGGGCAGAAGACAGTCTTGAGCTTACAGGCTGCTATTCATGGCCCAGCCCGGCGGGGTTCCAGAGCCGTATTGAGGACAGCGTTGCCGAGCGCGCAGCTCTCTTGAGACTTGAGGTCGAGGCAGTAATGTTTCTGAAATGTGTGCGGAGAGGACCACGTAGCTGCCTTACAGATATCGGTTAGGGGAACCGACTGTAGGTTGGCTATTAAGGTGGCCAACGCTCGGAGCTGGTGCGGGAACACTCTTGGGCCTGGGTGGAGTCCAGTAGGGTCAAGGCAGTAGGAGACACAGGAGGCGACCCAATGGGAAAGTGTTCTCTTGGTGACCGGCTGCCCGGGCCTGTTTGGGTCGAAGGAGATAAACAGCTGTTCGGCCTTCCGTGCGGGCAGAGTCCTGTTAAGGTAGATCCGGAGGGCTCGGAGACAGTCTAAGGTGTGTAGACGGCGCTCCTCCTCCAAGTGGTGCGGTTCCGGAAAAAAGGAAGGCAGTTCAATGGACTAGTTTAGATGGAACGCTGATGGTACCTTGGGGACGAACTTAGGGTGTGTCCTCAGGGAGGCCCGGTCAAGATGGAGCTGGGTGTAAGGAGGGTGCGCCACCAGCGCTTGGAGCTCACTGATTCTCCGGGCGGAAGTGATAGCTACCAGGAACAATGCCTTCCAGGAGACGTACTTCATGTCTGCAGTTTCCATGGGCTCGAAGGGGGCCTGTGTAAGACCATGCAGGACAACTCTGAGATCCCAAGGAGGTACCGGAGGTCTGATTGGAGGTTTAAGATTCGTAAGTCCCTTCATGAAGCGTGCAGTAAGGGGTAGCGCTGCGATGGAATCGGCTCCGTCCACGGGGGCATGGAGGGCCGCAATGGCGGAAAGGTGCACACAGATGGACTGTGTCTGGAGGCCACCGTCGGAGAGGGAGCAGAGGTACTGCAAGACACAGGGAACTGGGCATGAGATAAGGTCCAGACCTTGCGTTCCGCACCAGATGCTGAACCTCTTCCATTTGAGACCATAGGATTTCCTGGTAGATGGTCTCCGGGCCGCAAGGACGATGTCCTGCACTGCCGTAGAGAGTTGGAGGGCGGCCAGGTTCATCCGTTCAGCTTCCAGGCAGTGAGAGATAGGGCCTTGAGGTTGGGGTGTTTCGTGTAGCCCTCGTTCTGCGTTAGGAGGTCGGGGCATAGCGGCAGGTGTACTGGGCCATCCTGCGCAAGGCGCTTCAGGAGTGCGAATCACATCTGACATGGCCAAAGGGGTACTACCAGAATGACCTGTGCCTTGTCCTGAATGATGCGTTGCAGCATCGCTGGGATAAGGGGGGTTGGTGGAAAAGCATACACCAGAGACCACCCCCCCCAGTACACGTCAAATGCATCCCCTGATATTCTCTTGTCGGACGGGTGCCTCGAGCAGAATAACGGGCACTTGGTGTTCTGCTCCGTGGCAAAGAGGTCGACCTCCAGGACTCCCCACCTCTGGAAGAGGGTGCTGGCGACCTCCGGCAGGAGAGTCCATTCGTGGGGCTGCAGCTGTCTGCTCAGCTTGTTGGCGAGGACATTCATGTAACCGGGAAGGTAAGAGGCGCGTAGCCAGCAGTTGTTTTGCAGGGTCAGCGCCCATATCGCTAGTGACTCCTTGCAGAGGGAGCGTGAACTGGTGCCTCCCTGCTTGTTGATATAAAACATGGCTACTTGATTGTCTGGATGAGGATGGACAAGCCCTGAAGGTGGGGAAGAAACGCCTTGAGGGCGTATTTGACCGCCCTCAAATCCAGGAGGTTGATGTCCAACTGTCGCTCTCTCGGTGACCAAGGAGCTTGTGTGCTGAAGTGGTGGAAGTGCGCTCCCCAACCAGAGCAGGACGCATCCGTGGTGAGGATCGCCTGGTGTCGCAGTTGATGGATCTCCTTGCCTACAGACAGATTCGTCTGCATAGTCCACCAGCGAATCTGTGCCTGGACTTTGGGCATCATCGGGATGCGGGAGGATAAGGATTGAGTGTGTTGATTTCAGTGGGTTCGAAGGTGCCACTGGAGCCCGCGCATCTTCATCCGCGCCACTGGGATGACCGAGGTTGTGGCTGCCAGGTGGCCTAGTAGGCGTAGGAAAGACCGAGCTGAGGTATCCGAAGATGTTATTAGGCTGGACGCCAGTGATGTGATGGTTAGCATCCTGCGGTGTGGAAGATAGGCCTTAGAGCAGGGGTCTCAAACACGCGGCCCGCGGGCCGCATGCGGCCCGCGGGAGAAGGTTGTGCGGCCCGCGACGGCTTCTGCTGCTGCCGTTGCCGCCGTGGCAATGGCAGAATCGACGGTCAATTTAAAAAAAATAAAAAACTGGCTTCTGCTGCTCTGTCCTGCGGCCCGTTCCCCTCTGCGCGAGAGCCCTGAATGTGCTTCCTCTGCGGCGTGCTTTTCAAGCCGCGAAGGGAGTATTTCCCTCTCGCGAGGCTTGAAAAGTGAATAGGCTTAAGCCGCGCGAGAGGGAAATACTCTCTTCGCGGCTTAAAAAGCATGCCGCAGAGGAAGCACACTCAGGGCTCTCGCACAGAGGGAAAGGGGCTGCGGGACAGCTGATTTTCTGCTGCAGCAGAAGCCAGCAGCAGAAGCCAGGTTGTTTTTTTTATTTACCTGGGGGGGGGGGGTTATGACTGGAAATCGGCTATTGGCAGGGGGGGGTATGACTGGAAATGGGCTATTGGCGGGGGGGGGGTTATGACTGGAAATGGGCTATTGGCAGGGGGGGGTTATGACTGGAAATGGGCTATTGGCAGGGGGGGTGTAGGACTGGAAATGGGCTATTGGCAGGGGGGGGGTTATGACTGGAAATGGGCTATGGTGGGGGCTAGGACTGGAAATGGGCAGGTGGGGGTTAGGAAGGACTGGAGGTGGGCTGATGGGGGGAGTTAGGACTGGTAATGAGCTATGGAGGGGCTGACTGAAATGGGGTAATGGGGGTTAGGGCTGGAAGTGGGCTATTGGCAGGGGGGTTATGACTGGAAATGGGCTATGGGGGGTCTAGGACTGGTAATGTGCTGGGGGGGTTGCTAGGACTGGAAATGGGCTGAGTGGAAGGGGGCTTGAACTGCAAATGGCTGATGGGGAGGGGGGCTTGGAATGGAAATGGGCTGTGAGGGGAGGGAGCTAGGATTGGAAATGGGCTGATGGGGGGCTAGGATTGGAAATGGGCTGATGGTGAGGCTAGGATAGGACTGGAAATGGACTGATGCAGGGACTAGAAGGGAGCGGATGCTGGGTGGGGCTGGAACTAGAAGGGAGCTGATGTTGGGGGAGGATTAGAATGGGATGGAGCTGGGAAAGTGAAATGGAGAGGGGAAAAATATTTTGTCTGGGAGAGAAGACAAATCTACAATTGGCCAGGTATTGTGAGAGTAAGTGGGGATTGAGGATGGAGGGGTAAAATTTGAGTGGATGAAATAGGAAGGAGGAAAGAGAAAAAGGAGAAAGATTAGTATGTTAAAGCAGATGTAGAGAGAATGGAAAAAAAACTAGGAGAGAAGAAAGGGCAAATGGAAGCAGACGATGGAGAGTTAGCAGAAGACATGAAGAAACCAGAAGAAAGTGGCTGGAACAATTGCAACTGAAAAAAATGCACAAAAGGTAGAAAAATATCTCTTTATTTTGAATTTATTAACTGGAATATGTCAGCTCTGGGAAATGTGCATCATTAATGTTTGCGCTTTGTTTAGTACAAGAGGAAATTAATTTATAGTTTTATTTCTACAGTGTTGTTGTACATTCCAAGTTTGGCTTTTGGGGTTCCCAGTTTAATTATTGTCTTCTTGTTTCTAAATCTTTTAGTCTTTCTTTATCCATACTCATTAAAGAGGCATGTTTACTAAAAGTTAGTGTATGGTAACATTATGCAAATATTTATGCAAATGAGGTCCCTTATGCAAATGAGGCCCCGCGTCTTATGCGGCCCCCGGGTTACTTTACAAGTCCTCATTTGGCCCTCAAAGCAATTTGAGTTTGAGACCCCTGCCTTAGAGGACTGCGTATCGATGACAGCTCCGATGAACTCCAGTCGCTGGGTGGGGCAGAGTTGTGACTTGTTGTAATTGATCATGAATCCCAGGGAGGAGATCAGGGTAGTCGTCGTGTGGAGAGAGGCCAGCAGCTCTTGAATAGAGGGTGCTGCAATGAGCCAGTCGTCCAGGTAGGGAAAAACTGCAATGTCCTGTTTGCGGAGGTGAGCCGCTATTGTGGCTACACACTTCGTGAAGACACGTGGTGCCGGAGATAGTCCGAAAGGAAGAACTCTGTACTGGTAATGACGTCCCAGAACGTGGAACCAAAGGTACTTCTGGTGCGCTTTGTGAATGTGGATGTGTGTATATGCTTCCTGCAGGTCCAGGGATGCTAGCCAGTCCCCGCTCTGGATCAGGGGTAGGATAGTGTTGAGGGAGTACATCCTGAATTTCTCCATGGTGATAAACCTGTTCAATTTGCGCAGATCGAGGATGGGGCGTACTCCGCCTGATCTCTTCGGAATGAGGAATTATCTTGCGTAAAAACCCGTGTGGATCTCCGATGGGGGAACCTCCTCTATCGCGTGGGAGGACAGCAGGTGTAACAGCTCCGTTGCCATGGCATGTTGGAGTTGAGGAGGAGTTTTGCTGATGGGTTTGTTGCGTTGGCAGGGTGGCGCAGAGAACCGGATGCGGTATCCCTTGCGGATGATTTGTAGTACCCAGGAGTCCGAGGTAAGGTTCTCCCATTCTGGCAGGAAGAAGGAGAGGCGTCCCCCGATCTGGGAGGGAGCCCTCCCATAACTGTCAAAAGGATGGACCGCCCTTGGCGGGCTGCAAGTTGCTGCTCTTCTTTGGTCTACGGTCACATTGGGACTGGCGCTGGTGCGGAGGTCCTTGGTAGGAGTTAGATTTGTATCTGTGTCCTTGCCATTTCCTGTTTGAGGAATACTTCTTGTTGTAAGTATAGTATGGTTTCCGCTGGTAGCTGTTCTTCGAAGAGCTGCCGGCTCATTCCAGGCCATCCTCTGCAGGGCCTGCAGGGTAGTGCAGTCCTCTCATGTTGTTCACAGTGTCCGTGACCTTGTTCCCAAAAAGCGATTCGCCCGTGCAGGGGGCATCAGCAATTTTGTCATGTGAGTCGTCTCTGAGTCCGGATGCCCTCAGCCATGCCCATCTCCTAGCGGATATGGCTGTACCCACCGTCCTTGCGGATGTATCGAAGGCGTCGAAGGCAGTACTTGCTAGGTGTTTGTTGCATTCCGACATGTCAGCGAGGGCGGAAGACAAGCTGGCTTGCGCCTCTTTAGGTAGAGAGGAGACGGCAGTCTTTATGTATGCCATGCAGGCGTCCTGGAAAAGGACATGCTGGAATTGGTGGGCAGCGATACGTGCACTGAGCATGGCCCCTTGGTAGACTTTCTTCCCAATGTCATCAAGGAGCTTCTGGTCCCGTCCAGGCGGATTGTTGGCGTGGGTGCGCGTAGATTTAACCTTCTTCAAGGCGGAGGAAATTACTATCGACTTGTGTGGTAGCTGTACCTTCTGGAACCCTGGAGTGGGTTGAAGTTGGTACTTGGAATCCAGCCTCCTGGAGATCGCACGGCCAGATGCTGGGGTAGACCAGAGTCTCATGTGGCTGTCACGCAGTTTTTGATGTAGGGGTAGCGCAAATGGGGTCTTTGGGACTGCCAGGTACTTCAGGACCTCTGGTTCCGCCTCCTTGGGAGCGCTGGGGGAGGACAGCGCGAGGGCCATAGCCACTTTGTTGAGGAACTTGGGGTATGTCAAATCCTCTTGGGGTGGCGGAGGGCTGTCAGGCTCGGGAGAGTGTCTATTCTCTGACGCCGTGAGTTCTGCAGCTGCAGAGCCTACTACCGCAGCTTCCATCTCCTGATCCTCCGCGGCGCTGTCTGGGGAGGGCGCCTCCGGAGACAGTAGCGGTGGCTCGTGGTGCACGATTGGTTCTGCCACTTTAGATGCTGCCTTTTGTGACGCAGGTGGCTATACGTGGTGGCACCGTGGCGCTGGAGGGCGCCGTTTGCTGAACAAGTTGGGCCAGTAGGTGTAAGATGGCTGAGGAGTTGGAGGGGCTTCTCCGGGATCTGCAGCGCCTGGAGGCGGGTTGCCGTGAGCGGTGCTTCTTATGATGCCCATGGCTCCTGTGGTAATAGTGGCTGGATCCGGAGGAGTCGCTGCTGCTGGAGCGTTCAGTGCTGTGCTTTGTGCGCTTCTTCGAGCTCCGGGAATCGCCGCGATGTAGAAAAACATTTTCCTCCCGTTCCCGGCTTCTCTGCCTCTTGCGGGAGCTGTGCAGCTGTCTGCTGAGTCTCTGTGCCTGCCTCAGCGCTGACGAAAGTTGCAGGGTGATGACGTGCAGAGGCCGGGGTCATGGAGTGATGACGTTGCAAGTGGGAGGGGCCAGCATTCAGAGATTCCTGGAGATGGAAGAAGGCAGAGGGTTCACCGTGGGGGCCATCTTGCCATACCTCATGGTTGTGGAGAGTCGCATGGCCCGAAGAGGAGAGGCAAGCCATCACTGCCGTTTCTTCTGCTGCAAGAGGCATCCTGGAGCCGGGCCGGAGGTGGAGGCCTCAATAGGCACACCTCGGGCCTTAGCAGCAGCAGTGGCAGCATGCCGATTCGGGACCTCGCAGAGGTGTGTAGTGCCTAAGCAGCGTACACAACTCTTGCCGGTCCGCGCTACTTATCTTCTTGCCACATGGGCATTTCTTGAGGCTCGGCTTGGGCATAGTGGTGAGTCGAATCTTACTTGCTTCTAGATGTAATGCGGAGAGCAGGGTTCCGTCTTGTCGGCAAGGCAGAAGGAAGTAAAACCTGAGCATGGTAATCTGATCTTTGGAGAGCACTTCCGAACTTGGCGCCGCCAGAGGACGTCACCAGGTGTGGCTGACGCAATCCTGCAGTCCATGGGGAACTCCTGTTACAGGTAACTAACCTCATTTTCTCTTAGGATAAGCAGGATGAGTCAGCCACAATAGGTGCCTCCCTAGCTATGTGGAGCTATAGTGCAAGGGAGATCAAGAAGGAGACCAGGCGATGACCAATATGCCTGCTTTATTAAAGCTGGCGGTTGCCCATGCACAGAGGGCAACGGTCAGTATGCAAAACACCTTGCAATTACAATGTAAACAGGTTCAACAGTGCAAATATGGGAAACAAGGTGCAGAACAATGCACTGTTTACACTGTTACTTGCACTGTGTTTTGCACAAAGTAGCTGTGCACGCAGTGCAGTAACAGAGCAAATGTCAGTGCAAGTACTGTGGGGAATCACAACCACAGATGTGGATCGGACCGTGCTACAGGCAGTGCCGGTCCGCCAAGGTCAAGACTGCCCGACCAAAAGCAAGGCCTTCGCTGGAGAGGTCGCGGCAGTAGTGTCTCTGGAATGTATGGGGTGATGACCAAGTGGCGGCTTTGCAGATATCCACGACTGGGACGGATCTCAGGTTGGCAATGGATTAGGCCATTGCCTGTAGCTGGTGTGCGTTGACTGAAGGTGCAGACTCAGCTCCTGCCCGCCCAAGGCTGAAGGTGATGCATGCTGAGATCCAGAGGGACAGGTTCCGTTTGGAGACAGGACGCCCGGATTTATTGGGGTCATATGAGACGAAGAGCTGCATGCCCGAGCGGTGGGGCGCAGTCCGTTGGAGGTAGATGCGGAGAGCTCTGACGCAGTCCAAGGTGTGTAGTCTCTGTTCCTCTGCAGTGGAGTGGGGTTCTGGAAGGAAGCTAGGCAGCTCTATGGACTGGTTCATGTGAAAGGCCGAGACCACCTTTGGCACAAATTTGGGATGCGTCCGGAGGGTGGCTCTGTCGTTGGTGATCTGTGTGTAGGGTGGGTTCGTCACCAATGCTTGCAACTCACTGATTCGTTGGGCTGATGTGATGGCGACCAGGAACAGAGTTTTCCATGAGACATGTTTCATGTCCACTACTACAAGGGCTCAAAAGGGGGAAGCATGAGTTGGCCGAGGATGGCGTTGAGGTCCCAGTGGGGGATCGGGTCCTTGCGGAGGGTACAGGTTGGTGAGTCCTCTCATGAACCGAGCGACGATGGGTTGGACCGCAATGGAAGTGTCATTGCAGCGGTCGTGAAAAGCTGCGATGGCAGCCAGGTGAACTCATACTGACTGAGGTTGCAGACCCTTCTGGGTGAGTTCTGTCAGATATTGCAGCACCTGCGACGTGGGGCAGGAGAAAGGATTGAGCTGCAGGGCAGAGCACCAGGAGGAGAAGCGTCGCCACTTCAAGCCATATGACTTTCTAGCAGATGGACGGCATGCTGCAAGCACCACCTGCACGACCTCTGGCGGGAGGTGGAGTGGTGTTAGAGTGACCCATTCAGCCTCCATGCTGCCAAGGACAGGGTCTGTAGATTGGGGTGCAGGGTGTTGCCGTCGCCCTGAGAGATGAGGTCTGGCGGTAGGGGAAGGCGAAGAGGTGCTTCCCGTGCCAAGCGGCTGAGGAGTGGAAACCATCCCTGGCAGGGCCAGAAGGGGGCTATGAGGATGGACTGTGCACCATCTGAAATGATCCGTTGCAGGGTCAGTGGTATCAATGGAAATGGTGGGAAGGCATACACCAGTGACCAGTCCCCCCAGAACACGTCGAATGGGGCTGTTTGAGCAGAAGAGGTTGCATTTGGTGTTCTCTTCTGTGGCAAAAAGGTCTATCTGTGGTTGACCCCACCCCTGGAAGATGGTGAGGGTCACTTGGCCGTTAAGTGCCCATTCATGTGGGCTGAGCTGTCAGCTGAGGCGGTTTGCTAGCTCGTTCTGGAGCCCTGGCAGGTAGGAAGCCTGGATGTGGCACCGGTTGTGCAGAGCAAAAATCCAGATCTTCAGAGCTTCCCTGCAGAGCGCACGTGAGCCTGTACCCCCCTGTTTGTTGATATAGAACATAGCCACCTGGTTGTCCATCCGAAGGAGGATGTGTTTTCCGTGGGTCTGACTCCGGAAGGCCTGAAGGGCATGTCGAATCGCCCTGAGTTCCAGGTGGTTTATGTGTTGATTCCGCTCACGTTGCCGTCCATGCTCCCTGGGTGCGGAGATGAAGGCAGTGTGCCCCCCAGCCGGACGGGGAGGTATCCGTGGTTATGGACAGCTGAGTTGGGGGCTGCCATAGTGGGCGTCCCTGTGCCAGGTTCTTCTTGCGGGTCCACCAGAAGAGGATGCTTTGACTGCAGTGTCCATGCAGATGGAGGAGCTGAGGGACTGCAAGTGCTGGTTCCAGTATGACCTCAGGTGCCATTGCAAGTGGCACATGTGTAGCTTCGCCAGGAGTACGACCTGGGTAAAGGCTGCCATGTGTCCCAGAAGGCGTAGGAGTGAACTCGCGTGCGTGTGATCCGTCTCCGAGACTTGTTTTATCAGGCGGATGATGGCGTCCCTTCGAGGGGGAGGCAGAAATGCCCATGAGGCTTTGGTGTCTATTATAGCTCCGATTAACTTGAGGCGTTGCATGGGTCGCAGGTGCGACTTTTGGTAGTTGATCAGGAAGCCCAGAGATGATAGGAGGGCGATGGTCCGCCGTGTCGACGTTGTGGCTTCCCGTAGGGATGGTGCTGAAATCATCCAGTCGTCCAGGTATAGGAAGATGCATATGCCCTGTTTGCGTAGGTGAGCAGCTGCCACAATGACACATTTGGTGAAAACTCTTGGTGCCGGAGAGAGGCCGAAGGGGAGGACCTTGTACTGGAAGTGTCCTCCCTGGATCTGGAAGCGGAGGAACTTGCGGTGGTCCTTGTGGATGCTGATGTGGGTGTAGGCGTCCATTAGGTCCAGGGATGAAAGCCACTCCCCCTTCTGGATGAGGGGGAGGATGGACCCAAGGGAATGCATACGGAACTTTTCCTCGACTATGAATTTGTTGAGTTTGCGCAGGTCGAGGATGGGGCACGAACCACCCAACTTCTTGGGAACCATAAAGTATCTGGAGTAGAAGCCAGTGTGAATTTCCTCCGGTGGCACAGGCTCAATTGCTTTGGAAGTCAAGAGGGAGGATATTTCTTGATGCAGACCTGTGGGCGATGCAGGGTCCGCACTCTCTTGGGGGTTTTTTTCGTTGGCATGGAGTAGAGTGGAACCTGATGCGGTACCCGCTCCTGATTATTTGTAGTACCCACTTGTCTGTCGTGATGGACTCCCATGCCGAGAGGAAGGTGGTGAGCTGGCCCCCTGGGGGGGGGCAGGCTGTGCATTGTTTGTCAAAAAGGCTGGCTTTGTTTTGTTGGCCCAGCTTGGGGGGCCTTTTGTTGTCTCCGGTCGCGCTGGCGGGGCTTATTGCGGTAGGAAGAATGCTGCTGTTGTGACTTGTACCGTGGTTGTTGCCACTTCTGGTACATAGTGTATTGCCGTTTTGAAGTGTGGTACTGTCTCTGCTGGTAGGAGCTCTTGCAGTTGTTGCACTCAAGGCCCTCGTCAGCGAGGGTCTGAAGTGTGGTGCAGTTGTCCTTTATAGTGGAGACGGTATCATTGACTCTGTCTCCAAACAGAGAGTCGCCAGTAAATGGGGCGTCAGCGATGCGGTCATGGGTATCTTCTGAGACTGGAAGCCCAGAGCCAGGCGAGTCTGCGGGTGGAGATAGTCTCAGCTGTGCGTGCGGCCGCATCAAAGGAATCGAAGGATGCTCGCACTTGGTGCTTTGTGCATTCCTGTAGGTCTGCTAAAGAGGTATTGGTGGAAGGCTGACTGTCCTGTGGCAGGGCTGAGATGACGTCTTTCAAGCGCTCTAGGAGGACGTCCTGGTAGAGGGCGTGCTGTAGTTGATGAGCAGAGATTCTTGTGCTCAGCATGGCACCTTAGAAAGTCTTCTTGCCAATATCGTCGAGAAGCTTAAGCTCTCTGCCTGGGGGATTGTTGGAATGTGTCCGTGTGGACTTTGAGCACTTAAGGGCAGACTCCACCACAATGAATTGGTGTGAGTTGGGTCTTGTTGAATCCTGGAGAGGATTGGACTTGGTATTTTAAGTCCAGTTTGCGCGTAGAGGGGGGGGGGGTCCCGAGCTGGGGCTTTGCCAAAGCTGGAGGAGGTTCTCCTGCAGTAGGGGATGCACCGGAATCATTGCAGGGGCTTTCGGGGTCTTGAGGAATTTCCGCGCTGCTTGGGTTTCTGGACACTGGTCTGAGGGCTGTCCAGTAGTAGGGAGGTTCATAGCTGATGTCAGTTTGCGGAGAAATTTGGGATAAGTGAGGTCCTCTGGGATGCTGGTGGCGGGATCTGCCGATGCGGGCGCTAAATCGAGCCCCGAGGTTTCCGCAGTCATAGGTGGCCCAGGGTCAGTTGGGACAGCAGCGTTACAGAAGGGCAGGGGAGCCGTCTCTGTAGATATAGGCTCTGTGGACGCAGCTAGTGATCCAGGGACCTTCGGATCCGATGAAGTAGAGGTAGGTGCTTGATTTTTTGCCCATTGGTCAAAGAGGCTGGAGAGAAAGTTTGAAATCCGCGTTAAGTCTGGGTGTTGAACTTTGTCCTGTGCCTCAAGCAGCATGGGGGTCTGGATGGCAGTCTCCCCACCCTCCCTGGGTTCTGAGTCAGAGGAGGGGGGAAGAACATAGAAGGGGCTGCTGGAGGGTGCATAGATGTGTCTGTGGGAGGATCTGTGCTTGTCCCTGCTCCTATGCCTGTAGTACCTCTTGTGAGCATGTCTGCTGCTGGAGCTGCTACTGCTTCTGTGCCTGCATGTCTGTGATGTCTCTTTGGGGCTGGGCTGCTGCTGAGAGAACTGTCCTTTGAGTGCCTCCTCCTGTGCCTGTGCTGTCTTCCTGAACCTCTGCTACATCGGCGTGGGTGTCTCTGTGATGACAGAAAGGCTTGCCAGTGCAGGGGGGAGTATACTGGGCTGCCTGGGGATGCAGTCCGTGATGCAGTCCCGTTGCCATGGTGCTGTCCAATGGTGCCACCAGGGGGGGCGGAGTCAGGGGAGGACTCGTTGCCATGGCGCCGACCAATAGTGCCACGGGGGGCGGAGCCGGAGGTGGAGAAGGAAGGCAAGATGGCTGCCTGCATGCCCTGGAGCTCCCACGTTGTCTGAAGAGGAGGTTCCAGGGAAGCCGGTGGCTGAGAAGAAGCTGCAGGAAGAATCAGAAGCCGGAGTGGGAGGCAGGAGTCTCGCGGCTGCAGATGGAGGCCAGGGAGGGCACATCCGGAGCTGCGGAGGAGGTTGGCTGCATTGGAAGAGCATCGGGGGCAGCATGGTCAGCCACATGGTCAGCAGCAGCATGGTCAGCAGGAGCTTGCAGCGCTGAAGTTCCTACCTCTTGAAGAAGATCCCGGAGGGCATGTTTTCTGAATTTCCTGGCACGGAGGGACATTCTTGCACAGTGAGTGCAGTCCTCCACCCTGTGTGAGACTCCAAGGCATCTCAAGCAACAGGCATGGGTGTCCATGGAGTTCATCTTTCTGGAGCAGGTAGGACATTTTTAAAACCGGGTATGGGCATAATAGAGGTTGATTGGAGTTTCTGTCTTTGCAAAATTGCTGAAATTGCAGTTTTCGTGAAATTAGATGTTTGATGAAGAGTGTAGGAAAATCTGTCTTGTTGGCAAGGCGGAAGAATGAAGAGTGGCTGGCTAGGGGCGGACCCGGGGGGGGGAGGTGGCCTGGGTGGCCCATGCTCAGAAGGGTAAAGCCCTTCTGAGCTATAGAGAGTAGTACTTCCGTCTTGGAGCCATCGGATGACGACACCTATTGTGGCTGACTCATCCTGCTTGTCCTAGGAGAATGGCATTTCTCTTGTAATCTCTTCTTTTATTGCTTTCAGCCAGATTGAAGGATTACTTTCAAAGCCATTTATGCAGGCAAAAAGTAGTTTAACCCCATACTAATCATCTCTATCTTCCCTCTGCATCCCACGTTCGGTACGAGTCTCTTTCCTTGACCCTCCTTTATGGAATTCATTGCTGTCCAACCTTCATCATGAACTATCCTATGTCAGATTTAAATCACCCCTCAAAGCCTACTTATTCCGTCTGGCCTTCGAAATGGGTCCTCAGTGACACGGGCTCCTGCCTCCCCCCTCCTTGCTCTGGGTCTTTGTATATACCCTTCTATGACCCATCCTTCCCTTTCCCTCTTGTTCCACTTTTGGATGTGCTCTGTGTTTATCCTCTTTCCTGTTTTAAGGGAGTTCCTTTCTTTTTCTGATTTTAATGGAGTTCTTTTCTCCTCTTAATTTTAATTGTACACCGCTCTGCTGGCTCTAAGGGTGGTATAATAAATTTTAGTAAACGATAAACCATACTGTTCATCATCAGAGCCCCAAGTAGACATCATACTGATACAGGTCGCGCATGAACCCACTACTACTACTAATCATTTCTATCACTATTCAGCTTACGCACTCATAAAAAGACAGTCCCTGCACTACAGAGCTTGCAATCTGCTAAGGCAGACACAGTTAACAACCGGGGACTGGGGAATTCTTAAGGGAAATGATTAAAATACACATGAGTATAGACAAGAGAATAAGAGGGTCAGGATCCAAAAGCAGCCTTGAAGAGATTAGTTTTCAGCCTGGATTTGAACAGAAAGCGAGGTTATTTAGGGAGTTTATGGGGACTTGCATGCTGTCCTAGGATGCAGTTGTCAGGCTCCCCTTGCTGGGTAGGTAGATTCCGGGCTGGGGAGGGAGGGGCTGGAACTGTGCCTGGGCTGCTTTGCAGAGCTGCTGCTCTGGGGCTGCGGCTGCTAGAGCTGCTACTGTGCGGTCACCAGTGATGACTGCCGCGGCATCCTCTGTGCGGTCCATATGGATCGCGGCTTCTGTGATGTCCACACCCTTGTCTGCTCCTGCGCCAGTGTCCCCAGGGACTGGAGGGGCTTCTTTCTCTGCACCAGTGCCGATGTGCGCTGGCAGGACTCATCCACATGCAGCGATGTTTGCTGGAGGGGCTTCTCCATTTTCAGCATCAATGAGGCGGGCTTGACAGTGCAGAGGAGGGGGCACTTCAGCACAGTGGCTGGCTCTGCAGTGTGCACCAATCAAGGCAGATGGGGAGGAGCCGAGAGGCTGAATTTGCTCTGTTTGTTGGTGCTGTCCAATCGGACCCGGTGGGGCAGGGTCAGACCCAGAAGAGGGGCAGGCAAAGCCAGAAGAGAAGCCAGTGGGCAAGCAGGCAGCATGGCCGGGGTCCCATATGATGGCGGACTCTGGAGCTGGGTTGAGGAGCAGAAAAAGCCAGACGGAGGCAGAGGTGTGTGGCTGAAGGCAAGGGCCCCAGAAGGCATGTCCATGGCAAGAGCTGGAGTAGCTGCCCTGGAGAATCGCTGGAGGCTGTTCTGTAGGGGAAGCCAGCTGAAGGAAGTCTTGGAGCGTATGGCCACGGGACTTCCTGGCTCTAGGCAACATCTGAGCCTAGTGGGTGCAATCTTTTTTTTGGTAGAATCAGAGAGTGGAGAGATCTGTCTTGCAGGCAAGGTGGAAAGAAACTGGCTAGCTAGGGCAGGCTAGGGGGGTTGGGCTTTGGCTCATGCTCAGAAGGAAAAGCCTTCTGAACTATGGAGAGTATTCTGTCCATGGCGCCATTGGATAACATCTCCCAAGTGTGGCTGACTTATCCTGCTTGTCCTAGGAGAACCAGGGATGAAACCTGATGTACCTACTCAGGAAGTCTATTCCAGGCATACGGTGCAGCAAGGTAGAAAGAACAGAGTCTGGAGATGGCAGTAGAAGAGAAAGGCATAGATAAAAGTGATTTCCTTGATGAGTAGACTTGCTGGGGAGGGGTGTAGTGAGAGATAAGAGGTAGTAAGAAGCCACAAAATGAATACATTTGTAAGTCAGAAGAAGTATGAACTGCATGCGGAAACGGATAAGGAGCCATAAAGTGATTTGAGAAGTGGGGTTACGTGAGCTTACTGACAAAAGATTAGCTGTGCAGCTGGGTTTTCAACAGATTGAAGGTGAGACCAGTGAGGAACAAGTTGCAATAGACTAGATGGGAGGTGACCAGAGAGTGGATTTGGGTCTTGGTAGTGTGTTCTAGAAGGAAGGAACACATTTTGCTGATGTTATAGAGAAAGAAACAGGTTTTAGCTTTCTATTGGATATGTGCAGAAAAAGAAGAGAGAAGAGTCATAGATGACCCCAAGGATGCATGCCGAGGAGACATGGAGGATGACAGTGTGTTATCCACAGAAACAGAGAAGGGAGAAAGGGGGGAGGTGGATTTAGGGGGAAAGATAAGAAGATCCGTCTTGACCATGTTCAGTTTCAGATGGTGATGGGACATTCAAGCAGTGACCTCAGACAAGCAGGCTGAAATTTAGACCTAGACTCCTGGAGAGATTTTTGTGGTACCAACGTACATTTGAAAGTCATCAGCATAAAGATAGTACTGAGAGCCATGGAAAGGATCAGAGCACGAAGAGAATGCATGTAGAGAGAGAAAAGTCGTCCCTGAGGTCCACCAACTGAAAGCAGGATAGCAGCGGAGGAGGATCCAATACCGCTTTATCATTAATTCAAAGCAATTTACATAAAACAATTACAGCAAACAACTTTTAATTAGGACAGGGAATTCAAACTTGGAGGATTAGATGAGGTATACATGTTACGTTTAGTTTTGCTAACTATTGCTAACTCTAAACATTTACATTGTTGCGGAATGATGGGGTACAGCAGTTACATTAACAGTTGTTATCTAAAACAGATATATTGTTGCATCTAGGGCTGTGCGCATAGCTGTATTTATGTTCAGGGTGAGGTCTGTGTGGTTTTAGAGGTCCTTGAGTTTTAGTCACAATATTAATCACAATGGTCATGGGATGATGTAATCAATTGTCAAAAGCAGAAGAGGGGTCAAGAAGGATGCGAATCAAGTAAAGACCCTTGGATCTGGCCAGGAATAGGTCACTGGAGACTATGGCAATGGCTGTTTCTGTAGAATGTCGAGAGCAAAAGCCAGATTGCAGTGGATCCAGAGGGGCTTGAGGGGAAAGATGAATCAAGACAGTGGCAGTGAACAGCATGTTTAAGTAGTTTGGATGCAAAGGAAGGAGGGAGATGGACTGATATAACCAGAAGGGAAGGTAGGATCCAGTAAAGGTTTATTGAGGAGTGGTGTAACCACAGCACGTTGGACGGTGGCAGAACAATTGCAGTGAGAAGCATGAGGTTGTGATATGATAGGTGGAAGGGACGACAGCAGGGGAAATAGAGCTTGGTTGATGGATGGGAATGAGATTTGAAGAGCAGGTTAGTGAGTTTGGAGGAGGAGAGAAGATATGCCATTTCCTTATTGGTGATTTCAATAAAGGAAGAAAGGATGGCAGGAGTTGAAGGAAAGATCTAAGCGTGAAGAGGGAGAAGAGGGGATGGAGGCAATTCAGTGAAGAACTCCAGACTAATCTTGTGCACGTGTCATGAAAGTAGTCATCCAAAGTCTGGGCAGAAAGCTAAGGAGGGATAGGAGGTGGAAGCACTTTCAGGAGAGAGTTGAGCTTTGCAAAGTAACGGCAAGTGTCAGAGGCAAGAGAGTCTGGCAAGTGCTATGGCAGACTAGAAGGAGGTTAGCATGAATCTGAAATGTAGGAAGTCAGCAAGGGCACAGGATTTAAGCCAAAGGAACTTGGTAGAGCAGGCATAGGAATGAAGGTACAGTATGCCTCACAGGGCATGGACTGGGATGAGCGAGAGCATCAGCGTAGTGTTATAGGAAGAGACTGTCATCAACAGTGACAGAGGAGATGAGAGTGCAATGGAGAGAGCTGAAGAGTCAACAGCCTGAATATTCCTAAATATGGGGGTCAATACAGAAAGACTATCATGCCCTTTGCACACAGATAATGCAACTTATATGCACAAGTTCCGACATGCCAAATGCACAAAAGAGATTGATGTGAGCATAAACAGCAAAGCAAAAGCAAACACACACAGTAATGCCATGTGTATTTCAATTATATGCAAATGAGCTGCACGTATTAAAATGGCATGCTAATATTGTTTGCACCCAATGCGGAGAAACACATAGGAGGATTATGTGACCAGCCGAAGTGTCAATTTCCCTAGGCCTGGTCTGAGATGGCTTAAACATCTTGCATGTGTCCCTGACAGTATATTGATAGCATCAGGGGCTTTCTCTGATGCCTGGATCATCTGAGGGGACGTGTCAAACTTCCCCTCAGATGATCAAGGCATTGGGGAAAGCCCCCAATGCCATCAAAATACTGTCAGGGGGGGCTTCTGCCCCGACACTGACCTCCCACAGAAACCAAATCCCTAGTGGCGCAGCGGCCCCGATCCCCTCACCTACCCAATAAAAAAAAACAAAAAAAACCTGGCAGCCCCGATGTCAACACCATTGGCCCAGCGGCCCCGATCTCCTCCATCCATCCAATTTTAAAAAATCCTGGTGGCCGAGCAGCTCCGATCCTCCACCCACCCAATAAAAAAAAGGCCTGGTGACCTTGACTCTCCCATACCTCTCCCAGTACCTTTACAATGGAAAAGGAGCATTGCCCATGCATTCCTGCCCCTGTGCCGCCATCTTGAAACATGGCAGCGCCTGGCCCTGTGCGGTGCATCCTGGGGTGCAGAAGGTGGGGTTAGACTGCCATATAAGGTAGAAATTCCCAAGAATGAAGGAAGGGAAGAATGATCCAAGAAAAACAAAAAGCCAGGAGTCAAAGTCAATGAGAAAGGAAGAGGTGGACTTCTCAGGGGGCCGATAAACGACAGCTACCCGGTGAGGTAGTGGAGTAAATAAGCGGACTGCATAGACTTAAAAAAGGAGTAGGAGGAGGGGTTGAAATCCAACTCAGCATCACCACAGCGGTCAACTGGGTGGGGTGCATGGGAGGAAAGGTAACCTCCATGACAAAGGACAGCAACTGAAAGAGAGAAGCCAAGTCTCAGTTAAAGGAAGAAGAGGCAGAACAGTAGAGATGAAGAAGTCATTAATGTAGTTAAGTTTGTGGAGGCAAAGTGGACAGTCCACAGGGCACATGAAAAAGGAATACAAGAGGGGTGAAGGCCAGGGATTAAGAGGGGCTGCACTGGATCTGTGCAGGGAGTGTGGGGGATGCATAGGGACCAATATCCCAAGATGAAAGTACGGAGAAGAGGAGGCATGATGGTGCTCTCAGATACAGTGCAGATGGCTGAATGAGAGGAAGAAACTGCACAGACAGCTGAAAAAAGGATTGTGCTGAAACTGCCTCACAGACATTAGACGACTGACACATGGGGCAGCAGAAGGGAGCTCAAGGAAGGGTAGGGTATTAGGACAAAATCCACAGAAACTTAATCTCGGGACTTTTGCACCAGTTTTCAGCCTCCGTGCACATGTCTGAATTTGTTTTTGGGAGGCAAGGATGGTAAGGTTTCAGAGTCACCGCTTGTGAACAGCAAATTTGATGTGTGGTAACTGCAAAGCCTCCACATCAACTGTTGGTGTTTCTGGCATCTTGCTAAATGCTTTCCTTTGCTTCCTTCCCGCCCCAGCCACTAAGGTCCCTGTGTCTCTGCTCTCATGTATGCTAGAATCTGCTGCTCCCCTTTGGTTCCTGCAACCTCAAGTCTGCTTCGGTGTCCACTTCATTCTCACTGTCCCTTTTATATGCCTAATCATTTTCTCCTCTTCATTTTGGCTTCCAACTCAATTAGAACCGGCCTCTGCAGGGCTATGGCACCATAAGCTTTCATTCATAACTACCCAGTGGTTTTTTTCTCATGTAATAAATCCCTTCCCCCATCTATCCCAGTTAGCACAAAGACCACAGCTACCTCTAGAAACTGGTATCTGTGCCTGGCCACAAGGTGTCGCCATTGTGTAATGGCAGAGACTCCCTCTCTCCAGGGGCTGTGAATGCCGCTTCAGCAGCTAGCTCAAGGAATGGAATCCTGGCTCAGGAATCAAATCCAGGACTGTCACTGAGCCACCAGGCCAGTGCTTCAAATTCTTGTCATCCTCCCTCCCTTCAGCTTCATATGACTGAAGCCACAGAGTCAAATACAGGCAAGCAATTAAGCCAGCTCCTGCCACCTTAAACTGGCATGTTCTCAGACATTCACATGATTCCGCATCTAAACCTGGCAAATAATTCTGAGGGGCAGATAACCAAAAATCAGTTCAAGTGTCTCTTTGATCTTTGGCTGATGCCACCTCTCCTTTTCCAGCCCTCGTAAGGTATCTACCTGGGCATAGACCATTAAACCTGCAATAAGGCATGGCCAGGCTTAGGCATACGGAAGACATTTCCAGCGCACCAGCAACCCAGGACTAATTCTTCTCAGCAGAATACTGAAGGGATAGAGACCTGAGACCTAGGCCAGCACTAAGTCAGGGATCAGGATGGAATTGGTACAGACTGATCGAAAATATTTTCACATACTTCAATAAATTGGTTAGCTTAAGTTACCACCAGCTTCTATAATTTTTGTTATGCCAGACTAACACAGTTCCCCTCTGAATATTTTCTTAAAACCCCCCCAAAAAAAAACCAGAATGACAGAGAGAGGCTAAACATGTAGAAGGAGAGTAACTAATTTTAATTTGGTATTTTATACTGCTTAGCCAGAAATCCATTTCAAGGTAGTTCGCAAAGCAATATTAAAACAGATAACATTATGCCATTCAATACAAACTATCAGTAATCAATGCTAAAACAAGATTTAAAATACACTAATCAGCTTGCACAACAACATACATCAGATACTGGAAATGGAAATGAGTGAGGTGATCACATTGGCAGATGACACAAAATTATTCAAAGTTGTTAAATAGCATACACCTTGTGAGAAATTAAGGGAGGACCTTGCAAGACTGTGCATCCAAATGGAAGATGAAATTTAATGTGGACAAGTGCAAAATGATCCACATAAGGAAGAATAACCTTAATTCTAGCTACACGATTCTGGGTTCCATATTAGGGATCATCACCCAGGAAAAGGACCAAGGCGTCATTGTAGACAATAAGTTAATCTTCCGCAAAGTGTGCAACAGTCACCAAAAAAGCAAACAGAATGTTAGGAATTATTCGGAAAGAAATAGAGAATAAAACAAAGGATATCACTCCACTGTGTACTGCATCTTAAGTAATGGGTGCAGTTCTGGTGGCTGCATCTCAAAAAAGTAGATAATAGGGGAAAGCCGACAGTCGCCCAAGAGCAGATGGTTCAGAAGAATGTATCCTTGAAGGATACTACCAAAAGCAGAGAGGTTCCAAAATAGAGTAAAGTAGCCCAAATGCCCTCGAGTATGGATCAGATAGAGCTTAAAGATCCCAAATTACCCATGTCTACCAATAGCCAAATTAATATGAATAAAATACATTCTCTAAAATGCTTGTATGCAAATGCTAGAAGTCTAAAAAATAAGATGGGAGAGTTAGAATATATAACACTAAATGAGAGGTTACATATGATTGGAATATCAGAGACATGGTGGAAGGAGGACAACCAGTGGGACACTGATACCTGGGTACAAACTATATCGTAATGATAGAGCTGATCAAATTGGTGGAGGGGTTGCTCTCTATATTAGAGAGGGCATTGAGTCAGAAAGGATTAAAGTTTTGCGGGAAACAAAATTTGCTGTAGAATCTCTACGGATTGAAATTCCATGTAAAAAAGGGGAAAGCGATGGCAGTGGGGGTGTACTTTCGACCGCCTGCCCAGAATGAACAAATGGATGATGAAATGCTCAAAGAAATCAAGGAAGCTAACAAAAGTTACAGCGCAGTAATAATAATGGGTGATTTCAATTACCCCGGTATCGACTGGGTCAGTGTCACGTCAGGACATGCTAGGGAGATAAAGTTCCTAGATGAAATAAATGACTGCTTCTTGGAGCAGCTGGTTCATGAACCAACCAGAGGGGAAGCCATATTAGACTTAGTCCTTAGTGGAACACCAGATCTAGTGCAAGAGATAAGGGTGTTGGGGCCACTTGGCAATAGTGATCATAGCATGATTGCCTTTGATTTAATTAGTGGAGGAGGGATAGTAAGGAAATCCACAGTACTACCTTTTAACTTTTGAAAGGGAGACTATGATAAAATGAGGAAAATAGTTAAGAAAAAGCTAAACGGAGCAGTTGCAAAGGTTAAAGTGTGGAGTGGAGGAGTGGCCTAGTGGTTGGGGCAAGGTACTTCAGGCCGGAAGGTCGGTGGTTCAAATCCCACTAGAGGACAGCAACCTTGGGCCGGAAGGACTGGGGTTTCTAGTCCCACAGGTGCTCCTTGTGGTCTTGGGCAAGCCACTTAACCCTCCACTGCCCATGTTCCCTGTAAAATAGTTTATCTCCAAGTTATAATGCCCTGTTCAATGTAATTTCAGTTTGTTCAATGTAAACCGCACTGATGCAGAATAGCGCGGTATATAAGAGAATGTAAATAAATAAATAAAATAAATAAATAAAGACTTACATCAAGCTTGGGTGTTGTTGAAAAATACTATCTTAGAAGCCCAGGCCAGCTGTATTCCACGCTTTAAGAAAAGTGGAAGGAAGTCCAAAAAACTGCCAGCATGGTTTAAAGGTGAGGTCAGAGAGGCTGTTGTTGCCAAAAAAGCATCTTTCAGGAAATGGGGAAAAAAAAGAGCCAAACGACGAAACCTGGAAACAGCACAAGCACTGGCAAGTCAAATGCAAGGCATTGATAAGGCAGGCAAAGGGAGAATTTGAGAAGAAGCTTGCTGCGGAAGCAAAAACGTGAAATACTTTTTCAAGTACATTCGTAGCAAAAAACCTGTGAGAGAGTCAGTTGGTCCATTAGATGATAGAGGGGTTAAAGGGGCACTAAGAGGCGACAAGGCGATAGCGGAGAGACTGAATGAATTCTTTGCTTCGGTCTTTACTGAGGAAGATGTAGGGATGTTACCCATGACTGAAGTGGTATTTAAAAGTGCGGAAGAATTGAAAGAAATATCGATACATCGGGAAGATGTATTACAACTATTAGATAAACTGAAGAGTAGCAAATTACCTGGGCCAGATGGTATACATCCAAGGGTGTTGAAGGAACTGAAATATGAGATTGCAGACCTGCTATTAGTAATCTGTAAACTATCATTAAAATCATCTCTAATACCTGAAGATTGGAGGATCACCAATGTAACACCAATTTTTAAAAAGGGTTCCAGGGGTGATCCGGGAAACTACAGACCGGTGAGCCTGACGTCAGTACTGGGAAAAATGGTAGAAACCATCATAAAGAATAAAATTACTCAGCATGTAGATAGTCATGGCCTAATGGGAGACAGCCAACATGGTTTTAGACAAGGAAGATCTTGTCTTACTAATCTGTTATGTTTTTTTGAAGGTGTGAATAAACAGGTGGACAAAGGCGAGTCGGTTGATATAGTGTATCTGGACTTTCAGAAAGACTTTGACAAGGTCCCTCATCAGAGACTTTTGGCAAAACTAAAGAGTCATGGGATAGGAGGCAGTGTACTACTGTGGATCAGGAACTGGTTAAAATATAGAAAGCAGAGGGTAGGGCTAAATGGCCAATCTTCCCAATGGAGAAAGGTGAATAGTGGTGTACCCCCAGGATCTGTGCTGGGTCCGCTGCTTTTTGACATATTCATAAATGACCTGGAAAGTGGAACAACGAGTGAGGTTATCAAATTTGCAGATGACACAAAACTATTTAAAGTTGTTAAAACCCAAGAGGATTGTGGAAAATTGCAAGAGGATCTTGATAAATTGGAAGACTGGGCATTAAAATGGCAGATGAAATTTAATGTGGACAAGTGCAAAGTTATGCACCTAAGGAAGAACAACCCAAACTATGGCTACACGATGCAAGGTTCCACATTAGGAACCACCACCCAGGAAAAAGATTTAGGCGTCATTGTGGATACCATATTAAAACCCTCGGCCCAGTGTGCAGCGGCAGCCAAGAGAGCAAATAGCATGCTAGGTATCATAAGGAAAGGAATGGAAAATAAAACAAAAGATATTATAATGCCTCTATATTGTTCCATGGTGAGACCACACCTTGAATATTGTGTGCAAGTCTGGTCGCCGTATGTTAAAAAGGATATAGCGATATTAAAAAAGGTTCAGAGAAGAGCCACCAAAATGGTAAAGGGGATGGAAGGATACTCCTATGAAGGAAGGCTAAAAAGGTTAGGGCTCTTTAACCTGGAAAAGAGACGGCTGAGGGGAGATATGATAGAAGTCTATAAATTAATGAACGGAGTGGAACGGGTAAACGTAGATCGATTGTTTACGTTATCAGAATATACTAGGGGACATGCAATGAAGTTACAGGGTAAAATATTTAAGACTAATAAAAGAAAATATTTTTTTCACTCAACTTGTAATCAATCTCTGGAATTTGTTACCGGAGGATGTAGTAAAGGCTGTTAGTGTAGCTGGGTTTAAAAAAGGTTTGGACAAGTTCCTGGAGGAAAGGTCCATAAACCATTATTAAAAAGGGACCCAGGATATCACTGCTTGACCCAATACAAGCATTGTGGAACCTGTGTCTTTTGGGGGAAACTGCTAGGTACGTATGACCTAGATTGGCCACTGTTGGAAAAAGGACACTGGGCTTGATGGACCTTGGTCTGACCCAGTTTGGCATATCTTATGTTCTTAAGTTATAGTGGAATTAGAAAGGTACAGAGAAGGGCAACCACAATGATAAAGGGGATGAAATGACTCTTATGAGGGAAGGCTGAAGAGTAAGGGCTCTTCAATCTGGAGAAAACACAGCTTAAGAGAGATATGGTAGAGGTCTATAAAAGTCTAATCGATTGTCTAATTGATTGTCCAGTCCTTCAGAAAGTACAAAGTATATTTAAATATATTGTTTTCCACTCAGCACATAGTTAAGCTCTGGAACTCATTGCCAGAGCATGTGGTAAATGCTGGGTTAAAAAAAAAAGGCTTGGAAACTTCTTGGAGGAAAAATCCATAAACGATTATTAAGATAAGCCTGGGGAAAGCCACTGCCTACCCCTGGAATTAGGCAGCATAGAACTATCCTGCCAGTACTTGTGACCTGGACTGGCCTCAGTTGGAAACGGGATACTGGGCCTGATGGATCTTTGGCCTGATCCAGTACGGCAGCTCTTATGTTCTTAATTGAAACCGTGTCAAATTACATTTCTGCAGATATTTGAATCAAAAATACAGGGTTTCAATTTTTTTCAAAATGCTAAATAATTAGGCTCTGTTCCAAGTTTGGCAGAAAAAAGCGTTTCAATCTGTAGGTGCACAGCCCTGTATCATGTGTTTCTGGAACATCGACTCATTTCCTTAGCAGCAAGTATTTTTAATGGCTTTTCTTGTTGAGATCATAAAGGTCTACTTGATAAATATTGATGGCAAACTTACCAAGGTAAAAGGGGAATTATTCCCTTAAGAGATCAAAAATGAATAGGACAGAAACATAACTTGTTTCTGGAGTGGAGGAGTGGCCTAGTGGTTGGGGCAAGGTACTTCAGGCCAGAAGGTCGGGGGTTCAAATCCCACTAGAGGGCAGCAACCTTGGGCCAGAAGGACTGAGGTTTCTAGTCCCACAGGTGCTCCTTGTGGTCTTGGGCAAGCCACTTAACCCTCCATAGCCCATGTTCCCTGTAAAATAGTTATCTCCAAGTTATAATGCCCTGTTCAATGTAATTTCAGTTTGTTCAATGTAAACCGCACTGATGCAGAATAGCACGGTATATAAGAGAATATAAATAATAAATAAATAAACTTAAATAAGATTCTGAATTTGATAGATGGCCAATAAAGCAAGATAAGCAAGGGAGTTGCCCTATCCCATCTTTTTCCTCCCAAAATCAACTTAGCTGTATCATGTGCAAGTGGGGAACTAGTGAGGGTCTTTTGCCAATTCTAAATATATGATGTTACAATAATCAAGATGAGATGGGATGCTTTAGGTCTGCTTGATTCAGGTAGAGTTTGGTTTGTCTTAAAAAGCATACATTTAAAAGACAGTTACTTCATCTTCCAAAAAAGGGAAGGAGGGAGAAGAGGAAGCAAGAGGAAATAAAAACTGCTGAGTGACCACGGGAAAACTGCCAGAGTTATTTGGCATGCTGTGTGTGCCTCCTTAGGCCACTTGAATTCACAGGAATAAAGCTGGATAGTTCTATGGGGAAATGAGCGAGCACAAGGCTGCCTCAGTTCCTCACTAGCAGTCTGCTGCTGAAGTCTTGGTGCCAGCAGTTTTGGGATCAAGGGAAGATATTTTCTCCTGCTCATAAGCACCCAGTTTGGAGAATAACTCCAACAGGAAGTGAACTCGACCCACTCAGGAAGAAAGAGAGAGTGTAAGAGGGTGAGTGACAGAACTCAGCGGCCCCCAGCTATGGCCTATTTCTGCCGTCATCCACCATTCTGTTCACTAGTTTTATTTAGTTTTAGTAATTACGGTTTGAAAGAGGCTACAGTTGCGCAATTTAATACCCCATCAGACAGACGCCAGGGCCATTTCGAACTCCACATACACAATGAATAAAAGAGGATAGAGTCCTCCAGGCACTGGATAGGTTGAATGTTCTGAATCAGCATCCATGTGGCTATCAGTATACATGTGGATGCATGGGACATGTGAATGTGTGCATATGTGTGGACATGTGATGTGAGTGCACATAGATGTGTGTATACATGTCAGAGCGAGCACAGAATGGAGCGGCACTTAGGGGAAAGGAAGAAAAGCAGAGAAAAGCTACGTTGGTTGGTGGCTGCTTTATTCATGCTCACTGCCATTTATACTCGTATAGATCCTATTCTTATATCCAAGCCACAAAACCACAAATGAATGACAAGAATATGCAACAGAGGGATCCAGAAGCCTCCTTCAAAGTACTGTCAGTTTGCACCTCAGACCGTCGGTGCTGCATCCCAATTTGCTAGAAGTAAGGCTCTTAGTGCGAGTTCTCCTCAAGTGCTGCCAGAGTCACTCGTCATGGATCCCAGAAGTCAGGAGAGAAAACTTTATGATTCCCTTATGCTTGAAACATAAGACCAAAAAGAAATCATTGGAACATTGGTGAACAAGATTAACACCTTCCCGGTGACCACTTCCAAGGTACCCAACCAAATCTCTCCTAGTATTTTGGTCAAGTTAGGGAGAGGCAGAAAAATGTCTCCCTGGAGTGGCAACACCCAGAAAACCAGAGACTACAGACAGAGTGGAGGAGAGGATGGGGAGAGACCTTCAAAACGGTTACCTTACCCTGTTTCATTCTCAGATCCTTCCTTCAGCACTGCCACTCTTTCTTTTCTAAAGCTGCTGAAGAGGAAACTGCACATCTTCTCTCCTCCTCCATACTCACTACCTGCTTTCCCAACTGTCTATAAAGCTCTCTCTCTCGCTATCACCCCTTCCATCTGTCATACCCTCAGCCTATTGCTTTACAGTGCAACTGTTCCTTCACCCTTCAAACATGTTGCAGCCTTCAAAAACCCTTCACTTGACCCTACCTGTCCTTCCAATGACTGGCCTATCTCTCTCCTCCCTTTTGCATCCAAACTATTGGAATGTGCGGTTCACCATCGCTGTCTTGACTTTCTTTCCTTAAGCCATACTGGATCCACTGAAATCTGACTTTTGTCCTCTACATTCTATGGAAATGGCCCTTACCAAAGTCTCCAGTGACCTCTTCCTGGCCAAATCCAAGAGACTTTTCTTGATCTTCTTCCTCCTTACCTATCTGCTGCTTTTGATACCTGATCACCATCTTCTCCTCAATACCCTGTTTTCGACTAGATGTCAGAGTTCTGTTCTGTCTTGGTTTTCTTCTTCTCTCTCCCATTGCACTTTTAGTATATACTCTGGTGAAACATCCTCCACCGCTACCTCACTTTCAGTCGATGTACCTCAGGGCTCCGTCTTGAGACCTCTTCTCTTCTTTCTCTATATTCGTTCCCTTGGTGCCCTAATCTCCTTCCATGTTTTTCAGTATCATCCTTATGCTGATGACTCTCAGATTTACTTCTATGTATTTGAAATCTCTCCAGGAACCATTGCCCAAATCTCAGCTTTCTTGCGATTGCTGCCTGGATATCTGGCTACTGTGTGAAAGTGAAGATGGCCAAGACAGTTCTTCTTATCTTTCTCCCTAAACCCACCTCGCCCCTTCCTCCTTTCTCTATTTCTGTGGATAACACTGTCACCCTCCCCATCTCCTCAGTTTGCAACTTGGGTCATCTTTGACTCTTGTCTTTCTCTGCACATATCAAACAGATAGCTAAGACCTGTCCTTTCTCTCTGTAACATAAGCAAAATTTGCCTCTTCCTTTTTGAATACACAATCAAAACCATTATCCACTCTCTCATCACCTCCTATTTAGACTACTGTACCTACTCCTCACTGGTCTCTCGTTGAACCATCTCTCTCCCCTTCAGTTCACTCAAACCTCAGCTGCATTGCTAATCTTCCTCCAGTGTGCTACGCTCACATAACCCTTCTTCTCAAGTCATTTCACTGGTTCCCTGTTTCCTCGTGCAGTTTAAACTTCTCCTACTGATCTACCAATGCATGCACTCTGCAGCCCCTTATGAACTCTCCTCTCTTATAACCCTTCTTGAGACCTCCGCTCATCAGGCAAATCATTTTTATCAGTGTCCTTTTCTCTCACTGCCAACTTCAGACTCTGCTCGTTCCGCCTTGCTATGCTGTATGCCTGGAAGCAACTACCCGAGTTAATACATCAGGTTCCATCTCTGGTCCTATTCAAATCCAGGCTAAAGACTTGTCTCTTTGAGGCTGCTTTTGGATCCTGACACCCTTATTCTCCTGTTAAACCCTTAAGAATTATCCTAGTCCCCTGTTTGTCTGTTTTATAAGCTATGTGGAGTGTGGGCGCTCTCTTGCTTGTACGCATACAGGCCGAGTATGCCTACCAGTGCTATAGAAATGATAAGTAATAGTAGTAGTAGTTGTATGGAGGGGGGGGGGGGGGAGATGCTGCTGCTATATTTAGGGGAGAGAAACCAGCAGTTGACAAAAGGAGGCTTTTGTTTTGTTTTTACAGGATTAGAATTGTGCTGTGCATATTGCATCAAGATTTCAGAACCTCAGATACCCAAAGAATGCGTCACAACTGAAGCAACATTAATGGCAACTCAACTATATGTCAGCGCCATGTAACTAAGTCCTGCACCCACTTCTTCCTAAGCATTAAGACAGGAAAGTGAAATCCATAACAGACAATAATCAATGATAAGCTGAAATTGAAAACAAACAAGGCTCTGCAGCCAGTTCAAAGAGAAGATTACATGAGGAAGCAAAGTGATAAAGTCAGGAGTCAACACAAAGAGACTGTGGGTCAATGAAAAAAGGTCCTAGGACAGTGCAAACAGGCTGCAGGTCAACACAAAGTGAACCCAGATCAATATGAAAGGCTTCCAGGTCAATGGAAAGAGGCTGCAGGTCAACATAAAAGTAATCCCAGGTCAGTATGAAAAGATTCTAGGTCAATGGAAAGAGCCGCAGGTAAAAAAACAATGTGAGACATCATAAAATTAGAAGTTTGTATGTTGTGGTAGGACAAAAAGAGAAAACTGAATGGTACATTACTGCAATATGAACCGATTCGAAGGAGGAATCAGCATTTTGAGGTTTTTTGGAACAGCTATAAGTAGACCAGACTGCATGAAAGACTCAGTTACTGAGGAAGAAAGAGGCATCAAAAGCCACTTTGGATAATGTTGGAAACTGAGAGTGGAAAAAGAAATGACCAAAGAAGAGAAGGCAGTCATCAAGATAGAGCGAGAGAGAGGTAGAACAAATCAAAAGGGGCAGAAAAACAAAACCTCTGTGTAGAAAGGCCTGGATTTGATTGGTGAGGTGGTTGCCCCAAGAAAAAAAGAAAGCAACATAACCTAAGCTATATAATTTTTTAAAAAATTGCAATGCCGTTTATAAGCAACACAAATTATAGGTGTTTAAATATGTAGCCTGAGAATCTAACAAATACACATTCTGCGAAAAACAAAGGATATGCAAGGTAGTCACTCACCGAGGAACAAAAAGAAAAAGCGAGAACCACATGCAATTTATAACCTCAAAATAAATTATAGCAAATTTTTATTTTGGTGCTATAAATTGTGCTGTGGTTCTTGCTGTTTTAATATGTATTTTGTAACGAAAGGAACTCTTCTCCCAACAATGGGTACAGAGGAGAAACAGGACGTTGCTCCACAGTACTCAACATACTATAAATTATTTCTGATTCTGGTGTTCTCGGTAACAGCAATATAAACCCTCACCAGTACTTTGTGAAGTAATACGAAATCCTACAAAAATCACTTGAGGTCTATAGAGAAAATTTACCATACTATAATAGCATTAACCTCCAAAGCTTACACTAGGAGCCTACCCAGAAAACAACAGCACCACCAGGACCAGAGCCACCTTTAGGCAAACTAGGTAGCTGCCTAGAGTGCTGGCAGTCCAGGATCATTCTACTGCCACCCCTTTCCAGGGCCTGCAGCAGTGCTTGCCTACGCTCTCCAGTGTTGCATCACAGTTCCCGTCTTCTATGACCTGCTACTTCCGCCCCTCTGACACAGACTTCCAGTGCCCCCCTTTTTCTGACCCCACCCCCAATGTCCAGCAGCTCCTCTCTTTTTCTCTCTCTCCATTCCTAAACCTCCATGTCCAAAATCTCCTCTTTTTTCCCTAACCCTATGCCCCCCCCCACCCCGGTTCAGAATCTCTCTCTCTTTATCCCTGTCCCTCCAGGTCTTGGGACCTCTTCTCTCTCTCTCTCATTCCCTTGGTGCCCTAATCTCCTCCAATGTTTTTCAGTACTATCTTTCTGCTGATGACTCTCAGATTTACCTATCTTTATCTGAAGTCTCCAGGAACCCAGGCCCAAATCTCAGCCTGCTTACCTGATGCTGAGCCTGGATATTCCACCACTGTCTGAAAGGGAAGATGGCCGAGACAGAGCTTCTTATCTTTCTCTTTAAACCATGTCCCCCCTTCCTCCTTTCTCTATTTCTGTGGATAACACTGGGGTCGTCTTTGACTCTTCTCTCTCCTTCCCTACACATATCAAACAGATAGCTAAAACCTGTAGGGCCTGATACTTAGTTATTTATTTTATTTATTTTTATTTATTGACATTCTCTTATATACCACGCTTTTCTGCATCAGTGCGGTTTACATTGAACAGGGCATTATAACTTGGAGAGAACTATTTTACAGGGAACATGGGCTATGGAGGGTTAAGTGGCTTGCCCAAGACCACAAGGAGCACCTGTGGGACTAGAAACCCCAGTCCTTCCGGCCCAAGGTTGCTGTCCTCTAGTGGGATTTGAACCCCCGACCTTCCGGCCTGAAGTACCTTGCCCCAACCACTAGGCCACTCCTCCACTCCTATAGTTATGTTGACTATGCTCCGCTACGGCGCATAGCCATGTGCGCCAACCCTTAACCCCAGATATTCAATGCCAGGGTCATATGCAGCCCCAGCATTGAATATTGAGACCAGGCTGTAGCTATTTATAATGTGATAGAAAATCCTGTCTGGTCTACTTGAAAACGTTTTATCTTCATTTCAAAAGTTTTATGCTCTTGGATCGATTTAAAGCTCCCTTTCAGGACCTTCACATACAATCACTGATGCTGTGTTCTGCACCTTGGAAATGCTCTCCAACAGTCCTTAAAGGGGAATTTACAGCCAAGTCATTACTACACATTACAAGAAGTTAATAAAACAAAATACAGAAAAGTAAAATGGCACTGTAGCACAATAATCCACCCTAAAAACAAAATATTTTTTGAAAGTTTTTAAAAGCCTAGGAAATCTCATATAATCCGTTTCTATAAAAATCTCAAGATTTTTCCATTTTCTGTGTAGTAACCAGAAAATTATGGCTCGTGTGGGTTTTTTGTTTTTATAAAATATGTGCAGATTCATAAAATTTGCATGGTATAAATGCAGGTACAAGAGTGTGTGGGTCCTTCCCAAAGGGTTCTTTTATAAAAGATGATAGATTCTCTTTAATGCCTCAAAGGTTGGCAGTCTTACAGCATGCACTGTGAAACTTCTCATAATCTGAAAATCCACCTAGGAGGATTTAAGTCCATGTAAACCCTATTTTTCCTGGCCTAGTTCCAACCTCAACATTTAAAAATGTATCCCCAAATAATTAAAAGATGGGATACAACAGAGAAATTCAAATATCTCAAAAGACTAAATAATGTATAAGATGGAAACCTTCTTTCATATAAAGGAGATTCTAGAACACAAGGTCACAGTATGACACTCAGAACCACCATTGTGAAAGGTTTCTTCCCTTGCATAGAGCAGCCTCAACAAGGTGACAGCGGAGGCGTAAACAGTAACACAATTCAAGAAAGCCTGCAACCAGCACAGAGGAGCCTTAGTTGCAAAGAAGCGACAGCAGCGTTACACTGGGAAGTAAACTAGGCAGTCTGCTATACAGCATGGGATTCTACACTTCTAGTACTTTACCATGCTAGTGAATGAGTCATTCAAAGCAGTCTTCATCAATTAAGATCTGTAACAAAACACGGAGACACCATAAAAACTAACCAGCTTACACATCCATCTGAAAATGCTTGGGGAAAGCTCAGGAACTGTCTAAGCTTATGAAGAAAAAAGGAAAAGTGTTTTATTGCTTTTCGGGTGTCCCACAGTGCAGCAGTCTCTGTTCTCCAACTCACTTTTTTCACCATTTTTAAAGAGGGAACCGTCAATAAGTGACCTTGGCAGGAATTTAAGCATCTCCTCGGCACATCCACTCCATAGGCTTCTGATTATGCAAAGCCACAAATGCATCACCACCCCTTTAAATATGCCGAGTTCCATCACTGCTAACCAATGAAGACTGACCAGTAAAGTAGGCACTTTCCTTTCTACACACAGCAAAATTCACGCTGCAGTATTGTGGTTTCACTGCAATCTGCGCAACATTTTAGACTGTATAGAACAGAACACTCAACACCAAAGCCTGCGTAACAGAATACAACCGTCTAGTCTCCAGAAATGGTTTCAATTATTCTACCAGGTGGAATCTGCATTCTTAGTAATTCACAGAATTTGCTCCTGCCCCACTCAGTCCTGATCTAAGAATCGTATTTCCTTATTTGAATCTATTCCTAATATGGTAGACTAAAGACATGTCTGGTTATTGTCCTATGGGAAATGAATAGATTGCCTCAGAATTGTTCCTGTTAAGACTGCATAAACTCTTAACAAATGTCTTGGTCACAGCAGTCAGGCCAAGGATTTAGTTGGGATGCGGTTCTCTCTTTCCCAGAGCTGTGTCAGCTGGGCAGGGCACAGCAGGATGTGGGACAGCAGCGCCATACTGGAGTCTGCACTTACGAATACACTGCAATGTGCTATGCAGGAAAGGACTAATGCTTACAGCAGCAGCTTAAGAAACAGAGAAATCAAGGTTAAAATTGCGCTTCTCCCATGATGCTCCTTGTGACCTTCACCTTGCCCTACACATCAGGTACAAACTTACAACCTCATTTATTAACGGGACTTCATGTGTTTAAATATAATGGGGATTGTGTTAATACACTTTAGATTAATCAGTCCTATTGGGCAGGAACCTCTCTACTATACAAGAATATAACTCTCTTGAAATTCTGCTTTGGCAAGGTGAGTAATTATATTTATTTAAAAAAAATACTTAAGATTGCAAATATCACAACTCTAAGCTTCAGCTTCTGAAACTATCAAGCACCTTGAATCAGCTTTAATTCTATTACTCAAAGGAAACCTAGGTATTAATCCAAAATAATACAAAAGCAAACATCTGGGGTACAGAAATCCAAGGGTCAAAAGATCTATTTGGTCATTTAAAATGTCACATTGAAGAGGAAAAATTATGAGTCACCAATCAAGAAAAAGACCTGAGAGTCACTGTCTCTGATGACGTCAAGGCAGCCAATCAGTGAGGCAAAGCAGTCAGGGTGCTGACCGCATATGTGGTGTATAACGGCATCACTGGGAAGGAGGGAGGAAGGAAGCGTCACCTCTGTAGGTCTCTTGTGAGATCCTACTTTTAGTTCTGGAGACCACATCTAACAAAAGTGAAGAGACGGTGTGAGCACAAGTATTTAAAATGCTCTCCACAGACAATTCAACAAATGCTGGGACTGCCAAAAAACCTTTGGAAATACAGGCAGCCGGGTGTATCTGAGAACTAAAAAGGCCTAAAGGAAACTCAGGTACTCATGCAGTCACGTCTGTTTGTCTGTCTGGAGATTCAGGCATTGGCCGCTGTGGGAAGAGGAGAGAGGCAGCTGGGTGGGGGACTAAGTGAGGATCTCCTATGGTTATGTACCCCAGATGGCAGAATGCAAAAGGAGGAAGGTAGCAAAAGCTGTCATGGTTAAGGAAAGGTATCTTATAAGTGGGCAAATTGTATGACTGGCACCTGGGATCATAACCAATCAAGGAGGGAGGGGGAAGCAGTAGAGCCATTTGGCCTGGGCCTCTAATTTAGACACTTAACATAAGAACATAAAAAATGCCATACTAGGTCAGACCAAGGTTCATCAAGCCCAGCATCCTTTTTCCAACAGTGGCCAATCTAGGTCACAAGTACCTATCAGGTTCCAAAAAAGGCATACAGATTCCACAGTGCTTATCCTGGGGTAAGCAGTGGATATCCATAGTCCTCTTTAATAATGCTTTATGGACTTTTCCTCCAGGAATTTGTCCAAACCTTTTTTTAAAACCAGCTACACTAACAGCTTTTACTATATCTTCTGATAATGAATTTGAGTTTGATTACTCATTGAGTGAAAAAATATTTTTTCTTATTAATCTTAAATGGGTTACATTGTTGCTTCATTACATGACCCCTAGTCTTTCTACTTTTTGATGGCATAAACAATCGATTGACGTTTACCCGTTCCTCTCCATTCATTAATTTATAGACCTCTATCATATCTCCCCTCAGCCATCTTTTTTTCCCCAAGTTGAAGAGCCCTAGCTTTTTAAGCATCTCCTCATAGGGCTATCCTTCCACCCCCTTGGCCATTTTAGTGGCTCTTCTCTGTACTTTTTCTAATTCTGCTATATCTTTTTTAAGATACAGCAACCAGAATTGCACACAATATTCAAGGTGCAGTCTCACCATGGAACTATCGATAGAGAGGCATTATAATATCCTATCCTTTCTTTTATTCTCCATTCCTTTCCTTATTATTTCTAGTATTCTGTTTACTTTCTTGGCCACCACTGCACAGTGGGCAGAGGGTTTCAACATATTATCCACGATCCTTTTCCTGGGTGGTGGTTCCTAAAATGGAACCTTTCATGTGTAACCACAGTTTGGGTTGTTCTTCCCTAAGTTCATAACTTTGCCCTTGTCCACATTAAATTTAATCTGCCATTTGGATGCCCAGCCTTCCAATTTATCAAGATCCTCTTGCAATTTTTCACAATCCTCTTGTGCTTTGTGTCTTCTGCAAACTGGATCACCTCACTCATTATTCCCTTTTCCAGCTCATTTGAATATGTTAAAAAGCAGCAGGCCCTGCACAGATCCCTGGGGTTCTCCACTATTCATCTTTCTCCATTGAGAAAATTGGCCATTTAGCCCTACCCTCTGCTTTCTATTTTTTAACCAGTTCCTAATCCACAATAGTATACTGCCTCCTATCCCATGGCTTTTTAAATTTGGCCAAGAGCCTCTCATGAGGGACCTTGTCAAAGATTTCCTGAAAATCTAGATACACTATATCAACCGGCTCACCTTTATCTACCTGTTCATTCGCACCTTCAAAAAAATATAACAGATTAGTAAAACAAGACCTTTCTTGGCTAAAGCCATGTTGGCTTTCTTCCATTAAATCATGACTATTTACATGATCAGTAATTTTATTCTTTATTATGGTTTCTACCATTTTGCCCAGCCCTGACGTTAGGCTCACCGGTCTGTAGTTTCCCGGATCTCCCCTGGAGCACTCTTTACATTGGCCAGTCTTCAAGTACTACAGATGATTTTAATAATAGTTCGGATTACTAAAAGTAGGTCTGCGATCTCATATTTCAATTCTTTCAACACCCTGGGATGTACACAGTCCTGTCCAAGTGATTTGCTCCTCTTTAGTTTATCAAGTAGTTGTAATACATCTTCCCGGTTTATTGGTGTTTGTTTCAATTCTTCTGATACATCACCTTTAAATAACATTTTAGGCATGGGTAACTTCCCTACATCTTCAGTAAAGACCGAAGCAAAGAATTTATTCAGTCTCTCCGCTATGGCCTTGTCCTCCCTTAGTGCCCCTTTCACCCCTCTATCATCTAATGGTCCAACTGAGTCTCTCAGGTTTTTTGTTACAAATGTACTTGAAAAAGTTTTTACTGTGCATTTTTGCTTCCACGGCAAGCTCTTTTTCAAATTCTCTCTTTGCCTGCCTTATCAATGTCTTGCATCTAACTTTTCAGTGCTTATGTTTCCTGTTTTCATAATTTCGCTCCCTTTTCCATTTCCTGAAAGATGCTTTTTTAACTCCAGCAGCGTCTCTGACTTCATTCACCTTTAAAGCATGCTGGAAGTTTTTTGACCTTCCTTCCACCTTTCTTAAAGCATGGAATACATCTGGTCTGCTCTTCCAAGGTAGAATTTTTAAACACTCATGCTCAATTTAAATCTTTAACCTTTGCAGCTGTTCCGTTTAGTTTTTTCTTAACTATTTTCCTCATTATATCATCGTCTCCCTTTTGAAAGTTAAAGGTAATAATGTGGGGCCTGATATTCAAAAAAAGCTCAGCTCCTAAATTTAGGCTTCTAAATGTGTACGTAGTTTTCAACCACACTTAGGATGAATTTTCAGTTGACAACTTAGGCTTCTAACTTAGGAGATTAAAATTTATGCTCCTAAATTTAAGCCTCCCATTAACTTTCCTAGATTTATGAGCCTAATTTAGGTGCTTACTGCTGAAAATCAGTGCTAAACTAACTTATTTTCCCCGCCCCTTTTGTCACCCACTTCTTATGCTCCTAAATTTAGGAGTTTAGTGAAATTTTATAAAATTTCTTAGGCACTTAGTCCTAGTAAATGTTTAAAGAGGCCAATTTAGGAACATAACTCTCAAAGTTAGGAGCTTAAATCCTTTGAATATCAGGCCCTTGGTGCTTTATTTTGTTTCTATGTGTTGTCATTTTTCATTTTATGATGACTAGAGGTCTCTCTGGATCCCTGAGAGGGCATGTCTGTGATAGATCCTTAGCAGTGTGGACAGGAATAATGGATCCTTCTATTTCTAATGTCATCTATGATGTCACTGTTACTGGGTTAGAAAAGGACATCGATACTGTACCTTGAACACAATTCAGAGAAAAGCTACTGAAATAGTGCATGGCCTTCACTTGAAGCCATATCTACAGAGTTAAGAATCCAAAAATGTTTGAAAGAGGAAATAAGAAATTTTCAAAATTTCAAGCTGGCTTCAATACAGTGCCAGGAGGACACATGTTGCATAGAAATGAAAGCTACAGGATAATGGGTCGTCATCCGAAGATGAAAAGAGAGACGTGCAAAAGGAATATGGGAAAATATGGTTTCACCGAGAGAGTAGCGGAGACCTGGAACAGACCTCAGCAGAAGTTACTGAAGCTTAAACAGCAACAGAATCCAAGCAGACATGACACAGACACAATAAAGAAGAGCACAGATCAAGTACGTCTCAAATTGGGTGGCTGAAGGACTCCTTATCTGCCATCATCTGTGCTTCTGTGGCGGATAAGCAGAGTTTAATTATGTCATCAGTCCGTGAATGAAGAAAGGAATCAAGCTGTATCATTCATCTCAGATCTGATGTAGTCTCTAGACCAGTGCTTTTCAAACTTTTATCCTGTATGACCCTATTTTAACAAACGAAAGTTCATGTGACCCCAGATGATTACGAAATCAAAAAAGCAGATCTCCAGCCTCCTTCCCCTCCCTCATCTAAAACAGGAAGGCAGCAGCCAGCCTAGGGCCGCTTGTGTCAGCATGCACTTTCAGACTCCAGTACTCAGCAGGGGTTTCCAGTCTAATAGGAGGGGACAAGCACCTATGAATGTTCACTGGCTCACAGGCCACATGCTGACTGCTGACTTCCACTACTTGGCATGGGTCACAGTGAAAGTCGAGAGAGAAGGGGAAATGGCCATGTTTCTGTGACACCATCCACCGATTGTGACCCCATTTGGAGTCCCAACCCCAGGTTTGGGAACCGTTGCTCTAGACTGACACACAGAAGAAGGGCTCCTTAGGCCACTTTTGCAAAACCTTATTCTTTAATGCTCCACTTTTACTGTGGATAACTGCAAAAGACACTCGTGCGTCTAGCATATCAAATCCACTAAATTCACAGTGAGAAACGTTTACAAATTGATTTCAGCACCCTCAAACTTGTGGCCAACATTTTATGCTTCTAAAGTCATATTTTGCCTTTTAGCTTATCTCATACTCTACTAGACACAGAGTTCTCCATTTCACTGCTGTCTGCAGGCCCATTAGCTGACTTTCCTTGGGTAGACAGGGACCTAACAGCAATACTTCCTATATTAATTAGAGGCAGTTAAGTAAATTCTAATCTGAAAGTTTTTGCAGAACTGGACCCAGCCACCACATAAAGCTGCTATATGTCCCACGATTCCTCTACCATAAACCAGACTCACATTAATTTTTCATCCTTAAAAGGCGTCGAGTACCACCCCTTGATAATTTAATAATCATTTAATAATAATTTCAGATACATTTTCTATCACTATCATAGACAGAGCTCCCCCAATGTAATGCACATTGGTCAGTATATAGCTATGAATGTTTCCCAATTTAGCACAAACTGAAAACAAGAGCAGCCTGATTTTGCATAAAACATCTAGGTAAAAAAAGCGAGATCCAAGTCTGGATGATAAGAGTATTTTGTAAAAGGCTCACTGAACATGGAGCCTTTTGTCAAATAACTAACAGTGTGGGAAGTTGATTTGTAAGTGCTGGCACATGCAGCGAGAGCATCAAATTTAGGAAAAAAACATGTTCAAAACAGGAACAGCATCATTCAGGCTGCTGCCACCACATCCATGTGTAAGGGCCAGATTTTGCAATCGGCACACATAAGTGGTGAACTTTACAAACACATTCAAATGAAGCCAATGAAGGAGCCAGGCTAGACAGCTCTACATTTTAAAGGGTTTCTTTTAACCAGAGAGGTATGTAGAGCTACCTCCTTAATCACTCCTCCAAAGTCTAATCTCAGACAAACAGCGGACACCTAGATGTGCCTAGGGCAGAAGGAATTACCCACACACTTTACAGCCCCTCCCCCTGACCCCCTCCCCCACTCGAACCACAACATGCCCCCATTAAACTACTACTATTACTGATGATTTGTATAGTGCTACAAGGCATATGCAGCACCGTACATGTGTAAGAGATGGTCCCTGCTCAACAGCCAAACAATCTCTGCAAAACAGACAAATACAACAAACAAATGTAATAATATGTTAAATATTGTTCCATGTACTACGGTATGTTGTTACCTTGTAAACCGTGCTGATCTTGAATAGTGCGGTATAAAACCAAATAAATAAAATAAAATAAATTAAAAAAACAGCAGATTAGTGTAGGTTATAGCACATATGGGTGGTAAACAGAGTAAAGGGGTCAGGACCCAGAAGCAACCTCGAAGAGGAGGGTCTTAGCCTGGATTTGAATAGGACGAGAAATGGAACCTGACATACGGACTGAGGTAGTCGGTTCCAAGCTATGCAGGCTGCGGGTATGTAAAGGCTTTTCTAAAATCCCTCAGCACAGAGGGCAATGACAGGGCCGGCCCATCCATTGTGCAGGAATGTTGCCTGCACATGGCTCCACACTTCGGGGTGCCCCGCACCTGACCGGCTGCAGAGGGAGCCAGGGAGGCCCAAAGTCCCAGCTGACCTCTGAACAGCTGTGAGAGTAAAGAGCGGCGTTTGCCTTCTCTCCCACAGCTGTAAAAAAAGGAACCCGGAGACGTGCTGAGAGGTTAAACGGGGGCATGTCTGATGTGCCCTAACCTCCTGGCACTCTGTGCACCGGCGGGTTACTTTTTATCACAGCCGTGGGCTTGAAGGCAAACACTGCTCTTTACTCTCATGGCTGTTCAGAGGTCAGCCGGGGCTTTGGGCCTCCCTGGCTCCCTCTAAAGCCGGGCTGGCATGAGGCCCCTTCTGGTGTGCTGCGGGAGAGGGACAATGACTGGGGGCTAGAATGGGAACAGGAATGGGGGGGGGGGGGGACTAGGGGCTAGAATGGGAATGGGTAGGGACCAGATCTGGAAATGGGTTGATGTTGAGGGATGGGGGACTGGAAATGGAAGGTAGTGGATGCTGGGAGGGACTAAAAGAGAACCGATACTGGGGGGTTAGCATTAGAAATGGCCTCAGATGGGGGACTTGGACTGGAAGGGAACCGATACTGGGGGGTTAAGACTGGAAGGGAGCTGATGCTGGGGGGGGATTGAAGGAGGACTGATACGGGGGGGGGGGGGCGCGAGGACTAGAAATGGCTTGGGGATGGGGGACTGGAACAGGAAGGGAAACGATACTGCGGGGTTAGGACAGGAAACAGGCTGATTCTGGGGGACTGGAAGAGAGCTGATACTGGGAGGGACTGGAGAAGGACTGATACTGGGGGCCAGGACTGAAGATGGGCTGATGCAGGGGGATGGGCGAATGGGACTGGAAGGGAGTGGATGCTGGGAGGGGCTGGAACTAGAAGGGAGCCGATGCTGGGGGAGGACCAGAAGGGAGTGGGGCTGGGACTGGCGGGACTAAAACAGAAGCTGGGAGGGTGAGGATGGAGAGGGGAACGGATATTTTGTGTAAGGAATGACAAATCTATGATTGGCTGAGTATGCGGAAAGTAAGTGGGGACTGAGGATGGAGGGGTGAAATCTGAGTGGATGAAAAGGGAATAAAGAAAGAAATGGAGGAAAGAGCAAAAGGTGAAAGATCAGTATGTTAGAAGCAGATGTAGAGAGAATGGAAAAAATTAGAAGAGAGAAAAAAGGACAAATGGACAACAGACAATGGAGAGTTAGCAGAAGACATGAAGAAACCAGAAGAAAAAGACTTGGGCAATTGCAACTGAAAAATAAAATGCCCAAACAAATGGGAGAAAAAAACCCTATTTTATTTTGAATTTATTAACTGGAATATGTCAGCTCTGGGAAATGTGCATCGCTAACATTTTGTGTTTTGTTTAGTACAAGAGGAAATTAATATATAGTTTTATTTCTCCAGTGCTGTTGTACATTCCAGGTTTGGCTTTTGGAGTTACCAGTTTAATTATTGTCTTCATATTTCTAAATTGTGATTCTTTGTTTGGTGATGGTCTATGTTCTGCATGTGTAACTGAGCTGCAGTATTCTGTTCATGTAGTTTCTATGTGACAGTCCCACTTGTTCTCCTTCCCCAGTAGCAGATGTATTGGTATTCTCTGAGATGTATTGGTTTAATATTTGCAGTGTTGCCTTCTTATAGGTAGAGTTTGGTGCCTTGTGAGTCCTGCTAGTGCTGTTATGATAGGACAGGTTTGCTATGGATTCTACATGAGCAGGGTGTATAGTACTTCCTAATGTGTCTGGCAGCTGACATTGGAGCATAGTAATGTAGTCTATCCTCACTGTCCATGCAAATGGTATTGAGATACTCATTAAGAGACATGCCTACTAAAAAGGTAGCACAAATTAACATTTGTGCATGTGCATTAGGCGTAGCAGCACCCATTTATTTCTACTGGTGCAGTGGCACTTTAAACACATTTATATTTAGTAAACATGCCCCCAAGTCAATGCCAGGACAAAGAAAAGGCCTATGTAGGACTCCTTTGAAAGCTGCCTAAAATTTTAGATGGGGAACATATACATTTTAAAATAAAGTACATTAAATGTATGCAAATGAGCCCCTGCACATGATCCGTCATCGCCCTCGGGTAGCGAGTGACACCTAGAAACGCCACTCTCTGTACCGAGGAGGCCAATTCCGTGCCGTAGAAGAAGATTCAGGCCGATTTCTGGACGGGGGAGGGAGGTCTGGGAGAAGGGTGAGAGCAGCTGCCAGAGGTAGTCGGGCTGCGGGCGCCTTACCTACGTCTGCGTTGCAGAAAGCCTGCTGGGGGTGCACCGGGGAGCAGCTGCAGGCTTCGCAGGAGCGGTCGCCCGGCCAGAGGAGCAGCAGCAGCAGCAGGGCCGCCCAGGCCAGGACACTGCTCATCGCCCCCATCGGCGGCGTCGTCGGGGCGAGATCGCGGGGGCTCGAGGCGCCTCTTTGTCTCTCGGGCTTCCTGCTGCCTTCGGTGGCTGTTTGCTTCTGCTCAGCCTCGCTCGGCTCAGCTAACGGGCTCCAGGGATTTCCTGCCCCTCCTCCCGTGGCACGGAGCCAGCCGCCCCCCCATCTGCTAGGCCCGGAAACTCTGCAATCCTGATCGTCCCAGGGAACAGGCGACGCGGGCTTTCGGGTCTCCTTTTAAGGGCCTCCTGCATCAAAGGCGCGCACGGACCTGCGGCTAGAAAGGGTCCGCATCGTGCTGCACGGAGGCACTGGGGCGAGGTGCCATGTGCATGTGATGCATGCATCTAGTATCCAGACAGGGCGAAAACAGTGGAAGGATTCAAAAAAGGCGTGAGCGGATGCCTTTAGAGCAGGGGGATGGAATGAAAGCAAACTTAATTAACTTTTAGACTTCCACAAACAGGAGGTAATATGCACAGAGCAGCAGGTACGACACTAAAGGAAGGCATGGGGGAGGGGACGACCTGCAGGGATTGGCATCAAAGGAGGTGAACCTGCACTTACAACCCTAAACAGAGGCATCAAACGGGGTAACCTGCACAGAGCAGCAGGTACAACTCTAAACGAAGGCATCCGGGTAACCTGCACAGCCCTAAAAAAAGACATCAAGGGCAGTAATCTGCTAGAACAGGGGGCTGGAGAGGGGGGAGATGGGGCTGGAGCAGAGGGACTAGAAGAGAACTCTGGCCAGTTTACTGGGCAGGCTAGATAGAGGGCTGGCCCACAGTGGCCTGTATCTGCCATTATATACTATTTTATTTATTTAGCTGTGCTTTTATACTGCTTTTCACGGACCGGGTCAAAGCAGTTTACAAATTACCCCATGTTTTACTGTAACTTTCAGTTATTTGTAAACCACCTTGACCTGGTCCGTGAAAAGCAGTATAAAAGCACAGCTAAACAAATAAAATATTATATAACCGCAGATACAGGCCAGTGTGGGCCAGCCCTCCTTCTAGTCTGCCCAGTAAACTGGCCAGAGTTCTCTTCTAGTCCCTCTGGTCCCTTCCAACCCAACCTTCTCCCCCCCCCCCTCGTTCCAGCCCCTTATTCTAGCAGATTACTGCCCTTGATGAAAAGATGAGTTTTCAGGTGCTTCCTAAATGTAGAGGGATCTTTAATGCACCTGATGGTGGCAGGGAGAGTAACTATCGTTACTATTCATAAAATATGCAGGTACATGTGTACTAGAGCCAATTTTATATAAAGCACATAGGCATTCATGTTGCCTTTATAAAATCTGTGCCCTTTTGGACTTTTCATATATACAGCTCTTATAAAATTCAGCCCTACAAGGACCATTTCCAAAAGCCATTGAGCTGGTATATGGCGACTTGAAAAGCACAGACGTCTGCACCAATAGTTTCATTTCATTTAAGGGACCATCCAGATTTGTTGCTGAGCTTGACTGCAGTTGCTCTTTGTTACTCACTCTTCTCACTCCCTCAGGCTCTCTCCTAGCACTGCCCTCCCTGGCAGGATCCCAAAGAGTAGACCCATTACCTATTGCTCAACCCTAGGGACAAGCAACGAGTTTCATAAGTCTGTCCGTGTAATCATTGTTATCAACTTTTCCTCCAGGAACTTGTCTAAACTCTTTTTTTTCTCATAAATATCTATTAGCATTTTATAATATTTAGTACTAACATTAAATATTACATACAAATTACACACCAAAAGCAGATAACAGAAATATTTATGATTTCATTTATTAAAGGATCATGGATTTACAAAGCATTAGGGCAGTGTTTTGTTTAATGCAGTTATTGTTCACACTCTGAAGTTGTTTTGGCTTATGATATGTTTTGCTTTTTTAGTTCTTTAAATATTTTAGATAGTGATTGGTGAGTTATAATATTTTAAATAAATAAAAGCAAATCCATATGAAAAAACAAGGGGCCATTTTACTAAGGTGCAGTAAGGTTTTATTCTTACAACGTGTTTGGAGTAAAACTGAATGCATGGTAAATGCAAAAGTCACATGCTTGCTTTTAGGGGTGCAGCAGTTACTGAAACGTACTCTAAGGCACAGCAGTGGCATTCATAATTAACACGGGTATAGTTAATGTCACCTCAATGGGTGGCAGTAGCACTTACTATACCCGTGCTAAATGCAACATTGACAATAATGTACGGTATTGTACTCCCTGCCCCCCATCCCAACAGCAATGTTTATTCCACTCCTACTGTCCACCCCTAACCTACCCAGTCACCGTCCCATCGCACCACGTGCATGATAACTGCTGTGCCAGTGTAGGAACAGCGCAGGCCCCGTGTTAATTCCCACATTAACCGCTTAGCACACTTTGGTATAAGGGCCCTCTAGTCAACTTATAATAGTAAAAAGGGAGAAATGAGAATACAGAATATGTTGTTGTTAAGTGCCATCGAGTCGGAGTCGACTCATGGCAACCCTCTGGATAGCTATCCTAAACTGTGTTCGGTCTTCAGTCAGGGGGCTCATTGTTGACAGACTGGTACCTGTAGCTGCTGTTACTGTATCGATCCATCTCATTGCTGGCCTTCCTCTTTTGCATTGACCTTCTATCTTGCCAAGCATGATGTCTTTCTCTAATGATCTCTCTCTTCGCATGATGTGTCCAAAGTATGAAAGTCGAAGTCTTGTCATCTGAGCTTCTAAAGAAAGCTTAGGTTTCATCTCCTCTAGTACCGACTGGTTTGTTCTTCAGGCAGTCCATGGTATACACAGCATTCGCCGCCAGCACCATAATTCAAAGGCATCAATTTTCTTCCTGTCTATCTTTTTCACTGTCCAGCTTTCACATCCATATGATGTTATTGAAAATACCATGGCTTGAACAAGTCAAATCTTTGTATGGAGAGAGATTGCTCTTGAGAATCTTATCTAGGTCTTTCATAGCCATTCTGACAAGAGCAATGCATCGTCTGATTTCTTGACTGCTTGTTGCTTCTTTATTGATAGTTGATCCAAGTAGGATAAAGTTGTTCACAATTTCAATTTCTTATCCTTCAACAATGAACCTGTTGATTATGCCAGTTGTCATGCCAGTTGTCATGATCTTTGTCTTCTTTACATTAAGGTGCAGGCCCATTTTGAGACTATGTTCTTTGATTGTGAGAAGCAAATGTTTCAGATCATCTTCACTTTCAGCCAGTAATGTGGTATCATCAGCATAGCAAAGGTTGTTGATGAGTCTTCCACCAATCTTCACACCTCTGTTGTCTTCATACAATCCTGCTTCTCTGATGATTTGTTCTGCATATAAATTAAACAGGTAGGGGGAAAGTATGCAGCCTTGTCTTACATCTTTGCTTATTTTAAACCATTCTGTTTCTCCTTATTCCGTTCAAACTGTTACTTCTTGATCAATGTACAGATTGTGCAAGAGTACAATCAGGTGTTCTGGTATACCCATGCTTCTTAATGTGGCCCAGAGTTTCTCATGGTTTAAGCAGTCAAAAGTCTTGCTATAGTCGATAAAGCACAACTAGATATCCTTTTGGTATTCTTTAGTCTTTTCAAGGATCCATCTCAAATCCGCAATGATGTCTGTCGTTCCTTGCCCTTTCCTGAACCTTGCTTGCACTTCAAGTATTTCTTGTTCCAGGTATGGTTGTAGTCTCTTTTGAATAATCTTCAGTAGAATCTTGTTGGCATGTGGGATCAGAGCGATTGTGCGATAATTTCCACAGTCAGTTGGATCACCTTTCTTTCGTACTGGTATAAACACAGATCTTTTCCAGTTAGTTGGCCATGATGTTGTCTTCCATATTTCTTGGCAGAGCCTTGTAAGTACGGTAACAGCTGCATCAGATTGCTGTAATACTTCTATGGGATTGCTATCAATGCCTGGTGCTTTGTTCTTTGATAAGGCTTTCAATGCTGCTTCAACTTCTTCTTTCATCACCAATGGTTCCCGATCATAAGGTACAGGTTGAAATGGCTGTTGGTCCACTTGATCTTTATCATATAAAACCTCTGTATATTCCTTCCACCTTTTCTTGATCTTCTCAGCATCGTTCAACATAGAACCTTGAGCATCTTGTAACATTCCACTTCAAGGCTGGAACTTTTTCTTTAACTCTCGTAGCTGTAGGAAAGCCGATCTTCTTCTTCCTCTAATAGTTTCTGCTTCTATTTCCTTGCATGCGTCATTGTAGTACTTTTCCTTGTCCTGTCTTGCTGCACGTTGGAAATCTCTGTTGAGTTCTGCAATTGTCTTTCTTTCTCCTCTGGCATAGCTTCTCTGCGTTTCTGGGCAATTTTCAGAGTTTCTTCCGTCATTCATTTTGGCCGTTTTTTCTTTTTCACCTTTTGTAGAGACTTCTCGCTTTCTTCCAACACAACCTTCTTGATGTTATTCCATAACTCTTCTGGAGCTCCGTCGATTTTGCAGGCAGTCTTTAAATTCCAGTGGTATATTCTCAAGGTCATATTTTGCTGTATTCATGAGTGGTTTACTTTTTTTCAACTTTAGCTTGAGTTTGCATAGTAGTAGTTGATGATCTGTACCACAGTCAGCTCCAAGTTTTGTCTTTGTTGATGTTATAGAGCTTTTCCATCGTTGACGTCAACAGATGTAGTCAATTTGATTTTTATACAATCCATTGGGTGAAGTCCATGTGTACAGTCACCGCTTGTGTTGCTGGAAGAAGGTGTTTAAGATGAATAGATCGTTGGTCTTGCAGAATTCTATCAGTCTTTCTCCAGCTTCATTTCTTTTGCCAAGTCCATATTTTCCAACTACTTTGCCTTCTTCTTTGTTGCCAACTTTTGCGTTCCAGTCACCCATGACTATCAGGATATCCTGTTTGCATGTTCTGTCAATTTCAGCTTGTACTTGTTCAAAGAATGCTTCAATTTCATTCTCTTCTGCAGCTGTTGTTGTGTTGATAGGCATTCCTCGTAGACGAATAGAGATTAAGCGTTCGCTGACTGCATTGTATTTCATTACAGTTCTTGCAAGTTTCTTCTTAATTATAAATGCAACACCATTTCTTCTTTGTCTTTCATTTCCAGCATAGTAGAATATAAGAAAACAAAATATAATATCACAGCCTTTTAAAGCTCCTCAGCAGAAATAGAGCTGGTGTTTCTACAGGCATAGCTGATGACTTAGTAATAAACACAGCAAGTTCCGAAAAATTATATTCCGCATCCCTATATGTAGCCTTGCATTTAGTCGAAGATTTCTTTATTTTAAAAAGATCAAATTTTAAAGCAAGGGCGGACATTAAGGGGTGTCAAACAGGGCAATTGCCCTTGATTCCATATGCTACAGGGGGCTACAAGTCTGCCTCAAGCTGAAGGAGGCTTAGCATACAGGCAGGTTTAGGGCCCCTCACAGCTCCTGCATGTCTAACACCAGGCCTGCTCTGAGCTAAAAACAACATTTCCTCTTAACTTGCATCATTATGGGCATAGCCAGAAACAGTCTGATCTTACAAACCAAAATGTCTTAGCAATATTTCTGAAAAATAATTTCATAATCCACTTCTTATCTAGATCAAGGACAGATGTAACCAACAGAGCCCCAGCGAGCATAAAAATCTCATTAGCCAGCTCTTGCATCCAAGTTAAGACTTGAGAAGAAAAAATGTCTTTGCTCTGGGGTCAGCTTATCACGATGAATTGATAAACATCCTCACATGCTATCTCTGAGATGATAACAGCTCTAATACTTTATAATCGTAAAGGGGGTAATACTATAAATAATTTTGTGTGTAAAACAGATTTTTATAAAATTGCATAGGTGAATGCAGGCATGCTTTATATAGAAACATGACAGCAGAAAAAGACCACATGGCCTATCTAGTCTGCCCTTCAATATCAACTACAGTAGTCCCCTTTTTACCTTTAGAGATACTCTGTGTTTGTCCCACCACTTCCACTGGGAGATTATCTACCACGCTTTTTGTAAAGAAATATTTGCACATATTACTTCTGAGTCTATCCCCTTTCACTCTCATCCTATGTCCCCTTGTAGCAGAGCTTGCCCGTCCTATGCATTTATGCTACAGAATTATTTAAAGGTCTATCATATCTCCCCATCCCGCCTTTCCTCTAAAGTAAACATATTAAGATCTTTAAGTCTGTCCTCATATGCTTCATAACGAAGACCTCTAACCATTTTAGTAGCCACCCTCTGCACCGACTCCAACCTGCTTATATGTTTTTGAAGGTGCAGTCTCCAGAATTGCAAACAATACTCCAAATGAGGTCGCACCAAAGACTTATACAAAGGCATTATCACCTCCTTTTTTCTGCTGGCCATTCCTCTCCCTATACACCCAAGCATCCTTCTGGCTTTCATAGTCGTCTCTTCTACCTGTTTAGCTACTTTAAGATCGTCAGACACAATTACACCAAAGTCCCGCTCTTCTTTTATGGACAGAAGTATTTCACCCGCTACACTGGACAGCTCCTTTGGAGTTTTGCAGCCTAAATGCACGACTCTGCATTTTTTAGCATTACATTTCAGTTGCCAAATTCTAGACCATTCCTCAAGCTTAGCAAGATCCCTCCTCATGTTATCGACTCCTTCATGTGTGTCTACTCTATTGCAGATTTTGGTATCATCTACAAACAAGCAAACCTTACCCGATAGTCCTTCCGCAATATCACTAACAAAGATATTAAACAGAATCAGACCAAGGACAGATCCTTGCAGCACACCACTGGTGACCTCCTTCTCTTCAGAATGAGCTCCATTTACCTGTACCCTTTGTCACCTCTCACTCAACCAATTTCTAACCCAATCAGTAACTTTAGTCCATCCCTAGGGTGCTCAATTTGTTTATAAGTCACCTGTGTAGAATGGTGTCAAAGGCTTTACTGAAATCTAAATGCACCACATCTAGGGCTCTCCCTCAGTTGAACTCCCTGGTCACCCAGTTAAAGAAATATATCAGATTTGTCTGACAAGATCTGCCTCTGGTGAATCCATGCTGCCTCGGATCCTGCAATCCATTGGACTCCAGAAACCTCACTATTCTCTTCTTTAGTAGCCTTTCCAATAATTTACTAACGGAAGAGGTTAGACTAACCGACTTGTAGTTCTCAGTGTCATCCTTACATCTGCTTTTGTGTAAAGGGACCACATGTGCCTTTTTCCAGTCCTCTGGCACCACTCCCAACTGGCATTGAAAAGGTCACAGTGGTGCCTCTAGAACGTCCCCAAGTTCCCTCAGTATTCTTGGATGTATCCCATCCAGACCCATCGCTTTGTCTACTTTTAGTTTAACTAGTTCCTCACAAACGGAGTCTTCTGAAAATCATTTGAGATCCCTGTCGCTTCGGTTTCTATTTGTGGGTGTTTTCTGAGGTCCTACTCCTGGCCCTTCATCTATGAACACAGAACAGAAATATGATCCGCATTGGGTGATGTGATGATTAAACATATAGGGAAAACTTACTAAAATTTTCTCTGCAGGTAAAGCCTGTTTCATGCATGGAAATGGCTTTTATAAAATGCTGCAACTATAGAAAGTGTCTGCCTGCTTTTGCATGATCTGCATGTACACATTCCTGGGTGAAGTTTGGGCAGAGTGAAGGCGGCGGGGGCGGAGTTGCAGTATATATGCATATTTCATGACATAGTAAATGAAAACGATGGCAGATAAAGACCAATATGGACCATCTAGTCTGCCTCCTGAGGTAGCAAGAGTTGTATTCACTGTTCCATGCAGGTTATCTCCCTGTATACCTTTATTTGGGATTGCACTCCCCTCTTGATACAGGTTACCCACCTCTATACTTTTGTTTAGTGTTGTACCTGCTTCTCCATGCAGGTTACTCCCCTCTATTGTTGATGTGTAAAAGCAGTTAAGTTTGCTTTGATGCCATCCTCTTTCTATAAAGAGATCCTCTTTCCCCCACCACCTCTCTAGAGGGCATGCCAGGCATCCACTGCTACCCTTTCCATGAAATTGATGTTGCTTTACCTCCTTGGAGCTTTATTTCATATCTTCTAGTTCTACAATTTCTTCATCTTTTAAAAGGTTTCATCAGTTCATTAGTACCCTTTAAGCAGTGGTAGGAATCGAACCACCAGGGAACCGGTTCTGTCCCAGCCCCCCCTCCCCCCACACGTGTGTGCCTGCTGGGTTGCTGCTCCTCACCGGAGGCGTTGCAACGGCCATACACTTGGGCCACTGCTCTCCGACAAGGTTACACAACTCCCTAGTGGCCCAGCGGCCTGATTCCTCACCTGACATTGTTTTGACGGCATCAGGGGCTTCTCCTGCTACTGCGAGCCTTCAGTGCCATCAAACATTGTCAGGCAGGAGCATTCCTGCCATTGCAGAGCTGGCGCTGCAATGCCATGTTCAGCCCAGTTCGGCGAACACGGACCATGGCAGGAACCAGTTTATGCGAACTGGCTGAATCCCGTCACTGCTTTTAAGTATTTAAGCATCTTTATCATATCTCTCCTCCATGGTATATATATTTAAATCTTCATGTCTTCTGGCACAGGCTCCATTTCATTTTTGTCACCTTCCTCTGAACAGTTTCAACTCTATTAACATCCTTTGCAAGACTATAGTTTCCAAAACTAAACATAATACTCGAAGTGAGGTCTCACCAATCGCTTATACAGGGGCATTACTACCTCCTTCCTTCTGCAGTTTATGCCTCTCTGTATGCGGCCTAGCATCCTTCTGGCTTTCGCCACCACCTTGTCACATTGTCTCACCACCTTGAGGTTCTCAGACACTATCACCCCAAGGTCTCTCTCCTGGTTCTATGCACACCATCCTCTCACCCTCTATCACATAGTGCTCCTTTGGATTTCTGCATCCCAAGCTCATCACTCTGCACTTCTTTTCATTAAATCTTAGGTACCAAGGATAAGACCATTCTTCTAATTTTTGCATTTCTTTTATCATGTTATCTACTCCCTTTGAGGTATCCGCTCTCTTGCAAATCTTTGTATCATCTGCAAAAATGCAAACTTTTCCTTTTAACCGTTCAACAATGTCACTCACAAACAAATTGAATAGTACTGGTCCCAGGAAGGACTGGCCCAAGGGTTTCTACCAGCCCAAGCAGAAGCCCTGACCATGACCCCCCATCAAGGATTCCAGTGGCAGAGTCAGCTCAGGAGCAGCGGCAGATCATGTGCTTTGGCACATATAGCCTGCTGCTTCTGACCCCCCCTCCCAGACACAACTTCAGGGGGTCAGAAACGGCAGGCCATGTGTGCCAAAATACATGGTCTGTCGCATTACCCACTGAGGTCTGCTGCCCTAGGTGGCTGCCTAGCCTGTCTAGTGGACGGGCCGGCCCTGATCCCAGGATGGATCCTTGAGGCATTCAAATACTCATTCCTTTCTTTCATCTGTTGAGTCAGCCAATTTCTGATCCTTTTCACACCTTGGGACCCATCCCAGGCTATTCAGTTTATTCATAAGGAACAGTATCAAAGGCTTTGCTGACATCCAAGTAGATCATATCCATTGCATGCTCTTGATCCAGTTCTCTAGTCACCCATCAAGAAATCTATCAGATTCATTCAGCATGATCTTCCTTTGGTAAAACATGTTGCCTTGGATCCTGCAATTGATTGCATTCCAGAACGTTCACTCTCCTTTCTTTCAGGACCATCTCCTTTACTTTTCCCACCACCAAGGTAAGGCTTGGCCTATAATTTGCCACCTCTTCTCTGTTACCACTTTTGTGAAGATCGACCACATCAGCCCTTATCCAATCCCATGGAACCTCTAGTAAACACATCATTTAAAGGTCCCTTCCAGAAGCTCTCTGGGTATCCTAGGATGTATCTCTTTTGGTTCCATGGCCTTCTCCATTTTCAGTTTTGCAATTTGTTCATAAACATCTTCATCTGTGAACGATGTGGTATCTCTTCCATTCCCATTAGTATCTTAGCCATTAGGCTATGTAGATGTCCGCAAAGATGTCCATATCGGGCATGTCCACATTTGTGAAATTGCACCTGAACTTGGATATGCCTGCTTTTTTTCTTCCCCAGATGTTCTGGCTTAGATGTCCCAAGGGAAGAGTGGCTCAATGGTTGGGACAGGTTACCTCAGGCCAGAAGGCCGGGGGTTCAATTCCTGCATGGGGACAAGCAACCTCAGGCCAGAGGGACTGGGGTCTCTAGTCCCATGGCCACTCCTTGTGGTCTTGGGCAAGCCACTTAATCCTCAATTGCCTCAGGTACAATTAGATTGTGAGCCCTTCAGGGACAATAAAAAGTACCTGTTAATATACATGTAAACCCACACTGATTCTAAAGAGCGCGGTATAAAAAAGAAATAAATAAAAAGTGCCTCCAGATGTCTTAGGAAGACTATATAGGAAGACCCTCCTCCAATGATCTCATCCCAACATCTTTCTCCATCTCTGCAACTTACAGGGCCTTTGTGGGGAGAGGGAGGAGAGAACACCAGCCTTATACCTGACAGCAGCCTCACTCACTGCCACTGCAGAAGTACAAGCTCTTCCAGGTCTCAACACAAACACCAGTGCTTCTCTGCCAGATGTCCCCACCCCTACCCATCCCACAGTACACAGTAATGAGACTAATGATTCACCCCCACATGAATTAAAATGTTCACGGTCACCTGAACAGGATCTTCGGATGGAAGAACGGCTGAAAAAAACAGCCAAAGGAAATATTGCTCCATCAGATACAGAGCAGAGGACTTCAATGAATTGTCCACAATGAACTCAAGATCCATTTTCTTAAGATGTAGCTCGTAATATTTGGCCCATCTTTGTCTACCTATGATTATGATTAGTTTTCTCTATGTGCCTCACTTTGCACGTGTCCACATTGAATTCCATTTGCCATCTGAATGCCCAATCTCGTTAGATCCTCCTGCGGCTTCTCCCAATGGCTTATGATTTAATAACTGAATAATTTTGTGTCATCTGTGGATTTTATCACTTACTTGTTGTTCCCATAGCCACATCATTTATAAATATGTTAACAAGCACTGGTCCCAGTACAGATCTCTCAGCCACTCTACTATTCATCTTTGCACTTTTGAGAAAATTGATCATTTATTTATTTATTTAACAGGTTTTTTTTATACTGCTTTATCATTTTAGTTAAAGCGGTTTACCTTGTAACTTAAACTTAGTAATATACATTAAATAGGGACATTGGTAACCTGGATTCTTCTAAACCAATGGAGTGTTAAGTGACTTGCCAAAAAGGCAAATACTAGATGCTCCCCACTCATCCCACAGCAGTGAGACTAATTATTCACCCCCACATGAAAAATGTCAGTGTTTATGTTTATGTTTATTAGAGATTTGATATACCGTGGTCACCTGAGCAGGATCTTCGGATGGAAGAATAACTGAAACAAAACAGCCAAAGAAAATATTTAATCCCACTTTCTGGTTTCTGTCTTTTAATCATTTCCTAATATTGCCACCTATCCCATGACTTCTAGTTCCTCAAGATCTTCATGACAGCATTTGTCAAATGTCTTGAGATGGGCACTGGGGGGAATATGATAAAAGGACACCGATGTGGGAAGTCCAAAAAGTAGCAGTGAGTAAGGGGCAGGTGTAATTCGGAAGATCTTCTATAGAGCTTTCCTAGCCTAGTTTAAGGTTTATTGATTGGATTGATCAATGACAAAGCAGGGTACCAAATTGACTAAAAGGTGTATCTGGCAAAGGAGGTGCGTAACATATAGTAACAGTAAAGCAGAGGTTAAAAGTATTTACAATATAGTTTATAATATCAAATAAGAGAAACTCAATAATAGAGACACAAACACCAATATAAGAAACAGGAGAATGGGTTGCTTAATCCACAGGGAATCTTAAAGGAAGGCTGGTAACACAGAGAAGGGGAAAGGTGAGGAGAAATTCCCATGTGGGAGCATCAACTCAAAACTGACAGGCGAGAGGAGATTGCAGGAAGCTGGAACAGAAGACACACAGTAGCAAGTGATAGAGATTCAGTGGCTCTGAGAGCCAGTCCCAATTGTGTACACAAACATAGACCATCGCTCTGAAAAAGGTGTGAATCACTGGAATCAACAACATCCATCAAGGATTTGCCCTCATCTTTATGGATATAGCTGCTGCCTTTGACTCAGTAAGCCACGAGCTCCTCCTGGTACGACTTAAGGAGAAGGGTATTCAAGACGCAGCCCTGAGCTGGTGCGAATCATACCTGTCAGAAAGATGGCAGCATGTAAGATCCAGCACGACAACATCAAAACCTTTCCACCAGTGGCAAGGAGTTCCGCAGGGATCCTCCCTCTCTGCCCTGATGTTCAACATATACATGCAGCCCATCTGTACCCTCATCCGATCTTTCAACGTCAACTGCCTGATTTATGCCGATGAGGTACTGCTCTGCATGCCATTCAAAACCGACCAGCCAGACTTCTCCCCACTGACAAACTGTTTTGACGCCGTATCAGACTGGCTCCAAACACAAAACCTTTGAATACAACACAAGAAGACCAAAGTCCTCTTCATCACGAGGAACCAAAGCTTCACCCCTCCAACCTCCTTAAAGGTCAAAGAAGCAGATCTAACTACCAAGTCTACAATCCGTTACCTAGGAGTCACCCTAGACCAGGGGTCACCAACCTCCAGAGGGCCACGGGCCGCACAGCCGACTACCGGCAGACTCGCGGGCCGCACCCCCCTCCCCCCCCCCCGAAAAAAAACCTGCTCATACCTGACCTTGAATAATCCATGTCAGCTCCCTCCCTTCTTCTGCAGCCGCGGCTCCCTGCCTCTTAGGGAACCGCGGCTGTGCTTGTAAAATCATCGCGGAGCCCTTCCTGTCTTGACGGGCTCCGTGCAGCATTGTCCCGCCTCTAAAGTCCTTTGGAGGCGGGACAATGCTGCACGGAGCCCGTCAAGACAGGAAGGGCTCCGCGATGATTTTACAAGCACAGCCGCGGTTCCCTAAGAGGCAGGGAGCCGCGGCTGCAGAAGAAGGAGTCGGTGAGTTTGCCTTGGCGGGCCGCACCGGGGTAGAGTCTCGCGGGCCGCACGGAGGGATCTCGCGGGCCGCACGGAGGGACCTCGCGGGCCGCAGGTTGGTGACCCCTGCCCTAGACCAATGCCTCGACATGAAGGCCCACATAGCAACACAGTAAGAGCAGTTTGCCATAAGATCCGGACTCTTAGGCACCTACACCTCCTGCTCGAGCCTGACGACTACCGGACAATCTTCCAAGCGCTGGTGATACCGCACTTCGATTACGCAAATGCAATCCTACAAGGGCTCCCACAGTCTACACTTAACCCACTCCAGCTAGTAATTAACACGGCAGCCAGAGTTCTCTACGGTGCTTCCAGGAAGGACCATGTAACACCCATCCTGAGACATCTCCACTGGCTCCCCATCCATTGCAGACTCTTGTTTAAATCCCTACTAATGGCCTTCAAGGCCATCAACAGGCTCTCCTCAACCTCTCTTGCGGAGCTTATCCATCCTACACCCCCCAACAGATCAAGAAGGCCTGCAGCGATCAACACTCTAATAATCCCAAGGGAAACAACACAATGCACACAGGCAACGACAAATAGGGCTTTTAGTTTCTACACGCCCAGATGCTGGAATGCCCTCCCACCCAGTATATGAGCAATCTCCGACTTGACCCAATTTAGAAAGGCTTTGAAGCACCACCTCTTCCTCGAGCACTACTCAGATGACAGCGCCCATACAGACACCCCCCTCCCCCACCAGGCCCTACATACCAACACTCACAACACATGATAAGGTACCCACACTCCTGGGCGTCAGCATCAACCAAGCTTACCTGTAAACAGCATGGTTGATGACACATACTGTGTAAACAGCAACTTGTATATACCCACACCATGTAACAATATGTATTTCTCTGTAAATAGTTACCCTTGAATTGTCCAAGTTTATGCTACCTTGTTCTCTGTAAATACAGTGCATATGCCTGCACTGTATAAATCCTTGTTGTTGTGTAAACCGCACTGATACTAAATAGCGTGGTATAGAAGAGACCTTAAATAAATAAATACATGTGTGCCCACCTATTTACTAACATATCTGTGCACGCTGCAGCTCTGCTCCACCCAAACTAGGTCCCCGGGGAGAACTAGGTACAGATTGCATGAAAGCACACTTTCCGTGCATGCATGGCGGTGGCAGCACACTTCTTTTAAAGGTCCTTTTCTACATGTAAAACAAAAAAGCTTTATAAAATGACCCCCAGAGTCTCAGAGCAGCAGCAGACGGACTTCCAGAAGTCTTGGCATGTAGCGAAGCAGTAGAAGCCATCTTAAGGTCTTAAAAGAAGCAAAGAACAGCAGAGCACCTTTGTTAAATCATATGATGGGCAGAGTTTCAGAACAGCAGAGCACTCTCCTAAAGTCTTGAAGGGCCAACAACTAGATGCTCTGGGGTGGTTGCTGTGGACCACATTTGCTGCGTTTGGTCCTTCCCTAAGGCTAAATATCTTTTTATCTGGTCTGTGCTTAGCCTCTAGATCACATCCCTCAGCTCCAGGCACTAAGCTAACACTACAAGCCATTCCCCAGCTCGAGATCCTTAAGCTGTGAAGCCTTCATTCATACAGTTAAGGGGAGGCTTGGAAGCAGTGAATGGATACAGCCCTAGTGCTCAGACACTTGTTGAAGAGCATTAATCCTCTGCTGGGCCTTGTTGAAACTGCTGCCCTATTTCTTCACTTGCCTTGTTTTGGCTTTGTTCTCTCCGGCCCAGTGCCAGAGTCCGACCCCCACAGCTGGCAGCCATTACTCATGCATGCAGCTGTTTGTGAATTTTTTTCTTATTGTTCTGCAAGGTCGACTCTTAAAGGGAGACAGAAGTTTAAAGAACATCTTACTTCTTGAGGCCAGAGCTTTTGAGGAAAATGTAACACAAATATTTATGAGCTGGATTTTCTTGCGATGAGGTTGCGTGAGTTGGTCACCTTATTTATGACCTTCCCAATCAACCTTAAACAGAACCTGATGGCAGAGAAAAGTCACAGGCTCCAGGAAATCATCTGACTTTTTTTTCAGAGGCAGGAAACTTTATTGGTATGATAATTCTTACATGGGTTGTTAAAATATATAAAAAGTAAAGTAGTTAAACAAAATAAAAGAAAAAAAAAACCCCTATATAATGTAAGATAAAAATACCTTAACCCTGTACATATATTACTTTGGCAACACATGTAAAATTGGCATACCAATAAAGTTATCTAAATTGCAGAGCCCAGAAAGGACTGTAGCAGCAGGGAACATTCCCAGGTTCTGGTGCTGGTCTGTATTATCTCTGCTCAGATTACACTTCTTTTGTGGCTGCAAGATACAATATGATTCACATTTCTCACCAGGATTATACACTTTTTCCTGCTCCTTGTTTTAAGTTTATCATTTATTTGGCATTTGATATACCACCCTTTGTGGGACACACAGGTCGGTTTACATAAAATTAAATAAGTAATAAAACCATAAAAGAATAAAAGTAGGAGCTGGAACTACAATATAAAAGAAGAGAAAAGACAACAGACCACACAGCAGAAATAATTCGAACCAAAGACAGCAAGCCAAAAAAAAAAAAAAGAAACCTAATTATGATCACAGCCTAAGGAACCTCCAGGCCAAAAGCCTGTTCAAATAGGTGAGTTTTCAGCAGCTATTTAAATTTTGTGAAAGAAAGTTCTGACCGAATAGGGCAGGTAAGCAGTTCCGAAGTGATGGCGCCAGGGGAAAAAAGGCACAGCATCTCGTGAATTCAAGTTTAATACGAGAAGGGAGGAGTAGTTAGGACATGGTACCTCAGGCCGGAGGGACTGGAGTTTCTAGTCCTATAGGCACTCCTTATGGCCTTGGGCAAGCCACGTAACTCTCTGTTGCCTCAGGTACACAGAGCTTGTGAGCCCTTTGGGGACAAGGGAATGGATCCAGTACCTGTTTGTAGTGATTACATAATGTAAACTGTTTTGATTGAAGGATAAGGCGATATAGAAAACAGAATGAATGAATAAATAAATAAATGGGAAGGGATAACAAGCCTATGATCATGAAGGGACCTCAAACAAGAAGGAACATATAAGGAGATGAGAGTGGAGAGACAGAGAGGTGCATTGCCTGACAGAATTTTGTTTGTAAAAGTGAGGAGCCAGTGATGATAAATGAAAAGAAGGGTAATGTGATCAAACTTGCAGGCATTTGAAAAGGCACAGATGGCGGTGTTCTGGATGGATTACAATTTCTTCAACTGGTATTGAGGGAGACCAGCATAGACCACATTACAGTAGTCCAGACATGATGTAACAGTGGAAAGAAGAATAGTAGTAAGGGCAGGCTGGTCAAACAGTGGATGTAAGGCTCTAAACCGGCGTAGGGCTGCAAAGGCAGATCTAACAACTACACTAACCTTGGGAGAAAAAGAAAGGGTGGAATCAATGTAGAGCTCCCAGATATTTGAAGGATGAGCAGAGAGAAATGGGGGACTGGTCCAAGATTGGTGCCAGGGTTGGGGTGGCCTCCAAGCCAGTAATCTAGGTAGCTGTAGACTTCACAGGGTTAGGTTTGAGGGAATTAGTGGACAGCCCGTTGGAGATGACTTGAAGGGCAGAATTCACAGTAGATAGGTCTGGAACAAGACTGTTGATCAGAAAAATTAGAAAGATATTGTTGGCATAGATATAAAAAAGAATGTCGAGTGACTGAATGAGGGTTGCCAAGGAGCTCAGGAGCACATTGAAAAGAAGGGGGGGAGAGTGCAGAACCCTGAGGCACACTACAAGGAAGGGAGTAGTGGGAGGAATACGAATTGTGAAAATAGACCCGATAGGAGCAAGCATGAAGGAATAAGATAAACCAAATGAGAACAGTTCCACAAAGGCCACAGTCAGACGAGAAATGAGACTATTGTGGTCGACTAAATCAAATGCTGCAGTGAGAGCCAATGAAATGGTGAGAGCAACAGAACCCTGGTCAAGAATACGGGATAGGTCATTGAGAACAGTGTTATGATGAGGGCAGAAGCTGGATTAACGGGAGTGAAGAGCGGAGTTGCTATTAACAGAGAGATCAAGCTTCGGGCCTTTTAGACATGGCCACATCAAAGCATGTTCCCAACTAGAGGGGATCACCCCAGAGAAAAGATTGGAAGTAACCATGGAGTGAATAACAGGGGTAAGGCAGAGGGCTGACAGAGGTAACCAGGATGAGGGGATTGGATCAGAGGCACGGGTGGATTTCTTAATAGTACCCAGAAGTTTAGACAGTGGTTCCATGCTGACTGGGGAAAAGATGTGCCAAGAGTATGCCAAAACAAGAGCACTTGTGGGAAGGGATGAAAGGGGAGGGGAAGGAGAAGCAGATGATATAGGAAGGCTCTGGTGAACTGAGACAATCTTGGCCTTAAAGAAAACGACCAAGGAGTCTGGGGAAGGAGTGGTCAAGGGGGAGGTATGGGGCAAAGTGGAGAGGGTAGATAGCCGAGTGGCTATAGAGAAAATAGTCTTGGGGTCTTATGCAGAAATAGTTATAAGGGAAGAGAAGTAATCCCTTTTGGCCAAAAGGACCTGGGCTTGGTAATGACGGTGAACATCCTTTTAAGTTATGAGTAAAGAGGGGCTCCAAGAGTGATGCCAAGCTCTCTTGGAAGCCCTACGTTGTCTCTTTAGAAGGCAAAGACCTGGGTGATACCATGGGGTAAAGCTTTGCTTGTTCTAGAAAGGCGGTTTTTATCAAATGAAATAAACAAACATAAACATAAAGCGATGCTGAGGGCATGAGTCAGAGGAGTGGAAGATTAGGGAATTCAGTTGCTGCAAAAGAGTGCAGTTCCACATGGTAGTTTGTTATTCAAAAGGAAGGGCAGAGAAGTCAGAAGGGAAGATATTGTCCGCTGAGGGGAACTGGGCAAGGATTTCCAGAGATACATGTTGCAAGCTAGGAAGAAGATGAGCCGAGCAGGATGAAGAGGCACGGGGAAGGGGAGATAAGCCGAGGAGGGAAAAGATCAGGAGGAATTGATCAGACCAAGGGAGGACATGAGTGGAAAATTGCATGGGAAGTGTTCACCGCAAAAAGAGGGAACGCAGTAGGTGAGAAAGAGGTGAAATGGGCAGAGGTACCCACCTTAATGATTAGCTTCTTGGGGCCAGCCAGGAATCCCCTGGGAGCTCAACCAGGGGAAGGGAGCTCCTGTAGAGAATAGCAACTCCTCCGCCAGTCCATGAGGGATGTGAGGCGGAAATGACAGCAAAGCTGGAGAAAAGGCAGCAATGGAGGTAGGGTTCATTGCCAGGCCTAAGACAGGTTTTGGTTAGGCACAGGATGTCAAGTTTATGAACAGCCACGATATCAAAGATAAGATCACTTTTTGATTTTAAGGATCTGCAACGGGAGCCCAAGCTCAGAGGGGAGGGAAGCTTGTTGGAAAGTGCTAGGGAAAGTTTGGGTTATTTTCTCTTAGTTTTGAGAGATATATTTTAAACAGTAGCATAATGGATGACAGCAGATAAAGACTGACATGGTCCATCCAGTCTGCCCAATAATGTTGCTAGGGCAGACTACCTGCCATTCAGTAGTCTTTAGCTTTCAACAATCCTCAAATATATTGCACTTGATGAAGTCCGCAGACCACTGTGAAACTAGTCTAGGCCCCAGTATTTTACACAGTGCAAAAGGAAGTATGCTGTTGTTTCTATTTCTTCAGCATTACATTGCAGATGAAGTCTGGCTTCTTGGGATTTCTAATTCAGGTTTTGTCTGCATATTTCTGTTTCCATTTTGTAGGTCTTTATTGTGTATTTGGTGAGAGTGTCTGTTCTGTATATAAAACCATTCATATAAACAATACTGCAAACTGCACTCAGCATCTGGATATATACCCCCCCCCCCCCCTCCAATCCCAAGCCTCACTTCTATTCCTAGTTCTCTGCCTTTTTCTGATGTTCCATTTTTGGTCCTTCATTTGTGAATACAGAGCAGAAATATTTTTGAAGCAATTCCACTTTAGCTTCATCAGCCTGGGCATAGTCCTTCTCTTCACCCTCAGATCCAATACCACCATTTTTGCACCTTCTCCTGTCACTAACACATCTAAAAAAATGTCTTTACCCGCCTCCCCGTCCCCATTTTACTGAATTGGCTCTCTTTTCTTACATTTCAATCTGAGCTGTCCTGATTACTTTCCCAGCTTCTCTTAGCTTTTTAAAGTATCATTGCTTGTCTTATTCTTTCTGTGATCTCTTGTATTTTATGAAGGCCGTCCTCTGTTTACTATTCAGTTATTTTTTTCAAGAACCATAGTGGCCTCTTTTTCCTTTTAAATGTATTGACTTTTCTAATAAAACAGTGCATTGCCCTTTAAATCCCCTTTCAGTTTTGCTCACTGCTTTTCTAAATCCTCCAGCTGTTCCCATTCAGCTAATGACTTCTTGAGATATTTCCCCATCTTGACAAAGTTAATTTTCTAAAGTCTAGGACCCTTATTTTTGAATGAACCATCTTTGCCCTTTTCCTAATACTGAACCACACCATTCAATGATCACTGAACGTGAGATGATCGCCCACTATAACATCAGAAACATTCTACTCATTTGTAAACACCACGTCCAGTATGACCCCCTCCCACATGGCTTATGTTACCAGTTGGTAGAATAGTTCTCCCTGTAGAGAATTCAAGATCTCCGTTTTTCTTGATGTCCCCACAGCAGGGATGTCCCAATCAACATCCGGCATATTGAAATCACCTATAAGTAGCACTTCTCCTTTTTATAGCAATACTGTGAATGTCTTCAATTAAATCTCTGTCCATTTCTTCTGCCTGTGAAGGAGGGCTGTATATTACACCAATGCAAATAGATGTTCTATTCCCCCTTCCAGATTAACCCGCAGTTTCTTCTCCTTCGCTTGTACACCCTTCAATTCTTTTGCTTTAAGATATATATATATATATTTCTTTACATGTAGTGCCACTCCTCCTCCCTTTCTTCCTACCCTGTTCTTCCTGAATAGATTATAGCCTGGTATAATTACATCCCAGTCATGGTTTTCTGTGAATCATGTCTCCGTAACCACCCAGAATCTTATTTCCCATGCTATGGGCATTAATACACACCACTTTCCAGCTGGTGTCCCTTTATTCCCATTTCTGTAGAGGTATTTAATGTTTTACTTACCTGGTGGCTTTGTTCATTTATCCCTGATAAATCTAGTTTAAAACCCTCTTCAGGACGTCAGTCAGCCAGCCAGCCTGCAGCAGAAGACACTTCCAGCCTTCTTGGATAGGTGGACACCATCTTTGTTGAGAAGCCTTTGGAAAATCATCCCATGGTCCTGAAAACCAAATTACTCTTAATAACACCATCCATAGAGCCATATATTCATCTCCAGGATTTGAGCGTCCCTATCTTGGCCTTTACCCTCAACTCAAAGCAGCAATAAAATGACTTTTTGAACTTCTAAGGAGGCAGAGTGGTAAGCTGCACATGACAGTAGTTGCAGCTCTAAACAAAGACTCCATGTGGTGGTGGTGGTCTGCATGGAGCAACACCTAGAAACCTAAATGAAGATTTAGGGCGGGATAAGCTGCACACGCTAGTACACTTTAATGACTGATAAATAAAAATAAAATAAGGTGATACTAAGTTAATTGTGTAAAAAGGTATGTATTTGAACAAGCTTTAGAAGGTTAAAAAACTTTTCTTTCTCAGATGAGGACAATATGGTGACAATACCAGAATATATAAGTAGTGTGATTGCTGTGTTAGTCCACTTTAATGGTAGTTAAATGTTTTAAAAAAAGGGAGGAAAATAAGGCAATACATTTTGAACTAGTCTTCAAAAGATCAAAACCATCTTCTTCAGGCCAGGACAATATATTGTCATCTTTTGCTCATACTGTCCTGACGAAAAAGGTTTTAGCGTCAAAAGCTAGACCAAAAATGTATTACATTAGTCGAATAAACAGGTATCACCTTATTTATTTATTTGAGTTTTTTTTATACCGCGCTCTTTAAAATCAGCTCAGTTTACAGTTAAACAGATTTGTACAGTGCGGTGGCATCCGCACTGTATTTACAAAGAACAGGGGTTACAACTTGGCTAACTGGGGGAACTATGGGGTCTGTTTACTAAACGGCGGTAGTGGACTCTGTGTGATATCGGAGCCGCGGCCCCATTGATTTCAATGGGGCCGCGGCTCCGATATCGCACGGAGTCCGCTACCGCCATTTAGTAAACAGACCCCTATGTACCTTATTTTTCTTTTCTGTTTTTCTTATTATTTAACTAGAACATGTAAGTAAATTTAACATCATTCCAGTGACAGTTTCAAAGGGGAAATAGGGGGGGGGAGGGGGAAAACAATGGGAGAATTGGATGGGTGATCAGAAGGTGACAAAGCAGTACAAATTTATGATTTATAATGGGCTAGGAAACCCAGATCTTTACTAAGTCCTTTCTAGTCAGTCTTGAAGTATCTTATTATAACTTCAAAACTCTTATGTTCCCAGATTGTTTTGAGATTTCCTCCTAGGATTCCTTTCATAGAATCATTGATGGAGTGCTATGGTCCTGAAAAATGTTACTCTACAGAGATGTCACCTTGGTCTACTCTGTGGCATCTGATGTGGAATCATAGTAACATTTGACCTGTCTCCCTATCCTTTTTCACATTTCTTGCATCAAATAATGTAAACCGCATTGGAGGAAGAGCATGTTGAATGTTTTACCCATGTAATAGGGAAGAAGTGACAAACTACAGGCCAATAAGTCTTATCTCAGTGGTGGGAAAAGTAATGGAGGCGCTCCTGAAAGAGCAAATAGTGGACTCTCTCAAAACCAACAGGTTGCATGATTCAAGGCAACATGGTTTACCAAAAGACGATCTTGCCAAACAAATCTGATTGTGTTCTTTGATTGGGTGACCAGAGAACTAGATCAAGGGCATGCGATGGATTCATCTACCTGGATTTCAGCAAAGCCTTTGATACTGTTCCTCATAGGAGGCTTATCAATAAGCTCAATAGCTTGGGCATGGGTCCCAAGGTGATGAACTGGATCAGAAATTGGTTAACTGACAGATGACAGAAGGTGATGGTAAATGGAACTCACTCGGATGAAAGGAAGGTGATTAGCAGTGTGCCCCAGAGTTCGGTCCTGGGACCAGTACTGTTCAATGTATTTGTGAGTGATATTGCTGAAGGACTGAATGGAAAAGTCTGTCTTTTTGCAGATGACATGAAAATTTGCAACATAGTGGATTCCCCTGAGGGAGTGGAGAATATGAGGAAAGATCTACAAAAGCTGGAAGAATACATCTTAACTGGCAAGCATTAGACCAATGTGAAGAAGTGCAGTGTCATGCACTTGGGAAGCAGAAATCCAAGGGAATTATATGCAATAGGGGGCGAGAGGTTGGTGTGCACGGACCAGAAGAACCTCAGAGTGATTGTTTCTGAGGATCTCAAGGTGGCGAAACAGTGCAACAAGGCGGTGGCAAAAACCAGAAGGATGCTGGGTTGCATACAAAGAGGAATTACCAGCAGAAAGGAAGAGGTACTAATGCCACTGTACAAGTCACTGGTGAGGCCTCTCTTGGAATAGTGTGTTCACTTTTGGAGAACATACCTCACAAAGGATATAAAAAGACTGGAAACTGTTCAGAGGAAGGCGACCAAAATGATTTGTAGCCTGCATCAGAAGACTTATGAAGAGACTTGAAGACTTAAATATGTGTACGCTGGAGGAGAGGAAGGATAGGGGAGATACGATTCAGACCTTTAAATACTTAAAGTATTAATGAACAGACAAACCTCTTCCAAAGATGGGGAAACTCTAAAACTAGAGGGCATAACATGAAGCTGCAAGGGGGCAAACTGAAAGGCAATGTCAGGAAATACTTTTTCATTGAAAGGGTGGTGGATGCTTGGAATACCCTCCCGATGGAAGTGGTGGGGACAAATACAGTGACAGAATTTAAAATGGCATGGGACAGACACACTGGATCCCTTTATAGCAACAGGATAAAATCAAAATTAAACATAACTATCTCTTATATCTCAACAAATAGGGGTGTCCTACACGGAGCGGTGGGTACATCCATAAACAAAGACATGGGGAGGGGTGACCTGCATGGAGCAGGAAGTGCACCTACTCTTGCCGTCTTGCTGGGCAGACTAGATGGACCGTGCTGGTCTTTATCTGCCGTCATATACTATGTTACTATGTGAGTAACTGCAGGGCCCTGTGATAGGTGTTGGCACAGTTTGCAGCTTGATATTGCAGTGATCTGTGCCATTCTCTTCTTTATGAGGTTCTGGTGGGAGCTCGCTTTTTCACTAATTTTTGCTCCAGATTGAGCAGTTGCTATACCATGCTAAGTAGCGGAGGACAAAAACTACGGCCAACACAAGGAATATCCAAAAAAACCTTTATTGGAGACCCAACTAAAACTAGTTTCGGCCCTAGGCCTTCATCAGGGGTCTAAAACTACACAAACACACAATTAAAATATGTCAAATACAATACTCATATAGAAACAAAAATATTAAAAAATTAACAAAATAAAAATCGATACATTGCCAAAAGGTACAAGGGACTGAGCATAGAAACCGTCCGAAAGGGCGGAACAGTAACAATCTTTCCCAATCTAAAGCAGACAGATAAATTAGTATATAAGGGCCATGCAAGAATAATCATACCAAATAAACAAAATCATATCAAAAAACAATGTGGCAAACTGCTTATAAACATACATTTAAAAAATACATAATAGTAATGTGACAAACATCATATTTTATAGATAAGGAAACAAACGCTATTCAAAACAAGTTACAATATAATACAGACAGAAAATGAAACAATAAATATAATGTACACACATATAAATTACTGAAAACAGTTATATCCAGCATATATATAAAAATATAAAAAATATAAAATAAAATTAAATATAAAATGTAACCAATCTATATATAGTGGCTGCAATAGAAACAAGTGATAGTAATTAAATACAAGTGTGTGTCAGACCATATATTAAAAACAATAAATATGATAAATAAACAAAAACAAATAAAACCCAGCATATAAAAGAGAAATGTGTTTGTAGTAATCATAAAAGCAAATAATAGTAGTTAAAACAGCTACCCTGCTAAAGAACAGAGACCAGAGAATTTGGTTCAGGATGGAAACATGCATATGCAGAGAGAACCATAATGTTGGTATATAGAAAATATTACCAAAATAAAGAAAAATGAAATGTGCTGAAGAGACATACTAAAAAATATGTAGTGTATAGAAGAAAAATGTTAAACAAAACACTAAAATAGATAGTCTAAATGGCTACAGCTGAAATTTGTGCAGCTAAAGTAAAAAACATTATCGTAGTTGCAGGGCAAAATGTCATGAGATGCTACTATTATGCATATAACCGATGCACTATGCATTTTTTAGTGTGTGAATTCATGTAATTCTTTTCTTAAAAAAACAATTGTGTCAAAAAATAAAAGTAAACATAACATGGCAACAGTAAGTATTAAAAAATAAGATAAAAAAATGTGAAGATCAAAGAGAATTGCCTTAGGTGAGTCACTGTGAATGGGCTGTCAAGCGCGGGAAAAAACAAACGGGGCATCGAAGAGCAAATTCAGCTTCTCCTGCCATTTAATCTAAATAAATCTAAAAAATACTGAAAGACAACTGCAGCCAGTATGTAAAACATAATATAAGACAGGGAAGAGAAAGAAAAGGAGAGCGAAGGAACAATTACAGAGGAGTAGAGATAGAGTTAACTGAAAGAGGCTTGGGGAAATGAGAGTTGGAAGAATCAGGTTTTGAAGCCTTTCTTGAATCTCGGAAAAGAGAAATCCTATCTCAGAGGAAGAGGAAGAGAGTTCTAGAGAGTAGGGTCAAAGTAGTAGGAAGAAGAATGCTTAGAAATTTCATGGTGGAAAGCAGTTGGGGGGGGGAGTTAGGGAGAGAAGAGAGGCATGGGAAGAGCAGAAGGAGCAGTAGGGAGTGTAAGGTGTGATGAGAGTGCCAAGATATGGCGGAGGGAAGCAGAATAGGCAACATGGTGAGCTAAGACCAGAATCTTGAATTTCAGCAGAGCAGAAATGGGAAGCCAATGAAGAGAGATTAGAAGAGGAGTGATCCAAGCAATAGGCACCAAAAAACAGTTTATCAACTGTTGACTGAATGAGCTGGAGAACATAAGAACATAAGATATGCCATACTGGGTCAGACCAAGGTCCATCAAGCCCAGTATTCTGTTTCCAACAGTGGCCAATCTAGGTCATACGTACCTAGCAGTTTCCCCAAGAGACACAAGTTCCACAATGCTTGTATTGGTTCAAGCATTGATATCCTGGGTCCCTTCTTAGTAATGGTTTATGGACCTTTCCTCCAGGAACTTGTCCAAACCTTTTTTAAACCCAGCTACACTAACAGCCTTTACTACATCCTCCGGTAACAAATTCCAGAGTTTGATTACACGTTGAGTGAAAAAATATTTTCTTTTATTAGCCTTAAATAGTTTACCCTGTAGCTTCATTGCATGTCCCCTAGTCTTTCTATATTCTGATAAGATAAACAATCGATCTACGTTTACCCGTTCCACTCCGTTCATTAATTTATAGACTTATATCATATCTCCCCTCAGCCGTCTCTTTTCCAGGTTAAAGAGCCCTAACCTTTTAAGCCTTTCTTCATAGGAGTATCCTTCCATCCCCTTTACCATTTTGGTGGCTCTTCTCTGAACCTTTTCTAAAATCGCTATATCCTTTTTAAGATACGGCGACCAGAATTGCACACAATATTCAAGGTGCGTTCTCACCATGGAACGATATAGAGGCATTATAATATCTTTTGTTTTATTTTCCATTCCTTTCCTTATCATACCTAGCATTCTATTTGCTCTCTTGGCCGCCGCTGCACACTGGGTCTAGGGTTTTAACATGGTATCCACAATGACGCCTAAATCTTTTTCCTGGGTGGTGGTTCCTAATGTGGAACCTTGCATTGTGTAACCATAGTTATTCCACTTTCCAGGTCATTTATGAATATGTCAAAAAGCAGCAGACCCAGCACAGATCCCTGGGGTACACCACGATTCACCTTTCTCCATTGGGAAAATTGGCCATTTAGCTCTACCCTCTGCTTTCTATCTTTTAACCAGTTCCTGATTCACAATAGTACACTGCCTCCTATCCCATGACTCTTTAGTTTTGCCAAAAGTCTCTCATGAGGGACCTTGTCAAAGGCTTTCTGAAAGTCCAGATATACAATATCAACCGACTCGCCTTTGTCCACCTGATTATTCACTCCTTCAAAAAACATAACAGATTAGTAAGACAAGATCTTCCTTGTCTAAAGCCATGTTGGCTGTCTCCCATTAGGTCATGACTATCTACATGCTGAGTAATTTTATTCTTTATGATGGTTTCTACCATTTTTCCTGGTACTGATGTCAGGCTCACCGGTCTGTAGTTTCCCGGATCACCCCTGGAACCCTTTTTAAAAATTGGTGTTACATTGGTGATCCTCCAATCTTCAGGTATTAGAGATGATTTTAATGATAGTTCACAGATTACTAATAGCAGGTCTGCAATCTCATATTTCAGTTCTTTCAACACCCTTGGATGTATACCATCCAGCCCAGGTGATTTGCTACTCTTCAGTTTATCTAATAGTTGTAATACATCTTCCCGATGTATCGATATTTCCTTCAATTCTTCCGCACCTTTAAATACCACTTCAGTCATGGGTAACATCCCTACATCTTCCTCAGTAAAGACTGAAGCAAAGAATTTATTCAGTCTCTCCGCTATCGCCTTGTCGCCTCTTAGTGCTCCTTTAACCCCTTTATCATCTAATGGACCAACTGACTCTCTCACAGTATTTTTGCTACGAATGTACTTGAAAAGGTCTTTACTTCACGTTTTTGCTTCCGCAGCAAGCTTCTTCTCAAATTCTCCCTTTGCCTGCCTTATCAATGCCTTGCATTTGACTTGCCAGTGCTTGTGTTGTTTCCAGGTTTCGTCGTTTGGCTCTTTTTTCCATTTCCTGATAGATGCTTTTTTGGCAACAACAGCCTCTCTGACCTCACCTTTAAACCATGCTGGCAGTTTTTTGGACTTCCTTCCACTTTTCTTAAAGCATGGAATACAGCTGGTCTGGGCTTCTAAGATAGTATTTTTCAACAACAGCCAAGCCTGATGTACGTCTTTAACCTTTGCAACTGCTCCTTTTAGTTTTTTCTTAACTGTTTTTCTCATTTTATCAAAGTCTCCCTTTCGAAAGTTAAAAGGTAGTACTGTGGATTTCCTTACTATCCCTCCTCCACTAATTAAATCAAAGGCGATCATGCTATGATCACTATTGCCAAGTGGCCCCAACAACCTTATCTCTTGCACTAGATCTGGTGTTCCAGTAAGGACTAGGTCTAATATGGCTTCCCCTCTGGTCGGTTCATGAACCAGCTGCTCCAAGAAGCAGTCATTTATTTCATCTAGGAACTTTATCTCCCTAGCATGTCCTGACGTGACACTGACCCAGTCGATACCGGGGTAGTTGAAATCACCCATTATTATTACTGTGCTGTGACTTTTATTAGCTTCCTTGATTTCTTTGAGCATTTCATCATCCATTTGGTCATTCTGGCCAGGCGCTCGATAGTACACCCCCACTGCCATTGCCTTCCCCCTTTTACATGGAATTTCAATCCATATAGATTCTACAGCAGATTTTGCTTCCTGCAAAACTTTAATCCTTTCTGACTCAATGCCCTCTCTAACATAGAGAGCAACCCCTCCACCAATTTGATCAGCTCTATCATTTCGATATAGTTTGTACCCAGGTATCACAGTGTCCCACTGGTTGTCCTCCTTCCACCATGTCTCTGATATTCCAATCATATCTAACCTTTCATTTAGTGCTATATATTCTAACTCTCCCATCTTATTTTTTAGACTTCTAGCATTTGCATACAAGCATTTTAGAGAATGTATTTTATTCATATTAATTTGGCTATTGTTAGACATGGGTAATTTGGGATCTTTAAGCTCTGTCTGCTCCATACTTGAGGGCATTTGGGCTACTTTACTCTTTTGTGGAACCTCTCTGCTTTTAGTAGTATCCTTCAAAGATACATTCTTCCGAACCATCCGCTCTTGGGCGACTGTCGGCTTTCCCCTAATATCTAGTTTAAAAGCTGCTCTATCTCCTTTTTAAAGGTTAATGCCAGCAGCCTGGGAAATTACTGGGACATTCATTGCTCACAAACGGGAGTCCCTTTGGGTTTTAGAAGTAGGAATGAATCAAGAATTACTGAAATCCTCTCGTCTGAGCTGCTGTTCGCTTGCTTTGAATCCTTAAGAAATGCGGAGTAGAGGTTTACGAAGGGCATCAGGAAATCTTAGCATGCACTGAAATTCCATGAATCCCAGAAAATTCACACCTCCCTATGAAACTTTCCTGTAGTCCCCACGCTGTAATGTGAACCCCATGAACCTTGCACATGCCATGCTATCGTCATGACAACCCCAGGAACTCTGCATTTGATTAATATAGTATCAACATGTCAGTGCCATGAACTTTGCTTTTATCAAGTGAGCTCCATGGACGCTGCATGTGATCTACACATTATCATCATGTGAGCATTGTAGAATGCTTTCAATTAGTTTTTTTTTTTTAGCATCCAAAAATGTGTGTGCCTTGGTTGCCCTCCAGTGGCAATGAAAACCCCCCATAAGCTTAGAATCAATATGGAGGGACCTCATTTGCCCAGCCACTGCATAAATACAGCTCCAGCTTTTCAACATACGACTGAGGGTACTAAGCTCAACACAAAGAACCTCTCCTTGGGTACATTTAGAGTTTGCTCAGTACTGGGGCTGCTCAAAGCACCCATCCACATAGCTGGCATCCATTAGCACAAATGCTATGAAACAAAAATATAGCCTGGTGCAGTTTTTCTCAGCTGCTACATTAAAGAATATTGGAGGAAATGTTGAAACAGGCCTCTGCCTTTGAACACATTGCCAGTCACTTGCAGAGCTTTAACGCCCCCTGTCTCTATGGGAGGAAACAGTTGCCTTTAAGTAGAAACACATGACTATGGCCACTAGATAAAGGTCACATAGACTTCTCCAGTCTGTCCATCCACTTCAACTACTAAGCTTTACAATCCTTTCCTCTCTCAAAGATCCTCTATTTTCGTTTCATTTCTTGAATTCAGATACTATCCTTATCCCCACTGCTTCTACTGGGAGGCTATTCCATAAATTGAACATCATTTATTTAAAGAAATATTTCCTTGGATTACTTTTTGTCTCACGACTTTGCTTTCTCATCTAGCTGTGAGTAGCTGGCTGGCACGACCTCAGAAACTATAAATTTTATCATCATCATCATCATCTGAAGTTTGTGACCCAGAGCTTCTCTCTATATACTAAATTGTAAAATAAAGCTTGAATAAATGGGAGAAATTAATTTAGAAATGCCTATAAAAATACCACCATTTCAGGAACCTGAGATCCAGGGAAGCCAGTATTCAAATCCGACTGATGCTCCATGCGACCTTGCGCAAGTTGCTTAATTCCCAATGGCCTTGATTGCAAGCTCTCAGAGGATAGACAGATCTACTGGACCTGAGCATAACTCACCTTGAGTTATGACTGAAAAAGCATGAGCTAAAGTCTAATGAATAACTATAATAAAAGCAGTCTATCACACATGCCAGAAGGTAGCAGGGATACCATCTCATCCAGCTGCAGGAAATTGCATCAGCAGCTTCAGAGGTGGGATGGCGCAGTGGGGAGCAAAGAAATACACACAATCCTCACACACACACACACACACACTCTTGAACTTAAGGAGGTGAGCTGGGGCTTAAGCAACCCTCCACAAGATGGTCACGTAGCATCAGAAAGCTCCCTGGTTTGTCAAGTTAATCTGTAAGTCCTGCATTGTTTTTGTAGCAACTCAGCAAGTTCTTAGGAGGCCACTGCTGGGCTTCTTTGTTTTTTCAAAGATTAGACAGGGAGGAGATCCTTTGGGGGATAATATTTATCCCTGATGAAACAATGGAGAGAGAGGAAGAGCCTGAAGTGAGAGAGGGAAAAATTAACAGGACTGATGGGGTCCAATTACATAGTTTATTAATTTGATATACTGCCAATCAAAGCCATATCTTGGCAGTTAACAATCAAAGCTATATCATGGCGGTTAACAATTAAAAATTACAAAAAATAAAACAACATTTCTCACTCGGGAGCAGCAGTAGATCTACCCTACCCTGCCAGGAGGAGGCGCATTTCTTTCTTCCTGGAGAAGAATTAGGCTGACAAATTTCTTTCCTATAGCCTGCAACAGAAACTCCCTGGGATACATAAGATGGTACAATAATATAGTAAACCTTCACAGCTAGGATAGCAATAACAGAAATGTTCCTGTGTGTGAGCCCTACTCTAGACAACACAGAATTCCTCTGCCTATTTAATCCTTAAACTGGGAGACACTTTTTCCCCAAAGTTGGAAGTAAGTGGATTTTGCTTGCATGTATGCAGGTAGCCGAGAATCGAGTATTTTCATACACAAGAAATATTTATTCTTATGGGCTCCATGCATGAGTATAACACACCTTTTTTTTCTTTGACTGAGATTCAGGACCATCACCACCACTATGGAAAGATACTGTATCAAACAAAAAAAGCTGGAAAGATGTCTTAATCCCCCAATCTCTGCTCAGGAACTATATGGATATAGTTACCATTTATATAGCTTGTTATAATGTTAACGTACATGGCTGAAACTGTTCTATGTAATTGAATACACTGTATTGTACAATTCATATATTGTTCTTTGTAAACCACAATTGATCTGTTGGAAACTGCGGTATAAAAATGTAAAAATCAATCAATCAATTAATTAATTAATTTAATTAATTAACAAAAATACTGAAAACATGCACCAAGGTTTGTGTTGCTATATCAGTGGTGAACAGTCAGCGACATTGGAATTACTGCAGAAAAGAAATTTCAGTTTAAAGAATTAATTTGCAAGGACGTGCTCAAAGATCAGGAAATAGTTTTTTATGGGGGTTTCTTGGAATGTCTTCATGGTGGAGACAAAAACAGTAACAGATTTCAGTAATACATGGAATAAATATACAGGATCTCAAAACAGCAAGATAATGAAATCAAAATACAGAGTATTTTCCCCAAAGCAAAAGTTAAATGACTGAGCATATCAAAAGTGACTTCATGGCTCTGAGACAGCGTGTGAAGCAGATAGATGCACAGGCGGTATTCTCTTCAATCGTCCCTGTTAAGGGTAAAAGGTCAAGGCAGAGACGTTTGCATCCTGGAGAGAAAAGCATGGCTGTGTGGATGGTGTCATCAAGAGCGCTTTAGTTTCCTGGACAAGCGGATGATCTTCCAAGGGCTGCAAAGCAGAGATGGTGTCCATTTGTCCAAGGGTCAACATATCTTCATTAGCAGACAGGCTAACCTACCGAAGAGGGCCTTAAACTAGATTCATTGAGGATGGGTGAAGAAAGGCCCCAGGTAAGTGAAATATTAAAAACCTCTAAAGAAATGGGTAAAAGAGGCAACATCTGGAAAATGGTGTATATAAATACCCATAGCATGGGAAATAAGGTCCCAGATGTTGAGGCTTTAATGGGCCAACTTGGATTTAGTGGCAGTTACAGAGACATGGTTCACAGACAACCATGGCTAAAATGTAATTATATCAGGCTATACTTTATTCAGAAAGGACAGGGTAGAAAGAGCAGGAGGAGTGGAACTGTATGCAAAAAATAATATTAAAGCTACAGAATTACAGGGCTTAAAAGGGAGAGAGGAGGCACTGTGAGTTAAACTAGAAAGAGGGAAAGAGAAATCCATTTGCATTGTCCTGATATACAGAACTCCCCACAGGGAGAAGTGGACAGAGATTTAATAGAAATATGATGGCAAAAAAAGACCACATGGCCTATCTAGTCTGCCCTTCCATATCAACCACTACAACAGTCCCTTTTTTTCCCTTTAGAGATCCTCTGTGTTTGTCCCATGCTTTTTTGAATTTAGATACTGTCCTCATCTCTACCACCTGCACTGGGAAACTATTACATGGATCTACCACTCTTTCTGTAAAGAAATATTTCCACATATTACTCCTGAGTCTATCCCCTTTCACCCTCTTCCTATGTCCCCTTGTAGCAGAGCTTGCTTTCAATCGAAAGAGGCTGTTCTGTGTATTTGTGCCAGGAAAGGGAAAGTGGTACTGATAGGTGATTTCAATATGCCAGATGTTGTTTGGTACATCCCTGCTGCAGTGTCATCTAGAAGTAAGGAGATCCAGGATTCTCCACAGGGAGAGCTATTCAGGCAACTGGTAACAGAACCCACATGGGAAGGGGCCATATAGGACTTGGTGCTTACCAATGGTGAAAGTGTTTCTGATGTTATTGTAGGAGATCATCTCGCATATAATGATCACCAGATGGTGTGGTTTGGTATTAGGACTAGGGCTGATAAAATCCATTCAAAAGCAAGGGTCTTAGGCTTTAGGACAACTAACTTTGCCAAGATGGGCCAATACCTCGAGGAGTCGTTAGAAGGATGGGAACAGCTGGGGATGTTGAAAAACAGTAGGCAAAATTGAAATGGGATATTTTAAGGGCAACCAACCTTTTTGTTAGAATGGTAAATAAATGTGAAATGAAAAGGAGGAGGTCACTATGATTCTCAAAAGAAGAAGCTGAAAAGGTGAAGAAAAAGAAATGAAATACAAGAGATCACAGAGCGAGAAAGAGAGGCATCTATATTTGGAAAAGCTTAAGAGAAGCTAACAAAGTAGTCAGGAAAGCAAAGATTAAATAACAACAAAAAATAGCCAATACAATAAAATGGGGGGATAAGACTTTTTTCAGATGTATTAGTGAAAGGAGAAAGGACAAAAGTGGTGTTGTAAGACTCAAGGGTTGAAGGGGAGGACTATGTAGAAGCTGATAAGGATAAAGTGGAATTGCTTAACAAATACCTCTGTTGTGTTCACAGATGAAAGGCCAGGAGTAGGACCTTAGAAAACACCCAGAAATAGAACAGAAGCATCAGGGATCTCAAACAATTTTCAGAAGACCGTGTTCATGAGGAACTAGCTAAACTAAAAGTAGACAAAGCACTCAGACCAGATGGGATACATCCGAGAATACTGGAGGAACTGAGGGACATTCTAGCAGCTCCACTGACTTTTCAATGCCTCTTTGGAGTTAGGAGAAGTGCCAGAGGACTGGAGAGAGGCACATGTGGTCCCTTTACACAAAAGCAGAAGTAAGGATGTGGTTGTAAACTACAGGCTGGTTAGTTTAACCTGTCTGGTGAGTAAATTATTGGAAATACTGCTGAAAGAGAAAATAGTGAGGTTTTTGGAGTCCAATGGATTACCAGATTTGAGGCAGAATGGATTCACCAGAGGCAGACAAACCTTATTGATTTCTTTGAGTGGGTGACCAGGGAGTTTGACCAAGGGAAAGCCCAAGATGTGGTGTACTTAGATTTCAGTAAAGCCTTTGGCACCGTTCCACACAGGCGACTTATAGACAAACTGAGCACCCTAGGGATGGACCCTAAAGTTATTGACCGAGTTAGAAATTGGTTGAGAGGGAGGCAACAAAGGGTACAGGTATATGGAGCTCACTCTGAGGAAAAGGAGGTTATCAGTGGTGTGCCGCAGGGATCTGTCCTTGTTCCAATTCTTTTTAACATCTTTGTTAGTGATATTGCAGAAGGGCTGTTGGATAAGGTTTGACTCTTTGCAGATAATACCAAAATCTGCAATAGACACCCAGGAAGGAGTAGATAACATGAGGAGGGATCTGGCTAAGCTTGAAAAATGGTCTAGAATTTCGCACCTGAGATTTAATCCTAAAAAATGCAGGGTCATTTGGGCTGCAAAAATCCAAGGGAGCAGTATAGTGAAGAAGAGCTGGAGCTGGGCATGATTGTGTCTGACAATCTTAAAGTAGCTAAACAGATAGAAAAGGCAACAGCAAAGCTAGGAGGATGCTTGGATGCATACAAAGAGGAATGGCCAGCAGAAGAAAGGAGGTGATAGTGTCTCTGTCCAAATTTTTGGTGTGACCTTGTTTGGAGTATTGTGTGCAGTTCTGGAGACCACACCTTCAAAGATATAAAGAGGTTGAAGTCTGTGCAGAGGGTGGCTACTAAAATGGTTTGTTGTCTTAATTATAAAGCATATGAGGACAGATTTAAGGAGCTTAATATGCATACTTTAGAGGAAAGGCGGGATAGGAGATATAATAGGAGACGTTTAAATACCTCTGTGGCATAAATACACAGGAGGAGAGCCTCTTTCGATTGAAAACAAGCTCTGCTACAAGGGGACATAGGATGAGGGTGAAAGGGAGTAGACTCAGGAGTAATATGTGGAAATATTTCTTTACGGAAAGAGTGGTAGATGCATAGAATAGTCTCCCAGTAGAGGTGGTAGAGATTAGGACAGTATCTGAATTTTAAAAAAGCATGGGACAGACACAGGGGATCTCTCTGAAGGAAAAAAAGGGGACTATTGTAGTAGTTAATATAGAGCAGGCTAGATAGGCCACACGGTCTTTTTCTGCCATCTTGTTTCTATATAATGATTTTTTTAATTGGCTTGTAAGCAGCTTTGGGCTTTTTGTTGGAGAAGAGAAGAGAAGAGGAAAAAGAAAAACAAGACAATGTATGAAATGGCAAAGCTTAATACACCATCTATTGCTCAACTAACGCAATGAATGTCGTTCTTAAAAAAATTTCAAGAGACAAGGCTACATATGAAGCTTTTGTAAACTCCAAGAAAGCACTTTAGAGAGTCTCGCTGTAAATAAAGGTGGGATAAAGGTGCAGCTTAAAGCCCTTGGGACATCTGACTGCTGTAACTGCACATGACATGAGAGTCAGAAGCTGCAAAGATGTCTTATATATTAGGATATGGAATGTACGAAGCATGAACCAAGGGAAGTTGGAGATGGTCAAGAATGAAGTGGAACATGTACAACTCGATCTGTTGTGTGCTAGCAAACTGGAATGGACTGGCATCGGGCACTTTTAATCTTATGATCACATGGAAATGAGACAAAGAAATGGTGGTGCATTTATAATTAAAGAAGAAATTTGCAGGAACTGTAATGAAATACATTTCAAATTAGTAAACACTTAATTTCTATTTGTCTACGAGGAATGCCCATCTACACAACTATTCTTCAGGTATATGCCCCAACAACAGCTGCAGAAGAGGAAGAAGTTGATCAGTTCACTGAACCAGCATAAGCTGAAATTGACAGAACATGCAACAAGGTATCCCGAAAGTCATGGGTGACTGGAATGCAAAAGCTGGCAATAAAGATGAAGGCATAGTGGTTGAAAAATATGGACTAATCAACAGAAAGGAAGCAGAAGAAAGACTGATAGAATTCTGCAAGACCAATGATCTATTCATCTCAAACACCTTCTTCCAGCAATACAAGCGGTGACTGTGCACATGCATTTCACCCAATGGATTGTACAAAAACTAAATTGACTTCATCTGTGGAAGTCAACGATGGAAAAGCTCAATAATATCAACAAAGACAAAACCTGGAGCTGATAGTGGTACAGATCACCAACTACTAATATGCAAGCTAAAGCTAAAGCTGAAAAAGAGTAAGCCACTAATGAATGTGGCAAAATATGATCTTGAGAATATATTACTGGAATTAAAAGGCTGTCTACGAAATAAATTTGCTCCTTTGGATACAAATGACAGAGCACCAGAAAAGTTATGGGATGACATCAAGAAAGTTGTGCTCAAGGAAAAGTAAAAAGTCTCTACAAAGGTGAAAAAAGCAAAAATGGGGAGTCAGCTGGAATTGAGGAGGTGGTGTGAGAAGCCTGACCATCGGCTCGTGAGACTGCTGACATGGAGAGTGTGCTGCTTTTGCTGAACCCTCCCTATCCATCGGACAGGCACGCTGGGGCCAGCCTTCTCCTGCGGGGACTTCCACTCGGGGTTAAATTGCAGCCTCTTTTCCTGCGCAGAGCATGATCTGAAGGGGCATGTCCAAAGGGGCTGAAACCGCCCCTTTGGCACCCCTTTGGCATTATTGCAGATTCTCCTTGGGGTTCTTGGCTTCCGTGTTCTCTGTTTGTTTGTTTCCTGGCATTTTGTTTAGCAATCGTTTGGTTGTTTTGTTTTTTCTTTGTTATGGGAAAAAGGAAAGCCAAGATTGGGGACAAGATGCCAGAGGTGGAAACCGGAATTACTAAACCATTTGGCCCTTTGGATAAATATTTTGTCCCCCATACCCCTAGCGCAGTTGTCCCCAGAAGGAGCTTCTTTGAGTTCTGGTGGGAGATCTCCCCCTCTATGTCTTGTGCTCGGGAGTTTGGTTGATGTCTCTGCAAAGTACTCTGAATCGGTAAGAGATTTAAAGTTAGTTAAATTACCTTCTCCCGTACCGTTACTAGGTGTGGGTGGCTCCTGTGAGCTTCCTGCCCCCTCTTCAGACGTGGAGATTACTTTAAAAGATGTGTGGGGTGCCTTGAAATGTATAGACAGTAAAATGTCAGCGTCTTTGAATTCCCTATGTACATTCTCTCAAGAGGCTGCTGTTTCCTTGCAGCAACTAGATGAGAAAGTTACCTCAGTGGATTTGGCTCTTAATAAATTAGAGTCTCAGGTGCTCCCGTTACATGCGATTAGTGTGGCCGGGATTAAGGATTCCCTGAAACTCCATTCTAAGATGGAAGCTCTTGAGAACTCTTTATGTTCTTGTAATTTATGTTTCTTGAATTTTCCCCAATCTTCATTATTGTCACATAAGATTCTTTTAGACAAATTTCTAAAAGAAATTCTAGCCATTTCTGATCCTGTTGAAGTTTTGCAAATGTATTATATCCCCTCTACTGTTAAGAAACTTAATGCCATGGAAGATGGGTTGGATGAAATTGTTTCTCCTATAGGAAATCTAAGTGCCTTTTTAGAGGACTCTCAGGACATTATAAATGTCCGGTCCACTTTACTGGTCACTTTTGCTTCTGTAGAGGTTAAGCAACGTATTCTTAAGGCTTTTTTCAAAGTAAGTTGGCTAAGTTTTGTGGGCAGCCAGTTAATATCTTTCCAGATGTTTCTCGTGGGACTCAATTACGCTGGAGGCAATTTTTAAATCTAGAACATAAGAACATAAGAACATAAGATCATAAGATATGCCATACTGGGTCAGACCAAGGTCCATCAAGCCCAGTATTCTGTTTCCAACAGTGGCCAATCTAGGTCATACGTACCTAGCAGTTTCCCCAAGGGACACAGGTTCCACAATGCTTGTATTGGTTCAAGCATTGATATCCTGGGTCCCTTCTTAATAATGGTTTATGGACCTTTCCTCCAGGAACTTGTCCAAACCTTTTTTAAACCCAGCTACACTAACAGCCTTTACTACATCCTCCGGTAACAAATTCCAGAGTTTGATTACACGTTGAGTGAAAAAATATTTTCTTTTATTAGTCTTAAATAGTTTACCCTGTAGCTTCATTGCATGTCCCCTAGTCTTTCTATATTCTGATAAGGTAAACAATCGATCTACGTTTACCCGTTCCACTCCGTTCATTAATTTATAGACTTCTATCATATCTCCCCTCAGCCGTCTCTTTTCCAGGTTAAAGAGCCCCAACCTTTTTAGCCTTTCTTCATAGGAGTAGCCTTCCATCCCCTTTACCATTTTGGTGGCTCTTCTCTGAACCTTTTCTAAAATTGCTATATCCTTTTTAAGATATGGCGACCAGAATTGCACACAATATTCAAGGTGCGGTCTCACCATGGAACGATATAGAGGCATTATAATATCTTTTGTTTTATTTTCCATTCCTTTCCTTATCATACCTAGCATTCTATTTGCTCTCTTGGCCGCCGCTGCACACTGGGCCGAGGGTTTTAACATGGTATCCACAAGGACGCCTAAATCTTTTTCTTGGGTGGTGGTTCCTAATGTGGAACCTTGCATCGTGTAACCATAGTTTGGGTTGTTCTTCCCTAGGTGCATAACCTTGCACTTCTCCACATTAAATTTCATCTGCCATTTTGATGCCCAGTCTTCCAATTTATCAAGATCCTCTTGCAATTTTCCATAATCCTCCTGGGTTTTAACAACTTTAAATAGTTTTGTGTCATCAGCAAATTTGATAACCTCACTCGTTATTCCACTTTCCAGGTCATTTATGAATATGTCTAAAGCCACGGGTTTAAGAGTTGGGAGCCACTTTTTTCTTGCGGTTTCCTTGCAAGTGCATCATTAGTCTAAATGATGCTATATTTACATTTGTTGAGGTTTCTCATTTAGAAAAATTTCTGACAAAGAAACAGGGTATAGGTGGGGTAGATGAATAATAATGGTGCCTTTTATTTGTAGGTTAATTAACCTTGTTTTTTCCTCATTTATGTTATCTTAAGAATTTAACAGCTTGGCTTCCGTGATGTGGACTATATCATATAATGTTTTCCTTTAGAAATAATTGAAAATTATTTTCTGTTTGCTTTATTACAGGATTGTCCTTATATTATTTTGGCAAATGTTTTGACTAAAAATCTAATTTAAAAAAAACAAAAAAAACAAAAAATGACCGAAACAGATAACCGAAGAAACTCTGAAAATTGCCCAGAAACGCAGAGACGCTAAAGCAGGGGTCTCAAACTCAAATTGCTTTGAGGGCCAAATGAGGACTTGTAGAGTAACCCGGGGGCCGCACAAGACGCAGGCCTCATTTGCATAAGGGCATCATTTGCATAAATATTTGCATAATGTTACCATACACTAACTTTGAGTAAACATGCCTCTTAATGAGTGTATGGATAAAGAAAGACTAAAAGATTTCTACATTACTATAAACCAGTGCCAACCGCCAGGCACATTAGGAACTACTAGAAACACTGCTCATTTAGAACCCATAGCAAACCTGCCATGTCCTAACAGCACTACCAGGACTCACAAAGCACCATACCCTAACTATCAAAAGGCAACACTGCAAATATTAAATCCACACATTTCAGAGAATAACAATACATGACCTACTCGGGAAAGAGAACAAGTGGCAATGTCAAATAGGAATTACATAAACAGAATACCTCAGCTCAGTTACACATGCAGAACATACACCATCACCAAACAAGGAATCACAATTTAGAAACAGGAAGACAATTAAACTGGGAACCCCAAAAGCCAAACTTAGAATGTACAACACTGTAGAAATAAAACTATACATTGATTTCCTCTTGTATTAAATAAAGTGCAGACGTTAAAGATGCACATTTCCAAGAGCTGACATATTTCAGTTAATAAATTCAAAATAAAGAGATATTTTTCTACCTTTTGTGCATTTTTTTTCAGTTGCAATTGTTCCAGCCACTTTCTTCTGGTTGCTTTGTGTCTTCTGCTAACTCTCCATCGTCTGCTGTCCATTTGTCCTTTCTTCTTTCCCAGTTTTTTTCCATTCTCTCTACATCTGCTTTAACATACTAATCATTCTCCTTTTGCTCTTTCCTCATTCCTATTTCATCCACTCAAATTTTACCCCTCCATCCTCAATCCCCACTTACTCTCCCAATACCCGGCCAATTGTAGATTTTTCTTCCCTCCCACACAAAATATATTTCCCCTCTCCATTTCACTCTCCCAGCCCCATCCCATTCTAATCGTCCCCCAACATCAACTCCCTTCTAGCTCCTGCCCCACCCAGCATCCGCTCCCTTCTAGTCCCCGCATCATCAGCCCATTTCCAGTCCTAGCTCCCTCCCCTCACAGCCCATTTCCTTTCCAAGCCCCCCTCCCCATCAGCCCATTTCCATTCCAAGCCCCCTTCCACTCAGCCCATTACCATTCCAAGACCCTGTCCCCATCAGCTATTTGCAGTTCAAGCTCCCCCTTCTACTCGGCCCATTTCCAGTCATAGCACCCCCCCCCAGTCCATTACCAGTTCTAGCCCCACCCCCCATAGCCCATTATCGGTCCTAAGCCCCCCAACAGCCCACTTCCAGGCCTAACCCTTCCATCGCCCCATCTTCATTCTTAGCCCCCCAATCAGACCACCTCCAGTCCTAACCCCCATCTGTCCATTACCAGTACTATCACCCCATTTCCAGTCCTACCCCCCCAGCAGCCCACATCAATCCTGCTCCCCCCCCAGCAGCCCACATAACTGTTGCTCCCCCCCCAGCAGCCCACATCACTCCTGATCCCCCCCCCAGCAGCAGCAGCCCACATCAATCCTGCTCCCCCCCCCAGCAGCAGCCCACATCAATCCTGCTCCCCCCCCCCCAGCAGCAGCCCACATCAATCCTGCTCCCCCCCCCGGGGAAACAAACTTTAGAAAACAGCTAGCTGCTGCTCCTGCCGCTGCCGCGGCGGTAGCAGCAATACCGCATGTCCCGCGGCCCCCCCCCCCGCTTGCCTGTCAGTTCTTCTCTGCTTCGGCTTTCAGAGCCGCGAAGGGTGAGCTTCTCCCTCGTGACTCTGTTAAGCCCGCTGGGGCTTATGGGAAATTTCCCATCTGCCCCGGCGAGCTTAACAGAGTCGCGAGGGAGCAGCTCTCCCTTCGCGGCTCTGAAAGCCGAAGCAGAGAAGAACTGACAGGCAAGCAGGAAGGGATCGGGGGCCGCGGGACATGCGCGCAGAAGCCGGGTTGTGCGGCCCGCGGGCCGCGTGTTTGAGACCCCTGCGCTAAAGCAAGAGGAGAAAGAGGCCATTACAGAACTCAGAGATTTCCAATGTGCAGCAAGACAAGACAAGGAGAGTACTACATTGAAGCATGCAAGGAAATAGAATCAGAAACTATTAGAGGAAGAACAAGATCAGCTTTCCTAAAGCTATAAGAGTTAAAGAGAAAATTCCAGCCTCAAATTGGAATGCTACAAGATGCTCAAGGATCCATGTTGAATGATGCTGAGAAGAGCAAGAAAAGGTGGAAAGAACATACTATGAAGATTATACTATAAAGATCAAGTGGACCAACAGCCATTTCAACCTGCACCTTTTGATCAGGAACACAGGTGATGACAGAAGTCGTTGAAGCAGCATTGAAAGCATCATCAAAGAACAAAGCACCGGGCACTGATGGCATTCCAATTAATTTATTTACATTCTCTTATATACCGCGCTATTCTGCATCAGTGTGGTTTACATTGAACAAACTGAAATTACATTGAACAGGGCATTATAACTTGGAGATAACTATTTTACAGGGAACATGGGCTATGGAGGGTTAAGTGGCTTGCCCAAGACCACAAGGAGCACCTGTGGGACTAGAAACCCCAGTCCTTCCGGCCCAAGGTTGCTATTGAAGTATTACAGCCATCTGATGCAGCTGTTACCGTATTTACAGGCTTTGCCATGAAATTTGGAAGGCAACATCATAGCCAACTGACTAAAAAAGATCTGTGTTTATACTAATACTAAAGAAAGGTGATCTGACTGATTGTGGAAATTATCACACAATTGCTCGGAATCCACATGCCAGCAACATTCTACTCAATATCATTCAGCAGAGACTACAACCATATCTGGAAAGAGAATTGCCTGAAGTGCAAGCAGGATTCGGGAAAGGGCAAGGAATGAGACACATCCTTTGGATGTGAGATGGATCCTTGAAAAAACAACTTTATACCACAAGGATATCTCTATATGTGGTTTATTGCTTACAGCAGGGCTTTTGAGAAACTCTGGCAACATTAAGAAGCATGGATATACCAGACTACCCGAGAGTTTTCTTGCACAGCCTTTACATTGATTAAGAAACATCAGTTTGGATGAAACAAGGAGAAACAGAATGTTTTAAAACCAGCAAAGGTGTACCACAGGCTTCATACTCTCCCCCATCTGTTTAATTTATATGCAGAAAAAATAATTAAGAGAAGGAGGACTGTATGAAGACAACCAAGGTGTGAAGCTTTGATGGAAGAATACTGTCTGAAAGTGAAGACGATCTGAAACATTTGCTTCTCAAGATCAAAGGAACATAGCCTTAAAATGGGCTTGCACCTTAATGCAAAGGAGACAAAGATCCTGACAACTGGCAAAATCAATAAGTTAATCGATGATGGAGAAGAAATTGAAATAGTGGACAACTTTAACCTGCTTGGATCGGTCAAAAAAGACACAATAAGCAATCAAGAGGTCCAATGGCACATTGCTCTTGGTAGAATGGCTATGAAAGACCTAGACAAGATTCTTAAGAACAGAGATGTCTCTCTCCATACAAAAGATTCAACTTGTCCAAGCCATGGTATTTTCAATAACGTCACATGGATGTAGAAGTTGGACAGTGAAAAGGATAGACTGGAAGAAAATCAATGCCTTTGAATTATGGTGCTGACAAAGAATACTGTATATACTATAGACTGCCTGATGAACAAACCTGTCAGTACTTAAGGAGATCAAACCTAAGCTTTCTTTAGAAGTTCAGATGACAAGACTTTGACTTTCATACTTTGGACACATCACGTGAAGAGAGAGATCATTAGAGAAAGACGACATGCTTGGCAAGGTTGAAGGTCAGCACAAAAGACGAAGACCAGCAATGAGATGGCTCGATACAATAACAGCAACTATGGATGCCACTCTACTGTATCAACAATGAGCTGCATGACTGAAGACCACAGCTTATGACAACTATCTCCATGAGTAAACACTGATTTAACGGCTCTTAACAACAAAGGTGCAGCTCACAGCCATTCATGGCCAGCTCCTGCTGCTTTATGCCTATGTTCCCCAGCTGCTGACATCATGGTTGAATCATAGCAAGTATTGGATTTGTCCTTTTGTCATGAATGAGAGGCTTAAAATCATAGCTCACATTGTCCTATGTACATTAATGAGTGCGAAGAAGTGGTTTCTACAGTATAATTGTGGATAACATCACAGATATTACCAGAAAGGAGCAGATTTCATTTTGCTTTGATATTGCCACAGAGGAAATGTTTGTGCAGGAAGGCTTTTTTCACCTTAAGGATCAGTTGCATAGATCAGAATCACAAGACCACCACCTTATACTGTGAGAAGAAAGGGATATGGGACTGGACCACAGTACTGTCTTCACTCCTCAACTTTTACCCCTTTTTCTATGAATCTGATGCCTTAAGATCTACACTAGGCTGTCTGGTCATTTGGATACTTTAAATAGAATCTCATCAAGCAAAACGTCCACTAAAAAGAGGACAGAGCAACCGAGGACAGACTTTGAACATTCTGGTTGGTCTACCACGACAGCAGGAGACTTAGATTTAGAAAGTCCCTGCCTTCCCAGGCACAGAAAGCCTTCTGGCCACCCTGATGCACAGACTCGCCAGTTTCCTGAAGAATTGTACAGTGAAAACCTTCCACATGTGGTTGATATGTGAATGCGTTTCTTCAGCTCCATAACCAACTGATGAGCAACATCGACAAGTTTTCCACTGGTGAGGCTGATGAGACATCCATAATTGCAGGATTTTAGACAACTGATATGGATGTGTCTTGACTGCACATTCATCACAATTGCACAAGGGACCAAAAAGTTAAACTTTCATCTCTTCAGGATATGGCTGATATTCTAAGTGAAACGCAAAGAAAATAGCTGGCACAGCTGCCACCAGCCTTCCCACATCTGTTTCATCGTATGCTTCAGAAGGGCCATTTTGATTTCTTCATAAAGACCTTTCTGCACTCAAGCACTAGGCAAGCCAGACTCCGTCAGATAGTTGTTAACATAATGTAGAGAGACAGTCTGGGAGACACATTTTAACATTATAGCTAATGAGTTCATTCCGGCAGCACCATTCACAAAATAATGCATTCAGAGTGGCAGAATCCTAGCAGTGCATAGGCTGGATATATTGAAAATCTGCTGTTCTGCTTCCCTTGCCTATTGGTAGTGTTCTGTTCTAACAACAATTTTTTTGCTGGGCTTATCAAGACTGTATTTTTATTATGGTCTATAAAGTGCATTGATAGGCCATGGCTAAAAGGCAATGCAATGTGACTCCTGGCGGCCTAGAAACTCCTGGGTTTTCTTGGCAGTGTGACCAGAAGTAGATTGCCAGGCCTTCCTTCCAAAGAAATTGAGGATTAAGTGACTGTCCCAAGATTACAGGGAATGCTAGTGGGAACCAAACCCTGGTCTCTTGGTTACCAAGACAGTGCCCTAACCATGAGGCTTCTCCTCCATTCCAGCTAAAGGACAGGATACCAAATATCAATAAAGAAATAAAATTAAAAAATAAATAAAAATCCTTCTTACTGGAGCGCTCCGATTAGCTGAAATTTTTTTTTTTAAATTTGTGTTTTCTATTCTGGATTATGTGCCAGTTGTTGGTGAAGAATGATTTCTAGGAAAATAAATAATAGATATACATACAAACACGTGAATGTCTTTCCCAAGTTTAGCTCTGTCTCCTCCTCCTCCCCCTTCCGGGAAATTGAGTAGTTTATGGAATTCCCTTCCAGAATACTTAAGAGCCACCAAGGACCCTGTAGCCTTCCATAAACAGTTAAAAACTTATTTGTTCAAGGAACACTTTGGCAAATTAATTACTTAAATAAAAAATTCCACAGAAGAGTCATTTCTTACAACTTACTCAAATAAACATTATTCATACCCCCATTACATAATGATTATTATGAACAATTTCTCTCCAATGAGCTTGCCACTCTCCTATAAATAATTACAAATGTAAATCAACAGTACTCCTAAGTTGTTTTTCCTCACCCCCCTCACTCCATGTTAACTATAACTCATGTTAAGTTGTTTTATGTGTTAGCCTGTTTATCCTGTTAATTATGTCAACACTGTTAAATGTAACTGTTACCTGTTCTGAGTTCTTTGTAAACCACTTTGATTCACGAAAGGCGGTAAAATAAGCACTAATAAATAAATAAATAGTGACACTGCCAAGAAAACCCAAGAGCCTCTGGGTCACCAGGAGTCAGGACTGACTCGAAGGCACACATTGCATTTTCCCCCCCCCCCCCCCATACACATCCCCAAACTAGTGTTCCCTCTCATCTCTTCTGCATCTATTCCTTGGGCATTGCCAGCAGGTGGTCCTTCCTCCACTGTTCTTCCTGGATTACAAAACAGTATTTCCTTGGCACTTGGTGTTATTCATTCCTAACCTATTGTCTCTTCCTTTATGATCTGTATTGATTCTATTTAGTTCTGCTTTCTCTGGAGATTGGGAACGAAATGGAAGTAATACTGAATATTTCAAATAGATAAAAAAATAAATAAATAGGGGAGATTAAAGGAGCTGAGACGGCAAACAGTAAAGCTAGGAAGACAGTGAGGGGAAGAGAGATGGAGAAGCTGGCAAAGCAAGAGGGACAAGGAGAGAAGAGAGGATGGGATGCATGAGGTTGGGGTGTCCTGATGTAGCAAAAAAACCTGACAGAGTCAGTTGGACCATTAGACGATAGAGGAGTAAAAGGGGCGCTAAAGGAAGGACAGAGAGACTGAATGAAAACTTTACTTCGGTCTTTACTGAAGAAGATAAAGGGAAGTTATCCATGCCTGAAATGGTATTTAAAAGTGATGTATTGGAAGAATTGAAAGAAATATCGATAAACCAGGAAAATGCATTACAACTATCTGATACACTGAAGAGTAGCAAATCACCTGGTGTTTAAAGAACTGAAATATGAGACTGCAGACCTACTATTAGTAATCTGTGAACTACCATTAAAATCATCTATAGCACCTGAATTTTGGACAATGGGTAATTTAACGACAATTTTTAAAAAGGGTTCCAAGGGCAATCTGGAAAACTATAGACATGTGAGCCCGATGTCAGTACCAGGCAAAAAGGTATAAACCATTATAAAGAATACTACTACTAAACATGAATATTCATGGTTAATGGGAGAATGCCAACATGGATTTAGCTAAGAAAAATCTTGTCTTACTGATCGATTATATTTTTTTTGAAGGTGTGAATAAATAAGTAGATAAAGGTGAGCCAGTTGATATAGGGTATCTGAATTTTCAGAAAGCCTTTGACAAGGTCCCTCATGAGAGGCTCCTGGCAAAATTAAAAAGCCATGGGATAGGAAGCAGTGCACTACTGTGGATGAGGAACTAGTTAAAAGAGAGAAAGCAGAGAATAGGGCTAAATGGCTAATTTTCCTAATGGAGAAAGATGAATAGTGGAGTACCCCAAGGATCTGTGCTGGGCCCACTGCTTTTTAACATATTCATAAATGTTCTGGAAATGGGAACAACAAGTGAGGTGATGAAATTTGCAGATGACACAAAATTATTCTAAGTTGTTAAAACACAAGAGGACTGTGAAAAATTGCAAGAAGACCTTGATAAATTGGAAGGCTAGACGTCCAAATAGCAGATGAAATTTAATTTGTACAAGTGCAAAGTTATGCATTTAGGGAAGAACAACCCAAACTACGCAAGGCTGCGCATTCGGAACCACCACCGAGGAAAAGGATTTAGGTGCCATTGCGAATAATATATTGAAACCCTCTGCCCAGTGCGTAGCGGTGTCCAAGGATGCAAATAGAATGCTAGGAATCATAAGGAAAAGAATGGAGAACAAAACAAGGATATTATAATGCCTCTGTATTGTTCCATGATGCGAACGCACCTTGACTATTGTGTGCAATTCTGGCTGCCATATCTTAAAAAGGATATAGTAGAATTAGAAAAGGTACAGAGAAGAGCCACACAAATGGTAAAGGGGATGGAAGGCTACCCCTATGAGGAGAGGCTTAAAAAGGTTTAGGGCTCTTCAATTAGGAAAAGAGACAGCTGAGAGGAGATATGACAGAGGTCTACAAATTAATGAATGGAGTGGAACGAGTAAATGTAGATAGGTTGTTTACTCCTTCAAAAAGTAGGAAGACTAGGGGACATGCAATGAAGCTACAATGTAACCCATTTAGGACTAATAAGAGAAAATATTTTTTCACTCAACAAGTAATCAAACTCTGGAATTTGTTACTGGAGAATGTAGTAAAAGCTGTTAGTGTCAGGGCCAGCCCAAGGGATCCGCCACCCTAGGCAGAAACCCCGGCCTCGTCACCCTCCCAGCTGTTGCCACTTCTATCTCGGAAGGAAGAGAGACGAGCAGCGGCAGTATTTCCAAAAGCAGCAGCTTTTTGCCACCATTTTTGGAAATACTGCTGTTGCCTGCCCCCTCCCCCCCCCAACGGAACTGGCAGTAGCTGGGTGGATGGGCGGCACGGTCACCCATGTGTGCCACTGCTGCCAACCTGGGCTGGCCAGCTAGCTCACCTAGTGGACAAGCCGGCCCTGGTTAGTGTAGTTGGGTTTAAAAAAAAAGTTCCTGGAGGAAAAGTCCATAAACCATTATTAAAGATGACCAGGGAAATCCACTGCTTACCCCGGGATAAGCACTGTGGAATCAGTATACCTTTTTGGGAACCTGGCAGGTACTTGCGACCTGGATTGGCCATGGTTAGAAACAGGATACTGGGCTTGATGTACCTTGGTCTGACCCAGTATGGCATTTCTTATGTTCTTAGGTCCATAGCAAACTGGAGATTCCCATTGCTTACAATGCATCTTACTAATAATGTAAGGGGACCTGTCCACTCTTACTAAACTCTGTGCTCCTCCTAACAGAGAGCATACGGTTAGTACTCAGTGTAGTGTGGAATGAACAATTTTGCTGTGCAACTTCCCTCCAAGTGTGACCATGATGGTACACCCAAGAGGAAATTCTAGGCAGTGTGTGAGAGAGGGAGCTGGTGATATCTGTTTCTCTGAAGGGTCTACATTGGGGAAGAAAAGTGTAGTTTCTTGTTTCCCCTGTGTCTGGAGAGAGGAGGAAGCTGACCTTCTATATCTTGTATCCTTTCGCAGTGGAAGTGAAGGAGGAAAAAACTGAAGTGACACTTGATCCAAGAGTCTGTAGAACCCTATGAGGGGACAGGAGAAAAGGAGTGCACAAGGCTTAAGCCAGGAGACTTTGGTACCATAAAAGGTCTCTAAGGAGTCCAGGAACCCACTGAAGGAAAGCAAGGGAGTCCAAAGTCCATAGGAAGGGAAGAAGGATCAAAACCATATTCTGCACTTTCTATAAGAAAAATGAGCACTGGAATCTATCTACTTTGCAGAAAAGATAGTTACTCACCTGTAGCAGGTGGTGTTCTCCACAGACAGCAGGAATACGTCCTCACGTATGGGTGATGTCCCTCATGGAGCCCTACGTAGGAATGCTTCTCAGCTTCTATTGGAAGCTTTCGGGGGGCTCTACCGCGCCTGGGTGCCTCCTTCTCGCCTGCCCAGCAGTACCATGATGCCTCAGTCTGATAACATAGCTGTAGCAGAAGACAGCTCCTTGGAGAAGTGAGAAGATTGTGAGGACTTATTCCTGCTGCCCATGGAGAACAATTGCTACAGGTGAATAAAGCGTAGTTACTCACCTGTAACAGGTGATCTCCGGAACAACAGAATTTAGTCTTCACATATGGGTGACATCTGTACTGATGGAGCCTACGTGGGAACACTCCCCAGCGTCCAGTAGGAAAGCCTTTGGGAGCACTCCACTGCCCCTGTGTGACTGCCTTACGCTCTCCCAACTCCTCCTCTTCAGTTGAGTTTGTAGCTGAGAAGAGTAAAAGCAACCCTACAACTCCAGGGGAGGAGGGTGAGTTCCAGAGATCACCTGTTACAGATCAGTAACTATGCTATCTCCAGAAACAAGCAGGAATCTAGTCTTCACATATGGTACACCCCCTAGCACTCAGATCTGAGAAGGTGAAGGAACCAGGCCAAAAAAAAAAAAAAGAATTCAGATAGGGTTCATGGACACCACCTCCGCGGTATCCATGAATCTTACACATCCCCACCACCATGATCTGGTAACAAGATTGTTTTGGGTGGGGAGGAGTTGTAGCTATGTGCCAAACAGATGTTGGAGGACCGCCTGGCCAAAGGCCACATACTGGCAGGAGTCCATGTCCAAGCAACAGTGGGCGGCAAAGGTATATATGGAAGACCAGGTAGCTGTCCTATAGATTTCATCAATAGTGATGGAGCATAGGTTGGCAACGGAAGTTGCCACAGCTTTGACATCATGAGCAGTGACATGACCCGTAAAAGGTGAGGCCTGCTTGATCGTAAGCCAAAGAGATACAGTATGCTATCCTTCTGGAGAGTGTTCATTTCGACACAGGAAGACACAAGTGGGTGGGGTCACAAGAAGCGAATAACTGAGGATTTGCGGAGATCCCGGGTCCTTTAGAGATAGAAGGCCAGGGCTCATTTACAATCAAGGGTGTGCAGAGTTGCTTCTGCATGACAAGATGCGGTCTTGGAAAGAAGACTGGAAGAATCACTTATTGATTGATATGGAAAGGTGAGACCACTTTCAGTAGGAAGTGGGGGTGTGTCCATAGGATGACCTTATTATGGTGGAATCTGGTATATGATGGATACGCCACCAAGGCCTGCAGTTCACAGATGTGCGTGGCTGAGGTCAGGGCACTGAGGAATATGACCTTCCAAGACAAGTACCGTAGGCGAGTAGTAACCAATGGCTCAAATGGTGGTTTGAGGAGCTGTGCCAAGACGACATTAAGATCCCAAGCCACCGGAGGAGGTTTGAGGGGTGGCTTGGAGAGGAGGAGACCTCTCATGAAGCGTGCCACCAGTGGATGCGAGATGGGTTGACCATCAACTGGCTTGTGAAAAGCTGCAATGGCACTAAGGTGGACTCGTACCGAATTGGTTTTAAGTCCAGAGGAGGACAGATGAAGCAGATATTGAAGAAGCTAAGTTATTGGTGCATTAAAAGGGATTTAGATTCCCATCCGAGCACCATGATGCTAATCTACACCACTTGAAGGAGTATGCTCGTCTGGTGGAGGGTTTCCTGGAAGCTAGGAGAATATCCTTCACTGCTAGGGGAAGATCAAGATGCCGTAATATCATCCCTTCAGCAGGTTGGGATGCAAAACTGTTCCGTTGCCTTGGAACAGAAGGCCGAGTTGGCAACCCAAGCTCATTGGTTGTGTCTGTGCTAGTTGAAGGACTAAGGGAAACCATAGCTGATGAGGCCAGAAAGGGGCTAAGAGGATCATCGTGCCTCTGTTTGCAGCTTGAAGAGGATCTTTGGGATCAGGGGTGAGGGAGGGAAGGCATTCAGCAGACCCTGACCCCAGTGGAGGAGGAAGGCATCCAGTACCTGGCTGAGTTTGGAGGGTACCTGGGAACAGGGAAGCTGTCTGTTGTGAGGGGAGGGAGGGCAAGAGGAGGATGGAAAAGAGATTGATGGATGGGATTCCCCATCTCCGGAAGATCTGGGTACACTCATGTGGGCGGAGGATCTGACTCAGCTTGTATGCCAGGTAATTGGAGGGCAATGCGGTGGGACACTACGAACTTCCAAAGATGACAGGCCTCGTCACAGAGGGGAAGAGAGCCTGCCCCTCCCTGCTTGTTCACGTAGAACATTGCCACCTTGTTGTCTGTTCTGATCAGCAGCTGGGAGCCGTGGAGGTGGTGTTGGAAGACTTTGAGGGCGTTTGTGATTGCCCTGAGCTCTAAGGGGTTGATCCGCAAAGCTGATTTCCTGGGTTGTCCACAGGCCTTGTGTGGAGATCGAGTCCAGATGGGCTCCCCACCTGCATTTGGATGCATCCATGGTATGGGTGTGTTGAGGTTGAGGTATCTGAAAAAGTAACCCTACAAGGAGATTTGCTGGGGTACACCAAAAGAGTAGGGACTAGGCCAGGGGGTGGGTCAGATCCCGTAAGTGTCCTGTGGCTTAATTCCACTAGGAGGATAATATCCACTGCACTAGGCGCATATGCAATCTTGCATATGGAACCACATGCACTGTGGATACCATGTGGCCCAAAGAGTCTCAGGAAGTCCCAAGCTGTTAAGGTCATTTGTTGCCACGTATGGGTGGCTAGGCCCACAAGGTCATTCATTCAGTCTTCTGGAAGGAAGGTTCTGGTTTGTTGGGTGGCTAGCACCACACTTACGAACTCCAGCCTTTGTGTTGGTGTGAAATGGAATTTTGAGAAATTTACAATGAATCCCAGGTGTTGTAAAACTGCGAGGGTTTGTTGTAGTGAAGTGCAGAGTGCTCCTGGAGAGTCTGCCTTTATCAGGCAATCGTCCAACTAGGGGAAAACAAAAATTCCCATATTGCGAAGGTAAGCGGCTACCACCGCCATGCACTTTGTGAAGACTCTTGGAGCAGATGCAAGGCCGAAGGGGAGAACCCTGTATTGGTAATGGGTTCCTTGAAATGTAAACTGGAGATACATCCAGAATACAGGCAGTATGAGTATATGGGCAAAGGCCTCCTTGAGGTCCAAAGACCAAAGCCAATCTTGTTTCTGCAGATATGGTAGGAGAGTTCTAGAGAGATCATTTTGAACTTCTCTCTAACCAGGAACTTGTTGAGGTCCCTGAGGTCGAGTATGGGTCTGTATCCTCCTGACTTCTTGGGATGAGGAAGAAAGGAGAGTAGAACCCCTTGAGAAGTTGGTCTGGTGGGACCACCTCTATGGCCCTTTGGGAAAGCAGTGTGGTCACCTCCTGCTGTAATAGAGCCCTTAGAGGAAGCCGAGTAGGGTAGTCCCCTCTGAGGTGAGTAGGGGGAAGTTTAACTGGTAGCCTCTCCGGATGATTTGGAGGGTCCACTGTTCTGTGGTGATGAGGTGTCAACGGTGTGCATAATAGCATAGCTGGCCTGATATATGGGGAAGATTGGGAGTCTGCAGGGGCAAGGTGGTAATGCTCTCCAGAAGAGAGTCAAAAACTAGATGCTGCTGGTGCCTGTGTGGCTGGTTGTGGCTTGGTGCCCTTGGGCTTTTTAGCTTGCTTTGGACCCTGAGACTGGTAGGTCGCAGGCTGAGAGTAGGAGGGATAAAAAACTCCTCTTCTTGGGGTAGAAAGGCCTCTTGACTGCGGATTCTTTCTTTGCTGGATCAACAGTCTTCCTGGACAGTCTCTTTAGGGTGGTGTCATCAGTCTCAAGCTCTCCAGCTTTCTCCCTCCATTTTGCCAAACAGGTTTTCACCCATACAGGCGATGTTGCCTAGTTTGTCCTGGACCCATACTAGTCTACAAGCCCAATGGCTATTGCAGAGGCCTTGCTGCTGGATTCAAATGCATCGAAGGGAGCTCTGTTGACAAAAACTTTGATAAATTTTGGCTGTTTCAAGAGAGTTTGGAAAGCTGGTCTTTTCTTCTCAGGGATGAATGGGAGGAATTCTTCCCAGTCCTTGTTAATTTCCTTAAGGAATATGCCCACGTAGAGTGTATAGGAGTTAATCCCACTTGCTCGAAGGAACGGCATGCAAAGGCATTAAGGGTTCTCAATTCCCTGCCTGGGGATATTGAGGAGTGGTTCTTGCCATTCTTTATCCTGTGAATCATTGATTAAACTACCATGGAATGGTGCAGTAGTTGTGGCTTCTGGAAGCCTGGGCAATCCGGTACTCGATACATGGTGTCGAGTTGCCTACTGATAGGTGACGCCATAAGGCGGGAGGAGAGACCAATGTCGATGTCAATGCAGGTAGTCCTCAAGTTAATCGGTGCTATGGAGACCGATGCTGCAAGGAATACTGCTAATGTCCTCTCCATGGAGAGCATGCGCTGGTCCAAGGAGGTTGCTGGTGTCTGATCCTATGAAAGAACAAGGCTAACCGCCACTGTACCAGAACACGGCACTGGAGGTTCTCCAGAGATCAATGTCTCGGGAGCCTCCCAGATCCACAGAGGGGCTTTGGAGGATGATTCCTCCTGCTGGGGATACTTGGCCGGGCGGCCAGAATCCAAGGAGGCCCCCGGAGAGTCTCTGTGTTCGGAGCAGGACCTCTCTCTCGATTCACGAGACCTCTCTTGATTCTCGCCGTTCGAGACCTCTCCTTCAAATCCCGATAGGGATCTCGATTTTTTGTTAAGAGTCCTTTTTGGATACTGTTACATGTTTTGAAATCTTGGATATCTTGGACACCCGGGAGGACGACGAATCCTTTGAGGATGTCTATGCCAGGGATACCATGTTCAGGGAGAAAAGTTCTCCATATTTTTTGGCCCTGTTCCCCTGACCCCTCTTGGTCATGAGCTTACAGAGAGAACAAGCATCTGGTAAATGATCAGAACCAAGGCATTTTAAGCACCAGTCAGGTCTGTCTATGACTGAGATAAGTGCTGGAGCACTTAGTACACTTCTTGAAACCGCTGGTGGGTTTCTCCATGGTGAAGATGGTAGGCTTAAGGCCTAGTCAAAAAATATTTGAAAGAAATTTTGAAAAATAAAAAGACAAAAAAAGATGATACCAGAATCGCATATACAATGCTGGTGGGTGAACAAAAAGGCAGAAACATTTTAAAGAGGATTTCTCTGCGGTGACAGGATTTTTATCCTCTTGGTTCCACAGAAAAAGAAGAACTGAAGAGAAGGCAGTCGCCAAGATGCAGTGGAGTGCTCCCAAAGGCTTTCCTATTGGATGCTGGGGAGCGTTCCCACGTGGGCTCCATCGGTACCGACATCAGCCATATGCGAAGACTAGATTCCTGCTTGTTCCTGGGAGATCAACCTTTTTTCCATGGACAAGCAGGAATGAATCCTCACATATGGGACTCCCAAGCTACAGGCTACCAAAAACCAAGGAGGCCTCCGAGAAGCCAAACAGGGGCAACTCAACTGCAAAATGGCACAAGGCCAGAACAACTCAACCACCACCAATTATGTACAAATGGGTCAATTTCTCTCTCCTCTTTTTATTTTTTGGTAGCCTAGACAGAAGAGAATGTGTCTAGGGGGGGATGGAGTTGGATTCTAATCCCCAAACAGATTCCAGAATACAGACTGGCCAAAGTTGCTGTAGCATTAGAATCCTCATTTAGGCAGTAGTGGGATGTGAATGTGTGGACTGAAGACCACATTGCAGCCCTGCAAATCTCTTCCATGCAGAACGAGCATAAAGTTGGCCACCGACGCAGCCATCATGGCTCAGGCCTGCTTGGTCATAAGTGAAAGGGATGCAGTCTGCTAAATTGAAAAAGAGCTTTTGGAAACAGCAGCCCCTAGCTTATTGGGATCAAAATATATTTAAAAAAAAAAAAAAGCTGATTGAACTTTCTATGGCTTTTTGTCCACTCAAGTAGAAGGCTAAGGCTCGCTTGCAGTCCAACATATGCAACATAGTTTCCCCTCTGTGTGCATGAGGTCTCTGGAAAATATTGGAAGAACAACTAACTAAGGTGGAAATCCAATGCCACTTTTGGAAGGAATGAGTACGAAGAACCACTCTATTATGGTGGAATTTGGTGTATGGCGGATGAACCACTACAGCCTAAAACTCACGCTCTGCTGAAGTGACCATCACCAGAAACAATATCTTCCAGGTCAAGAACGTTAAAGGACAGGAATTGAGTGGCTCAAAGGAAGCTTTCATGAGCTGCGCAACAACCACATTGAGATCCCAAGACACTGTGAGAGGCTTCAAGAGTGGAGTAGCCACCTAGTGGTTAGAGCATTTGCTTGGAAACCAAGAGACCAGGATTCGATTCCCACTAGCACTCCTCGTGGCCTTGGGCAAGTCACTTAACCCTCCATTGCCTCAGAAGTAGGAGTGGCCTAGTGGTTGGGGCAAGGTACCTCAGGCCAGAAGGTCAGAGGTTCAAATCCCACTAGAGGACAGCAACCTTGGGCCGGAAGGACTGGGGTTTCTAGTCCCACAGGTGCTCCTTGTGGTCTTGGGCAAGCCACGTAACCCTCCATTGCCCATGTTCCCTGTAAAATAGTTATCTCCAAGTTATAATGCCCTGTTCAATGTAAACCGCCTTGATATCATGAAAGGCGGTATATAAGAAATGTTAAATAAATAAATAAGTTATCAATGTCCCTGTTTAATGTACATTACCAAGTTTAAGTTATAATGTAAACCGCTTTGACTAAAATGATAAAGCGGTATAAAAAAACCTGTTAAATTAAATAAAGAGAAGCAAGCCCTGTATAAAGCGAACTAAAGGCTGTACAAGATGGCCTTTCCTTCCACACCTTGATGGTAAGCTCCAATCACACTGTGGTGGACCATAATGGATTTGGGTTTAAGTCCAGACTCGGAGAGGTGTAGAAGATATTCAAGCAGTTTTTGTAAGGAACAGACGAAAGGATCTAGGGTGTGGCCCTCATACCGGTGTGTCACTGACCCCCTCATTCAGTCATTACATTGGTGGACAGTCTACCACAATTTGCTCAAAGGTCTTCCTTTCCAAATTGCTCCACCCCAAACGTTCTGACTACAGACTCATCCAAGCTGGGGTGGGGCACTCATCTTGATGGGTTGCATACCCAGAGTGATTGGTCCATCCAAGAAAGTCTTCATCAGATCAACTTCTTGGAACTAAGAGGAGTGGCGAACGCTCTAAAGTCTTTCCAAGATCGACTGGGCAACCAAATTGTTCTGGTTCAGACCACCAATTAGGTTGCCATTTTCTAAATGTAGACTGTCCACCAGTGTAATAACTGAATGAGGGAGGCAGTGACACACAGACGATCACTGAGTAAATCCGTGACCTGGGTCCATTGAGTTCTCAGAGTCCACTGAGCTTGCCTCATCTGGAGGCGTTCCCAGGGTGTGACATGTACCGTGGAGGCCATGTGGCCTAGCAGTCAATATCCTGCTAGCTCTTACCTGCTGACTCAATTGAGTCTCCCACAAGTGCTGTCAATCTGAGAAGTCTGTCATGCGGCAGGAAGGCTCTTGCCCGAGTAGTGTCAAGCAGGGCTCCTATGAACTCTAATTGTTGGGTGGGCTTCAGGTGGGACTTTGGGTAATTTACAATGAACCCTAATAGTTCCAACACCTGAATGATGAATCATGTTGATTCCTGGACAAACAAAGAGGCGAGCAGGATAAGGGTCACTTGCACTTTATTAATGAACAACCCCGACGCGTTTCGGCAGGTGCCTTCATCAGGGGGCTAAAAGGACTGCAAACCAGATAAAAACATATAAACAAAACATCAATAAATACATGCTAAAATAATAATAATAATAATAATAATAATAAATATAAACATCAACATATGATCACAAGTAAAAGAGAATTATACTTACACGTTATACTCTAGTCATGCATTAAAGGAAGCGCATAAACAATGTGTGACCAATAGTACAATAGATATTGCTGAAAGAACAATAAATACGTTAAAATATCAAAATGCATATGACTTCACATTAAGAAACAGTGAAAAACAGAGGAAAATGGGAGACCCAGACCAAGGAACAATATACTGTGTAAATATATATTGTGGTGCAGCAGAGGATACACAGCCCATGGAAGTGCAGGTAAAAGAAGAGCTTACCTTAGATTCTGCGTTGAAAAGAGGCACTAGGCACACTGAAACAGTTGAGCAGGGAAAACTGTTACTACGTGCCAAACAGAAAGCTTATCAGGAACACCTGATTGCAAATCCCCACGTCACGTGCAGGGCTAGGGATTACATAAGACAGGGTTCCAGTCAGTGGAGGGAGAGACAGGACACAACCCAGGAGGAGGGCAGAAGCCAGAGAGAGAGCAGCAAGAGGTGTGGCTACAGTCAGCTGAGCAGAAACCCCAGAGGAGTGCTGGGAGGAAAGTTTTCTGTCGGAGAACCAGGAAGTGAAGGTAGCTCCAGCACTCAGGAGAAGAGGTTTAAGGCAAGCTGCACTGGGAGAAGGCATGCCACCACTGTTCCCTCTAAGCTGTGCGCGTGTGCGCGCGCACACACCTCGCCGAGCGAGCGCACATACTTTACAACAGAGCGCACAAAAATTACAGCTCTGATTCTGATAGAAAACAACACAGACGTCTTAAAATTTAAAAGTTATGATTGTAATTACTAGAAATTTCCCGCTTCATTTAGTAATCGTCTATTTTCATTTAATTTGATTAAAATCAATATAGTGTACATACTGTATTCTGACGTGTAGTCAAATTTTAAAGTATATAACTTCGAGTGTCGTTATGTGGCGCACAAAAATTTAACCTTCCTTCAAAAGCTGCACACAGCTGATATTTTATGCGCACGCAGCCTACAGAAAATTAGAGGGAACATTGCATGCCACCCGAGTTAGTCTTCAAGAGAAGCCAGGAGTGTCCTACCACACAGGAGACCGGTATGTGCCAGCACTAAGCACAGGTCAGTTCAGAAAGAGAGTGTTGGGGGATGGGAACTCCAAATACACGTGCACATTAAGAAATAGCTGCAAAGCTAATACTAACTTCACTACCGCACAACCAGCCTGGGAGGCTAGAGAGAAGAGATACAGGGAGCCAAGTGCCAAGACAATCCCTACGGATAAAAGGAGGCATCCATGTGCTTACAGAGAAAGGTTTAAAACATATAAGTGCCAAAGGGCGCGGTCCTGAGCATAGATACAGGAAGCAAGGAGATTCAGACCTTTTGTTCTGGGAGGAAAACCCAGAGAGAAGCTACTGCATGCCAGACAGGTATAAACCTGAAGAGAGAGGAACCTTCACTGAAAGCTATAGTGAGTTATCACAAGGAGACATGCCTGAGTACTCCACACAGGAAGAGTGTGATACAGGGAGTTTGGGGAGTGCTGGAGAGAGTATGTTATGGGAAGATAGCAGCAGCCTTCCAGACCCCTCTCCCATGGACTGTAGCATTTGTTACAAGTGCAGCCCTGCTGTTTAATTGGATGACAAAAAGAACTTTGTGAATTTAAACAAAGGAATATAAGTTTGCTGATACTATATTTTTGTTCATTGCTTGTATCTGAAGTTTTTTGATCTTGTTGATAGTCCGAGCGGGACGGGGAATAAAACCCATCTTATTTTCTTATTCACTTTTTGCTCTGAGAGACTCTATCATTTACTTAGCAAGAGCAGATTACTTGTTTAACAGACCCTAGGCAACCGCCTATATAGGGTTAAAGGCCTCTACCCACGGGCCCCATCACAAGTTGGCGTAGCTTTTTCGGATCCGGTCAACGAGACAAAGAGCTACGGAGCGAGCAGAGCGACAACGCACGAAGAGCGAAGTTGGCACGCCCGGAGAGGATCCAGGTTCCGAGAGTGCAACGGCAAGCACCTTCTCAAAATAAGAACCTCCACCTGGCTCAGGTAAAGGGTATTTGGGCACAGGTTGGGAGGATCCCTGGTGAGAAGGAAAAGGCTTGGGAGAAAGGAAAAGGAATTGTTTCTTTCACTGTTGTTATAGTGCCACACTTGGTGTTCGTGTCTCTGGTTTATCTTCCAGGAAAAAGGGATGACTACGATGGATGCACAAGAGGTCCTAAGATGGATGAGCATGCAATTCGAGAAGCAGGGAGAGCTAGCACGGAAGAACCAGGAGCAGGCCATCGCTGCCCTGACGGACCAACAGAAGCCCCTGACAGACTTATTGCATACTCTTCTGAAGGAGCCAAGGAAAGAGGAGTCGCCAGCAGCAGTACCTATCTGTGGGGTAGGCCCACAGAGTTGTGGGATATGGACACTGGGACAAATGCATAGAGACGATAATTTTGATGATTTTGTGCAGACTTTTGAGAGGATAGCTCTCAATGCTAAGTGGCCAGAAGAGCAATGGGCTGTTAGGCTAGCCTCAGCGCTAACCGGAGAAGCTCAGGCAGCTTACAGGGCCATGCCTGCCGTTTTGGCAGCTGATTATCAGGAAGTTAAGAGAGCCGTGCGTGATAGGCTGGGCTTAACCCCTGCTATGTATAGACGCATGCTCCGGTCTACCCGGATTCAACCTAATGAAACCCCAAAGGCACTATATCATAGAGTGCATGGGCTAGTCTTAAAATGGCTTGAACCCGAGGGTAAACCGGTAGCTGATATAATAGACCAAATTGTACTAGAACAATTCTTTGAGGCAGTGCCGGAGGAAGTGAGAACTTTCCTGACCCTACAGAATTGTAGAACCTCTGCTGAAGCAGCGCAGTTAACCGAAAGGTTCTTTGAGGCTGAAGTAACTAAAGAAGCCAGCGCTGGCAGCAGGTTAGGGTTAACCAATTCTGTAAAAAGTACCAAAGTTCCTCCGAGGAATATGTCGGGTTCAGGGGAATCCGTATATAGGAAAATGGAAAGTAATAATATGTTAAAATGCTTTAAGTGTGGAAAAATTGGGCACCTAAAGAGGGAGTGTGTGTATCGTACAGCACTTGTTACTAACAATGATCAACACGTAGCAGCAGGTTTCCGTGTGGATGTGGAGGTGCAGGGAGTACCTGCTAGGGCCTTGCTTGACTCGGGGGCCGACCAAAGTATGGTCTCTCGCCGTTTTTGGGAAACCATACAAGCCCAAAGTGATTTGCCCCCGAGTCATACCGAAGGCGTAGCAAATATAAGGTGTATCCATGGATCTTCCACCGGTTATCCTCTGTACCGGCTGAGGATACAAGGATTGGGGGTTCGAAAAAAAAACCTAGTAGCTGTAGTCCCTAAGCTACCCTTCGACCTGATGTTAGGTCGGGACTGGCCCCCGTTTGATGAAGGGCTAAAGGAAGGCCTGGTTATGGGAAAGGATGAATCCCCGGGGCACCCTGAGGAAGTAGGAGAAGAAGGCAAGTCCATGGGAAAGAGTAATAGTAAAGGGGAGGCCCTGGTAAATGTGATTCCCCAGCCTTTGTTTGCAAAAGCCCCAAAGATAGCACCTGTCCAAAAAACCCCGGTGGAGGTAGTAACACCCGGTAAAAAGGGCTTCGTGCTAAAGTTCTGTAAAATGTCCCCAGACGCACAGAGTCCCCAGAAAGCAACTGCCGCTGCGGCAGGCTTTGACCTTTTTAGTGCAGTGGAGGGGGTAGTACCAAAAAAGGGGAAGGCTGTAATTAATACAGGGCTGCAAATCCAGTTGCCAGCAGGGTGCTACGGGCGGATCGCTCCCCGATCCGGATTGGCATCGAAGCACTTTATCGATGTCGGGGCGGGGGTTGTGGACCCCGATTACAGGGGAGAGGTCAAGGTACTGCTTTTCAACTTTGGGGAGCAGGACTTTGAGGTTAAAGTAGGAGACCGGGTTGCCCAGATCATATGTGAACGGTTTGGGTCGCCAGAGGTGGAGGAGGTAACCCACCTGGTCCCTACCAGCCGGGGAGGCCAAAGGTTTGGCTCCACCGGACGGAGGGAGGTACAAGGTCTCACTGCCACTGCAGAGACAAAATTAGAGGATGATTTAGGTCCCCAAATTGAAGACTGTAAAACAGTCTCGGCACCGAAGGTCGGCATGGAATTGTCCCTGCAGCAACGGGGCCAGTTAGACCAGTTGCTGGCACGGTTTAAGGACGTCCTTACGCCCGTCCCAGGAGAAACCACCCTGGTCGCGCATGAAATTCTCACACCCCCTGGGAAAATTGTGCGGCTGCGACCTTACCGTTTGCCGGAAGCTCGCAAGAGGGAGGTTGTCTCACAAGTTCAGGAGATGCTGCAGCTAGGCGTCATTGAAGAGTCCAAAAGCCCCTGGTGTAGTCCGGTAGTCCTAGTGCCAAAACCGGACGGCAGTCTTCGTTTCTGCATTGACTTTAGGCAGGTCAATGCTATATCCCTCTTCGATGCCTACCCTATGCCAAGGATCGAAGAATTGTTGGATAGACTGGGGCAGGCACGGTATCTGACCACCCTTGACCTTACCAAGGGTTATTGGCAGATACCGTTGACCCGTGCTTCCAGGCCCAAGACAGCGTTCAGCACGCCGCTGGGTTTATTCCAATTTAAGCGTATGCCATTCGGTCTACACGGCGCCGCAGCAACATGCCAAAGGTTGGTAGACCAGGTCCTACGGCCTCACCACAGCTACGCGGTAGCATACATGGATGATATAGTCATCCACAGCACCACCTGGGCACAACACCTTCCACGCGTAGAGGCCGTGTTGAAGGCTTTGCGGGGTGCCGGACTAACTTTAAATCCTGGAAAGTGCCTATTTGGCGGAACTGAAGTCAAATATTTAGGACACTTGGTGGGAAAAGGTACTGTCCGACCCCTACGTGATAAGGTAGAAAGTGTGCAGAATTTCCGGCGACCGCTAACTAAGAAACAACTTAGAAGTTTCCTAGGGTTAATCGGGTATTATAGGCGTTTCATACCCAGGTTTGCGGAAGAAAGCACGGTGTTGACAAATATGTTAAGAAAGAACGCACCTAACAATTTACAGTGGACCACAAGCAGCGGAGGATGCTTTCATACTTCTGAAGGGGAAGTTATGTAAAGCGCCAATCCTATATGGGGTGGATTTTAATCGTACATTTATCCTTCAAACGGATGCCTCGGAGTCAGGGCTGGGAGCTGTCCTCTCCCAGGAGTTCGAGGGTACTGAGCACCCCGTTCTTTACTTGAGTAGGAAATTGTCCAGGGCCGAGGGCAACTACTCGACCATCGAAAGAGAATGTTTGGCTATTAAATGGGCCATTGAGGCACTCCGATTTTATCTTACAGGCAGACATTTCGTGCTGATTACGGACCATGCGCCGTTGAAGTGGTTGGGTACCATGCGAAACCACAACCCTCGCCTCACCCGTTGGCACCTGGCGTTGCAGGCTTTCAATTTTACCATACACCACAGAGCGGGAAAGTTGCATTCTAATGCAGATGCCCTGTCCCGTATTCCGGGCTGGGAGCACGAAAGTTCACCATCCCGGAATATCTTAAGAGGGGGGATATGTGGTGCAGCAGAGGATACACAGCCCATGGAAGTGCAGGTAAAAGAAGAGCTTACCTTAGATTCAGCGTTGAAAAGAGGCACTAGGCACACTGAAACAGTTGAGCAGGGAAAACTGTTACTACGTGCCAAACAGAAAGCTCATCAGGAACACCTGATTGCAAATCCCGTCACGTCACGTGCAGGGCTAGGGATTACATAAGACAGGGTTCCAGTCAGTGGAGGGAGAGACAGGACACAACCCAGGAGGAGGGCAGAAGCCAGAGAGAGAGCAGCAAGAGGTGTGGCTACAGTCAGCTGAGCAGAAACCCCAGAGGAGTGCTGGGAGGAAAGTTTTCTGTCGGAGAACCAGGAAGTGAAGGTAGCTCCAGCACTCAGGAGAAGAGGTTTGAGGCAAGCTGCACTGGGAGAAGGCATGCCACCCGAGTTAGTCTTCAAGAGAAGCCAGGAGTGTCCTACCACACAGGAGACCGGTATGTGCCAGCACTAAGCACAGGTCAGTTCAGAAAGAGAGTGTTGGGGGATGGGAACTCCAAATACACGTGCACATTAAGAAATAGCTGCAAAGCTAATACTAACTTCACTACCGCACAACCAGCCTGGGAGGCTAGAGAGAAGAGATACAGGGAGCCAAGTGCCAAGACAATCCCTACGGATAAAAGGAGGCATCCATGTGCTTACAGAGAAAGGTTTAAAACATATAAGTGCCAAAGGGCGCAGTCCTGAGCATAGATACAGGAAGCAAGGAGATTCAGACCTTTTGTTCTGGGAGGAAAACCCAGAGAGAAGCTACTGCATGCCAGACAGGTATAAACCTGAAGAGAGAGGAACCTTCACTGAAAGCTATAGTGAGTTATCACAAGGAGACGTGCCTGAGTACTCCACACAGGAAGAGTGTGATACAGGAAGTTTGGGGAGTGCTGGAGAGAGTATGTTATGGGAAGATAGCAGCAGCCTTCCAGACCCCTCTCCCATGGACTGTAGCATTTGTTACAAGTGCAGCCCTGCTGTTTAATTGGATGACAAAAAGAACTTTGTGAATTTAAACAAAGGAATATAAGTTTGCTGATACTATATTTTTGTTCATTGCTTGTATCTGAAGTTTTTTGATCTTGTTGATAGTCCGAGCGGGACGGGGAATAAAACCCATCTTATTTTCTTATTCACTTTTTGCTCTGAGAGACTCTATCATTTACTTAGCAAGAGCAGATTACTTGTTTAACAGACCCTAGGCAACCGCCTATATAGGGTTAAAGGCTCTACCCACGGGCCCCATCACAATATATATAGTATGAACAAAAACAATGACAATGTAACATTAAAAGATAATAAAAACCAATAAATACATGAAATTAAAAGGAACAAAATATTTAAATACATCATTGTTGGAACAAAAGCATTCAAAAACATCACAAAAATACAACCCAAAAACATAAAAACATTGGTAAATGAAAACCAATTTAAATTTAAAAATAACTGAAGGCTCAAAACAATAAGAATTAAAATAGTTGTAAATGAAACCAATAAAAGCCACTAAGTATAAAGACCATTGGTTTGTTCCAACAATGATGTATTTAAATATTTTGTTCCTTTTAATTTCATGTATTTATTGGTTTTTATTATCCTTTAATGTTACATTGTCATTGTTTTTGTTCATACTATATATATATATATATATATATATATATTTACACAGTATATTGTTCCTTGGTCTGGGTCTCCCATTTTCCTCTGTTTTTCACTGTTTCTTAATGTGAAGTCATATGCATTTTGATATTTTAACGTATTTATTGTTCTTTCAGCAATATCTATTGTACTATTGGTCACACATTGTTTATGCGCTTCCTTTAATGCATGACTAGAGTACAACGTGTAAGTATAATTCTCTTTTACTTGTGATCATATATTGATGTTTATATTTATTATTATTATTATTATTTTAGCATGTATTTATTGATGTTTTGTTTATATGTTTTTATCTGGTTTGCAGTCCTTTTAGCCCCCTCCTTTAATGCATGACTAGAGTACAACGTGTAAGTATAATTCTCTTTTACTTGTGATCATATATTGATGTTTATATTTATTATTATTATTATTTAGCATGTATTTATTGATGTTTTGTTTATATGTTTTTATCTGGTTTGCAGTCCTTTTAGCCCCCTGATGAAGGCACCTGCCGAAACGCGTCGGGGTTGTTCATTAATAAAGTGCAAGTGACCCTTATCCTGCTCGCCTCTTTTTTTGTCTTGGACTCTCTGCGAGTTTGGTGCTCTCTCTTTGTGTCATGTTGATTCCTGGACTTTTTCTGAAACAGAACTCTTGATCAGGGGAAGACATACACTCCCAGCATGCAGAGGTAAGCAGCCACTACTGCAAGGCACTTTGTGAAGACACAAAGTGCTGAGGCCAGGTCAAACGTAACACTCAGTACTGGAACTGCTATCCTCCCAGGATGAATCTGAGATACAGATACATCCCACTCACAGAAAGTATGTGGGTATACGGCATCTTTCAGATCTGGGAAGCATAGCCAATCTCCGCTTTGCAAGTAAGGAAGCAAGGTTCCCAGAGAAATCATTCTGAACTTTTCTCTTGCCAAGAACATGTTCATATCTCTTAGGTGTAGGATGGGACGGTATCCCCTCATTTTCTTGGGGACCAGGAAGTACTTGGAATAAAATCCCTGACCTTTTGGTGGCATGATCTCAATCGAAAGATCTGACGAGAGGGCAGTGATTTCTCTCTGAAGAAGTTCCTGGTACAGAGTGTCAAGACAATGCACCCTTGGGGGGGGCAATTTGGTTGCAGATCCAATAAGTATAATTTGTAACCACTATGGATGATTTGTGGACCATAAGTCTGATGTTACTAGGGGTCACCTGTGTGCAAACACAATGAGCCACCCTCCAACTGGATAGCTCCCATTTGCAGTCGATGGAAGAGTGACTATGCTCTGAAGGAACCAGCCAAAACCCCAACCTGGTTTTGGCAGAGGAGACAGTTGGGCCTTTTCCTGATGCTGCTGTTGGGCTAGGAGATCTGGGGCCCAGGGAAGTACCTATGCCTACAAGGGTAGTAGATCTTCTTGCCCCTGCCCCAGTATCTTTTCTGATAGGAGGTGTGTTCAGATGTATGCCTGGAGAGCTTAGTGATAGTAACGTACTGCTTCTTTATGAAGCCAGCTTTCTCCTTTTATCTGCTCACTGAAGAGATTCTCTCCCCTGCACTGGTCATCTGCCAGCTTGTTCTGCATGGATTGCTCTAGATCTGATGACTGTAGCCAGGCGAGTCTATGGGCACCAATGCCTATGGCAGCATTCTTGCTGTTTCGAAAATATCATAGGTTGCCTGTACCATGAACTTAGAGCAGTCCTTGTCATTGGCCACCAGGAGCATGATATTGTTCCAATTTCTCTGAGGGCATAAATTGAGCCAGATCAACTAGATTGCACATGATGTTCAAGAACATGCCCATGTAGAGCTGGTAAGAGGCCATATGGACAATGAGCATAGAACTCTGAAAACATCATCTCCCAAAAGAGTCCAATGTCTGAGCCTCCCTCACTGGGGGGGGGGGACACCGAGGAATGAGTCTTGGTACTCCTGATCTTTAGGGTGGATTTGACAACCAAAGAAGAGCGTGGACGCTGAGGCTTCTCAAACCCAGGAGTCTTGTGAACTCTGTACATAGAGTCAAGCCTCCTACTAACCGGGAGGTACAGTGGGGGGGGGGGGGGAAGTTTCTCACATCCTCATCTGTACCCTCTACAGGATGCGGTGCACAGGCACTATCACTACCTCCTTAGGGGCTGAGGAGTACTGCAGGATCTCGAACTCCTCTGCCCTGAGCTCATCCTCAGTCTCCAAAGAAAATGGAATGGCCTTGGCCATATCCCTCACAAACTCCTGGAAGGTCATGTCCTCAGGAAGGAATCTGCACCACTCATGAGGTGAAGGATCCAACAATGGGAGTTTAGGAGACCTGCCCCTCCAACAAGTTCTCTGATTCCATGTCGGTGACCCAGCCTTCTGAAATCAGACTCAGAGAAGACGTCAAAGTACTTGTGAGTCTCTGCCTCCTGGTTCGAGGGGATCGGGAGCTCCAGAAATGCTAGAGGGAAAAATCAGCCAGGCAGCATCAGTGTCTGGGTCCTTCAATGCCCCAATGTTGATGCCTCTCCTGCAGAAAGTACGTGCATCTCCAGGAATGGCTGCATGGCATGCTACATCGCCAGCAGCACTGCAATGCGTTCAAGCACTTGTAGAAGACATTTATCCATGGCTGCCAATTCCAAAGGTTGAGAGGCCTGAACAACTTCAACCAATGTAGCCGATATGTGTACAGGGATAATCGGCATCTGGGTCTTGTCTGTTGGTAGGCTGTCAGTGCCCCTCCAATGTCCTGGAGGATAAGCTCTCCTCCCTTTGGGGCACCTTTGAGGGGCACTCACACAGACCCCCATCATCACGCTTGACGTGCTCCAATGCTGATGTACTAGAATCTTCACCCAATGTTTGGCGTGGTCACCCCTCAACATCGAATCCTTCCCCTTCTTTGGGTGGAGACCAATCAATGGCCAATGCTCTGGGGCACTTCAGGTGCCCAACTTAACATAAGAACATAAGATATGCCATAATGGGTCAGACCAAGGTCCATCAAGCCCAATATCCTGTTTCCAACAGTGGCCAATCTAGGTCGTACGTACCTAGCAGTTTCCCCAAAAGACACAGGTTCCGCAATGCTTGTACTGGGGTCAAGCATTGATATCCTGGGTCCCTTCTTAATAATGGTTTATGGACCTTTCCTCCAGGAACTTGTCCAAACCTTTTTTAAACCCAGCTACACTAACAGCCTTTACTACATCCTCAGGTAACACATTCCAGAGTTTGATTACACATTGAGTGAAAAAATATTTTCTTTTATTAGTCTTAAATAGTTTACCCTGTAGCTTCATTGCACGTCCCCTAGTCTTTCTATATTCTGATAACGTAAACAATTGATCTACGTTTACCTGTTCCACTCCGTTCATTAATTTATAGACTTATCTCCCCTCAGCCGTCTCTTTTCCAGGTTAAAGAGCCCTAACCTTTTTAGCCTTTCTTCATAGGAGTATCCTTCCATCCCCTTTACCATTTTGGTGGCTCTTCTCTGAACCTTTTCTAATAACACTATATCCTTTTTAAGATACGGCGACCAGAATTCCACACAATATTCAAGGTGCGGTCTCACCATGGAACGGTATAGAGGCATTATAATATCTTTTGTTTTATTTTCCATTCCTTTCCTTATGATACCTAGCATTCTATTTGCTTTCTTGGCTGCCGCTGCACACTGGGCCGAGGGTTTTAACATGTTATCCACAATGACGCCTAAATCATTTTCCTGGGTGGTGGTTCCTAAATGTGGAATCTTGCATCGTGTAACCATAGTTTGGGTTGTTCTTCCCTAGGTGCATAACTTTGCACTTGTCCACATTAAATTTCATCTGCCATTTTGATGCCCAGTCTTCCAATTTATCAAGATCCTCTTGCAATTTTCCACAATCCTCTTGGGTTTTAACAACTTTAAATAGTTTTGTGTCACGTTTGACCTGGCCTCAACTCCGGTTCAGCTTGAGAGCTCCTCGATGTCTATGCACTGCCAGCATCCAATGCAGCCTTGGAAGGCATAGAGACCAATGCTGTCGATGCCAAAGGTGATGGATCGGACTTGAGAGCACCAAAAGGTGATTCACGCTGCTTCTCTTGACCCTCAAGTCCTCTTTTTGTCATCTGCAAAGAGGGCTGATGATCAGGACCCAGGCACTGTAGGCACCAGTTATGGGTAGCTGTGGCGGATATTGTTCTAGAGTACTTGGAACACTTCTTAAACCTGCTGGCAGGTTTCTGGGACATATCGTCCAGAAAAACAGCCCTGGCAAAGTCAAAGGACTCAATCATAAAGATAGAGACCTGAGCACTGGCACCAGAGGGGCTGAGACACCACAGCAAGAATAAAAACACACAACCAGAGAGAGAAAAGGTAAAGGGAGGAGAGAACCATGACAGCAGGTGACTATATTTAAAAATCCGGAGGTGAAAAAACCCTGTTGAGAGAAAAACAGAAGTTTACCAAGTGGAGGATGTCTGGAATGTATCCATGGGGCTCCGCAGAAAATGAAAGACTGGGGTATTAAATGGGGTGTCATGGCAGCAGGCGGGAAGGAGGCACAGGAGAGAGTCATCCAAAAGCTTCCAATAAGAGCTGGGGGAGTATTCTGGTGCAGGGCTCTCTCAGGGGCATCACCCATACGCGAGGCCTCATTCCACAGAGAAAGACTTGATTTTGGAACAGCTTTAACTTGGCTGGAGTTTCATGGAGAATCCCCGCCCAAGAATCCATGAGACAAACACCTGACACCAAGTAAGTCCCTAGTCTTTAATGAGTAACCAGAAGAGGGGCTACAATAATTATTCTATATTTGTGATCTGCCTTTCCAAATAATGCCCAAAGCAGTTTATACCGTTCCTGACAATCAGAAAGCTTAGCACGGGCTTTATGAGCTCCTAATGCCATGTTTAAGCACTTTACATCTGTTTCTTGCATTTGCAGGATCATTAAAACGCCGGTGGAAAAACTAGTGCCCAACTAATGCCACGCATATTTAAATGAACTTCAGTTATTTAAATCTATTATAATTAGCCAGGCTGGTATGCAAATCATATCTATGCCCGATGCAGAGACAGGCAGAGAGAGGCATAGGGAATTTCACAACCAGCCACAGGGCCAAAATTTTTACTTCAGGGTCTGAGTAGAAGTAATCCTCTAACGTGTGCCCCTGACAGTATTTTGATGGCACCAGGTGTTTTCCTAGATCATCTCCTCAGATGATTAGGCATCAGGAAAAGCCACTGAAGTCATGAAAATACTGTCCCCCAACAATATTTTGATGGCATTGGGGGGTGGGTGGGGTAGGCCTTTTCCCGATGCTGCAATCGTCCCCCCAATGCCATCAAAATACTGTCAGGGCTGCTATGCAAATTAGCCAAGCGGTGCCCAGAGAGCAAGCCAAAATCAGCGCAGACTTCTTGTGCGCATGTGTTTGGCTTGCTTTCCCAGTTTAACGCTGCGATGGCTCATTTGCATGTGCATGGTTAATGCAAAGGGCATTTACATGCTCTATCTTTGCTGCATCTGGCATTAAAAAATATGCATTGTCGGGCCGTGTTAAAGGTGTCTTCAGCGGGCGTCTAACGCCAGTTTTCTACATCAGCCTGAATGTGCTTGGCAGTCAAGGCCTTGCGTGGGAGAGGAAGAACAATGCCAGCAGCTCCCAGGGGAAGGGTGTGATGCCGGTGACCCAGAGGCGACGTGATAATGGTCTGCCAGGGGAGACGAACAGTGAAGTATGACAGCGGCAGCCTGGGTAGGGGTGTAGCTGGGGTGAAGAAGTGATGGTGGCAGGTCAGAAGGAGGTGGAGGAGGTATGGAAATGGTGGCAGCTTGAGATAAAATAGGTAGGCAATAGTCGGATCTGCCATAGGCCCATCTCCTGCACTCCCACTAGGTAGTCACCTCAGCAAAGCAAATCTCCCAAATGAACTAACAAAGCATCATCAGAGGGCAACAGCACAAAGTGAAAGAAAATAAAAGCAATTTATTTCATAAAAACCTGCTTTTTGACACCTTCTTCCTTTTACATTCAAGTTGCTTGAGATAAAGATTTGTCTGTTTTAAATAAATTCTATTCCTTCATATTTTATGCTGCTTATCTTGGCTTCTGGTAGCAAAAAGCGTCCATCCAATGAGAATGCCATGATATAAGTGGCCACCTTTCCACTGTCCTCCTCCGATTTCAGCGCCACAATAATCTGATCATCTGTGTCAGGGATGAACTTGAAAGAAGAGAAGCCGTGGGTGGGATTTACCTCGCCAACATGGCTGACAGATATGTCTGTGAAATCCTGTGTGCATCGGAGGAGGAGGTTTGTAGCTTTTCGTTCATCGTCCTTTTCATTGTAGCGCTGGTGGCTTGCACGGCGTGGCAGGAAGAACCATCGCTGCAGGGTGTCGCTCCAGGCCGCAGACTCGTGGATCAGGTAACCTGGGGAAACAGCAACACATGCCAGTCTTTATTGTGCGAATTGTAAGACTTATTTCAGTTATTTTCTTATCCAAGAATGAACATACCCAAGATGGAGGGTACTCTCTCCCAGGCCACATTACACACTGGTCAACACAGTTTTTGTCACAGACCCGCTCTGACCCGTTTCACATGTAATTTTTCCAATTGTTTACAAATATGGTATCAGAATTTTTCTATCACCCATACTTCAGGAGATATCATCTAGTAAAATGTGTACATTACTGTAAATTAGCTGTTACGGTTTTGTTTCAGTAAACAAAGGCTGAATATGAAAAATTCCATCATAATTATTGTTATTTGTTGTCAGCCACAACCAAAAATTGTGAGTCATGAAGTTATAGTTAATTAACCGGGCCCCCTGCCCTATTGGTCCGGCTGATACAAGCAGAAAACGCCGAGTCATGTATTGGTATGCTTTCTGTCACCATCAGCGATTGTGGTTTGTATTGTTTGAAAAAAAACAGAATCTGAATGGATGTGAGTTTGTGTTAATCTATTTCATAAACAGCAGTTGGTTAATAAATATTACGGTTATCGCTTGTAGTTGTTTAACAATGCCTCGAAAGTGTGTTAATCGTCCAAATTCATTTTGCTACATTTGCGGTGAGGTTACTTTTAAGAAGCAGAGAACACGTTTTACTCCGCTTGTTAAGACATGTTATAAGCTGTACTTTGGATGTCAAGTCGGTGACCAGGACAAAAATTGGGCGCCTCACATCTGCTGTATTACCTGTGTCAGACTCCTAACAGGTTGGATAAAGGGTGTTTGACACATGAATCTGGAGGGAACCAAGAGATCACTTGACAGATTGCTACTTTTGCCTTACAAACATTGCAGGCATTACTTCAAAATCAAAACACACTGTAAATTACCCAAATTTACCATCTGCCATGAGGCCTGAGCCTCAATGTCAAGAATTGCCGGTGCCAAAACCTCCAGAAAATCTTACAGTGAATGAGGATGAAGAAGAAGAATCAATGAATTCTGATTATGTTGACGATGATGGCGATGCTGTAATGCAGGATCCAAGCTTTGAGGCATCCGGTTCTTCTGAACCACATTTACTGGACCAAGGCGATTTGAATGATCTCATCAGAGATTTGAATCTTTCAAAGCGACAAGCAGAACTGTTAGGGTCACGATTGAAAGGCTGGAATCTTCTTTAGAAAGAAACCAAAGTGTGCACTTTTAGAAATAGGCATACCGAGTTTGTGGATTACTTTGCCTTTGAAGATGGAATTGCTTTTTGTTGTGAAGTTAAATCCCTGATGGAAACACTTTGTCCAGATTATAGAACAGAGGATTGGCGACTATTTATTGATTCTTCTAAATACAGCCTAAAAGCTGTGCTTATCCACAACGGAAATATTTTACCATCAGTTCCAGTAGCTCATGCCGCCAATATGAAAGAAACGTACAGCGATATGCATCTCCTGCTAACAAATATCAAGTATGAAGAACACAAGTGGAATATCTGTGGCGACTCAAAAGTAATTGCCCTCTTGCTTGGACAACAGCTTGGTTGGACAAAGTATTGTTGCTTTCTGTGCAAGTGGGACAGCAGGGACAGGAAAAATCATTACATCCGGAAACAGTGGCCAAAGAGAACATCAGTAGTCCCAGGCCAGAAAAATGTTGCACATGACCCACTTGTGGAGCTAAATAAAGTATATCTACCTCCACTCCATATAATGTTGGGTCTTATGAAGAACTCTGTAAAAGCCATGGATAGAAGTGGACTTGGATTTGCATATCTAAAAAGACATTTCCACGAATCAGTGAGGCGAAGATCAAAGAAGGGATCTTTATAGGACCTGATATTAGAAAACTGATGAAAGATGAAAACTTTGACGGTCAGTTGAATGAAACTGAAAGAGCTGCATGGGAGTCCTTTAAGACTGTTTGCCGCAACTTCTTGGGAAATAACAAGGCAGACAACTACGCAGAATCAGTGGATACTCTACTGAAATCTTACCAGAAACTGGGATGTAACACGTTTTTGAAAATGCACTTCTTGCAGTCACACCTGGATTTTTTTCCTGCAAATCTAGGAGCAGTCAGAGATGAACTTGGGGAAAGTTTTCATCAGGACATTTCGGTAATGGAAAATAGGTACCAGGGCAAGTGGAGCTCCAGTATGCTTGCAGACTATTGTCGGACCCTTAAGAGGGATGTTCTTGAGGCGTAATACAGCAGAAAATCATATACAACTACCTTTTAGGAGACATTACATTACAATATACATCTATATACATCTAATGTAAATATGAGCAACATAGTCTAAATTTAAACTACATGTCACTCAAAAACGTTACGTGATGGAGAATTTCTAAGTGCATATCCGAGTTCGTAACCAAAAACAGTACTAGAATCAGCCATTTTCATTTCTGTGACAGAAAAGTTTTTCGATTTTGTTTACCAGTGTTATTAGAAGCCAGAAAGAGCAGCTGATGTTTCAGAGAAAATCTCCTTTATCGAGGCTGCACTGTGTGTGCTCCTCTAGTTCACTGTCACTATGATTAATGGCAAAGTGTTAAACTGAAATGCCACACGTAGTGCTGCAACGGTGAGTTGAATAGATGAGAAGAACAGTAAGGAACATCCCCGTGTGCACACCGGAGAATGTGACAGCTGAGACACAGATGAAGGCAGGGAATGATACTGCAAGACAGCAGGACATGTGCATGAGTTCCTCTACCATTGCCAAGAATCAGCTGTCCAAGCAAAAAACAAGTGCATTTTAGGAACTGGTGGAGAATTAATGACATTTATTAGAATGTCTAAAATAGAAAATAGTCAAGAAACGCATTGTTATTCCAAAAAAGCTGATGCTTTTTCACGCTGACCTGTATTGCTACACATTCAAGTGGACCAACACAACAGTGACAGTATTAAGAGAGCCTCCTCTCTTCGACACCCCTTATGAAGTCCACATGGAGGCTCTCTGACACAATGCAGGCATTGAGATAATCTCAGTTTCTCAGCTTCACTTTTCCTAGCACAGCAATGTGGTTCATTTCTGTCATAGCATATACAAAATGAACACATTTGGAGACATTACCTTGACTGAAACAGACCAAAATTGATCCATTAGCTTTAGGCTTTGCTAGACAAATCTCCTGTGGAATCCTCATGCCACTTTGAGCAAGAAATCAAAACAGATTGACTAACATCAAAATTAATTTTTATAAGTCCTAACAGGGGGTAGGTACCCACCACAGTCTCTTCCCCCCAGCAAAGGGGCAGGTACTTGCCAGTCTGTTCCCCCACCAGGAGGGCAGGCACCCGCCACAGTCTCACCTGATCTCCTTGTGTTGACTAGATTGTAAGTTCTGATGAGCAGGGACTGTCTCTTACATGTCTGTGCAGCACTGCATATGTCTTGTAGCGCTATACAAATGTTCAGTAGTAGTAGTCTCCCCTAAGAGATGCTTTATTAAGAACCAGTGCTCAGTACACAGAGGCAAATTTGTGAGCTCAAGATTAGAGAGTAGCAGAAGGTAGCATCATTTAGACACAGTAGCCTTGATTTCTATTCAGCCAGCCCCGACTTGCAGCCTCTGTGTACATTCCCTTACCTGGGGGTTTGATTAATGCAGCAGATCTTAACGCATTGTAATTGGCTATCCAGTTCTCATGGTACACGTTGCCCTTTGGGCCAATCACTTTCACCCACTTGGGGTTCTCGTTCAGGACCTCTCCTGTGGTGCTGGTCCACTCTTTGCCCAAGCCCCCCACGTAAAGGTGCTCATCTTTCACAGCAAGCCACTCAGCTTTAAAACCTTGAGAAAAGAAAACCCACCACATACCCAGAGAAGCCTTTGTTAGAATAGAAGCCAGAACAATTCTATCATAAGCAGAAGAAGATACAGATGAGATATCCTCAACCTCAACCCCCCATTAACATAGTTACTGGGGGAAATGATACTCAGACAAGGCTAACACCCCTCCCAGCAATTTACATACAGCCACTGAAGCAGCAATACACCCCATCTTCCCCATTAGGTACAGAATTGGGTGTCTATAATGGGTTCAAGAGCAACACATGCACGTACGGCTAATGGTATATGTTAACAGCCTCACCTGCCCTCCCTTCCCCCTCTCACAGGCCTGCCTGCTTCCTAGTTTGTTTGCTGATTCCATCTGATTCTTTTAAACTAATGAAGTTCAAAATTTTGAATCTGAACTTCTTATCTGTATTAATCTGATGGACTGACTTTCATAATCTTAACAAGGCAATTTATAATCATAAAATCAGTAAGCAAAAAAACAACAAACCAACCAACCCCAAATGACATCCAAACTCATACAGAAGACTGCCACATGACAAATAACACCAATGTAAACTTTAAAACATTTGGGGATGGGGAGCAGGGAGAAGAGAACAGACTAAACAAACAAAAAGTCTTGAATTGGTGGCCAGGGTCCAGCCAAGAATTCCCAGGAGCAGAAATCTGGATCTGAACACTCACCTTTGTTCACAGTGCCATCACCGTCAGTCAGGATTACCCAGGGGATGGCTTGGTTGCCCTCTAGCTGATATACCACCCCTGTCCGGTCATCCACAGAATACAGTTTGCCATTGAAGACAGCGAGCTCCGAAAGCTCCATCCCTCTGTCCTTCTCAGCCAGGTGAGACTCCAGCACACTGTCCTCTTTGTCCCACTCCACAGTCACTCGGTCCCAGTCACTGGACAGTGTCAGATATCCCTTTTTCAAGTTACTGTACCAGGTGCTCTTCTTGGTGCTCTTAGAGTCTGTATCTAGGTCCGCAATAACACCAATCCGGTACCGCACTCCCTCAGTGGTTTTTTGCCTTGGGGAGAGTGGGTAAGTGTCATTATATTGGTCCCCTGAGCGTCTGCTGAGCTTCCAGTTGTAGGCATTCGGCTGGATGACTCTGGTTGTGGAAGATTGGTGGAAACAGTAAAGCAGCAGCACCAGAGCAATGCAGATGAGCGACGTGAGAATAGCCTTCCAGCGGGGGCGGAAGCGTGGGTCAGCAGCCTTGGTCATGGATGCCAACACAGGAAGACCACCAACACTGATCCGAAGAGGGTGCATAGAATCACTACATTCCAGCAGCTCATAAGACTTCATAGGGCAACAGAGAAGGACCTTTCATAAAAAACAGAGACTCAGACACGGTGTAACTGTGCTGCAAAGGGGAAAGAGAGATACAGTATCACTCCACAATAAACTGAGGCAGATTTCAGACACAAAGACACTGTGAGGCTCCAATGGACTTACATATAGGGAAGATCAAGGTTTCTAAGGACCTCAAGTCACACCAAAAAAAAAAAAAAAAAGAGAGGAGTTGCCCACACATGGAACAGCACCAATATCTGTTATCTGATAGAGAACATGTCTGACATCACTATGATTGTTGCGCTTAAGCTGTGACAAAGGGTTTCTATATCCTAAGTGTAGCGTATCCCCTTATATTATATGTGAACAAGAATAACTCTTACCATGAATGGATATTAAGATAGACTGAAGTCAAAAATCATACTGGGTAGTAGGGGGTCAGGTTTGGGGAGATAGTGAGGAAGTAGAGAAAAGCTGAGGTTATTGTCAGTCACTCTTACATACAAGCTGATTGCTGCTTTGGGCCATGACAAATTGTTTCCCAGGTAACTGACAGATCAGTGTCATCCTGCCTGTTACTGTACAAAGCTTCCGATGCAAACCAGAAATAATCTTTCGAGAGGCAGACCTGTGACTGCAGGGGGCTCACACTGGAAGCTGTCATCGGGCTGCATGAACTCATGACATGCATTCTCAAGGTGCAGGAAAGTCCCCCCTCACAGGATTTGCAGCTTCTGCGACTGGTAGAGAACTTGGGGTTAAATGTCATCATGGGCTAGAAAGCAGCAATGTGTCTGGGTTGGACACTAACAGGAAGAAAAGTAATGGAAAGAAAAACTGTGTAATTTTCTAATATGAAATGAGAGAGATGGGGTGAAATACAAGTAAATGGCAACAGATAAAATTCAGAATGGCTCATCCAATCTGCTCATCAGTGACTTGTCCATTTTCGTTAGATGTGCATGCCAATTCCTATCCAGAACAGATACGCTCACTTCTCCTATGCCAATTGACCAGCCTATAAAAGTTGTACCATTGCCTTTTTATTTCTTTAAAAATAGAGGTGCAGTTGCTGCTCCATGCAGGTTCCCCCAGGCTTTCCTTGGAGCACAGCAGGCATGTCACTGCCAGGGTTTTATTACCATCTGCTGACCACTAGCAATCCTGTGGGAGTTTTTTGCGGTTATTGTTTTTGTGTCTCCATCGCTCCCTCTGCATGGCCATTCTAGGCACCCACCACTTGTTCCATGAAAATAGTATTGCCCCGACACTCTTCCTGACTTTAGCCCCCCTCCCCTCTTGAACCCAGACATCATGGTCTCTTGTCATAGAGCTTCCTTTCAGGCTTTTAAAGGTCTCTATCGTGTCTCCTCAGTCCTTACTTTCCTCTAGAGTACACATATTTAGATCCTCGTCTCTCATGCCATATGCCTTCTGAGGCAGTTTCTAAACTGGCTATATCCCTGCTGAAACCTCCAGAGTGGAGAAGCTTGGTTACTGTTGGAAGGTGTGAGATATTGGGGGTTACTGTTACATACAGAACAGATACTCCCAGGTAACACTTTCCAGGAAATTAGTAACTTTTGCTTAAAAGAACTCATGTACCAATGTAATATTTCCAGCCTTCCCCATCTCTGGCAGTTGTGATTTCCTACCTTCCTGTGGCTTCAAGGGCCTTTCAGTTCATCATCTGCACTGGAGCTATTTAATGGAATTCAATTCAAGGCTGAGAAACTCCTGCTGATTTATTATCAGCCTCAGTCTTTGGACAGAAAGGTGTGGAGTGTCAAACTCCTTGTAAGTCAGAGGTAATGGGAGAAACTGGTTAAACAGCAATTGAAGAATAGGACTCCGCCTCAAGCAGGATACTGGGACGTCAGTGAAGATGCGTCACCTCTGCCTGCACTTGCTTCTCTTAAAGAGATATGAACCCAGGAAACTCAAGGAGGCTTCGGAGCAAAGGGTCTTTCCTGCAGTGCAGGTACCAGGAAGCTTTGATATGGAGCCTGCCAGCAGCTTAGGAGCCCTAAGCACTTATCTAGAGATTAGTTGTGGCTCCATCTGGACAACAGTGATGATACTGGACTCTAGGGAGAAAAGATGCACCTGCACACAAGGTTTATGCATTTACATTTTCAATTTAAATTAGTAATTTTATCAAAGAATGCTCAAAGTTATGTATAACTCATAGGTAAAGCTATAGTAGTGAATGTACACAGTAAAATACTATAAAATACAAATAAAAACAAACACACCAGATAAAACAGACAAAAACGTTAAAAACAAGCCTCCCTTCAGCATCCTTCATAATAAAATTGTATGCTTTCTCCAACAGCTTTCCTTAACTCATTCCATGATCTTGTACATATTTTTAACCTTTCTGAGCATGTACAGGTAGCCCCACCTCACCGGCCTGCCCCTAGCCCGGCCAGTCTTTGTTCTTCCGCTTTGCAAGCAAGACGGATCCCAGCTCTCCAGCTTCAATCAAGAATATCAGACTAAAATGCCCAAACCGGGATTTAAGAAGTGCCCTCTCTGCAACAGAAAGATGAACAGCACGGACACACATGACCTGTGTGTCCAATGCTTGGGAGCCAGGCACAAAGTGGAAGGCTGCTCTAAATTGTGCGAGAATGTCTCCAAGAGCCAGGAAATAAGAAGCCATGCTCTAAAAGACTACCTGGCAGCATCTGCTGAGCCATGGGAAGGTAACAAGCTGTCCTCCAAGGAGCCAACGCTCTCCTCGCTTCCTCCTACCCAGACACCGGTACGAGAGGCGCCTAATAGGGCCTCCATCCCCAGCCGAGCTGCTGAAATGACTACAGCTCCTTCGGCGGCTCCCACTGCGATTCCAGCCACTTCGAGGCTCCTCCAGCATCCGGACCCCGGCAGAGACAGCAGCACACAGTCGCGGTCCCTCGGCCTCCACCCAGCATGCTCGTGCAGGCCGCCATCATGGTGTTGCGTATGTTACTACCAGCTCCGCCCCACGATTGGACAAGGCCACGGCAGCCCGGGAAGCTGACGTCACCGCGCTGACACTGGAAGCTGTGCCAGCTCGGGAAGCCCCCGACACTGTACCAAAAACGCTGCTTGCCTCAATGCACCACTGAGCTCTCCACATTCAGAAAGCAACTGAAAACCCACCTGCTCACGGAACATCTAGGGCCAGAGTCCATCATAACCCACCGTAAATGAAGACCAGGTACAAGAAAACTAAGCAAAACTGTACATGAAGGATTGTAAATATGTTAGATATGTAAACTTGTTATGATTCAGGGGGAGGAGTGGCTCAGAGGTTGGGGACAGGCTACCTCAGGCCGGAGGGCCAGGGGTTCAATTCCCACATAGGGACAAGTAACCTCAGGCCGAAGGGACTGGGGTCTCTAGTCCCATGGCCATTCCTTGTGGCCTTGGGCAAGCCACTTAACCCTCTATTGCCTCAGGTACACTTAGATTGTGAGCCCTTCGGGGACAAGGGAATGAAAAAGTGCCTGTTAGCATATATCTGTAAACCGCTTTGACCTGGTGAAAAGCAGTATATAAGCACAGCTAAATAAATGTTTGCCAAACCTCCTCCCCTCTCAGTGGCTGGTGAGGTGGGGCTACCTGTGCATGCTCAGAAAGGTTCACATCCGTATCTATGGCGCCACCCGGAAGACATCACCAGGTGTGGCTGGCTTATCCTGATGTCCACGGAAAACCCTTGCTACAGGTAAGTAACCTCGCTTTCTACTCCTGCTTACTCACACACACCCCCATCTCGGAAAGCACTTCCTGCACAACTTAACCCCCCCCTCCACAGACGAAAGCAAGGTGCCCAAAGCCAGGTCTAATATAAATATTAACAAGGGCCAGTGAAAGGATAGCAGGCTAGAATACATGCAAGGGAAACATCACGGGGAAGACCACTGCCCCCCCCCCAAAACAAAAAACAACAACAACAACCACCACCACCCCTAAAGGAATCCGTTCTAACAGGAATGAGTTGAACTGTTTTAAGGCTGTTTTACTGACACTCTATCACCATTAACATCCTAATAGAATTTTTGTAGTGAAATGGTGACAGAGGCAGTACAAGAGGCCAAGAAAGACTACTGCTGATCTCTGCCTTGATCCAAGAAAACATAAAAAAAAACACCACAACTTAAACTGAAATAAATGACCGATACTCTCCCAAAGCTGCTGTTAACTTGTGAATCCAAAAGAGATAAAAGATTCTCTTTACTAACACATGAACTGCAATACTACATCAGACCAAATGTTCATCACGTCTAGTATCCCGTTTCTAAAAGTGGCCAAGCAAGGTCACAATTAACTAGCAACATCCCAGAAAATAGCCAGATCCCATGCTGCTCACTCCCAGGGATAAGCAACGGATTTCTCCAGATTACCCTAATAATATTTTAATGACTTCCTTCAGGAACTCATCCAACCCTTTTTAAAACTAACAACATCGGCTGATTTTAGTAATGGATATAAAATGAACTCCTTCAGTTTGGATGAGGAAGACACCCTCTCAGTGAAGTTCTAATTATGTAATAGACCAGCTCGAGCATTCTTAACAAGCAACCCATTAACTGCTTCCTGACACTGAAGGGGCCGGTAGATCCTGCCTTGCTGGCTATCCTTGCTCAAACAAAGCTGACAAGTTCACATTCAAGACTTGCAATGAGCAATTCATTCCAGAGCACCACACACCTCATCTCTCACTTATCCAGGCCCTAAAATGATTTTAAGTGTGATGCACATTACTCTGCCCCTCCCTGGCTTGAATGCTCTAGCCTAATGGTTAGACAGCAAGATGGGAACCAAGGAAACTAGGGTTCAAATCCAACTGATGCGCCATGTGATCTTGAGCAAATCACTTAACTTTCCATTGCCTTGGGTACAATCTTAAATTGAAAGCCTCTAGGGACAGGGAAAAACCTGCTGTACCTGAATGTAACTCACTTATCCAGGCCCTAAAATGAGTTACTACTGAAAGGTCAGCAGCTACATCAATTACATTATGGCTTCGCCATCCTGAATGAGTCTGATCTTGGCTGATCTCAAAAGTAAGCAAGTCAGGCCTGGTTAGTACTTGTGGATGGGTGACCACCTTGGAAAACCAGATGCTGTAGACTTATTGTGTGGAAGAAAGGCCTGACAATCTACTTCCGGTCACACCTTGTCAAGAAAACCCAGGGGCTGAGTCATCAGAAGTCAGCATTCACTTAAGGTCACACACACACACATCAATAGCTGGACCACAAAGTGTCACTCATATGATAATAACAGAGGAAGTTCATTAGCACAGCATCTGAGTCACTGTGACTAACAGCCCGAGAGATCCTGAAGCCCAGTAGTGAGGACTATGTTCCAAGAATTTGATGGTTCTTGGGCTCCCCTAAATCCCATGGGGGCCTTTTAGGTCTCAGAACCTTTTCCACACACATATTCACTCCACTAAGGCCCTTGTAGGGCTCCTACTTTAAAAGGAGTTAATGCCAGACCTTCAGAGGCACCGTGATAGGCTTCGTGCCCTACGAAGAATCTGTGGGTCCCATAATCCATTGTGCTGTCACTGACCCAACTACAGCTGCTAAAATTGGTATCTACCCAAGTTATTCTTGAGCATTATCCCCCATCCTCTCAGTATCATGTTCCGTTCTTTAAGTGGGGGGGGGGGGAGGGGGGGGAGATGGTGAGGGGTAGATTTGAATTTGGGGCTTGATAGAACCATGCTTTTTATCTAATAGTAAACTTTATCTGTGTATTGTGCAATAACAAAACTTTCTCATAGGAATGCAAATAATACAGTCAGGAGGGGAGGGGGCATCATTCTCAAACAGGAACTGGGCACAAGACATGTCCATACCACAGCACGAGCAGATAAGGAGACAAGACAGCACTACAGAACCAGTGTGTACCATAATGCGCAAATGAATTCATACTTTAGAATTACCTGTACAAAGAGTGCCCAAAGTTATGTACAATAAGAAAATTAACTAAATGTTATATTAAATTAATAAAAATTAAATAAAACCCCAAATACACTCCGCCCCAACCCTAAAACCACCAAACCTCATACACACAGCCACCTAACTCTATCCAAATGCCTGCTGCCATAACCCTTTAACTCCCTTATGGAAATGATAATCCTTCTCTCTGGCAAAGGACAGACTGACTAGATAGGCCATGTGGTCTTTTTCTGTCGTCATGTTTCTGTTCCAAAGTTGCAGAGCCCCTCAAAAAAAGCCTTTTCCTTGCAAACTGTACACACAACGAATCAAGCTGAGACACAATCGTAAAATTACCTTCTGGAACAAATTACTTCAACTCTATTAGCCATAAAAGGCTAATCTGTCACATGACAGATAAGCAGTGTGCTCTCTGACTTGCTCAAACAACTAAACACTTGCCTGTTAAGCTTTTGCTAGGTGTGCTGCACATTAATAGCCCAAGGGTTTCTGAGCCGGCCTCCTCCACTAATTCTGTCTTCAGGAGGGGGAGGGGGGAGGCAACAGTAGTCTGAAAGCTTTGGCCTGCCACATCTGCCTCCCTCTGACAGGAAGTTGTGTTGAGGGGGGGGGGGGTGAATCAGAAATAGCAGATCATGGTTTTTGTACCACAGGCACCAAAGTGGTGGCACAAAGCCACTGTTTCATCCAACAATGTCTTCCACCCTAGGCAGCTGCCTAGCAGAAAGGCTGGCCCCGCTCGTCCTCTGGGTGTACACCACACTGGCAGCCTCAATCTGCCTGTCAGCCAGGTGAGTGAAAGAATGCTATTCACTCAAGAATTCAAGAGAGGGGGTAGGGACCGTCTCACTCAAGAGCCTCTTGAGCCACAGGCTCTGAGAACTTCAGCATCAGCATGCAGAAAGGGTATGCAAATTAGCCATGCGTTCAACTTGGTGCAAATGGCAGTGCTAAACTGGGAGAGCAAGCCAAACACATGTGCACAGCAGTCAGCGCAAGTTTGGCATGCTCTCCCAAACAAACAGGGGCACCGCATAGCTAATTTGCATATGCACCCTGACAGCATTTTGATGGCATCTGGGGCTTTCCCTGATGCCTAGATCATTTGAGGGGACATGTCAAACACTCCCCCTCAGATGATCCAGGCATCAGGGAAAGCCCCCAATGCCATCAAAATACTGCTGGGGGCACCGAAGCAAATCCCTGATGGCCCAGTGGCCCCGATCCCCCCACCCGTCCAACTAAAAAAAAACCCTGGTGGCTGTGCTAGTTTTCTACATTGGTCAGTATGTGTTTATGCTCCCGACACACTGGCACCATATGTCTACCTAAGCACAACAAAGGGGGGCAGGCCAACCTTTTTAGCACACTCCTTTCAAGCTTTTCCAAGCAGGCAGATAAACAAAGATAAACAGCAGCTGAGAGGCACGTGTGCCATTTCCTTTGAGGATTTGAAAGGGTTACGTGGCCGGTAACATAAGGTGGAGAAGAAGGACACGGTGGGAGGTGCTGCCAAACATTCCAAGGTGACATTCTTTGTCAACTAAGATCAGTCTTGTGGTCAGATTTCACCCTGCCGAATACTTCTGAATCAGGTACAAGACAATTTTTCACATCATCTTTCAGCAGACATATGGAAGTGGACTTGCTGACCAGGAACCCAATCATTTAAAAACATGAGCAAATTTTGTGCCCTGACAGATGATAGCTGCTTTACAGTAAAAACCATGACACATTTCAGTTAAAGCAAAAGCAGAAGAGATTCCATCCAGAAATCAGACAAACCAATGAGAAGAGAAGAGGGTGAACAATGGTTTAAAAAGTACAAAGACTATGGGCTAAGCCATGAAGTTACAAAGTAGCACTTTTAAAACAAATAAGCAAACATATTTTGCATAATTAAGCTTTGGGATTCTCATGCTGGAGGATGCGGCAAACGCAGCTAGCATAATTGGGTTTCAAAAACAGTTTGGATAAATTCCAGGAGAAAAAAAGTCAATAGACTAATTAAGATAGACCTGGGGAAAGCCACTGTTTATCCCTGGGGGAAGTAGCATGGAATCTAGCTATTTTTTGGTATTCTATCAAGTACTCTGACTTGAATTGGTCACTGTTGAAAAACAGGGTACTGAGTTCAATGGACCTTTGGTTTGACTCAGTGTAGCAATTTTTATGTTCTTATGTTTGTGTAGTTTTATTTTCTCCATGGACCAGCAGGATTGCGTCAGCCACACCTGGTGACGTCCTCCGGGCGGCGCCATGGATACAGAAGTACTCTCCAAGCTCAGAAGGTGAGCCTTCTGGGCATGCCCAGGTAGCCCACCTTACTGGCCCGCCCCCTAGCCCAGCCAGTCTTCTTCCTTCCGCCTTGTCAGCAAGACGGACCTTACTCTCCTTCAATCAATTCTACCATTGTCTACAAGCAGGGCCGAATTTACCTTGAGTGAGGCCCTACGCCAACAAAAATTGTGGGCCCCCAGCAGGGCCTCATTTGCATAAGGGGCTTAACAGAGACGCGAGGGAGACACTCTCCCTTCGCACCTCTCACAGCCTGCACGGAGGGAGGGACCGATGGACCCAGCTTGCAGAGGGGGCCGCCGCGGGTCAGTCCATGCTGCCGCGGCAGCAGAGGGGGCCCTGTGGCGGCAGCCAGCAGGTTTTTTTTTATTTTATTTTTTTAAAAAAGCTAATTTGTTCTATTTTTGTGGGCCCTTGCCTGCTGTGGGCCCTACGCCATGGCGTACATGGCGTATAGGTAAATCCGGCCCTGTCTACAAGACTCATCTCAGATCTACTTAAACTCCAGCATGCCGAAACCAGGCTTCAAGAAATGCAAAGACTGCAAACGAAAAATGAGCAGCACAGACACGCACGAGGTCTGCCTTTGCTGCTTGGGCTCTGGTCACATTGTGGAAAGCTGCCAGCATTGTGGGAAGATGTCCCCTAGAGCCAGAAGATCTAGGAGCTACGCCTTGCAGGATTTCCTCACCTCAAAAGCAAGTATATCTGCTGTCCAGCCTGCCTCTCCTGTAATTGCCCCGGCTTGAGTTGCGCCCGCTGAGGCCCCCTCCTCCAGCTGTGTAGCCACTGCCGCGATATCCTCTGCAGCTCCTTGGACCGCCCCTAGGGCCACCGGTATCCTCTGGCCCTCTTCTCATCCCGCGGCGGCGACTGAAGGCGATTCCCGGCCCGCGGCCATGCGGTGCCTAATGGAGGCGGCTATGATTCATCCAGCTCCGCCCACTTCCGGGAAACCAGGAACAGCAGAAGCAGCCCTCGGCGCCGTCTCAGCTCTGCCCACCAGATCGTGGCCCCGGAGAGTCCCATTGGTGCCGTAATCCTCAGCGCCGGCCCCTCTCCGCGCTGGAAGCACAGACGCCGCATGCGCAGTGAGAGCGCCAGCAGCGGCAGAAGCCAATCGCGCCACAGAAGACGCGGTGCCGACAATCTGAGCGCTCGAAGAGAGCGCAGGAGCCTCAGTAGCTGCAGCGATGCCTCCAGACACCGCTCTAGACGCTCTCTGCACGGACACAGCTCCAAACACCATAAGCGTCATGGCAGCAAGCGACACCGGAGCCCCTCCACTTCATCTCATGGCAGCCACAGGAGCAGGCACCCAGTAAAAAACGTGGATTACAACGAAGAGACGTGTAAAATCAACTTTATTAGTAACCCACTTCAGCCACTGGCCAACTAATAAAGTTGATTTTACACGTCTCTTCGTTGTAATCCACGTTTTTTACTGGGTGTCTGCTGCACGTGGATTCGTGCCTTTTTGTTGGACTAGCCACAGGAGCAGGTACAGCAGTAGGTCCAGTCACAATGACTCCTCTGTCATCATTAATTTACTGTCCCAGCTTTTAAGGCAGTCCAGCTCCACGGCACCCATCATGCCTACAGCTTCCTTTCCGGAGATTCCACCTACATCTTCCTCTCTGGAGATTCTGCCGCTTCCCCAAGATGCGGCTGTTATGGACAAGCAAACGTCCACACCAGGTGAGCAGCCCCAGGACATTCCCTCCCCGGACTCCACTGCTGAAGAGCAAGACATTGAAGGGGCTGTTGTGGGTTCTGCGCCCGACGAACATGCCACCTCGGACAAGAGTCAATCTGCAGTAACGGAGGACCCACCACCCCCTCCGGAGGACCTCACTTACCCCAAGTTCCTTAACAAACTCGCCTCCACCCTGACCTTGAAAGGCACGGAGGACAAAGGGGAACCAGTACCGGAAGTTTTAAAATATCTCGCAACACCGAAGTCTGTTTTTACGCTTCCTATACACCAGACTCTGCGTGACAATCACCTAAGACTGTGGCAGACCCCGGCTTCCGGCCAGCCCTTTTCTCAAGAGGCTCGAATCTAAGTACCAGGTACAACCTGTGCCTGGGTTCTCAACACCCCAACTGCCACACCAGACCATAAGCTCCTCGACGACATCGGGAAGAAAGTATTCCAGGGAGCTATGCTTAATGCAAAAATTGCCGCCCATCAGTTCCAGCAAGTTCTTTTCCAAGATGCTTGCATGGCGAACTTCAAGACCACCATCACATCCCTCCCAAAGGAGGCCCAAGCGTCAGCATCCGGGGCACTCACGGATATGTCCGAGTGCAACAAGCACCTGGCCAGCGCGACCTTCGATGCTTTCGACACAGCGCTGCGTACTGCCGGCACAGCTATCTCCGCAAGGAGATGGGTGTGGCTGAGAGCATCTGGGCTACGGGATGACACCCACAATGGAATTGTGGATGCACCCTGCACGGGTGAATCTCTCTTTGGCGACAAAGTAAAGGACACCGTCAATGATATAAAAGAGCATTGCACCACCCTGCAAACTCTGGCAGAGGACGGGTTCGAGCGCCGCGGCAACACTCAAAAATCTAATTTTCAACGAAAACCATACTACGCCTCCAGCAAGAGGTACCCTTCCAGCCGGAAATGGCACAATCCTAGTTACAAGAGCAACTCCTACCGCGATCCCTCACACCAACACAGCTCCCAGAGAGACTGCAAACAAACGAAAAACAACGCGCCCACAAACAAAAGTGGGCCCTCCTTTTGACGCCAAATCACAGGCAGTCACCCGGATCGTGGGTCGCCTGTCACTCTTCCTGCCACAATGGTCACGGATTTCCTCAGATTCCTGGGTTATGCAAATCATACGAGAGGGCTACCGCATGCGCTTCGCAGCGCCACCCCAGCAAAAAAGTCAACCTGTCAGCGACACTCCCCCGCACCTGCGCCTAGCAATGACAGTAGAACTGATGCACCTGCTGTCTTCCCACGCCATAGAGGCAGTACCCCCGACCGAAAGAAACTCTGGCTTCTACTCCAGGTACTTCCTCATTCCCAAAAAGACGGGGGGCGTACGCCCCATTCTGGACCTCCGCCGACTCAACAAATTTATCATCAAGGAGACGTTCAGAATGTACTCCCTCAGCTCCATCCTTCCGCTGATCCAGACCGGCGACTGGATGGCGTCCCTGGATCTACAGGACGCCTACACCCAACACCCACACCCACATCCGCATCCACAGAACCCACAGGAAATATCTCCATTTCCAAGTACTGGGGCAGCACTTCCAGTACAGAGTCCTCCCCTTCGGACTGTCGCCAGCACCACGGGTTTTCACAAAGTGCGTGGCGGTGGCAGCTGCGCATCTCTGCAAGCAGAACGTCTCCATTTTTCCCTACCTGGACGACTGGCTCCTCACTGCTCCCTCAGCCCTGCAGCTTCAGGAGTCCCTACGGATCACCATGAACCTGATCTCCAGCTTGGGATTTGTGATTAACTTCACCAAGTCGCAGCTCACGCCTTCGCAAAGGCTAGAGTTCGTAGGAGCCGTGATCGACACCAGGACGTCAAAAGCCTACCTTCCCGAGCACAGACTGAGCACCCTTACCACCATGGCGGCCAGCACGGCTACGGCAGGGACCTCTTCAGCGAGGTCCATACTATGCTTGCTGGGCCACATGTCCGCAATGACAGCAGTCCTGCCTATTGCGAGACTGAACATGCGGACACTCCAATGGCACTTGCGTACCCATTGGAATCAACACGCCCAGCCTCTTTCCACCCGCGTCCTTCTGATCCCAAAGGTCAGGGCTCAACTCAGCTGGTGGACGATACCCGCGAACATCTCAGGTGGCAAGGACATCCATGCTCAAAAATACCAGGTGATCCTCACCACCGACGCCTCCAACACCAGCTGGGGTGCTCACATCCCACAATTCAGCACCCAGGGAGCATGGTCTCCGCAAGAGAAACTCCTGCACATCAACCTCCTCTAACTAAGGGTCGTCAGATACGCTCTCAAAGCGTTCCTGCCACACCTTCGAGGGAAGTCTATCCTCATCCAAACGGACAACCAGGTGGCCATGTTTTACATCAACAAGCAAGGGGGCACGGCCTCACGTGCACTCTGCACAGAAGCGTTGCGGATATGGTCCCTGGCCTCCTATCTCCCCAGAGACCAGAACATCCTAGCGGGCAAGCTAAGCAGACAGTTGCAGCCGCACGAGTGGACTCTCCTCCCGGAGGTCGCTGACAGCCTCTTCCAGGGCTGGGGATCACCGAGCATCGACCTATTCGCCACGTAACAGAATGCCAAATGCCCCCTGTTCTGCTTCAGGCACCCATCAGCCAAACGGTTGGCAGCGGATGCATTTGACGTGTACTGGGGGGAGTGGTCTCTAGTGTATGCTTTCCCGCCGACCCCTTTCATCCCGGCAACTCTTCAGTGGATTGTTCGCGACAAAGCGCGTGCCATCCTGGTGGTACCCCACTGGCCGCGCCAGATGTGGTTTGCTCTTCTACTGCGCCTAGCGCACGGAGACCCAAAACGCCTGCCCCTCAGGCCAGACCTACTGACGCAGGACGGGGGCAACACGACACACCCCAACCTCAAAGCCCTAGCTCTCACTGCCTGGAGGTTGAACGGCTAAACCTTTCTACACTCCACCTTCCTGCTGAAGTACAGGACGTGGTCCTAGCGGCCAGAAGGCCCTCCACCAGGAAGTCCTATGGCCTCAAATGGAAGAGGTTCAGCTCATGGTGTGCAGCTCAAGGCCTTGAACCCACTTCGTGTCCACTCCCCAACGTCCTGCAATACCTTAGTTCGTTGTCCAACCTTGGCCTGAAGACGCAATCCGTCCGCGTGCACCTCTCTGCAATTGCGGCCTTAAGAACATAAAATATGCCATACTGGGTCAGACCAAGGTCCATCAAGCCCAGTATCCTGTTTCCAACAGTGGCCAATCTAGGTCATACGTACCTAGCAGTTTCCCCAAAAGACACAGGTTCTGTAATGCTTGTACTAGGTCAAGCATTGATATCCTGGGTCCCTTCTTAATAATGGTTTATGGGCCTTTCCTCCAGGAACTTGTCCAAACCTTTTTTAAACCCAGCTACACTAACAGCATTTACTACATCCTCTGGTAACAAATTCCAGAGTTTGATTACACGTTGAGTGAAAAAATATTTTCTTTTATTAGTCTTAAATAGTTTACCCTGTAACTTCATTGCATGTCCCCTAGTCTTTCTATATTCTGATAATGTAAACAGTCGATCTTACGTTTACCCGTTCCACTCCGTTCATTAATTTATAGACTTCTATCATATCTCCCCTCAGCCGTCTCTTTTCCAGGTTAAAGAGCCCTAACCTTTTTAGCCTTTCTTCATAGGAATATCCTTCCATCCCCTTCACCATTTTGGTGGCTCTTCTCTGAACCTTTTCTAATAACGCTATATCCTTTTTAAGATACGGCGACCAGAATTGCACACAATATTCAAGGTGCGGTCTCACCATGGAACGGTATAGAGGCATTATAATATCTTTTGTTTTATTTTCCATTCCTTTCCTTATGATACCTAGCATTCTAATTTGCTCTCTTGGCTGCCGCTGCACACTGGGCTGAGGGTTTTAACATGTTATCCACAATGACGCCTAAATCTTTTTCTTGGGTGGTGGTTCCTAATGTGGAACCTTGCATCGTGTAACCATAGTTTGGGTTGTTCTTTCCTAGGTGCATAACTTTGCACTTGTCCACATTAAATTTCATCTGCCATTTTGATGCCCAGTCTTCCAATTTATCAAGATCCTCTTGCAATTTTCCACAATCCTCTTGGGTTTTAACAACTTTAAATAGTTTTGTGTCATCTGCAAATATGATAACCTTACTCGTAATTCCACTTTCCAGGTCATTTATGAATATGTCAAAAAGCAGCGGACCCAGCACAAATCCCTGGGGTACACCACCTTTCTCCATTTAGCCCAACCCTCTGCTTTCTATCTTTTAACCAGTTCCTGATCCACAGTAGTACACTGCCTCCTATCCCATGACTCTTTAGTTTTGCCAAAAGTCTCTGATGAGGGACCTTGTCAAAGGCTTTCTGAAAGTCCAGATACACTATATCAACCGACTCACCTTTGTCCACCTGTTTATTCACACTTTCAAAAAAACATAACAGATTAGTAAGACAAGATCTTCCTTGTCTAAAGCCATGTTGGCTGTCTCCCATTAGGCCATGACTATCTACATGCTGAGTAATTTTATTCTTTATGATGGTTTCTACCATTTTTCCCGGTACTGACGTGAGGCTCACCGGTCTGTAGTTTCCCGGATCACCCCTCGAACCCTTTTTAAAAATTGGTGTTACATTGGCGATCCGCCAATCTTCAGGTATTAGAGATGATTTTAATGATAGTTCACAGATTACTAATAGCAGGTCTGCAATCTCATATTTCAGTTCTTTCAACACCCTCCCGAAGAGGCAAACACTATTGTGGCACTGCCCCTAACAGCACGCTTCATGAAGGGACTGACGAACCTAAAACCCCCTGTCAGACAGCCGGTCCCAGTGCTGCAGCGCCTCACACAACACCCCTTTGAGCCACTCCAGTCCGCCGACATGAAGTTTGTGTCCTGGAAGACGCTTTTTCTAGTGACAATCACATCCACCAGGAGGATCAGTGAGATTCAAGCGCTAGTATCACACCCTCCCAATACGCAGCTGCACCACAACCGAGCTTCACTGAGGACCAACCCAAGATTTGTGCCCAAGGTGCCATCAGTGTTCCACGTCAACCAATCCATCGAGCTCCCCTCGTTCTTCCCGGAGCCTCATGCTTCGGATGAAGAACGACGCCTCCACACCCTTGACTGCCTCCGGGCCCTCAGGATCTACCTGCACAGAACGCAGCCTATCCGGAAAGGCGAGCAGTTGTTCGTGTCTTTTGACCCAAGCAAGCGGGGCAGACCCGTCAACAAGAGGACCCTTTCCCACTGGGTGGCTGCCTGTATCTCCTATTGCCTCGACCCAGCGGACGCACGGGAGCAACTACCGGTGGGGCCTCACCAGCTCAGAGCTCTGGCCACCTCTATTGCCAACCTTCGCTCTGTACCCATGATCGATGTCTGCAGAGCAGCCACTTGGTCCTCCCCGCACACGTTCCAGAGGCACTACTGCCTCGACCTCAGGTCTCAGGAGGACTACGCCTTTGGCACGGCCGCCCTTGCCACCTCCAAAGGGGATGCCGGGGCTGCTCCGCTGCCTGGCACTTCCTGAACCGTGGCACCAGGGACCCTTGCCTGTCTACCTATGCCTTGTTATGCCTGTAGCCTGTTAAGTTATTGCACTGTTTGCACAGCCTGTTCCAAGTTATTGAACATTACTATTGTCTGCAAGTGCTGTTCACTCTGTTTGTATCAGTTGTTGTACTGCCTCACTTCATCACTGAGTAAAGTAAATTAAGTGACTCATGGTCTCAGTAGTTTTTTCTGACTCTCTACCTCCTCCACCTCAGCAAACACCTGCAGCTAGGGAGGGACCAGGTGTGGCTGACACAATCCTGCTGGTCCATGGAGAAAGTGGGGTTACTTACCTGTAACGAAGTTCTCCGTGGATAGCAGGATAAGTCAGCCACACAATCCCGACCCGCCTCCCCTGGAGGAGGTGAATACATCGGCCCGTGCCCTAGCCTGGAGGCTAGCTAGGAACACGACTGGCTGGGCTAGGGAGCGGGCCAGTAAGGTGGGCTACCTGGGCATGCCCAGAAGGCTCACCTTCTGAGCTTGGAGAGTACTTCCGTATCCATGGCGCCGCCCGGAGGATGTCACCAGGTGTGGCTGACTTATCCTGCTGTCCACGGAGAACCCTCGTTACAGGTAAGTAACCCTGCTTTATGGCAGCACAATTAGGAAGATGACACTTTCATTTACCCATTCCACTCTCCTCAGGATTTTATAGATAGTTCTCTCTTCTCCAAGCTGAAGAATGCTAAAGCCTTTAGCTTTTCTTCGCAGGCATATCCTTCAGTCCCCTTTTCGTTTTGGTCACCCTTCTCTGTACCTTTTCTAATTTCGCTATATAGTTTTTGAGTTGTGGCAACCAGAATTGCACACAATACTCAAGGTGTGATCACAGAAGCACAAGATTGTGATATGCTTTATTTTATTCCCTAGTCCTTTCCTAATAACTCCTAACATTCTGTTTGCTCTTTTGTGAGTGGTATTGCTGAAGGACTGACATGAAAATTTGCAACAGAGTGGACTCTCCTGAGGGAGTGGATAACATGAGGAAAGATCTACAAAAGCTGGAAGAATGGTCTAATGCTTGGCAGTTAAGATTCAATGCGAAGAAGTGCAGTGTCATGCACTTGGGAAGCAGAAATCCAAGGGAAATGTACACGATAGGGGGCGAGAGGTTGGCGTGCACGAACCAGGAGAAGGACCTTGGTGTGATTATTTCTGAGGATCTCAAGGTGGCAAAACAGTGCGACAAGGCAGTGGCAAAAGCCAGGAGGATGTTGGGTTGCATACAAAGAGGAATTACCAGCAGAAAGGAAGAGGTACTAATGCCACTGTATAAGTCACTGGTGAGGCCTCACTTGGAATACTGTGTTCAGTCTTGGAGACCATATCTCGCAAAGGATGTAAAAAGACTGGAAACGGTTCAGAGGAAGGCGACCAAAATGGTTTGGAGCCTGCGTCAGAAGCCTTATGAGAAGAGACTTGAAGACCTAAATATGTACACTCTGGAGGAGAGGAGAGATACAGTGACAGAATTCAAAATAGCATGGGACAGACACAGTGGATCCCTTTACAGCAACAGGATAAAATCAGAATAAACTTAACTATCTAATGAGCAGACTAGATGGACCACACTTGTCTTTATCTGCCGTCATTTACTATGTTAATGGCTGCCACACACTGGGCACAAGATTTCAAGTGTCATGAGGTAGACAGCACAGACCCTGAAATATTAAGAAATAATATGAAAGAAGAGCTTACCTTACAGCCACATTGCAGTTGCAGCATTCACAATGCAGAGAGGCAGGGAAAAGGAAAACAAACTTTCCACATGGTTTTAGTGACGCAGTAAGAATTGAGGGTTCCAATCAGGCTCACCTGGACCCAGACTCACGTTCTACGTTAGTTGAGCAGAGAGATAAAAACAGGTGGGAAATCCCACAGAGACAGAAGTGGAAGGAGAAAGGGAAGGAGGAGGAGAGAGAAAGGAAGCTGGAGCCTGGATTAGGGCTGGAGCAGGAGTTTGATTCTGAGGAGGAAAGCAGAGACCAAAGGAAGTCTGACTGCAATTCCACAGGCTTGGAGAGAAGGTGAAAACAGAACTCCCAAGCAGTTACAGAAAGAGACGTTGCCTTGGAGAACCAGGGCTGAAGAAAGGCAGGCTGATAAACCCAGGAGAGCTAAGAAAGACGGTAGCAAAGTCTTCCCAGCCAGAGGGGTCCTCATACCGAGGCAAACAGCCCAGCCAACAGAAGGCAGAGGTCACGTCCAGGGAAGCTCACTGAAAGCAGGAAGTGAGTTTCCTTCAGCCAAGCACAGTAACCGGTGTTCCCAAAGAAGAGCAGGCTGCAGGGCAGAGAGAAAGCCTTGGCTAGAAGCAGAGGAGTGTGAAACCATCTTCTCCCCAGGAAAAGATAAGTACCCTATCTTTTGTGAAGGGTACTTATCTTTTCCTGGGGAGAAGATGGTTTCACACATTCCCTATCTTTTGTGAATGGAGAGAAGGGGGTCTCCATGGGAAAAGCCAGGCTTTCAACAAGCTAGTGAAGTCTTATTGGCCTAAGCCGTGGGAAGAAATCCCCAGCACAGCTCCTGCTATCTGGAACACACAAAAGCAGCTCCAACTTGCAGCAACTGAGGTTTCCCCAGGGCAAGGCTCAGAGAGCAGCGTCACAGGGGCTCACTGTCCATACACAGGACCAGGTCCTGGCCCTATGCAGTGGGAGAGCTATAGCACAGAAAACATCCCTGAGCCCATGGAATGTGCTTTATGTGTGGCTGATAACATAGACTCTCTCTGTTAAGGAAAAGTGCAAGAAAGAAAGTATTTTCACATTGGAAATGTGTTGGACTATTGTTTGCTGGAAAGAAGCATAATTATTGTTTTGTTAAGCATCCTCTACATCGGTGAAGCAACCTTTCTTTTAAGTTGTCCTTATTCTATGACATCCTCAAGGGAAGGGGAATAAAACCCAACCTTAATTTCACTCTGGTCACGACTACAGTGTCCGTTATTTCCACAACTCAAGGCTATACCCGGGTCTAGGCAACCGCCTAGGACCGGCATGGTCTCACACAAGGTATCGTCCACAATGACGCTTTAGTCATTTTCTTGGGTAGTGATTCTAAATATGGAACCTAGCATTTTGCAGCTACAATTAGGATTATTCTTGCCTATGTGCAGCACTTTGCTCTTGTCGACATTAAATTTAGATTTCCATTTGAATATCCAGTTTCCCAGTCTTGCAATATCCTCCTGTAATTTTTCATAATCCATATGTGATCATCAACTTTGAATAATTCGGTGTCATCTGCAAATCTGATGACCTCGCATGTTCCCATTTCCAGATCAAGACTGAATCCGAGCTGTAGCGGGGAAAGACAAGTAATTTGCTGCAGTTCAAACAAATGTTTCTAATTGGGAATCTTTCAGTAAATCAACAGCGAGTATGTTTGCCTAGTAGTTGGGGCAAGTTACTTCAAGCCGGAGGGCCAGGGGTTTGAATCCCGCTAGAGGACAGCAACCTTGGGCTGGAAGGACTGGGGTTTCTAGTCCCACAGATGGTCCTTGTGGCCTTGGGCAAGCCACTTAACCCTCCGTTGCCTCAGGTACAAAAACATAGATTGTCCCGAAGGGCTCACAAGGGAAAAAAATATATACAGTACCTGATTGTACATCGCTTTGATTGGTAGAAAAGCAGTATATAAGCCTAGTTAAATAAAATAAGGTTACCGTTAATGCTTTTCTGTATGTTACCACCATGTACTCAGAATATGCTCTCTACACCTTTTTGCTTGAAATTTGCTGTCAAATGCCTGGAAATTCTGAGATTTTTGCAAAATGAGAAATGAGCTAGAAGTAGAAGGATAAAGAGTCATCTGGTTGACAAGAGGAGGGAGACTAGATTGGGTAATAAGCAGGACATCATTTCCTCTCCCCGTTGAAAACATATAGCAAAGACCTTCTAAGCAGGAGAGACTCTCCAGGTCAGAGGTTTCAGCCACGGCAGAGGTCAACAACTCAAATTCAAAATACTTCTCTTATGTTTTGTTTAAAATTCCTTGGAGGAATGTGAGTATAATAAAAGACCTAACAAGGTCATTACATATGAACTGGCAGAAGTGGAATATTAATCTGGGATTGCTGGTGAACTGAGGGGAATCATATGAGCTTGGCATTTTACTTGTATACATGCATCCTAAATTTTCATCTGAAGATTGGTAACAGTTTGTGGGAGTTATATCAGTACTTAAGATAAAATAACCTAATAAAATAAACCCCTTAAATTGTAACATATATACAGAGGAACAGATTGCTAGTAAAACTAAGCTGATGCTATCCAATTTAGAAATGTGGGACTACACCAAATGGTGGAGGGAGTCACTCATCATTTTGGACATACTTTAGATCTAATATTTTGTTCAGAAGATATAACAAACAAATAAGAACTACTGAGCCTATACCCTGGACTATCATTTTCTGCTAATATTTGATTGCGAAGATTTAGATCGATGGTTATTCCAGAAGCAACAGAAAGGTAGCAAGGTTAAAACAGTGAGGGGTAGAGTTGATATAGAGTCGGGGTGGCCAACTCCAGTCCTAGTGTACCACAATTCAGCCCGGTTTTCAGGATGTCCCTAATGAATATTCATGAGGGATATTTGCAGCCACTGCTGTTCTTTTAACAGTGCAGCAACTAAGGTTATATGTCATAGTTGATGAGATGTGAAGAGTCAATAGTTGATCAAACGCATTTACTCTTAATTGCAGTAAAGATACATTATACTTGACTACTATTCAGAAGTTTCACTTTAGCAAAAGATGCAAGTGGATATATATATATATTACATAATTTTTATTTATATGGGTACTCTTTTTTTATTGCTATGTTTGTCTTTTATAACTTATTGATCTATGTTATTACTTTTATTGATTTCTGTCCTGCGTTTACAAAAAACTTTTTTTACATGGAAGTTCTGTTTACATGGAAGTTTTATTGCTTTTCATATTATTTGACTATTTATATATATCTGTTTGGAAATTATGCAAGGGGCTTATTATATTATTTTATTTGTATACTTATTTAGTTCTATTTTATGTTTTTAAGCTGTATACCCCCTGAAGAAGGTGCTTCCTCCGAAACGCGTTGGGGTCTCTGTGAATAAACGACTTCTTAACCATCCCTTGACGACTCTCGTCTCTTGCTTTTTGTGTATCCTGACCAGAGGAGAAGCCATTTTGGACCTAGTCCTCAGTGGAACACAAGATTTGGTGCAAGAGATAAGGGTGTTGGGGCCACTTAGCAATAGGGATCATAGCATGATCGCATTTGATTTAATAAATGGAGGAAGGATGACAAGGAAATCCACAGTACTACCTTTTAACTTTCGAAAGGGAGACTATGATAAAATGAAGAAAAAACTGTTAAGAAAAAAACTAAAAAAAAAAAAAGAATAGTTGCAAAGGTTAAAAATTTACATCAAGCATGGGTGTTTAAAAATACTCTCCTGGAAGCCCAGACCAGCTGTATTCCATGCTTTATGAAAAGTGGAAGGAAGTCCAAAAAACTGCCAACATGGATCAAAGGCGACATCAGAAAGGCTGTTATTGCCAAAAAAATATCTTTCAGGAAATGGAAAAAAGGAGCCAAATGACAAAAACTGCAAGCAACATAAGCACTGGCACGTTAGATGCAAGGTATTGATAAGGCAGGCAAAGAGAAAACTTGAGAAGAAATTGCTGTAGAAGCAAAAATGCACAATAAAAACTTTTTCCCAAGTACATTCGTAGCTAAAAAAACCTGTGAGAGTCAGTTGGACCATTAGATGATAGAGGGGTAAAAGAGGCACTAAGAGAGGAAAAGGCCATAGTGGAAAGAATGAATGAATTCTTTGCTTTGGCCTTTACTGAGGAAGATGTGGGGATGCTACCTATGACTGAAATGGTATTTAAAAGGCGTCGAAGAAGAATTGAAAGAAAATATTGATACATCGGGAAGATGTATTACAGCTATTTGATAAACTGAAGAGTACCAAATCACCTGGACCGGATGGTATACATCCAAGGGTGTTGAAAGAACTGAAATATGAGAGTGAAGACCTACTATTAGTAATCTATGAACTATCATTAAAATCATCTGTAATACCTAAGATTGGAGGATAGCCAATGTAACGCCATTTTTTTAAAAGGGTTCCAGGGGTATTCTGGGAAACTACAGACCGGTGAGCCTGACATCAGTACCACGAAAAGTGGTAGAAACCATTCTAAAGAACAAAATTACTGAACATTAGATAGTCATGGCTTAATGGCAGACAGCCAACATGGTTTTAGCCAAGGAAGGTCTTGTCTTACTAATCTGTTATGTTTTTTTGAAGGTGTGAATAAACAGGTGGACAAAGGTGAGTCGGTTGATATAGTGTATCTGGACTTTCAGAAAGCCTTTGACAAGGTCCCTCATCAGAGACTTTTGGCCAAACTAAAGGAGTGGAGGAGTGGCCTAGTGGTTGGGACGAGGTACTTCAGGCCAGAAGGTCGGGGGTTCAAATCCCACTAGAGGACAGCAACCTTGGGCTGGAAGGACTGGGGTTTCTAAGTCCCACAGGTGCTCCTTGTGGTCTTGGGCAAGCCACTTAACCCTCCATAGCCCATGTTCCCTGTAAAATAGTTATCTCCAAGTTATAATGCCCTGTTCAATGTAATTTCAGTTTGTTCAATGTAAACCGCACTGATGCAGAATAGCGCGGTATATAAGAGAATGTAAAAAAATAAAATAAATAAATAAAATAAAGAGTCACGGGATAGGAGGCAGTGTACTACTGTGGATCAGGAACTGGTTAAAAGATAGAAAGCAGAGGGTAGGGCTAAATGGCCAATTTTCCCAATGGAGAAAGGTGAATGGTGGTGTACCCCAGGGATCTGTGCTGGGTCCGCTGCTTTTTGACATATTCATAAACGACATGAAAATAGGAATAATGAATAAATTTGCAGGTGACACAAAATTATTCATAGTTGTTAAAACCCAAGAGGATTGTGATAAATTGGAAGACTCGGCATCCAAATGGCAGATTAAATTTAATGTGGAGACGTGCAAACGTTATGCACCTAGGAAAGAACAACCCAAACTATGGTTACAGGATGCAAGGTTCCATATTAGCAACCACCACACAGGAAAAAGATTTAGGCGTCATCGTGGATAACATGTTAAAACCCTCTGCCCAGTGTGCAGTGGTGGCCAAGAAAACATATAGAATGCTAGGAATCATAAGGAAAGGAATGGAGAATAAAACAAAGGATATTATAATGCCTCTGTATTGTTCCATGGTGTGACCGCATCTTGAATATTGTGTGCAATTCTGGTCGCCGTATCTTAAAAAGGATAGAGCGTTATTAGAAAAGGTACAGAGAAGAGCCACCAAAATGGTAAAAGGGGATGGAAGGATACCCTTATGAAGAAAGACTAAAAAGGTTAGGGCTCTTTAACCTGGAAAAGAGATGGCTGAGGGGAGATACGATAGAGGTCCATAAATTAATGAATGGAGTGGAACAGGTAAATATACATTGATTGTTTACGCCATCAAAATAAAGAAAGACTCAGACACGCAATGAAGCTACAGTGTAACCTTTTTAGACTAATAAGAAAAATATTTTTTCACTCAACATGTAATCAAACTCTGGAATTCATTACCCGAGGTTGTAGTTAAAGCTGTTAGTATAGCTGGGTTTAAAAAAAGGTTTGGGCAAGTTCCTGGAGGAAAGGTCCATAAACCCTTATTAAAAGGGGACCAGGGAAATCCACTGCTTACCCCGATACAAACATTGTGGAACCTGCTAGGTACTTATGATCTAGATTGGCCACTGTTGGAAACAGGATACTGGGCTTGATGGACCTTGGTCTGACCCAGTATGGCATCTCTTATGATCTTATGTTCTTCTGATTGCTGGCACTACTCCCACATGCCCCTCCATGCCCGAAAATCCAGAAGGCATGTTCTGCAAGAATTCCTCTCAGCCACCCCGGATCGGGACTAGGCCACTGGCCACATGGTGGGCAGAACGCCACTATGCACCTCTTTGGCACGGGATGTGCTCCCTGGGGCCTCTATTCCCAGCCGCGTCGCCCTCCAAATGGCTGCTCCTCCAGCTGCCACTCTCTTCTCTGGCTCACACTCACCAAAACCCGGTCCTTTCCACGCGGCTGCAGCACAAGTTCGGACTCTAAACTCTGATCCCCCCGGCATGACCTAATGGTGCCAAAGGCATGGCAATTTCCAGCGACTCCACCCCCGGCGATCCCATTGGCTGGTGCAGGACAATGGGGATAGCCCAGATCGGCATCACCACACAGACCAAGGGACTCCCCGATCATGCAGCGCCACTGGCCAAGGATCCCCCAAGACACTCCCCCCCCAGGATTGCGCCATGTTTACCAGAGCAGAGGGAGCTGCGATGAGAGGAGGAGGAGGAAGGCATTTTCCAGTAGCAGCAGCCTGTACAACCGCGGGAGATGCAGCCACAGGAGAGACACACAGCCTCTCCAGCAGACCCTCCTCACCATCAGCTAAGCACTACCGATGAAGGCATTCAAATGGGGCCATCCAGCACCAAGGATCAGAGAAATCCACAGCACTAGTACAGATCCTCACTCGCCTCCTCCAACAATGTACAATGGGGATGCCTAAAAATGACCACAATCCACCGGCAAGACTGGCCCAGCAAGGCAGACCATCCCTGGTCCCAGATAGCACATCAAATCAGGGACCACAAACCTCTCCAAGCCCATCCATGCCAAGAGGATCATCGACCGACCACTCCAGGAACCTTCCTTCAACAGACAGCGAGGACGAGGAGACAGTGGCGCTCGACTCGCCTGCCACTGTGGATACCCCACCCAGTGATGTGAGGGTATCAGAGCCCTTATCACCTCCGCTGCAGCCCTCCCCCTCCAGAGGGCCTAACCTACCCCAAGTTTCTGCGAAGGGTAGCAGCTGCCCTAGCTGCCCCCAGACCCGGAGGTCCTAGGGGGCCTCAAATATCTGGATGCACCAAGAACATTAGTGACTTTATCAGTCCACTAGCTGCTCAAGGACAACATGACAAAATTGTGTCAGACCCCAGCATCAGGTCCTGCCTGCTACCACAAACTTGAAATGAAATACCAGGTGCAGCCCACTCTGGTTCACAAAGACTGAAGCTTCCGCATCAGTCCATCGTGATGGAATCAGTCCCAAAACGAGTCATATCTTCATGCAACCATGCCAACAACCCACCTGGGCGGGACACCAAGCTCCTGGATGACATGGCATGGAAGGCGTTTCAGGGTGCCATGCTGAGCGCAAAGATTTCAGCACACCAATTCCAGCACACCCGGTTCCAGGATGTCCTAGTGGGGAACCTAAGAAGCGCCATCACTGCACTGCCCCCCGAGTCACAAACATCTGCCATGGCAACCCTGACGGACCTGGAGGAGTGTACAAAATACCAGATGCAGGCCACCTTTGACGCATTCGATTCAGCCACCCGTACGGTTGGGGACGGCCATCTCCGCTTGGTGACTGGCATGGCTGCAGGCGTCTGGGCTATGAGAAGACACTCACGACCGCACAGCAGATGCCCCCTGTGCGGGTGACTCCCTCTTTGGGGACAAGGTCAAGAACACATTGAATGATATGAAGGAACACTGCACCACCCTGCAGACCCTTGCCACAGAAGGGCTCAAAATGCAACAACCACCACAGAGGCAACTACAACCAAAATTCCTACTCCTCCTCCAGGAAGCACAGCTCCTACCACAAGTGTTAGGCCCCACGATACAAGCAGCAATTTTACCATGCCCCATACCAACACAAACATCACCAGAGGGAGTGAAAGCAGCAGAAACAGACCGCGACCTCTTCAGGGAAGAGCACACCCTCCTTTTGACACAGGCCAAGCCCCTGGTGGGGGGCTGGCTGACAACCTATCTCAACATGTGGAAACCCATCACAATGGACAAGTGGATTCTCCAGATCATAGAGGATAGGTACCGCATTAGTTTCTCCTCCCCACCCTGGCAAGATGGTCCTGATTCAGATGGACAATCAGGTGGCCATGTTCTACATCAACAAACAAGGGGGAACAAGCTTGCGCATACTCTATGAGGAGGCGCTCCTACTCTGGTCCTTTGCTCTCTTCAAGCGCTGCCTGCTATAAGCCTTCCAGGTGAACAGAATACCCTGACAGACAGGCTGAGCAGACAGCTGGACCCACACACAAGTGGACCCTCAAGCCCCAGGTGATGAGTTCCCTCTTTCAGCACCTGCAGGTGGATCTATACGCCACTGAAGAGAACACAAAGTGCCCCCACTTTTGTTCAAAATGCCCATCATCCCGGTGCCTCGCCACAGATGCCTCTGACGTGTCTTGGGGGGATGGTCACTAGTGTATGCCTTCCCCCCACCCCACTCATATTCAAGACGCTGCAGAGAATCATCCCGGATGGTACACAGGCCATATTCATCACACCCTACTGGCCGAGACAGATGTGGTTCCCTTACCTCTGCCGGTTTGCTCAGGAGCCCCCCGCACACCTTCCTATGAGGTTGGACTTCATCACCCAGAATGGCAGGAGCACGCTACATCCCAGCCTGCCAACCCTTGCCCTGAAGACCTGGAAATTGAGAGGCTGACCTTGTCTTCCCTCAACCTGCCGAATGAAGTCCAACAAGTGCTACTCGTGGTCAGAGGCCCGTTCGCCAGAAAGTCCTATGGCCAAAGTGGAAGCGCTTCAGTGTCTGGTGTTCATCCCAAGGGCTGGACCAGGTGAGCTGCCCGGTACCATGAATCCTCCAGTACTTCACCTTTCTTTTCAGTCATGGCCTAAGGACACAATCCATCCGAGTTCATCTCTCAGCCATCGCTGCCTTCCACGACCACCCCAGGGACAGCTCCACTGCCCACTTCATTAAAGGACTGGCAAACCTGCGGCCAACACAGTTTTGCCCTCTTCCCAAGGACTTGAACATCATTCTCAATCAGCTGACATATGAGCCATTCAAACTGCTGCAGTCAGCAGTGTTGAAATACGCCTCCTGGAAAACACTCTTCCTGATAGCGATCACGTCTGCCAAGAGGGTCAGCGAGCTACAAACTCTCATGCCACACACACATCATACAAGCAACTCTACCTCGACCGTGCCACCCAAAGTTCATCTCGAAGGTGGCATCAACCTTCCACATCAACCAGACCATAGATTTACCCACCTTTTACCCGGAACCCCACGCCTCCCCAGAGGAGCAGAGGCTCCACATTCCGGACTGCGTCAGAGTGCTGCACATTTATCCTCACAGAATGACACCTTGGCGACAAGGAACACAGCTCTTTGTCTCCTTCAACCCAAACAGGCCACGGTGTGTGGAGGGCTAACACTACAGCTGTCAGAGGCTGATTTTGGCTCCTGATCTAATATCAGGAATATTCATGAGATCTATTTGCATCCACTGCCTTCCACTGTATGGAAATAGGTCCATGAATATGCATTAGGGACATCATGAAAACCTGACTGGTTTGCGGCCCTCCAGGACCGGAAATGCCCACCCCTCTATACTATATTTCTCCCTTGGATTGCTGCAGCCCAAATGCATGACCTTGCTTCTTTTAACATTAAATCCCAGCTGCCGAATTCTAGACCATTCTTCAAGCTTAGCTAGATCCCTCCTCATGTTATCTGCACCTTCCTGGGTATCTACTCTATTGCAGATTTTGGTATCATCTGCAAAGAGGCAAACCTTACCCGACAGCCCTTCCGCTATATCACTAACAAAGATGTTGAAAAGAATCGGACCAAGGACAGATCCCTGGAGTATACCACTGGTAACTTCCTTCTCCTCAGAGTGAGCTCCATTTACCCCCAATCAGTAACTTTAGGGCCCATCCCTAGGGTGCTCAGTTTATTTATATGTCACCTGTGAGGAACAGTGTCAAAGTCTTTACTGAAATCTAAATACACCACATCTAGGGCTCTCCCTCAGTCCAACTCCCTGTCAACCCAAGAAATCAATCAAATTTGTCTGACAAGACCTGCCTCTGGTGAATCCATGCTGCCTCAGATCCTGTAATCCCCTGGACTCCAGAAACCTTAGTATTTTCTCTTTCAGCAGCGTTTCCAATAATTTACTCACCACCAAAGTTAAACTAACCGGCCTGTAGTTTTCAACCACATCCTTACTTCCGCTTTTGTGTAAAGGCACATGAGCCTCTCTCCAGTCCTTTGGCACCACTCCCGACTCCAACGAGGCATTGAAAAGGTCAGTAAGTGGAGCTGCTAGAATGTCCCCAAGTTCCCTCAGTATTCTAGGATGTATCCCATCCGGTTCTGACTGTTCTCACTATTGTGTCGCATACCCATTGCACAGAGTCAGTTACAACTATAGTTATGTTCCTAACAGGGTTCTAGACTTGACATGTCACGCATCCTCCTACATTGCTGTTGAGCATTATCCTCATACTGTTGTTGACATGGCATATGCAATGTCCAGATCTGTTGTCTTCCAAATGTTGGATCTCCCCCACTGCCCAGTTGCTCTGGGACGGGGGAAGCCTTACTGTTCTGTTCACTCATTCAGTTGGGTTATATTGTCCAGTTATGTTAATAAAAGTGTTGGTCCCAATAGACTGTGTGTGCTGTCTTCATAGGGTCCAGCCAGTGTCTCCACACCAGCCACAAGCTTATGCACCCAGGCAGTCACCCGCCTTAGCTTGCGGACGCACAGCTGGGGAGGCACCATGTGTGGCTGATGCATCCTGTTGTCCTCAGAGAAAGTGGGGTTACTTACCTGTAACAGGGGTTCTCTGTGGACAGCAGGATAAGTCAGCCACACAAACCTGCTCACCTCACCTTGGATGAGACCAGCCTCATGACCTGGTGTTAGCCTACCTAGCGACATAGTCTCAGCTTGCCTTTCTGAGCTCTGGAGAGCACTTCTGTCTATGGCGCCATCAGATGATGTTACTATGTGCGACTTATCCTGCTGTCCAAGGAGAACCCCTGTTACAGGTAAGTAACCCCACTTTATACTCTTTTTTTAGAATCAACAAGTGTAAAACTTTATTTCCTACAGGTCCCTACCTCTTTTGATGTTTGTCATTTATATTGTAAGCCATTTTGAATAGCATTGTTATAAAAGATAGTATATACTAATTTAAATAAATATCAAACCATTACTACCTCTCTGGCCTAGAGGGTGGCGGCAGCAGCATTACACCCCCTCTGCATGATTACTACTTATATGTATTGCGTTACAAGGCATACATATACAGGAGACAGTCACTGTTATTCAGAGCTTACAATCTAATGAAGGCAGCCCATACATTAATCGGGGACTAGGATAAATCTAGGAGAATGATAGAGAAAAGGTGATAAGCAGGAGAATAAGATCAGGAGCCAAAATCAGCCTCTGACAGCTGAAGGGTTAGCCCTCCACACACACCCTCCATAGTACTAGCCCCCCTCTCATTCAGTAGGAGCAGCACTGTTTCCCCCTCAGTCCCATGAAGGCAACAGGATTATCCCCAGTGTCTTGTGGGAGCAGTCTTTTACCCCCTCCCGATCCCAGAGGGGGCCGCATTATTACCTCCCCAATTTGTGTGTGTGGGGGGGGGGGGGGGAGGAACGACACTGTTACTTCCCCCATACCATAGGAGGGGCAGCACTATTACCTCTTCCCTACTGTGGGGGAGGGGGATGGAAAAAGGACAGTACTGTCACTTTCCTAAGGGACAGAACTAATATATTTATCTTGATGGGGTGGAAAGCACTGTTACTTCCCCCATCCCATGAAAGAGGAAGCAGCACTATTAGCTCTTCCCCGGGGGGAGGCAGTACTATTACTTCCCCCTGGTCCCGTGGGTGGAGGGAAGCAGCTCTATCATCCTCCCGGCTGATATCCTCAGAGCAGAAATGTTACCTCCATCTATCCCATGGGGGCTGCACAATCACCCCCTCTCAGTTTCGTAAGGAGCGGTGGCAGCATTGTGGCCTCTCTAGTTCCCTGGCGGAGGGGGGAAAGACTCGCACTATGATCCTCTCCTCGGTCCCATGGTCGGGCCGATTCCTTTGATGCGCTTACGATGTATTTAGCTTACCCAAAGAGGAAGATGCTACCCTGCAGTCAAATTTCCCCTTTAAGAGTCGGGAGCAGGTTTAGGACCACAGACTCAGCCCCTGACCTAGAGCTTTCTTTCCTGCTGCTCTCTGAGCTGGTTCCGGGACTTATTCCGTGTACGCGACGCACCCTGATGTCGTCATAGACGGCTGCGCGCCTGCGCATTTTGATGACATCTCGGGTTCGTTTCAACAGCCATTTTGGTAGTCTTTTTTGTTGTTGTTTTCTATCACACTACAAAACTATGAAAAGTTAAATGACTCGAAAAGTTCTAAAAATGGTAAGCGGTCTAGGAGGTCCGGCAGCCCCTTGCACATCATATGCCTCCTGGGACACATTATTCAGGTTTTTAAAATTCAATTTCGGTAGTGAACTCCTCCTATAGCCAGAATTAATAAGATTTCCGATGTCCCTATTCAGCCCCAGCGCTTATATTCGGTCCGTCCGTAACGTGGACGTGACGTCACGGGGAAACGTAGCCCAGGGGCCGGCCGGGCCCAGCCCCGGTATGGCTTCATACGGTGATCTGCATGGAGGCACCAGGGGCTAAAACAAACTAAAGTGAGCATTGGAGGTTAGATTTATGACAGTCTCACTAATCTTGGTATGGAAAAAACAGCCGAGCCCAAAAAAAGAAATCAATTCCGGCCACACATATCTCAGAATTTGATTTTGCCGGACTCTTAATATATGAATCATGCAATTAAAAACCATATTATCTTTTAACAGAGGTGCATTTTGATAGATATATTAAAGTCCAAAGGAACTTATAGCAGAAAATAATTATTTTGAGACATTTTAAATATTTACATTATAAAAAAAAATCTATTCAGTGTCCCATATCCACACATAGCGCTAAATTTCAGATGGGTGAAATTTTTATTTATTTTTTATCAGCTATACTGCTTCAGGGAATATAAATGATTACTTAGCTGGTTCCAGGTAATCAAAGTCCATTGATATTAGCAAGATATATACTTATAAAAATGTTATCACTTTCTGTCCAAATGTTTTATTCACCAACACTGTACTGAACTCTTGGCGTCTCTGTGCTACCAATGCCTCCATGCTATACTTCAATTCCCAGAATACAGAGCAAGTGATTACTACAGCATGGGATGGGCTTCTTTTATTGGCCACCCTAGAAGTAATTCTAGTTCTGCTTGCACTAGCACTAAAATTAAAAATATCTCAAAACATTCTCTTACAATTTATTTTTGGTGATATTTATTACAGATGGTTTATAAATATGTTGATTAGATTATACAAATGATAAAAAGAAGAAGTAGTAATTTGTAAAGAAAAATAAATAAGCCCAGACATCGCTAACCCAACCCCTGGGAAACTGCAGCTGAACTGCTGCTTCAGCACTGTAGCGGGTTTTAAGATGCCCACGCACGTGCACACAGTTCTGGCTTGCCACTCCTGCTCGCCCTCCAAGAAAGTTGCATCAGAGGGGGGCAGGGCAGGAGCAGCAGGCTGCGGGGTCAGGGGAGGCACGGCTTGGTTCGGCGACAGGCCATGTTCTTCAGCACACGTGTTCTGACACTTCTGACTCCTCTCCGACATAACTTCGGGGGGTTCAGAACAATATTCCCTCTAATTTTCTGTAGGCTGTGTGCGCATAAAATATCAGCTGTGCAGCTTTTGAAGGCAGGTTAAATTTTTTTGCGCCACATAACGACACTCGGAGTTATATACTTTAAAATTGGACTACACGTCAGAATACAGTATGTACACCACATTGATTTTAATCAAATTAAATGAAAATAGACGATTACTAAATGAAGCGGGAAATTTCTAGTAATTACAATCATAACTTTTAAATTTTAAGATGTCTGTGTTGTTTTCTATCAGAATCAGAGCCATAATTTTTGTGTGCTCTGTTGTAAAGTATGTGCGCTCGGCGAGGTGTGTGCGCGCGCACACACATGCACAACTTAGAGGGAACAGTGGTTCAGAAGCGGTAGGCTATGTATGCCAAAGCACATGGCCTGCCACTGAGTCTAGCTGTCCACCCCCGCCACTGGAATCAGCAGCAGCAGAGGATGGCAGCGTGGCACAGCTCAACACAGGGGGGTGAGGGGGGGCGCCTAGCCTGCCTAGTGGACAGGCCGGCCCTGGCTGCGAGTACCCATGCACTTTAAGGCCCAACACAGTGCTGAAGTGGCAGTTCAGCTGCTGCTGTTTCAGTGCAAATTGGGGTGGCATGGCAGGCTGGACAGAGGCGCAGTCTTTTGGGTGGGGCGGTGGCACAGAGGGTCTGCCTAGAGCAGCAGAAATTGTCATGCCGCCACTGCCCGGGGGTGAAAGAGAGTCTCAGTTATTTATGAATCAACAGTGGCACCTATGGTCAGTGTGATTGTATACTAGTCTCTGGAAGGAGCTGGTCCATGGCTCTCAACCAAGGACTGTAGTAACTTCCCCTTGCTGCCAGTCATTGTAGTAACACAGCAGAAAAAAACCCAGGTAGTTGTGAATGAAGGTTCATGGTGCCATATTCCAGATGCAGTTTAAAAAAAAAAAGCAATGACAAGGATAATAAGTCTACCATTCCATGTCAACTCAAAAGGGTGCTTATGATTTCATGGCCTACAAGTGCGTATATGTCTTATAGAAGACCAACCCTCAATCCAACACCCAGAACCCCTTCCATGTTTTAATACCAAGCTTTCCATTTCCAACAGTAGTGAAAAGGTGGATTATAAATGTACGAGAGATAAATAATAATCCACAATGCCACCAAAATTAGTGAATCCCAAAACACAGTAAAGAAAGGAGGTCAATCAATTTCACTATGGAAAAACAAAACTGAGGAAAAAAAAATGTCAATTCCAGCCAGGCATATATATGCTGCAATCACAAAAGAGTCCAAGCCTCTCTTTAAAGGGCCAAAATATGTTGTTCCCATATAAAATTTGCCAATCTGACATGTTAAACTCATGATGTTGGTAGATGTTTTTGGTTTGGGGTTTATTGTGCAATGCAGAAAGCCAGCACCGAAGTCATTTGCTATTAGCTGTGTATGCATATTCGCAGCGCACCAATAGCATGAGATTTCAGCACCAGTATGTAACAAAGGGTGTGAATACAAATCAGCTGTGTGCAAAACATCGGTGTAAAGCTGAAAGGAGGAAGCCAACACATAAACAAACAACAGACACCTTCAAGTGGCCATATATGCATGCATGTAAATGTCACACGCTCTCGTTATACGCATAGGAAGTGCAGGTTCTTTGGGTGCTCACCCCATAAGAATCAGTACTATTTCACCCCAAAACATTTTTTAATTAAATCATAGAGAGCTAAAATAAAAGATTAAAAAAAAAACCCACACAAGAATAAGAAACAGAAAACATTTCTTCTTGAACGCCGAACTTTCGCTTAGAGTCAAACTAGATACATGCAGACAATTTTCACGTCGAAGGTAACTGTTCATCGGGACATATCCTGAAATAGTCTTTCCCTACACAAGCAAGACATTTAAGCCACTTCAGACCAGGCCTAGAGATATTGGTGGTCCTGCTGGTTGTGTAATCCTCTACACATTTCTCTGCATTGGGTGCAGACCTTATTAGCATGCCATTTTAATTTGGCAAGCTCATTTGCATAAATTTAAATATGCTTGTCATTGCTGTATGTGCATCTTTTCCTTTGCTGTTTATGCGCACATCAGTCTCTTTTCTGCCTCAGGCGTGGCGGAACTTGTGCATATAAGTTGCACGCAACGGGCACGTTAGTCTTTCTGCATTGGCTGTAAATGTTTATTTTGAATTGTTTTAGTTTTTTCTTTATGTTTTAGGGTCATTTTATAAAGTGACTTGCGCCTATAGATCAGTCCATTTTATGCTTATTTTAAAAAGGCAACATAGGCAGGTGTGTGCTTTTGTAAGATAGGCTCCTGCAACAAGCCCGAATAGCGTACAAATTTACACTTGTGCTGAGATAGCTGAAAGTGTGAGCATGCACTTGGATATTTTATAAAATACGCACATAGTTCCAAACTCTGCCCTAGCTCCCTCTAAACACTACTCCTGTGACTGGCTAGGCAAATGTCCTGTAATACAAGGAAAATGCTTTATAAAATCCCCCCTTTCTGCTGAGACTGTCATCTCTCACAGTTCTTTACACTGTAAAAAATGAAAGATCACAGTGGTATCAGACACACCCGCTCTCGGCCCCAGTCACTGATAAACACATATTTAGACTGCAGCTGGAGTACTTTGTCCAGTTCTGAAGCCCACATCTCAGAAAGGCTAGGGGCAGGCTAGAGGTGGTCCAGAGAACGGTTACCAAAAGTCCAGTTAGATGAGACTTAAGAATATAAATATGTTTACTGTACTTTAGGAAAGTCATGACAGAGACATATCTGTATCATGCACGGACACATATATATGCATACTAAGGGGCACGTTTACTAAAGCGCTTTAGGTTTTTGCAGTTAACTCCAGGGGATTACTAAAAAAAGCTGGCGTTAGCTGCAAAAGTCCCATGGTAGCTGCAGGGGGCATTCCCAGTATTTCTCCTGCAGATATCACGGAGAAAACACAGGGATCGCTGGGGGTAAGCTTCGTGGATGCAGCTCTTGCCACCCATTGAGGTAGCGATAGCTGCATCTGCAAAGCTTCCCATTTTGCGATTACCGCATGATGGTGATGTCCATGGTAATCGTCTCTTGCAGGACCTTCCACTCTGCCCTAATCCCACCCAAGCCTGCACCTACCACGCAAAATGCAGACATCGCAGAAAAGTGCTGCGAAATCTGCATTTTTCCCACGTTAGCTGCTACCGCCTGGTATTAATTCTGCGTTAGCCCCACAGTAGCAGCTAATCTCTTTAGTAAACATGCCCCAAAGACAAATTGTGTGTACACTAATCACTATCTGTCTATCTTCCAGGCTGTTATGATTTAGGGAGTACAGATGTTTTCTTCTCTCCCCCTCCCCCTTTATACAGTACTAAGAAACAGGGGGCAGAACCTGGCCAAAGCTCTCACTTCTCTGGCAGATCTCAGCCGTGGGTGTCTAACTTTTGGACAGATTGCTACAAGTCCTGGTTGGTCACTGGGCTCTTGCTCTTTCCTGAGCTATTAGAGTCACTCACATCCCTCCAATCCCTCTCCTTGACCAGCCTTGTGCTTCCTCAGCCGGCTCCTGTCACATCTGCTTTGTTCCCCGTTGCTTTCCTTCCTTTTGACTCCCAGAAGCCCTCTTTCAGATTCCAGGGGTTGGCTTTGTGTTTTTTCCTGCCTTTCCTCAGATCATTTTTCTGTAACTGCTCTTTTTAGACAACTGGGGTGGAGCTCTCTAGGCGTAAGCGAGATGCCAGAGAAAAAGTGAACTTGTCCAAGTCCTCACTCAGCTGAGGGTCACGAATCAGCTAATTTGGGTCTGAGATCCAGAACCAAGGAGAAAGGTGAGTGAGGACCTGGGAGGGGGGAACAGTGTGGATCTGTGCTGCTAGGGAGACCTCCCCATTCCCTAAAAAGCCCTCATTCCTGGGGAAAGTGGCATTTAGAAAGAGGGAAAATCCCCACCCTCCGTTTCCTCCCCCTGTCTCTGGTACATATGGGGGGAAGAGGAGGGAGGAGAGACGGAGGACGTGAGGCGATGGGAGAGAAGAGACAAGAAGGAATTTTAGGTTTAGGAGATAGACTAAGGTAAAAACAAGGAGTAAATTCCAGGTTTTATCTGCTTAGGGATGCGGCTCCCTGACTTTGAGTCTCTTTTACTTTGCATGCTACAGGTACATGCAGCTGCTCAGAGCTGCTGGAAACAGCACCTCAAAATAACAGCAGTCTGCATTAGCAATCTGCCTCATTATCTCAGCTCTTCCTGGGAGTGTACATCTGATAGAGCAGTTTGAGCGCAGCATAAAATGTATATGCTACCCAATGCAAGAGAGAGCACTGCAGCTGTGACAGTGTGCACATAGCCAGATGCGAGAGGACCGCCACGGTAATAATGCACACCGCCGCATGACCGAGCACTACAGCTCTAATGGTGTGCATGCTGTCTAACGAGAAAGTACTGCAGCTGTAATAATGTGCAACGAGCCTGATGCAAGAGTACTGCAGCTTTAACAGTGTGTGTGCTGTGTAATGCGAGATTTTGGTATTTAAACTCAGCACCACCCCTCTCAGAAGAATCCTGTAAAAATGCACAATTAGACATCATACTCTTCCACGTTGAACTTTGTATTTATGTGCGTGTGTATGTGTTGTGATCACTAATGGGTGTTGGAGCTCACCCACATGCTCCCATAGCATGGATCACATATTGCTTCTCCACATTGCTTTACCAGACGATTCCTTTTTGGCCCACTGGGATCTAATCTTCCGTGGGCAGACAGAAAGGGTCTTTGCTACGATCGAGACTTCTCTATTTTTGCCCGCCATGCTACATTTTTTGTGGGGCCAGGGACCATGTGGCTAGGGCTGGCTCAAGGTTTCTGCAACCCTAGGCAGAAGCCCCGGCATGCTGCACCCCCCCCCCCCCACCTGCGCCACCCTCCCCACCTTCCTGTGCTGAGCCACGCTGCCACCGCTTCTGGCAGTAGGATTGGGGGGCACATTGCTTTATCAATGTGGAGACAAATTTCCAAACATACTCTGTTTGCACTCATAAGCTTTATTGCACAAGTGTAGCACAACTCAAACACTTTCAACTTAGATCAAGACAGCTCATGACAATCTCTGGCTTCAGAGATAGCATGAGTTCAACAGACAGATTCTTAGAAGGAAACACTATCTGTTTACAAGATCCACTTCCTCAGTAAGTGGCTGAAGTTCACTCGATCCCACATGTCCTTCTAATTATCGACCCATCTCTCTTCTTCCCTTCACTTCTAAACTACTCGAACGTGCGGTTCACTGCCGCTGCCTCAACTTCCTCTTCTCTCATGCCCTCCTGGATCCCTTACAGTCCGGCTTTCGTCCTCTACACTCCACTGAAACGGCTCTTGTCAAAGTCTCCAGCGACTTGTTCCTGGCAAAATCCAAGGGCCTTTACTCTGTCCTCATCCTTCTTGACCTCTTTGCTGCCTTTGACACTGTCGATCACACCCTTCTCCTTGATACCCTGTCCTCACTTGGCTTCTCGGGCTCTGTGCTATCCTGGTTCTTCTCCTATCTCTCCCACCGCTCCTTCCGTGTGTGTTCTGGTGGCTCCTCCTCATCTGCTATCCCGCTCCCAGTCGGTGCACCCCAAGGATCTGTTCTGGGTCCGCTCCTTTTCTCTCTCTATACCCAGTCCCTTGGTGTGCTTATCTCTTCCCATGGTTTTCAGTACCATCTGTATGCCGATGACTCCCAGATCTACCTCTCTACGCCTGAAATCTCCCCGGCAATCCAGACCCAGATCTCTGCCTGCCTCTCTGATGTCGCTACCTGGATGTCGCTTGAAGTTGAACATGGCCAAGACTGAACTTCTTATCTTCCCCCCTACAACCCTCCCCTCCTCTTCTTCCCTTCTCATTCTCTGTGGATAATTCTGTTTTCCTTCCTGTTTTTTCGGCCTGCAATCTGGGGGTAGTCTTCGACTCCTCTCTCTCTTTCTCCACATACATCCAGCTCGTACCAAGACCTACCGTTTCTCTACAACATTAGCAAAATCCACCCCTTCCTCTCTGAACACACTACTCAAACGCTTGTCCACTCCTTAGTCACCTCCCGTCTTGATTACTGTATCCTGCTCCTTGCTGGTCTCCCTCTGAGTCATCTCTCTCCCCTTCAATCTGTTCAACACTTTGCTGCGCGACTAATCTTCCGCCAGCCCCGTCATGCCCATATGACCCCTCTTCTCAGGTCACTTCACTGGCTCCCTATCTGCTTCCGCATCCAATTCAAACTTCTCCTGCTGACCTATAAATGCATTCACTCTGTGGCTCCTCACTACCTTTCATCCCTTATCTCTCCTCATACCCCCCCCCCCTCAGGTTCTCCGCTCTTCCAGCAACTGCTTCTATCAATGCCCCGCACTCCCACTGCTAATTCCAGACTTCGCTCCTTTCACCTTGCTGCACCTTATGCCTGGAACAGACTACCTATGTCTGTGCGCCAGACACCTTCTCTAACCGTTGGAGTCCCACCTCTTTGCTGCTGCTTTTGGATCATGACTCACCTGATCTCCTTTTCTCCCCTTGTTCCACCCCTGCCTACACCTTCCGTATTTATGCGTTTGTGTATCTTGTCTTGACTAGATTGTAAGCTCTGATGAGCAGGGACTGTCTCTTACATGTCTGTACTGTACAGTGCTATGTACGACTGGTAGCGCTTTATAAATGTTAAGCAGTAGTAGTCTTTAACCAACAGAGCACAGTACAGTAGAGACCATAGGCGTCAGAAAGGGGTGCACCACATTCAGGAACGTCCCGTCCAATAGGCAGCCATCTAGGACAGCAGACGTCCATGGGCAGCACCACACACAAGGCCTGCCACCCCCTCATGCTGAGCCATGCTGCCACCCCCCACTGCCACAGATTCCAGCGGTGGGGTCAGCTTGGCAGCAGCGGCAGGCCATGTGCTTTGGCAAAGTTGTTTTAGAGGGGTCAGATATGGCAGACCATGTATGCTGAACTGCCCCCGACTTTGCCGCCAGAATCAGTGGAAGCACAAGGAGGGGGCAAAGGCAGCATGGCTTGGCACGTTGGGGGGGGGGGGGGGTAGCATGACAGGGCCTCTGCCTAGGGTGGTAGAATCCCTTGGTCAGTCCTGACTTCACCAAAAATGCAACATGACAGGCAGCAGACTACCCACGGGCAGAAGTAGAGAAGCCGCGATCACGGCAAAGGTGTCTGTCCGTGGGCAGGGTAGAGCAGGAAGCATCTTTGCCAAGATTGTGGCTTTTCTACTTCCTGCAGTCCCCCGTGGGCAGACTGCTGCCTGCTGGCCACAATCACGGGAAAGACTCTTCCTGTTCTGCTCGCCCGGGATCCAGAGCTTGCCCCCCTCCCCCAAGAAAAAAGACCTTCCGCCACTCCTAATAGAGATAGTTCATTCACTTCCAGTCTTCCTTCCTTTCCCTGGAAGCCTTTGACCTTAGTTCAGTCATTAAGCAGTTTCAGTCAGCAACCTTCACACAGTATTGCTGCACCTGGATCCATGCCAGGTTTTCAATCTCATAGCTGCTCTGAAACAAGACTGAGCACTGCTCAGATCTCCTCACTCCTTGCTGATTTACGGTACTGTGCAAGTCATTGTGGATACCCTGAAAACCTGACTGGACAACGAGTGCCAGAGGACCGGGTTAAGAACCACTGAGATAATCTATCTTTAAAACAGAACTTCAACATTTAACACTTGTTTCAGTTTACATTCCACTTTCTTTTCCCCCAAACGTATAGCGTTCAGCTTACTCTGCAGTAGCAGACTCCTGGGATTCTGTTTAACATGTGATATTCAGCATTTCCAGTGCACATTCGTTTGCTTCATTCTGGGGCTCTAACCCACCCTTTTTAATCCAAGGGGAACAAGAACTCACCGCTCTTCTGAGGTTCAGAGCCAAGCCAATCTAATGCTACATTCCTGGCTTTCAGGCTCTCCTAAGCTTCCTGGGTTTCTCCTGCAGCCTACTCCAAGCTTCCACTCCTGGTTTTCCTAGCTGCTACTCTCTAGTGCAGCGGTTCTCAACCTGTGGGTCGCGACCCCCACGGGGGTCGCCACAGGATTTAGCGGGGGTCGCTTAGCCTCCACCAACTTAAAAAAAAAAAAATTAAGATGCGCACAAGTTGCTGCCGCTGCCGAGTCCGCTTCTCGGCAGCAGCAAACTCCAGCAAACTCACCGCCTTCTTCTGCAGCCGCGGCTCCCTGCCTCTTAGGGAACCGCGGCTGTACTTGTAAAATCATTGCGGAGCCCTTCTTGTCTCGACGGGCTCCGTGCAGCATTGTCCCGCCTCCAAAGGAAGTGGTAAACAACTTCCTTTGGAGGCGGGACAATGCTGCATGGAGCCCATCGAGACAGGAAGGGCTCCGCAACGATTTTACAGGTACAGCCGCGGTTCCCTAAGAGGCAGGGAGCCGCGGCTGCATTAGAAGGGAGGCAGACATGGGGAGAGAGGAAGAGGGGGCAGGGAACCTGCAACACGGCTGACATCGACAGAGGGGGGCTGACATGGAGGGAGGGAGCTGATATGGATGGATGGACAGATGGAAGGATGGGGCTGACATGGAGGGAGGGAGGGAGGGGGCTGATATGGACAGATGGAAGGATGGGGGCTGACATGGAGGGAAGGAGGGAGGGAGGGGGCTGACATGGAGGGAGGGAGGGAGGGGGCTGACATTAATGGATGGAGGGGGGGGGGCTGACATGGACAGATGGAAGAATGGGGGCTGACATGGAGGGATGGAGGGAGGGGGCTGATGGATGGATGGAGGGAAGGGGGCTGACATGGACAGATGGAAGGATGGGGGCTGACATGGAGGGAGGGAGGGAGGGAGGGGGCTGATATGGATGGATGGATGGATGGAGGGAGGGGGCTGACATTGACGGATGGAAGGATGGGGGCTGACAGGGAGGGAGGGAGGGAGGGGGCTGATATGGATGGATGGAGGGAGGGAGGGGGGCTGACATGGACGGATGGAAGGATGGGGGCTGACATGGAGGGATGGATGGAGGGAGGGGGCTGACATGGACAGATGGAAGGATGGGGGCTGACATGGAGGGAGGGAGGGGGCTGATATGGATGGATGGATGGAGGGAGGGGGGCTGACATGGAGGGATGGAGGGAGTAGGCTGGCATGGACAAAGGGGAGAGACAGGGGGACATACTGGACAGACGGGATAAATGCTGGACAGAGGCGAGAGACAGTGCGGGTTAGGATTATAATGGGCTGATGGGGGTGCTAGCACTGGTAATGGGCAGATGGGGGGGCTAGGACTGGTAATGGGTTGATTAGGGAAGGCTAGGACTGGGAATGGACTTATCAAGGGGGGGTAGGACTGGTAATGGACTGATGGGGGTCTAGCATTGGAAATGAGCTGATCAGTGAGGTTAGGACTGGAAATGGGCTGATTAGGAGAGCCTAGCACTGGTAATGGGGTTGAGGGGGGACTAGCACTGGAAATGAGCTGATGGGGGGTAGGACTGGTATTGGGCTGATTAGGGGAGACTAGCACTGGTAATGGGGTTGAGGAGGATTAGCACTAGAAGTGAGCTGATTAGGGGGCTTTGACTGGGAATGGGCTGATTGTGGGGAGGGGAGGATAGAGCTGCTGGCCCTGGAAGAAAACTGGGGGCTAAGGCTACAAGTGGGCTGATACAAGGGGATGGGAGAATGGAACTGAAAGGGAGTGGATCTGAGAGGGGCTGCCATGGTATTTGTACTAGAAGGGACTGATCAGTGGGGAAGGAGGGGGACTGGAAGGGAATGGACACCAGTGGCAGTCATGGGAATGCAAGTTGACATTGGAAGGTACTGGGAGTGAGGACTGGAAAGGGGCTGATACTGGGGAGGGTTACTGGGACTGGAAATAGGCTGATGGAAAGAAGTGAAGAAAACAAAAGAGATAAGAACTGGCAGATGGACCATAGACCACAGAAAGAGAGCTAAGAGAAGACAGGAAAGCAGAAGCCTCAGATCGGGACCAGCATGATCAGAGAATAAATTGGTCAGACAACAAAGGTAGAAAAAGTAATTTTATTTCATATTAGTGATTTGACTACAAAATCATCATAATTTTGAAATCAAATATTGTTACTTGTTGTTTTGATTAATTATTGTGGTTTAAATAAGTATTTTATAAATAAAAACATATTGCAAAGGCCTATAATATATTAATAATTCAACAAATGATTACAGCGACAATGCGTTAACGGTAAAGAAAGAGAGACGCATTTGATTTTATCATTGGGGGTCACCACAAGTTGACCAACGGTAAAAGGGGTCACGGTACAAAAAAGGTTGAGAACCACTGCTCTAGTGCTTAGCTTTTACCTTGTCTTCCAGTTACTGACAACCTTGGGCTTATAGATGCATGCTCCATTCTCTAGCCACCTCCTAGCCCTTCTTCCCCCTAGACTCAGCCAGTCATAGGGTTATGTCTGTCACTCCCTGACAGGGCTCCTGCTCAATGCAGCTTCCTTTGCTCTCTCTGTCTGCCCCTCACATAACTTTTATGTTGGGATCACACCCAGCTGCCCGGCCTAGTTCCTTAACCTGCCCTGAGGTGGAGCTTAGACCTTAGTCACAAAGGAAACACGGTTTCTCTCAGCCATTTGCTTATCGTATTGCTCTCTAGGGCTCTCAGATACCTACTGGAGCTCCCCCTAGTGTTTGGGACATGGAATTGCACTGGCATAGTGGCATGCACACTTGCATACCACTGTGTATGTATATCAGTGATTTGTAATTGATTAAAGGAGATTGTTATTGGTAACACTAATGTCTCCTTGCAATAGTGGGTTAGATGCTTAGGAGTTGTTTTGGATGTTTCCCTATTGATTGTACCACATATTAGGAAAGTAGTGAAGATCTTATACTAAGACTGAGAGTACGTAGACAACTGAAAAATAGTTTAGATAAAGATAATTTCAGAACAGTGCTGCAAACATTGGTCCTAACAAAACTGGATTATTATAATTCATTATATCTTGAACTGTCTAGGAATTCTAAGATGTTACGAACAGTACAAAATGTTGCAGCTCGGAGTTTGACTGGTGTTGGGAGGTACAAGCACATGAATCCAGTTCTGTCTATGCTGTACTGGTAGTCTGACGAGTAGATTCAAAGAATTCAGTTTAATACGCCAGACATTAGCCAGTGAGGCCCCTCAATATATATCTGATGATTTATAAGTCTGTTAGAGCTTTAAGACCTGAAGGGATGCATCACATACCTTCAGTGAGACATTTTCACTGGGTAAAGAAGAGAGGCTGGATGTTCGCAGCAGCCAAACCCCTGAGAGTAGAATGGACCGCCAGAGGAACTCCGGATGAAGAAGAATCACTGCAGCTGCAGGAAACACCTTAAAGAACTGGTTTTCACCCAGGCATTTGGGCTCTGAAATGACATTGACCACTAAGAAGGTCTAAGACCAGAATTGTAATTTATTTATTTAACACTTTTTATATAGTGAAAGCGGTTTACACAAAACAACAATGTGAACTCAGTTGAGTTCAGAAATACAATGAACTAGGTAGATGCAGATAACAGAGAATAAAAAGGTAAACTTTATACATAAGGCAATAGGTGATGATCTAGGTAGGTATAATGCGGTATTTATTTATTTATTTAACAAGTTTTTTATACCGCCTTTTCCTTCAATCAAAGCGGTCACAAGAAATACAAGGTATAAACAAGGGAAACAAACAGAATAGACATGACAACATATGGTAATGTAGGAAAAATAACAAGGGTTAACAAAATAGTGGATTATTTATAAAATATATACAATAGATGATATCTTAGTCATTTGTTGATCCATAGTGCTCAATAAAAAGTAAAGTTTTTAATTGCTTACGAAAGTCACTTAAAACATCAATTGCATGTAAATCAGGGGGGAGAGAGTTCCAAATCAAAGGGGCAGCCAAAGAAATTGCTCGTTGTGATGTACATTTGCGTGATTTAGCGAAGTTTCTTGGGGTATTAAGGTTGTTTGAGGTGGATAATCTTCTAGGTCTGTTGCTGGTATCACGGGATAAGAGGGCATGGAGGCTGGTTGCAGAACTGTTGTGCTTCATTTTGAAGATGTTTATGATTAACTTATACTTTATGCGAAGGGTTATAGGGAGCCAGTGGAGATCTTTAAGGATGGGGGTAATGTGGTCATGATTAGTGGAACTGTTAATTATTCTGGCTGCTGTATTCTGTGCCATTTGAAGAGGTTTGAGAGCATGTTTTGACAGCCCATTGTAGATAGGGTTGCAAAAATCCAGAATGGGGGTAATAAGTGCCTGGCAGACTGTACGAAAGTGTTCATTAGAGATAAGAGGCTTGAGGCGTCTAATTATTTTCATTCGGTAATAAGCGCTTTTAACAGTTTTCTTTATGTGAGATCGCAGGTCTAGCTTCTTATCGAGGGTTACCCCGAGGTATCTTACTTCATCCTTAATTGGAATCTCAGTACTGTTGCATGTGATGTATGGTGGGGGATTAAAGTTGGTGTTTCTAGTGACAATAAGTGCTTCAGTCTTCTTCAAGTTTATTGCAAGGTTGTTATTTGACAGCCAAATGGAAATGCTGGTAATGCAGTTTGAAATCTTGTTGTAGTTTGGGCAGTTGATATCAATCGGAGTGTAGATCATAATATCATCTGCGTAAATTGTGTAGTCTATATGATGAGTTGATATTATGTGACATATTGGTTGGATAAAGAGGTTAAAAAGAAGTGATGAGAGTGCAGATCCCTGCGGTACGCCTTGTTTGATAACTGTATGATGAGAAGTGTTTAGACCGACTTTAACTTGGAACTGTCTACCAATTAGGTAGGACTCAAACCAGTTTAGGACGGTGCCAGTTAGACCGATGCTCTTTAGTCTGGCTAATAGTATTGAATGGTCCACTGAATCAAAGGCCGCTGAAATATCTAAGAAAATCATTAAGGTTCCTCTATTATAGTTGTCTATGGTTTGAGTGATATCATTAAATAAATAAAGTAGCAGCGTCTCAACTCCATGGTTCGGGCGGAAGCCATGCTGATGTATGTCAAGTGGCGCATGCTCATCAATATGGTCTTGGAGCTGTAGTTGTACTACCTTCTCGATAATTTTTGCCAGGAGTGGTAAGCTGGAAATTGGTCTATATGCAGCTGGATTGTTTTTTTCAAGGTTGGTTTTCTTAAGGATAGGCCTTATTGTGGCTAATTTCAGCTGTTCTGGCATGATTCCTTGATTTAGGGAGTTGGTTACGAGGTGGTGTATAAAATTAATGAAGTTTGACTTAGTAGCTTTGACCCAAGGTACTGGGCAAGGATCTGTGGGTGCGGTACTTGTGTTAAGTGCAGCAATGATGTCTGAAAGCTGCTTAGTTGAGGGAATATGAAACTTGTTCCAAATTGTACTTGGTAAAATAAGATTGTTTTTTTCAGATTGTTTTAAAGGTGGAGTCTGGCCTATTGTTTCTCGAAGATAATCCGCAAACACTTGAGGGTTGATCAGGATGTCTTTATCAGAACAAGGTTCATTAACTAGGTATTTTACTATCTCAAAAAGTTCTCTAGGTTTGTTATAAGCTTTCTGGATAGTGTTTGTGTGGTATTCTTTTTTTGATTTGTTGATGAGATCATTATAACTCTTTTGCTGAATTAAATATAAGTCCTGAGAGGTGGTAGATTTGGATCGTCTCCATTGGCGTTCTAACTTCCTTAATTCTCTCTTAGCATCGCGTATGTTATTTGAATACCATGGTGCGTGATGTTTCCTTTTGATCTTTTTTGAGTCTGTTATAGCCTTGGCTGCAGTGCTGATGGTGTCATACCAATTGTTTACTTGTTTGTTCAAATCAAGTTCAGCTGAGTTAAGGTGAGGTATTGTGTCTAGTAAGAATTGATCTCTATTGAAGGCTTTGAACCTTCTTGGGGTGAACGTATTAGCTTTTATTTTATCGAGCTTGTCAAACGTGCATTTGAATTCTATTTTAATTCTATGGTGATCTGACCATGGAACTGGGGTAATTATGGGTGATGAGAAGTTGCCATTATTTATGATGTGGTTGGGGGCAAAGATGAGATCTGGCATGGATCCGTATTTGTGGGTGGGAGCGTTTATTAATTGGGTATATTGTAAGGAGTCCATAGCTTGCAAGAAGGTTTCCTTATCTATATTGGAAGAGGAGTTGAGGTTGAAGTCTCCTAGTAAAATTAGAGGTTTATGGTGAGAGTTGACTGCACAGACGGTTTCTAAAATGGAGGTTAGCTCTTCAGCTGGGGCATGAGGTGCTCTATATAGTAGGCTGATGGCTAGGTGTTTGTTACCCACTGTGATAGTGCTGGATTCGTCAGAGGAATTAGAGGCTATATTTTTTAGATGTAAAGATTTTTTTGCGATGATCAAAACTCCGCCTCCTCTTCTCTGAGAGCGAGGGTTGTTAAAGGCAGAATATGAAGGTGGGACCAGTTGGTTGAGGAGGACGCTGTCAGTGGGAGTTAGCCAGGATTCAGTGATACATAGGATATCTGGCTGTTGGTCACTGATATGGTCTCTGATTGTGTGAATCTTGTTTCTTACTGACCTTGTGTTCATTAGTTCGATAGAAATTGTATTTGGAGTATAATACCTCTTGTGATGAATCTTTGAATTTGTTTGCTGGTGTTGATTAAAGTCGTTGTATTTGTATAATGATGTTATATGTGAACTTAGTGAGTTGAGGAATATATGGTATATTGGCATGAGAGTAGGTAACCAAATATAAAGGGGTTGTAAAAAAGGATCTCTACCTTGAAGAATGTAGTGTTGAGTGGGTAAAAGAAAGACAGGATGGTAGGCTGGAGTAGCCATAGTAGTTAGTAGATAGTGTGCTATCTTTAAAAGGATATCTACAGTAGGATGAGTAATAACAACATAACCAATTTTTAAAAGAAGGCAATACGAATCTAGCTACTTCATGTGCACATCATGTGTGATTTCTCTGCTAGAGCAAGGTTCACTGTACAGGAATGTTCTACATAGTAACTTTACTCACTTTATCTGTTTCGGTTATTCCGGTCTGATAGTATATCCTCCTTTCGTGCCCCTCCTAAGGGCCACGCCAAAGGGCCCTCTTGCGAGGCCCTCAGGCGCGGGCCCGCAAGGCGCGGGCGCGCCTCAGTAGTGGCAGTTGTTTCAGTGTTCAGCTGGGCTCTGATTGGCAGCCTGGATTCTGCTCTGCAATATACTTTAAAGCTAAACAGCTGATGCTCTCCTGTTTTCCCCAATCTCACTCTTGAGCCTCAGTAGTGGTATTGTCTCTTTAAGGCAAGGTGCCATTTCTGTTTAGTCATTGGTATCAAACCCATAGTGTTGAATGAAAGTTGAAATTGTAAATGGAAGGCAGGACCTTTTAATACAGGTGGTACATCTTTTGTTTTGGCTTTGAATGCCATGATCTTTGCCACCACCCCCAGAGGTTGCTGCCCCTAGTTGCCTAGGGCAGGATCTAAATACTGTAAACTGTACATACGTACATATTGATTAATGAGGGCAATTTCCAAAAGCCATTTATCTGAATAAACGGCTATTTATCCAGGTAAATGGCCTCTTGATTACCACTTCTCTTCCCTCTCTGGGATTAAATGTTCGCACTGATGCTTCTTTGAGTTCGTATGGCCTTAAGACATATTTTTATGTTTTCACTGCCACCGCTCTTTGCCATCCTCCAGAAACTGGCTTCCTAGGTCACTGCCTAGTCTGCCTAATGGTTAAAATGGCTCTGATCAGGTATCATGCAAGATTTCTTCAAGCAGATCTGTTAGGGTACCATAGACCTGTTATAAGGTGCCAGCTTCATTCTTCAGAGGCAATTGCCAGCAAGTAGCACTGTCCCGCGCCTAACACCACCGAGGACTAAACCCATTCTTCTGGGAACTGTCATCATGTTAGAGCCGGGTCACCAGAGTGAAGCATTTAACTGTACTAGAAACGTTCTCCCTTAACTCCCTCTCACTCTTTTCCTTTTTCATTCTCTCAGCTGTAAGCAATATGACTCATACAAAAAGCATTCTAGCAGAGACCTTGGCCATCATGATTGAGGTTCCTGGAAAACCAGCCTGGCAGGTTCCCATGTATCTCTTACCCCAAATTAACTTTTCTTCTGAAGAAACTGGGATTTGTTGCAGTGCCTCACATTCATCTTCTCACCCAGCTGAAGTCTCGCTATTCACAAGGCCTCAGCTGGGACAGAAGAGCACCCGGCTCCTGGAACGCATGGCAATGCAGTAAACCATCTTAACATAGGTTTGCCATGTTGCCTCTGTGTACTCAATGGGGGTGCACCCCTCTTCCAGCTGGCACCTGGGGCAGGCCGCATTCACCGCCATGCCCTTGGTACACCACTGCACCAAGGGTTGATGTGCGTGATGAAGTCGGGGCTATACCACAGCAAATCAGAAAGTTAATCATGAGTTTACCAAATCATTATCACAATATAGAGACTAACAGAATAAAGCTGGGCTCCTAGAGACAGACTGCATTGCTATCACTTGCTGTAGAAGAGAAGGGCTGGACTGGCATAGATGACTTGTGTAACTCAGGCAGCTGTGAGCTCCCTTTTCGCACCCCATCCATGTTCCCACCATCTCAGCTCTGACAGTACACAA